>BSBM01000066.1:8530000-9730000 GCA_027924585.1 Larix kaempferi | reverse complement strand
ACTCAGTGCTACGCAGGACTGCTTCCTGCTAAACCAAGAGATCACACCTGATCCCATACTGAAGCAGCACCCAGAAGTGCTCTTCCTATCTGTAGCACTGCATGCCCAATCTGAATCAACATAACCCTGTAGGTTAAACTTTTGATTCGCATCGTAATTGAGCCCACAATCAACCAGATCAGATGGAGCATCACACAGAAGCTTCAGGTTCGATTCCATAGGTGTGGCCATAGCCTTGTAGTCCATCATCCCGAACCTCTTCAGGATCTCAACTACATACTTCCCTTGTCCAAGGAAGATTCCATCTGCACTCTGCCACACCTTCATGCCAAAAACAAATAGTGCATCATCCCCAAGTTCTGCACACATATATGACTACACCATTTAAGAAAGCTGTCTTGAAATCCATCTGGTGTATCTTCTATTTCATCACTTTTATATTTCTCTATGCTGACATCTGCAGCATGCTTGATTTGATAGTTCCATTTGGAAGTCACAACAGACTTCCCTTCAACTCTTGGGACCGCATCCCAAACATCGTTCTTCATGATCGACGGATCATGGCATTCTTCCCATATCATGGGAACTTCAACATCTTCAATAGATAATTTTGTTGCTTGAACAAATCTTGTAGTCCTTCTTTTGTAGGTGAAGGTATACGGTCTTTCCTACAAAACAAGGTAAATTGCATGATTAGAAACATCTCATAATTTTCAGACAAATTCTTACACATAAAGAAATATGTCATACAGTCATGCAATTATCTTAGCCAATGCTTCAATACAACATTCATCCATGTTCCACAACTTTCTAGATGCCTTCCAGTCTCTACCAGAACATTGTTAAGAGTTTGCACTACTCCCAACATGTCAGCAAAGAGGTTTCATTCTAGATAAGTAGCACTGGAATGTTGTACAGTGCCATAGGCCACTTACCCATCACATGCATATTAGTAGTATACTGTTCATTAATGCAATCATTCTAATATGCACAATACATATCCTAAGTCTAGGAACATGAGCATATACATCATTGAACAATTTTATTTAAACAAACAAATATGCAAGAAATGATAATAAAAATACTTATCTTTGTTTAATTGTTGGGTTGACTCCCTCTCAGTGTTTGCTTCTTTTTCTGCAACTCCATTCTGATGTGGATTGTGAGAAGTGGTCAACTCCCTCTGAATATCTGCATCCTTGCAGAAACTACTGGAGTGTGCTCCCTCTTGATCTTTGCTTCCTGGATTACCTATTCTTGAACTTATATTCATTCTCGATCCCTATGCATGCTTGTTAGTATCATCATTGTGTTATCCTTGAGGACTCATACATAATCACACATTTATTAGTATAATCTTAATACTATCAAAACACAATAATCTTAAGCATGTATAGTCATGATCATTTCAAACAGAAATAATAAGCATTAGTATTCAAGGTTTTAGGGAAGTATTCTTTTCCTCATGCATATTCTTATTTGATCATAGAACTCTTTTGGTTAGTTAAATCATCAATCAAGATAAGAGATATAATATGCATAAAACCTGTGATTACTCAAACCTATACCTTCATGATTCTTCTGGTTATTCATATCATCAATTATGGTAAGAAACATAATATGCATACAACCATGACTATTCAAACCTATGACTTCATGAATAATCATTATCAACAACAAAACAATATAAGATCCTAACACAAGGTAGGATTCTAGCTTGATATAGGAAAAACATACCTGGATTAGCATGCTAGCTAGTTATGTCTAACATACCAGCATAATGTCTACTGGTTCTCTTCAGTGACTTGTGCTAGTAACCTGCATGTCTCATAAGTTAACCATTATAGAACCAAGTTATACATACCTCGTAAGTAGATCTTCTATGTGATCCATGACAATGGATGAATCTTTGTCTTCATGTCACCGTGATCATATGTTCTTGAAGTAGAACATGATTTGTCTTTCTTGGTGGACCTTTTTTGTTAGCGAACAACATAAACCTCATACAACATCACATTGCATTAGTACATTCATAACTGTCAAAACCTTAATCAATGAACATCTTCTATTAAGGTGATACGACAAGTCTAGTAATTAATCAAGATTGTACTATAATGATAAACATATGATAAACTTAACCATGAAACATACCTGTAAGCCATACCTGTCAAGATTGCTTGTAATCTTCTTATGGAAGGCCTTAGCCTCATCTCCCTCTGAGACAGGAACTTCTTCACTTATGCAGGTGACCAATCCATCCTCTTCTAGGATTAACCCAATCCACTTGATTTGCAGGAACTAGATCTGGAGCTATAATAGGGTTTTTCAGAGAAACACCAAAAATTCAAACTTTGAATTTCAAACTTCCGAAAGGATAGAAATATGCGCCTTGATGAGTTGATCAAGCTGGTATATTCAGAATTTGAAAACTACAAAGTTTCACTCCTCAATTTTGCCTTTGAAACTTTCGGATTCACTGGAAGTGACCTCGAACTAGGGTTTGATGAAGCCCACTCTTCTGCCCAATCAAAAGATTTGATCCAAAGCTCTAAGATTCTATTTTTATGAGGAGCTTCTAGCTGTGGTCACGGATTTCAAAAATTCCCATTTTTGCAGAAGCCCTAATTTTCCACTTTTCTGATCAAAGTCCCGAACTAGGGTCTGATCAAGCCCGGCCTTCTGCCCAACTAAAAATTCTGATCTTGGTCTCTAAATTTCGATTTTGATGAGTAGCATTCATCTGTGGTCTCCGATTACAAAAATTTCAACTTTCTCCGAAGCCCTAAATTCCGGAAGCCATGAATGAAGGTGCTCAAAAATCATTCTGATTTGACAGAAATATGTACCTGATTGTTTCTAGTGTAACTCTGAACTTTTCGTTCCATAGGGTCTGAAAATTTTTCCTGAGATAGCCCGACCTGTTATCTTTCCATCTCGACAGGTCTGACCTCAATTGGATTCTCTGAGAGAGAGTTATGCCAAGTTTTGCAACGTGACCTGTTTATGGGATAATACAGGAGAGCGAACTTGTACGGCATGCTACGTGTCATTGGTTCAACTTCGGCCTCTGAATATTTTTATTGAGATAGTACAGTCTGTGTACTACCTGTCACTTTTTACAAAATTTCATTTGGAGCTTCCTAGCCCAAGTTATGACCTTTTTCCCAAGGTCACCTGATTTTCTCTCAGATCTGGAAGAGGCAGAAAACCTATATTGTACAGATCATAAATCACCAATTACAACGAATTAGAGGTTTTCCTTTAGACATAAGGTACATGGGGATCTGATCTTCGACCTGTAAAATTTTCAGACCCGAAAACTTCGCCAAAACGTATTTATAGCGAAAGTGCTACGATGACTGGTTTTTGCTATATCAAGCCCTAGCATCGTAAGTGCAACAAGTGTCATACATGCCATATCATGCCTTCTTTCAGGCTAGCTCTGATACCATGTTAAATTTTCAGAATTTACTTCAATCTGATCTAGGATCTTAACTTAGAGAACAACATGTACAGCAAATCTATAGCATATCAATCATGGACACAATAATGCAAGCACACAAGAGACACAGAGTTTACTTGGGGAAAACCATAAAGGTGAAAAACCCTAATAACTTCCTCATAGATAGATAGAGCAATGATACAACCAGAATACAAGAAATAGTCTTCTCCTAGCAGCAGAGCCTCCTCCTCCACAAGTGCGCCACTCTCCCAAGTGTGAGTGAGAGAATAGAATGTGTAAAATGAGAGAGACACACTCTCTATTTATACACTAACTTGACTTGACCTTTACTCAACTAGGTCGGCCTCAACTTAACCACTTAACATAATGCTGACTGGGCCGACCCCCACTAGGGTGGTCTAATAACCCTTTGACCCACATGGCCGACCCCCAATAGGGTGGTCTAATAACCCTTTGACCCACATGACTTATACAGGGCCGACCCCAACAAGGTGGTCTAATAACCCATCAAGTATAAGTTATGACACTTACAATATAAATGACGACACTTCCGTATAGAGGAATAATAACATCTCTATAGGAATACAAACACTTCCGTATAGAGGAATAATACCATCTCTATAGGAGTACAAAATACATATATGAAATACATGGTTGAAATACATTCCGAAGTTACATATACATCAACAAGATTTAGTATTCAGAGCATGCATATGTGATCAATGTTGAGTTTTTATCAGTTGATGCCATGCTTTTTCCTTGTGATGATTCCATGCCATGTGTTCATATATTTCCATTTCATGCCCGCGGATATATTTTATATACTATGAGTTGGATTGATGATTGTATTTCAGAAGTTTTCATGTTACTTGCAATGATTGATTTTGATAAGCATGGTTAGTCGAGATTTTCCATAGGCTGATATTGAGTAGATATTTTTCTTTTATACACATATCATTGTCTAATAGCTCTTGGTCTATACAAGGATTTTAAATCTCCTTTGGATCCACCCATGGCCTTATATCCATCTCCATACCGCTCCAACTTGAATTTAAAATCCCATTGCTAGAGAATGACAGATTAAATCTTATCCTCCCCTCTATGTCCCCTTCACCATGAATGCTTCCCTATTCTCCCTTTTTTCTCAAGCATGCTTGTGTTGTGATAAATCCTGCAATGGTTCGAAAGGATTCATTGTGAATCCCCAGGGTTAACTATTTTTCAAATAGGAAGAGTTGATATTGAGCAATGCTCTCCCTAGAACTGAAACAAGTCCCATATTCTATGCATCTTTGAAATTGGTTAGCAATTGGAAGGGAAGGTACTCCTCAAATTAAGAGGCATTACCTATTTTCTCTAAACAAGCATTAATGTGGCAGTTTCGTCGGGCCTATGGACGGTCGTTGGCAGTGGATCTAAGGCCATTTCATCACTAGTACCTAGAAGCTATCCAGGTACAATACCTTTCAACCGTTATCCAGCAAAAATAGAAAGAAAGAAAAAAATAGTAAAGAAAGAAATATCAAAGGAAAAGAAAAGAAAAAATGCAAAAAAATAAAAGATCCTTGAAGAAAAAGAAAAGAAAAAGGAAAATAATGAAAAAGGGAGGCTCTCTAGGGTCAAAAGGAGTAGTATCTCATTATACAACACCCATTTGTGAGACACATTCCCTATTGTATTCACTAGTGGTGAATATCACAAAGGTTTTCCCTGTCCCTTATCTTAAGTCAATTCATCAAATTTGACCAATCCTAACTTGACTCCCTACTTGGAATTTCCATCCACTTTACCCAAAGGATAATTAATATTTGTAATGATTTTTATGTTGAGTTGACTTTGACATGAACATAAAACACTAACCTCACACTCTTTATAAACCTTATGTAGCATGGTATATGTTTGAAGCTACATGATGATTCATACGAACAATAATTGTATTTAAGTATTATAAATCAAATACTTCATCATTTTAAGGAATGTAAGATGATAAATCCTCCTTTTGGAGGCGTAAAATGGGTCCATACATTTAATGGACAAGTTTGGCCAACTTTGACCAAAATTGACTTTTTCAACATTTTAACTTGGTCAAAGGGGCGTTTGACTTGGTTAATAGGACCAGCCGACAACATGTGCTCTCTATTCATCATAATTTATCTTATTGGAGACTTTGGAAGCCAATTTAATCCTTCCAAATGTGATTTTAAGCTTATATGGACTAATAGGCAAAAATTAATGGTTTTTCCTAAGTTACATATTAAGAATGCCTAACTCCAATTTTAATAATTTAATATAGCTTGTAAATGATAAATTTAGATCATTTTGGCATGGAAATGATCGGTATAAGGTTCAAGGACATCATGAACATCATCCAAGGAAATTCTCAAGTATTTCACTCATGGTAGCAAGTTTGGATTAATTGACAATTATTAATCATATTTCCTAAGGTATGATTTAAAAATTTGCCTATGTATGGAAGAGCATAAATAAAACTTCAGCAGGAAAATTTAATTGGCCAATTTGATGAAGTGGACCCATCTAAAATATGACAAGGATGATAAATCAACATAAAAAGGAAACTACAAATGTTTTGGGACGTGCTAGATGGAGTTTTTGAAAAGGGCGAATTTTCCCAGGGAGGGTGATTTTCAACATGAAAAATCATCTCACATGGCCCATTAAATCCAACTCATCCATTCAACATTGATTAGGCAACATCCATACATTTTTTCCTTGGAAATTTTGACAGTTTAGCATCCTTATTTGGTCCTCACATGCTCCATCTCGGCCGAGTGTGCCTCATATGAGGAGGGCGACTTGGCCAATTTTACAAATTATCTTTTAAAGATGTAATCTTAGCCATTGATTGTAAATTGAGACTCGATTGAATATCTCATCTCTTCATCTCATTAGATTACAAAATTTTCCCTCCTCTTGTTCTACAAAAGAGAGAGAAACTCATTTGTAAGGGAGGCAATTTGGAGACTAATAGAAGAACTATGATTTTACTCTCAATTCTCTTGTGTTCTTGGTTCTTCGTGGCTTTATTTTGGCTCTTTCCTTCCTCTATTGTCATGATTTTGAGATCTAGTTCAAATATAAGGTAATATATTTTATTTTGTTTATTGCATAAGGTTAAAAATTGCAAATGTTGTATGGTTTTTTTATTTTATCGTAAGAAACCCACTTCAAAAATTTATTGTGTGTGCTTTTCTTTATGAGTTTTGTTACTCACCTCTTATACAATCATCTACTAACTTGTTTGTTGGTTTTTCTCAGGCATTTGGGAATTCTAATTGATTTGCATTTGTCAGGGATCTCCTCAGAGAGTAGTTTGGGGAAGTGTTGATTCAAAATGGGTCACCTCAGTTGGATTGATTTGTTGATTGCTCAAGGATCTCTGCATTTTATGTATCTCAAGACCATTTCAATGTGCTAGGAGGGGTGAATTGACTCCAATCCCAACAACAAGGCATCGTTTCAAGACTTCTTTTTCTCTTCTCTTTTCCACTCTTTCAAAAAATTGAATTTCTTAGCTTATTTTCCATTAGAAAAAATATGCATTTTCTAGGATAGAACGTTTGGCATCCTAGGCATAAGATCTGAAATTTATTGCATGTTATAGGTCCAAAATCTGAATCAATTTATGGACTAGACATACTAGGAAAGGCACTAGAAACTAATCTATGCATTATATAGTCTAGTAGTTGTTTATTTACTCTAGTGTGAATTTCATGTTTGTTTTTTTATGCATTTTAATCAGACATCATTAAAAACTAGAAAGTTTTTCATAGGTGTTGAGACACTAAAACCTAAAACTAGCACTTTTTCTCACATAATTGTAGATCTAAAAATTAAATTTTAATCATATTTTAAATATGAAACCTAATTAAAGATGGTTAATATTCAAAGTCAACCCTCAAACCCCAACTGTGACATAATTTACCATATGGGCATATTTAAATTATTTCAAAGATAATCCCATATGGTCAAGTTGGCCAAGCATTTTGATAATGGCATTGGGCTTGTTTGATGTGACCTCTCAAGGGGAATACTAGTATGTGCAATGATGGGGCAATTTAATATATACATGAGTTAATTTCTTTTATTTTCATTTAGGAGTATGCCTTGGCTTGAACAACTAGGCAAAGATCAATGGCCTAACATATTTCTTGAGGATTTCATTGTAGACTATATGTTTGGAAAAAATATCATCCAAAACATGAGTCTAGTAGGATTCATGGACATGGTAAAGGGATGGAAAGCAAAATTTCCAATATATCATTTAAGCATGTTTTCATGGAGTTAAATTGCCAATAAAATAGACATCCAACCTAGGTGTCATATAAAAGTTTGGAATATTGTTTGCAATTAAAGCTATTCAAGGGGTGGTTACTGAATACCATCCTTAAGATTTATCATCATTCATTCTTCTCTTTTGCAGAAGTTCTGTTATGTCTATTTTTTTGGTAATTATGAACATCTCTTGTGAATTTCTTAACCTTCATTAGCTCATGGATAACATGGAAAGTGGTGGATGGATCTAGACATAAACTTGGGATCGATCCATGATTGTGATGAAAAGATCTATAATCTATTTAAAGGGCGAAAATCATATCTTAATAACCTAGATCCATAGTTTGTAAGAAATGTGTCAACCCATGGGGTTGGAAGGTATCTTGGATGTTAAATGGAGGGATTATACACATAAGCTAGCACTAAGTAGTATAAACTTAATTATGAAACAAGACAAGCTAGCCTTGTTGTATGAATATAATATGCATATAAGCTTGGGTATGCTTATCTGTATCATACATATAAACTTGGGTATGCTTATTTGTATATGCATGATCTTCAATCTAAACCAAAAAGGAGGTGAAAGATCATGTGGAAAATAAAGGCTCCCTCAAAAATAAATTTCTTCTTTTGGATAGCTCTGGAATACAAACTCTCAACCTAGGAACTGCTCCAAAAGAGAGTGCAGTCTAGTCCTAGTATATGCTTTCTTTATAGAGAACAAGGTGATTGTATTTATCACCATCTTATTTCTTGCTATATTTTTATTGAACTCTAGTCTATTGCAAATATTTTTATTATAAGACTAGGAATTTGGAGTAGTAAAAATCTATATGAAGCTTTTAAATCATAGTGGATGGACCCATAGGGCAAGGAGATGAAATATTTTCCTTTGATGAAAGATAGAGTTTATGGCTAACAAGAAATTCATCTTTGTTTCAATATAAATATTCTAATGTTCTAAAAGTGTTTCATATAAGCAAAAATTTCTTCAAGGGAACTAGCAACCATTAGAGAAGGAAAATCCTTAAATAGTTTGGGTCTATGGATATTATAGAGGACATGGCATGGGTTTCTTTAATGGGACCTTTCAAGGAAATACTAGTATGTGCAATGTGGGGGATTTTAATATGTAAATGACTATAATTTCTTTTATTTTCATTTAGAAGTATGTCTTGGCTCAAAAAATTGGGCAAAGATGAATGGATTAACATTTTTCTTAAGGATTGCAGTAGATATGGGTATAGGTTCATGTTGGTGGTTGTTAGCTCATTGTAGACTAGATTTTTGGAAAATTTGTCTACCAAAACCTAAGTCTAGTAGGCTTCCTGGACCAAGTAAGAGGATGAAAAGATAAAATTTCCAATATACCATTCAAGCATGTCTTTGGGGAGTTAAATGTACCAATAGACTAGTAGTCCAATGCAGGTTTCATATCAAAGTTGGAAATATATATTGTTTGTGTCTAAGGTTATTGAGGGGTTCTCACTGAATACCCTCCTCAAGATTTCTTATCATATGTTCTTCTATTTTCCAAAAGTTTGGTTATGTGTAAATTTTGGTAATTACTAACTCTAGAATGTTAATATGGTTTTGGAATGATATGATAAGTAAGATAGTTAGTGTTCAGTTTTCTTTTTAAGATGAAGGGATAAATTATGTGACAACTTTTCCATTGTGATTGTAATATTAATATTGCGCATAGACCTTGGGTCCATGACACATGTAATATGTAATTTTCATCCTATGAAATAAAAGTATTGTATTATTTACTCTGGACACACGTGTGTGCATGCATGCATGCACGCGCTCGCGCACACACACCCACCCACACCCACACACACACACAAAATTAATTCCAATAAGGGAAAATGGATTTTTCTCTTCGAAGAGAATATGATGGTATGATATAGTTGCATTGTTAAGAAAATAATTTATTCTAAAGAGGTTCAAAATTGGCCACATATAAGAAGAATCTCAACATGACTACCAATGTGAAAATGTCACCTCAAAGAGTGGAGGAGAGAATGGCCCATATATATTTTCTTTGACAACTTCAACAAATTTCCCAAGCTCTCAGGTTGTGACCATGTTTTATTTTCTAACAACAATGGATTTTTTTTATCAGAAAGGTTTATGGCCTAAGTAGTCACCATTGTAATACAAATAGGTAAAATGAAGGTCCCGACTTACTACCAAAATTGCAAGTCTAGGTTCAAAACAAAAAAACTTCTAGATGATGTGACAAGAAAATAACTATTCTAAGATAGCGAGTATATTGTCATATATATTGATCCAAAATGAAAAAAAATGCAATACATTCAAGATTGACTAAATATTTAAAAGGATTTCCCATGGAGAACTCCTTGCACTTGGGAAATATTCAGTTGAAATGTTCGCATTGCTTCATTTTCTAGGCTGAGCTACAATGTCTAAAGATGATGCAACGACTCTTAGATTCTTGTCCTCTTTGACTTCTTAGGACCCTAACAGATTTTTTGTGTCGGTTGTAGGAGGAGTATTATGTAAAGGAACCACTATGGGAAAATTTATAATTTTTTTGAAACCATCAACCTTGGCAGAGACCGAATTCCACTTTTCCTCCATTGCTTGATTTTGTGCTTCCATACATTGAATGAACTCCCACTATTATTTCTATGTCTCCCTCAAGTTTTCAATTTGTGCTCAGTTTGGATCACATGCTTAGCCTTCACCTAACCCTCCACCACTAGGTTTCCCTCCCACGTCTAATTCCAATTACTACATTGTAAGGTCTCTTTGAGCACCTCTTATTGAGCTTTAGTTATCCATTTCTCATAAATAATCATCTTCCGTAAGAGGTCCACCAACTAGCACATCACACATCTTCTATAATGGTGATGAGACATACCTGGAACCAAATAACAGACCACCCTGAGTAACAAGACTATCCATGAGGAACCTCCCCATTACATTGAGAAGAGAGCATCCTCGGCCCTATGCCAACATGAAATGTTTTGAAACAAAGACAAAGAATTCCACAAGAGCCAAATGTTCCCACACGATGCCAAAATCCAACACAAGTGCTTCCATATAATTCTCTCCGCCATTGAAAGGGTGCATGGGATTGAAGGTGGGGAAGGTGACTAAAACTCCTCATGCTGGGATCCTTGCATGAACTTCCCCATGTCCATTATGAATGGAAATTACCATCCTTGCAATTAATTGACAGAAGGGGTGTCTGAGTTGATACCCACTTTTAACACTATTATATTCTTGTTCGATGTGGCTGCCTATATTAGCTAAATAATCTTCCCTTTTATTGAGAGTTCACAAAACATGGAAGTAAGAAATGGATTCAAATTGCACTGCTAGGATTAGAAATTTCTAAGTTATTCTTCTTAATACAATTGAATGAGGGATATATATATTATGACACAATAATGAAGTTCAAAGGAATTGAAAAAGACCTACACAAGTGGAAATTTAATGATGTTGAAAGAATCCCCAACAATTTTAATGTGCTTAACTCCACATTGCTTCAATATTCTATGGTATCCTTGGAATACCAGAAAGGATTTTGCCTCATTGTTCAATGTGATTCCTAGACCCTAAGTGAAATCGGATTCCTCATTTCATCTGGGATAAAAAAGGACCCCCCTGCACATGCCATCCCTTCTCCTTGTGTTCATTTGTATGTTGTAATGGTCATAGGATTAAATTCCCCGCGGTTGGCATTGCAAAACAATATAATACAAAAGAAAAAATGGAAGGTATGTAACTGTCTAGCAACTCTGGCAATATCTCATGATCATGTTATTATGGCACTACACTTGATTTCTCCATAATTGCCTCGCTTAACGCAGTAACACTTCTCACACCACAAATATATAACTACAATGAAGTAGAGACAATACAATTAACTAGTTTGAAGAAGAAAATTAATATAGCCAAGATAAGAATGAACTCTCATGAGTTCTATAATGAAACAGGGCGTTGGACAGTTCCTAAAACACAGTGGGCGGAAAGGATTTGCCATCTCCGTGAGACTACATGAGCGTTGAGGATGAAAAGCACTTTCTCTTAAAGTGACATGCATACACCTACATTAGATCTCAATTTTATAATATTTGTTGCAATACCGACCTTCCTAGTCTTCTAACACGTCAAAATTATGATGAGTTTGGAAAACTTCTCTCTAAGCTACTTGGGCATACAAATACAATTTTAAAGTGAACTAAATAATTATTTTTTCTTTTAGATATAATAAACCAAAATTAGTTTCAATAAATATTAACCATCATCACCACAATACAAATGTTATTTATGAGTAAAGACAATAAACTCAATAAACACATAAAAGTTAAACAAATGACAACTTTTAAACTACATACTATTGAATATTTATTAAAATAAAAATAAAAATCATAAATGAAGAGAAGGGGACAAGGAAGGGTAACTATGTTAACATATCATTAATAGTATTAATAATAGTGTTTCAAGTAAACTTCAACCCTAAAAGAAAAAGAAAATAAAAAATTCGAAGTCTTTGATAAGTAATCAAAATGGATGCATAATGGTTTTGGTCACTTGGAGGTAATAACTTGCAGAGTGGATAATGTTTTCCTCACAAATAACTCCATAAATGGTGATCAACATCCTTGACTTATTGCATTCTCAAGAAACATCTTTCTTTCATATTATAATAACATCACAAAAGATATTTTAGATTTTCTAAATTATTTTCCAAAATATAATAAAAAATTATATACAATTTTCAAGCTTCCTCAAATAACCAATGAATTAAAAATTACATAAATTTAAAATTATATAAATTTAACCCATTCTTTCTTCAATTCATCCAAGCAAACATTGAATAATACTTAAAGTAAACATTAATGTTTACTTTAAATAACCAATTAATTAAAAATTACATAAATTCAGACAATTGTTTCTTTAAGTAAAGATTGAATAAATTATAATACATAATACAGCTTAATGAATGAATTAAGCTTTCGACAACAGCTTTCTATGTTTGTGCTGTAATTGTATTAATGGAACTGAGAATTACAGGATGTCTCAGGGATATCGCCAGAAGCATTGGCTGGTGCTATATCGCCAGTTGTAGTTTGTATTCTGGGCGTTTAATAGATCTGGTTAACATGAATATGTGTATAAAGATATTTCTTGGAAATAAAGGATCATGTTATTCATGAGATCTCATCTTGTAGGATGTCATCATACTGGTGAATGTGGGAGTTTGCTGATGGTTATGTTTTTAGGTTCATCAATTGCCTCAAGAGTTGTCAATGGTTCACTTAGATGTGAGAATATTTTTTCATTGTGTCTATGCATATCTTTGTTGATATAAAACAAGCATGTATGTTTGGTATAGCTTAGATGTCAATTTTACCAAGCATATATGTGTTCAATGGCTTTAATTCATTGCAGCGAGCAATCAATGATTGATGGGCATATTTTGTCTTCTAGATCATCTTGTTAATATTGTATGTCTTTTATCATTTTTAGAATAAACATAAGTTGGTATACATTTTCTCAATTTTGTATTTATTGGTAAAGACAACACAATGTATACTTGTGTAAATATTTGTTATAAGTTTAATAAAAAATATTTCCTAACTACTAATTGGTTTTGTAATATCTCATTTGTTTTCAAATGATCTTCCCGATCTTCCCATATATGTGTAAATGTAATGTCATTGTTTTCTCATTTAAGCACAATAAAATGTTACTACAAGATATGAATTAGGAATTCATATATGTTTGCATTCCAAACTATTGGAATATGTCAAACACATATATCAATCCATATATTTATTAGTTTTATTTCCAGTGGAATAATTATTTTATTTAAGATACATTGAATTGTAGTGATGTAGTCATTTTTTGCAAACTTAAGCAATCAAATATGTAAGTGTTATTGTGAATCTCCCAACACTTCTTATTTTTGTTCCTTTCAGAAGATATAACTTGTACGTAATTTCACATGTCCAATATTTTGTATCTGAGTCTGAAACTTCTACCACCAATACTTTGGTCCGTATACTTTCTGATGCAACTGGCCTCACTCAATTTCGACCTTGCATGCCCCAAATATGACCATTTTACCTAGAACACCTGTTTTAGACTAGTTTTTGGACAAGGAGAAAACCGTAGATCCTGAGGCCTATATCTCCTAACTTGTGATGTATCGGGACATGAATTTAGGACCACGGATATTTAGGCCTATTTCAAAAGCGGGTTTTTAATCTATCTCTCTAAATCCTTATATAAAAAAAATTATAGCGAAAATTCCAAGATGACTTGTTTTGAAGAACCCAGCCCTAAGGAAAAAGATATGATACCAAATGTTACGCAACAAATTTCCATAGAGTATGAAAAGAGCAGAAATAGATCAAAAAGAGTACTCCATGACTTGATTGAATAAAATAGTTGAATAGCGAGCCTCTTCGTGGGGGAAACCTCCTTATACAATGTACTAAGTACATAAGACAAGACAAGACGAGATGCTCCAAATGAAAGGTCTCATTCCTATATATAGGAGACTAAGGGGTACAATCCAAACTAACTGACCCAAGTCAGCATAACTAATATAACCATACTAATGAAAATTACCACTAATGGACCAAATCTGACATCAAAACTAATGTAATGAACCACAATATAGGGGGAAAGGTGCCCATATTTAGGGCTTAACAGTACCTGGAACCAAATAAAATACCACCCTGAGTAATAAGACTATCCATGATGAACCTCCCCATTACATTGAGAAGAGAGCATCCTTAGCCCTATGCCAACATGAAATGGTTTGAAACAAAGACAAAGAATGCCACAAGAACCAAATGTTCCCACACGATGCCAAAATCCAACACAAGTGCTTCCATATAATTCTCTCCACCATTGAAAGGGTGCATGGGATTGAAGGTGGGGAATGTGGCCATTCCTCATGCTAGGATCCTTGCATTAACTTCCCCATGTCCATTATGACCGACAATTACCGTCCTTGCAATTAATTAACAAAAGGGGTGTCTGAGTTGATACCCACTTTTAACACTACTCTATTCTTGTTCGATGTGGGTGCCTATATTAGCTAAATAATCTTCCCTTTTATTGAGAGTTCACAAAACATGGAAGTAAGAAATGGATTCAAATTGCTCTGCTAGGATTAGAAGAGTTTCTAAGTTATTCTTCTTAATACAATTGAATGAGGGTTATAGATATTATGACACAAGAATGAAATTCAAAGGAATTGAAAAGGATCTACACAAGTGGAAATTTACTGATGTTGAAAGAATCCCCAACAATTTTAATGTGCTTAACTCCAC
Source organism: Larix kaempferi (assembly GCA_027924585.1). NCBI lineage: Eukaryota > Viridiplantae > Streptophyta > Pinopsida > Pinales > Pinaceae > Larix > Larix kaempferi. Next base: position 9,714,919 of record BSBM01000066.1, on the reverse strand, counting down.
ATTGCTTCAATATTCCATGGTATCCTTGGAATACTAGAAAGGATTTTGCCTCATTTTTCAATGTGATTCCTAGACTCTAAGTGAAATCACATTCCTCATTTCATTTGGGATAAAAGAGGACCCCCCTGCACATGCCATCCCTTCTCCTTGTGTTTATGTGGATGTTGTAATGGTCATAGAATTAAATTCCTCGTGGTTGGCATGGAAAAACAATATAATACAAAAGAAAAAATGGAAGGTATGCAACTCTCTAGCAACTCGGCAATATCTCATTATCATGTTATTATGGCACTACACTTGATTTCTCCATAGTTGCCTCACTTAACACAGTAGCACTTCTCACACCAAAAATATATAACTACAATGAAGTAGAGACAATACAATTAACTAGTTTGAAGAAGAAAATTAATATAGCCAAGATAAGAATGAATTCTCATGAGCTCTATAATGAAACAAGGCATGGGACAGTTCCTAAAACACAGTGGGCGGAAATGATCTGCCATCTCTATGAGACTACATGAGCATTGAGGATGAAAATCAATTTCTCTTAGAGTGACCTACATACACCTACATTAGATTTCAGTTTTATAATCTTTGCTGCAATCGACCTTCCTAGCCTTCTAGCATGTCAAAATTATGCTAATTTTGGAAAGCTTCTCTCCAAGCTACTTGAGCGTATAAATACAATTTTAAAATAAACTAAATAACTATTTTTTTCTTTTAGATTTAATAGACCAAAATTGATTTCAATGGATGTTAACCATCATCATCACCACAATACAAATCTTATTTATAAGTAAAAACAATAAACTCAATAAATACATAAAAACTAAACAAATAACAACCTTTAAACTACATACTATCGAATATTTATTAGAATAAAAATAAAAACCATAAATGAAGAGAAAGGTACAAGCAAGGGTCAGCCATGTTAACATCATTAATAATAGTGTTTCAAGTAGACTTCAAACATTAAAAGAAAGAAAATAAAAATTCAAAGTCTTGATATGTGATCTTTGACATAAAATGGAAAAAAACAATTAATACCAAATTTACATGCAATTCAATAAAAAAAAGATTCAAAGTCTTAATATGAACATTTGATATGGATTGGAAAAAACAATTTAATACCAAATTTTGATGCATAATGGTTTTGCTCACTTGGAAGTAATAACTTGCATAAATCAAAATGAATGCATAATGGTTTTGCTCACTTGGAGGTAATAATTTGCATAATGGATAATGTTATCCTCCACAAATAACTCCATAAATGGTGATCCACACCCTTGAATTATTGCATTCTCAATAAACACCTTTCTTCCATATTATAATAACACCATCTTTCATATTATAATAACAGTACAGAAAACATTTTAGATATTCTAAATTATTTTCCAAAATATAATTAAAAATTATATACAATTTCCAAGCTTCCTCAAATAATCAATAAATTTAAAATTACATAAATTTAAAATTATATAAATTTAAGCAATTGTTTCTTCAATTCATCCCAGCAAACATTGAATAATACCCAAAGTAAACGTTAATGTTTACTTCAACTAACCAATTAATTAAAAATTACATAACTTCAAAATTATATAAATGTGTTTCTTCAATTCATCTAAACAAACATTGAATAGTACAATGAATTAAAAATTACATAAATTAGAAATTATATAAATTTAGACAATTGTTTTTTCAACTCATCCAAGCAAACATTGAATAATACTTAAAGTAAACATTATTGTTTACTTCAACTAACCAATTAATTAAAAATTACATAACTTCAAAATTATATAAATGTGTTTCTTCAATTCATCTAAGCAAACATTGAATAATACATAAAAGAAACATAATTGTTTTTTCAACTTATCCAAACAAACATTGAATAATACTTAAAGTAAACATTAATGTTTACTTCAACTAACCAATTAATTAAAAATTACATAACTTCAAAATTATATAAATGTGTTTCTTCAATTCATCTAAGCAAACATTGAATAATACATAAAATAAACATTAATTACATAGACAATAACAAAAAGATTAAATTGAAAAATTCAAGTATATTTTATTTTTTACTTTCTGATGCAACTTGCCTCACCCAATTTAGACCTTGCATGCCCTAGATATGACCGTTTTACCTAGAACACATGTTTTAGACTAGTTTTTTGACAAGGCAAAAGGTGTAGATTCTGAGGCCTATATCTCCTAACCTGTGATGTATCAGGACATGAATTTAGGACCACGGATATTCAGGCCTATTTTAGAAGTGGGTTTTTAATCTATCTCTCTGAATCCTTGTATAAAAAAAATTATAGCGAAAATTCCAAGATGACTCATTTTGAAGAACCCAGTCTCGAGGAAAGAGCTCTGATACCAAATGTTATGCAACAAATTTTCATAAAGACTATGAAAAGCGCATAAATAGATCAGAAAGAGTACTCCATGACTTGCTTGAATATAATAGTTGAATAACAAGCCTCTTCGATGGGGAAACCTCCTTATACAATGTACTAAGTACACAAGACAAAACAAAACGAGATACTCCAAATGAAAGGTCTCATTCCTATATATAGGAGACTAAAGGGTACAATCCCACCTAACTGACCCAAGTCGACATAACTAATATAACCATACTAATGAAAATTACCACTAATGTACCAAATCCAACATCAAAACTAATGTAATGAACCACAATATAGGGGGGAATGTGCCCATATTTAGGGCTTAACAGTACCTAGAACCAAATAAAATACCACCCTGAGTAATAAGACTATCCATGAGGAACCTCCTCATTACATTGAGAAGAGAGCATCCTCATCCCTATGCCAACATGAAATGGTTTGAAACAAAGACAAAGAATGCCACAAGGGCCAAATGTTCCCACACAATGCCAAAACCCAACACAAGTGCTTCCATATAATTCTCTCCACCATTGAAAGGGTGCATGGGATTGAAGGTGGGGAAGGTGACCATAACTCCTCATGCTAGGATCCTTGCATTAACTTCCCCATTTCCATTATGACCAACAATTACCGTCCTTGCAATTAATTAACAAAAGGGGTGTCTGAGTTGATACCCACTTTTAACACTATTCTATTCTTGTTCGATGTGGGTGCCTATATTAGCTAAATAATCTTCCCTTTTATTGAGAGTTCACAAAACATGGAAGTAAGAAATGGATTCAAATTTCTCTGCTAGGATTAGAAGTTTCTAAGTTATTCTTCTTAATACAATTGAATGAGGGATATAGAGATTATGACACAAGAATGAAATTCAAAGGAATTGAAAAGGACCTACACAAGTGGAAATTTAATGATGTTGAAAGAATCCCCAACAATTTTAATGTGCTTAGCTCCACATTGCTTCAATATTCTATGGTATCCTTGGAATACCAGAAAGTATTTTGCCTCATTGTTCAATGTGATTCCTAGACCCTAAGTTAAATCGCATTCCTCATTTCATCTTGGATAAAAAAGGACCCCCTTGCACATGCCATCCCTTCTCCTTGTGTTTATGTGGATGTTGTAATGGTCTGTTAGGAACCCGTGTCAAGCCTTCTCTTTACTCTGTTAGTATATTGTTGTTGGACGCATATGCTTTGTAAGTCATCCCGTAGTATTTGTTGATCCATAGTTTATATTAGCCCATGGTATTGACCCATAGTATTGGACGCATATGTTTTGTAAGTCGTCCCATAGTATTATATGTCCCATGGTTTTGACTCATAGTATTGGGCATAGACTTAGTATATAAGTGTGTGTTGAGGTCATTGAAGGCACTGTGAAGTTAATTGTATTGAGCTTGCTCAAAGGAGGTTACCCCCTCGAAGTGGCTTGTGATCAATATAAAAGTGATTTTGAGTTCTGTTATTTCTGATATCTCATGTATTTGCATTAATTAATTATTGCAGGTTCATCACATGGTCATAAAATTAAATTCCTTGTGGTTGGCATGGAAAAACAATATAATACAAAAGAAAAAATGAAAGGTATGCAACTCTCTAGCAACTCGGCAATATCTCATGATCATGTTATTATGGCACTACACTTGATTTCTCCATAGTTGCCTCACTTAACACAGTAGCACTTCTCATGCCACAAATATATAACTACAATGAAGTAGAGACAATACAATTAACTAGTTTGAAGAAGAAATTTAATATAGCCAAGATAAGAATGAACTCTCATGAGCTCTATAATGAAATAGGGCATTGGACAGTTCCTAAAACACAGTGGGCGGAAATGATCGGCCATCTCTGTGAGACTACATGAGCATTGAGGATGAAAATCAATTTCTCTTAGAGTGACCTGCATACACCTACATTAGATTTCAGTTTTATAATCTTTGTTTCAATACCGACCTTCCTAGCCTTCTAGCACGTCAAAATTATGCTAATTTTGGAAAGCTTCTCTCCAAGCTACTTGAGCGTATAAATACAATTTTAAAGTAAACTAAATAACTATTTTTTCTTTTAAATTTAATAGACCAAAATTGATTTCAATGGATGTTAGCCATCACCATCACCACAATACAAATGTTATTTATAAATAAAGACAATAAACTCAATAAATACATAAAAACTAAACAAATAACAACCTTTAAACTACATACTATTGAATATTTATTAGATTAAAAATAAAAACCAGAAATGAAGAGAAAGGTACAAGCAAGGGTCAGCCATGTTAACATCATTAATAATAGTGTTTCAAGTAGACTTCAAACATAAAAGAAATAAAATAAAAAATTCAAAGTCTTGATATGTTATCTTTGACATAAAATGGAAAAAAACAATTAATACCAAATTTACATGCAATTTAATAAAAAAAGATTCAAAGTCTTAATATGAACATTTGATATGGATTGGAAAAAACAATTTAATACCAAATTTTGATGCATAATGGTTTTGCTCACTTGGAAGTAATAACTTGCATAAATCAAAATGGATGCATAATGGTTTTGCTCACTTGGAGGTAATAATTTGCATAATGGATAATGTTATCCTCCACAAATAACTCCATAAATGGTGATCCACACCCTTGAATTATTGCATTTTCAAGAAACACCTTTCTTCCATATTATAATAAAACCATCTTTCATATTATAATAACACCAAGAAAACATTTTAGATATTCTAAATTATTTTCCAAAAAATAATTAAAAATTATATACAATTTCCAAGCTTCCTCAAATAACCAATAAATTTAAAATTACATAAATTTAAAATTACATAAATTTAAAATTATATAAATTTAAGCAATTGTTTCTTCAATTCATCCCAGCAAACATTGAATAATACCCAAAGTAAACATTAATGTTTACTTCAACTAACCAATTAATTAAAAATTACATAACTTCAAAATTATATAAATGTGTTTCTTCAATTCATCTAAGCAAACATTGAATAGTACAATGAATTAAGAATTATTATATAAATTTAGGCAATTGTTTTTTCAACTCATCCAAGCAAACATTGAATAATACTTAAGTAAACATTAATAGTACAATGAATTAAGAATTATTATATAAATTTAGGCAATTGTGTTTTCAACTCATTCAAGCAAACATTGAATAATACTTAAAGTAAACATTATTGTTTACTTCAACTAACCAATTAATTAAAAATTACATAACTTCAAAATTATATAAATGTGATTCTTCAATTCATCTAAACAAACATTGAATAATACATAAAATAAACATAATTGTTTTTTCAACTTATCCAAACAAACATTGAATAATACTTAAAGTAAACATTATTGTTTACTTCAACTAACCAATTAATTAAAAATTACATAACTTCAAAATTATATAAATGTGTTTCTTCAATTCATCTAAACAAACATTGAATAATACATAAAATTAACATTAATTACATAGAGAATAACAAAAAGATTAAATTGAAAAATTCAAGTATATTTTATTTTTTATTTATAAAAAATTTAAAATATATATATATATATATATAATTATTTATAAAAAAATTAAGATAAAAATAATATTGTATCTCCTCCCTTACTTGATAAATCCGAATTTAAAATAAATCTATTATTATATCTATCCCAAATCAAACCATCAATAGATATACCTTATTGTATATCTTGAAGTAACACTCTGGTGGATCGGATCAATATTTTTGGTTCCACCGACTGATCCACCGCCTGCCAAACAATATAAACGAATGAAAAAATGCATTTCCCTCACTGTTCTGGTAGTTCCATCTTCATTTCAACGCATCATTCAATCTTCATCGCTTGATTTTTCATTTCAGTGCAGAATTCAATGGCGATCACCTGTTTTTTGGATATCTGAATCCATTCATATTATTTGTGGGTGCCATGATTCCTCTGGTTCTCTTGGTATTTTCCCCATTACTGTTATGGATTCCGTCCATCAGGCGTTTCACAGTTATTTGCACCACAGTTTCTCGCTGCTATTCCCAGTTCATGTTTCGCCTGCATCTGCCCCTGGTTCATAGAATTCGCAGCCTACTCTATAGCATTCCGAACGAATTGCAGGCCAGATTGGATGCTCAGAGGGAATACAGCTTAATGAATGAATTAAGCTTTCGACAGCAGCTTTCTATGTTTGTGCTGTAATTGTAATTAATGGAACTCAGAATTACAGGATGTCTCAGGGATATCGCCAGAAGAATTGGCTGGTGCTATATCGCCAGTTGTAGTTTGTATTTTGGGCGTTTAATACATCTGGTTAATTAACATGCATGTGTATAATTATATTTCTTGGAAATAAAGGATCATGTTATTAATGAGATCTCATCTTGTAGGATGTACCGTACTGGTCAATATTTCAACTTTTTTTCAATTTTTTTCCAGCATATTTTTAGTCAAATTTTGTTTGCATTCAGATTAAGAATCTTTAAAAAAATTGTATAATTTAGATGTTATTGGAGTATTTGAGAGTGGCTAATTTATTTATGCATTCAAAAATACAATTTAATTATGCAGAAATATTGATTTTACCAAAAAAAAAAAACCTTTCGATCAACCCACAGTAAAATCGAAAACCTAGAATAAATAGACTAATAATAACACTCTTCTATATCAAACTAAAATATTCCTCAATCCTTTAACATCAAACATTGACATAAAATGTTAAGATGGCCATAATTCAAGGGATCATGGCATAAAGTGTTAAGATGGCATAACTACACGCACGTCCACGTCTACAAAAGTGCCAAGAAGTTTCCGAAGGACAGTAAGAGTTAAAGATGGGTATGGTTTAGTGGACTACACTCGAAGATAGAAACGACACGTTGAAGGGTTCAAAATTGAACCCGTCACAGCCCTTCAAAGGGCCCCTTCTCAGAAGTGGCATTAAAAAAATGCCCGTCATTTAAAATTTTGATTCTTATTTTTAACCGTTTTTAAAGAAGTGTGAAATTTGGTTTAAAATTTCAATAGAAGGGCGGTCTTATCAACATGTCAAATATTAATTATAAATCCGGTTACCTGTAGGTTTGAGTGGAGTTAATAAGTTATCACCGTGGAGTTATATTATATTTTTTTAAATTATGATTCGCTTCACCCCTAGCCGCGTGGATTGGGACTAACGAGAAGAAAGACCACGGTGATAAAACCGACCCACTAAATGCAACCTGCAGCAACAGCGGATCGGCCTAGTCAGAAGGACACACAGAGCTACCACTGTACCAACAGTAGTATTTATTTCTCTGTATCACTATCATTAATGGCTTCATACGACTAAGATACAAATCAGATATCAAGGATTCAGGGGCTGGGAATTGGGATTCGGGATCATTGTGGTGTTTTGTCGAAGTATGTGAAGCTTCCATATAGTTCAATGCATTTAATTGCAGTGCATCGTGGAAGGATTAGTTACCTCCAAATGTTCATTTCGTTGATAGGATTCTCTATGTAACAAGGGAGAGTCCCTTTGTTAGTAGAGGAGGTACTCTGCAAATCTAACATGAAAAAATATCGTCTCTGAGCTTAAAGAGGAGAAATACCTTTAAAGGTTTTGGGTAATCGTGGGTTTCAGTTTCTTACCGGTAATATTCACTTTCTCTCTATGTTTTTGTATTCAATAAATATTAAGTTCATGCTCTCATGCTTTTAGTTTTTCTACTCTTTCAGTTAGTAACTTATTTTCGAATATCTCTATGTAGTTGAAGACAACACAAAACTGTGGGATTTCTCTTATCCGTGGGAGAGGTGAAGACCACTCTGAGTAAGCTCCCACTCTATTGCAACTCCTCCAGTGTTGATGTGCATGGATACCGAGCCTCTTTTCATGCTCTGTGTCTCGAGGGTTTAGAGATTTTGTTTCTCCAATGATTGAACTCAGGGTTTAAACCCTGTAGTTACAAGTATGAGGGTATATATATACTCTGTATCGAGTTGTAATAATTCAATACTCTTTAATATTGTATAGTTGTGACTCCAGTTGCGACTCCCTGAGGGGATAATGAATATTAAGTTCGCGTGCTTGGCTTTTGTAGAAGCTTAAGTGGGGAATACACAGATACGAGGATTCAAAAGCATTATGTAGACTTATTCACATCTTTTTCAAAAGCATTATGTAGATTTATTCATATCTTTCTAGTTATGAGAAAGGGTTAATAGCTCTACTTCATGTATCCACATTATCATATCAACATTATCACTGATAATGGCAACTGTTAGGAGGCAGACTGTCTTCTTCCGTTGGCAGTAGCTGTCATAGATGTCCAGCGGGATGTGGACAAAGAGGATGAAAGAGATCATGAAACCCGTTGGGGATTCATCAGCATCCTGCCCACAACTTGAGGAGTGCTTTGCAATTCCAAGGTAGCGGTTATGGCAATTCTGAAAGTCCCGGAAATAGCAACAAGTATATTCTCTCTTGGATAGCGGTATGGTATAGTTTGCTCTCTTATTCATTTATAGAAGGTAGGTAGTAGGTTGCATTGTATTGATGAAAGAGTAGAAACATTAAGAATTTAAGTATTAACAGCACCCATGCTCGCTTATGGTTGTGGAAATATATTTTATTTATTATAATAATTATTCAATCATTTTATATAATATATATTAATTTGTTTTGTGTATATCAAGATATTTTAATATATTATAAAATATAATTTAATGTATTATAAAATATAATTTCTATTGTAAACAATATATAATGATTAATTTATTAATTTAATGGTGAACCTTATCTCAACTTATTGAAAAATTTGAATTTAATTGAATTTGATGGTTTGTGACATGGAACTAGAGCATTGAATGTATTTTTATTTAAACAATGCCTTTGATCATGAATAATTTATGATTTATTGATTTTTTAATAACATAAATTTAATTGAAAATATAATATTATTTAACAATTTTTTTATGAAGTACATAATTAATTTATTATTGTAAATTGAAATGTGATTTTTTTTAAGCCCTTCAAACTTGATCCCTGGACTTGAGAGTTAAAGACGAGTATGGTTGAGTGGATTACACTCCTTGACAAATTAGAAACGACACGTTGCATCTTTTTGTGTACCACGTGGCACGTATTGATGGCATGAGTATAATAAAATTCTATCGTGGGTTTTGGTTGGTTTCTCATCTCCCCTCCAAATATCATTCTTCCGTCCACGTAATGCTCTCACGTGATCTCCTCACCCTCCCACCCAACACGACACCACTTTCAAAGAAATTTTTATTAAATTTATAGTTGTGGGCATTTCATTCGTTGATTTTTTTATAAATATTTTAAAAATAATTTATCCTTTAAAATAAAATAAAATTTTATTTAATAATAATAAATAAATAAAAAGAGGCTAAGCCAAATGGAGCCCAAATTTTGTTTTTTAAGCCAGAAATGGGGTCCAATTTTTGCACATTATGTGATGGGTAGACTAACGGAAGAGGACCTTATGGCGCTACTTGTGGAGACTCTTTTGGAAGACTTTTTAGGCATGTTTGAAGTCCATTTAAGACCGAACCGGGGGAGGTTCTTCACCAATCTTAGAGGTTATTTTGGAGTTTTGTTAGATCATATTTAGAAATTTATGAAATCACCATTTCACATATGAGAAAATATTTTGGAGATCATATTAGCATAGTTGGAGCTCATGGGTTGTTGAAGAACATGGTTGTGAGACATGGTTTCTTAGAAGGGAAAATTTTAAGGGTCCATAATTTTCTTAAAGTGTTTTTACCTTGGTGAATTTTATTAATTATCGAATTTCCAAACATAAAATTATTTTTTTAAAAATATTCAAATTTAAAGGGTTTTCTATAGTTTTTGGACAATTTTGACAATTTTAGAATAAAAAAATTTAATCCTATGGACTATAGACGAATCATATAGGAAAAAAATGGAAAATAGCAAATAATTTTTTTGGAAAAAAGTCTCGAAAATTAACCCATGGACTAAATCTTACCCCTAAAATTTTCCTTGTTTCTCAACCATCATTTTGGATGCATATGCACCATAAAGAGCATACACAACCATAACACACTTGATGGAGGTCAACCACTTCTCCTTAGGAGTTTATGATTAAGGTCTTAGATTAGTATTTCGCTCTTACTTTAATTATATAATTTTAAGTAATTTCTTACTTTAAAAACGTTCAATAGATATCATTACCTCAATATCTTATTAAATGGTCAATTCTACGACAAAAGGTTCAATAATAGAAGTTACAGTGTCAATTAAACATCTTTTCAATGACTATAATGTGTAGATTGTAATGTCTATCGTAACATTTACATATACATATTTATGGATGAAAATAATAACACATATCTTGAAGCCATTAAGTTTTATGTTGATACCAAATAAACACCCAAATTTATTATATATAAAAAATTAATAATAAATTGTTTTAGGTAGATAGCCCCAATGGTCATCAAAGTAAACCTTACCCTTTAAGATAAACAAAGCACAAACAAAGGTCTTGCTTGATTATTATGATAACCAAGAAAGTTAATAGATTGTATATATACAGGACTAGAATGATATCAGAGTTTATGTTGTAGTTGATATAGTGTGTTGGTTATAATCATATGATAAGCTAGTTTTATTGTTATCATAAGTGCTTATGGTAAACCTTATCATTTAGGATAAACAAAGCACAAAGAAAGGTCTTGCTTGATTATTATGATAATTAAGAAAGTTAATAGATTGTATATATACAGGACTAGAATGATATCAGAGTTTATGTTGTAGTTGATATAGTATGTTGGTTATAATCATATGATAAGTTAGTTTTATTGTTATTATAAGTGCTTATGGTTGTCTAAAGCATTCATGATGATGATCATTGTGAAAATGTAAGGGTTTTGGGAAAATTTGTAATTGATTGGTTGATAAGTATTGTTATTACTGAAACTATATTTGTTGCTTTAGGAGGAGTTTGTTCTCACTATAAATTGAGTTGTTATTGATTGGGATGTATTCCACTATGTTCAAATGAATTTTGGTTACTGTTGAACTGGTATCCTTATGATTTTGTATGAATTAATGCATTCCATGTATATTAAGCTCAATTGATAGTAAATTGGGATTATGACTATATTTTTATCTCACATAAATATTGGTATTGCTAGCTTTCAATTATTATGATCCTTAACAAACTCATCCTTGACACGTTATGATCCATGAAAAAAGAAATCCCTCAACATAGTGAGACCCCTAACTATTATGACCTCATAGAGTGAATCCATGAATATGGATAACACTTTTCAATGAGATGTAGTGATGAAAATTTGGTATTTTGCATTTTTTTTTGGATTAAAGCCGCTAGAACTCATATAATCCTTGTGAATTTTGATGCGCAGTAAAATTAAATTTTTTTAGAGAATTGTGTTGTCTTTCTAATGATATTTATTTCCAAAAATATTAGTGTCATTTAATGTGCCAAACTTTCATTTAATTAAATGTTTATCATCGCAAATTTATTAAAAACTTAACAAGTGAGTTTATTCCCATCAAATAATTCAATGTTCATCATATAATTTTCAAAAAATATATAGGAGGATGATTTATGCAAAATGTAGTAGATATCCCCCCCCCACCCACCCTCCCGCCCCTCCTACACACATGCATATTTTGAATTATTTTTATTATTTTTTGAAGTCGACCAATTAATATTTGAATAACATTTTAGACACATTTGTGTTCCCACCAACCTTTTTCCAACTATGTACATAAATTGAAAAACTATCGTAATGTATGGGATTACATTGAAGTAGTTACCAATAATGTATAGAAACATATATAGTATACAACACATCAATATACACATATAATAAGCATAAATAGAAAAAAATGGAGAAGAGAAGGTAGTAGTGGAACCAACATCAATTAGTATATTATATTAGATCAACATAACAAGGAAAGACAAGACATATTCCCTTACATGCTTAGGTCTTTATATACTTTTATATTCATGGAGGTGGTTATAGATTCCTTAACTACCCCGATCGGTTGACCCAGTATGTCGGTCCACCCACCCAAATAACTAAATAACTCAATTGACAAGTTTATTCAAATTACTAGTCGACTGGGTCGACTAGGGCCCTATAGCGTCTCCCCCACCCTCAAATCGTCCCGAAGAAGAGGGGATATGGGAAAATTTTACAAAGTACAAAAAGAATAAGTCTAGACTTTTATGGTGCTTCTACTTGAATGCTAGTTTGTTCTTCAAACTATTTATCTGATTGTTGTTGTGTTGAAGATGGGATAGGATTGAAAAAATGAAACTAAGGCAATGGTGGAGATGCTCCAGGAGGAGGTCATGATGGAGGTGCCTACTTTAGTGCTTTAGTGTAGGTATCATAAATGATAAGAGAAATCTAGTCCAGTTGACTCTTGAAGTATGTTCATTCATCCGCTCCTTTCTTAGTTACAATAATTGTTTTCCTCATTTCTGACAAAAATTTCATATTATCTTCAATTGAAGTATCATATATAGACTCTAAATCTAGGTTGTAGTCTATTTGCATATTTATCACTTGTCGAAGAACATCCCATATTTTCTTGGTTGTTCTGTGGGATTCATGTTGTGCATTCTTACCCTCCCGAAACCAATGACGTTCTTGAGTCTGTAGTTCCTTTTGCTTCGGTTCTACCTATCTGATCCAAGTTCCCAATGCCCCCAAACTTCTATTATCCTTAGTAGCTCTTCAACGGGAAACAAGTTATTCTATAAAGAATTCATTTACTTTAAGTTGGTTACACATTTGAAAAATAGGTTGGCCAATTGTTCAAAGTGTTTCCAAAGTTTGTGCCTCCTCCCTTATTTCCTCCAATTTCTTCTTACTATCTTCAAATTTATCATGCTCTGATTTTAATATGGTTACAATTTGGTCATATTTGAGCATCCTATTTTCCCTGAATAATATTTTATAGTTATGGATAACATCTATTAAAAGTATTTTCATATAGTTGACTAGATCAAAAGGTGGAGAACCAACTAAAAATCCCATTGCTTGTTGTGCTTATGCTTTGCAGGTCTCCCATGCTCTTTCTTCTTTGTGCATTCTCTCTTTTAATAACTTTTTTATAAGTACTCCATTGTCTTTCATTCTCTCTAGTGGATGTCTTGTAAAGTTATTGTATTTCTTTATTAGTGGCATCTTCAGGTACAAATTCTACTTCTAGTTAGCTTGTTCGCTCTCCTTGTACTTTAAAACTTATAAATAATTCTTCCCTTTCTTTTTTCCTTCCTCTCACTTCTTCTTCTTACTACTTCCTTATGCCCCATGTGTTTCCTTTTCTATCAATCTAGGTGCTCTGGGTGGTTGCATCAACTATCTTGTTCCAGATTGTGGTTATTGATTTTGTTTTCCTGGATTAATGTATGCTTGTGTGAATAGGTCTTCCAAGGAGCCAAATATTACATATTCTGATTCAATCGATTGGATTTCCATTTGTTGGTGTTCTGAATCCTTTTCTATACACTCCATTTGGCGCCCATGTTGTTTGTTCTTTTGTTTGTTGTGGGGTTTCCGTCGGAGCTTTCCCCATATTTTGTCCAGTTGGTGCATTCTCAAGTTGCTGCTATTGTTGCTCGATTAGGGATGATTTAGTTAGGATAGATTCAGTCGGGGTCAGGGCACTTGCTTTTGCATCTTGTCGGCTTGTTGTTATTGGTCAATTTGTTGTTGATCCTTTGAATACTCATGTCGTTGATTTGTCCACTTATTTTTCTGCTACTCTTTTTTTACTAGCATTGGATTTCGTGGTGATGGGGTTCCAGTTAAGTCAATGTAGGTTTGTGAATCCCCTACACCTCTTGTTCATGCTTGAGTCAGTACTTCAATGGTGAATTCCATGCCTTCATTTTTCTTTTTCTTGGCACGATGGGTTGCATATTCCTCCTTCTACTTCCTTAGTGCTTCTATATTATTTTGGATCTATTTCTCAAGTGCTATATTATTGATTATGGATTCAATTATTATTTCATTTTCCGGGTCAAGAGATTCTGAATATTCTGGACAAATGCTAGATTCCAAAACTTGTTTCCTTTTCTTGCTTACTCCATGGTAAACTTCCCTTTTTCCTCTTCATCGGTAGACAATACCTTATCTGCAACTTAGTTTAGTTTCTTCTTTAGTTGAGGATCCTTAAAGTCAATTTATTTTATGTTTTGAACTAGCATCTTAACATCATCCTCAATCGACAAGGTGGGTGAGTGAGTAACAATATGCTCTACCCAAAATTTCACTTTTTCCATCGGTCAAAGTGACCAACTACTATACAAATGCCATTGTGAAAATTGTTGTTTCAATCTCTTCATTTATCTCACCATCGGTCAAAGGTGTTATGATCTGTGTAGTCAGCTTCCTTGTTGAAGAAGGGATATGATATATATACTGTGTTAGTATATCTTGAAACTTCTTGAAATACTTCCTTGACTATGGGGTAGTATTCCAACTCGTTTGGTTCTCCCCCTTTTCAGTTTGCATACTATACCTTTGTGAAGACTAATCCCAATTGAATATGTATCGAGGTGGGTAGATTGCTTCTTATGCATTGGGGCACCCTCCATCTATTGCAAGCTAACTTCATTAACTTAACCCATTCTTGAAATAAATTTTGAGGTGGAAATGAATATGTCTGGCCCTTCCATTTTTCTACAAAACATTGGAAGTTCCACATTATTGTAGATATATTTAGCGTAAAACATGTTTCGCCAAATGGGTTTATGTTCAACATGGCTATCCATATCAACAATGACAAATATCTAATTTCTTTACTTTTCTCTTGGAACTCTTCACAATTATTTTTTACAATCTCTACCAAATTCTGTACCCAAATATATTTGTTTCCTCTTTCGGTTGTTTGTCTGATGGCCTCCAACATATTCATCTTTATATTTGATGCTTAACCACAAATGGTGAAGCATAGGATGACTATGATGCAAGTCCACTTGATGCATTCTTCCTTTACCTAGATGATAACAGGTCCTTTTGAGTTCTTTACTGATGATGACCTTGTAAATCTGACTATCCACTCCTTTGCATCAGTTGTCTTCAGTATGGGGTCACCGATTTTTTGGAGTCTTGTTATCTAACTAATCAACTCAGGGGTAATTGAAATCAACTAGTCGAGGTATATTTTTCCACCGTGGTACCTACTAATAATGAATTCTAATGCTTCCCCTTTCCTCCCATTGAATCCCATGACTTTGTGGACATTAAGGTATGCTTGAATCTTTTGTTTTTGGAGGATCTTTGACTCATCCCTCCATTTACCATCGACAATTTCCCACTTATGGAAATTCTACCAATGCTTATCCAAGACGATCTATTCGATATTTACTTGGTGGATTCTATTCATTATGGAATCTATATCTGTTTTGGGTTCTTTGTCGTGGTGTCTTTTAGTTCAAGGCTCTACTATTTTAAACTTCGGGATGCTAGCAAGAGAGATAGCACCTCTCATTTTTGGTGCCATTCTTTCTATGGAGGTCTCTTTCAAATCAGGTCAACTAAGGTCGAGATTATATTATTTCTTGGAATGTATTCCTTTGTTGACAAATTTGGGTGTTTTTTGAATGGATTGGTTCGTATATATAGGTGAATCAGTGTTGTAGGGTAGTTATTTTCTCATGCGAGGGTTAATTCAATGGAGTGACTCATTTAAGTCATGTATTAATTGTAGAGGCCAACTTTCAAATTGACTCGTCGACCTTCCATCGACTGGTTTCTTCACATTAATCGATTTTGTTTCGACCTCATATGCTTCACTTTATTTTTTTCATTGTTCCTGATTGTTGGACTTGGTTCATGATTTATGGTCTGCATGGTATTGAATGATGTATTTTCTTATGTATTTTTTTTCTGGTTTTCTAAATTGATTTAATGATTCTTCGACTTGTGCTTTAATATTTTCTATTCTTATGGTCGCTTTTCTTTGTTCCAACGCTTACTTGATTGAGGCTTTTCTTACCATGAACTCCTACTATTATTTGTCGATTGTTTTTCCTATTCAATCGTCATGATCCTTGAGTTCTCTTCCTTTGTTGGTTCACATTACTTTTTTTCTTATAATAAACAATTATTCAAGTAAATTTCCTAACCAACTCTTATTTTATTCTTCATTTTTTATTGACTATTATTGATTTATTATTTTTATTTTTTTCAAGCATAGTATCTTCTCAGTCGGGCACCATTGACTACTTTGTTGAGGAGCCTCCCTTGTAATGTTCTCAATTAGAAAGCTCCATTAGAGTTTATATCTTCAATTACAAAAGGCCCTAACCATGTCATTTCCAACTTTCCTTGCTTTCCTTTTATTTTACTAGCATGCATAAGGACAATATTTCCTATTTCACAATCTTTCTTTTTAATGTTTCTTTCATGCCATGATTTTTGTTGTCACTTTTGTACTTCTTGATGATGAAAGGATGTTGTTCTTTCCTCTTCAAGTTTGTTAAATTTATAGATTCGATCTTGTTTTGCTTGGTTGTATTCAAGCTTTAATACATTTTCTATTTTGTCTGGGTTTGTTGTGAAATGTAAGGGGAATACAACTTCTTTCCCATAGACTAATTTAAAAGGAGTTTAACCTGATGATATTTTATAAGTTGTTCTATATTCCCAAAGAAAAACATGTACTTTATCATCCAAACCATCTATGTTGATATTGCATATTTTTGTTAGACACTTAGTCAAAGTTTTATTAAATGCTTCTATTGCTCCATTTGCTTGGGGATGGTAGGGGGAACTTTTTGTTATGGTCGGTTAAAAATTCTTTCACTTACACCTCAATTGTACTATTGATAAAATGAGTTCCTTGATCACTTATTAAAGTTAGAGGGAAACCAAACCTTGTGATTATGTGTTCATAAATAAATTTAGTTGCTACCTTTTGTCCAATTTCCAACGGGTTCTCCTTCTGCCCATTTAGTTAGGTGTTCAACTGTTGCAATAATATACCTTGCTTCTGTTCTTTTTCCTTGCTTCGGGAAGGGTTCCACAAGGTCAATTTCCCAAATTTCAAAAGGAAGGCTAGGATTTACTTGTACCAAAGGAATTTCATCCATTTTTACTAGTCAACCCATCCTTTGGCATTTGTCACATTGGTGTACTTTATGTGTGCAATATCTAAATAGTAAGGACCTCCAAATCCCTACTTGTATTTTCTTGGTTGTATTATCTCAATGGAAATGTCCACCTACATGTCCTACATGTGCTTCTCGAATTATTCTCTCTCTCTCTCTCTCTCTCTCTCTCTCTCTCTCTCTCTCATGTTCCAGAACACATCTTCTCAACACATCATCAGGTCCTAACTTATACAAACATCCATTTGTAAGTGTATAGGGGAAAGCTTTCATTGCTCAAACTTTCTTCTTCTTTTCTATAAGATTCCTCGAGGTTTCCCTTCTTGTATAAACTGTACAATCTGAACTAATTCAAATAGTACAACTTCAACTTTAAATAAATGAGCATCTAATAGGTCATAATCAATCGCTTTCAGTTCTTCCCCAGTTTCAACTCCCGATAGGAGGTCGGGTCCAACTTTAGATTCCATTGGTCAAAATATGACTTCAAATTCGAATTATTGTCATGTACCAATTTCCTCGTGTAATAAATAAAATAAGAGTTCTCGAAAATAAGAGTAAAATGAAAAAGTAAAAAGGAAGGCTAGGATTTACTTGTACCAAAGGAATTTCATCCATTTTTACTAGTCAACCCATCCTTTGGCATTTGTCACATTGGTGTACTTTATGTGTGCAATATCTAAATAGTAAGGACCTCCAAATCCCTACTTGTATTTTCTTGGTTGTATTATCTCAATGGAAATGTCCACCTACATGTCCTACATGTGCTTCTCGAATTATTCTCTCTCTCTCTCTCTCTCTCTCTCTCTCTCTCTCTCTCTCTCTCTCTCTCTCTCTCTCTCTCTCATGTTCCAGAACACATCTTCTCAACACATCATCAGGTCCTAACTTATACAAACATCCATTTGTAAGTGTATAGGGGAAAGCTTTCATTGCTCAAACTTTCTTCTTCTTTTCTATAAGATTCCTCGAGGTTTCCCTTCTTGTAGAAACAGTACAATCTGAACTAATTCAAATAGTACAACTTCAACTTTAAATAAATGAGCATCTAATAGGTCATAATCAATCGCTTTCAGTTCTTCCCCAGTTTCAACTCCCGATAGGAGGTCAGGTCCAACTTTAGATTCCATTGGTCAAAATATGACTTCAAATTCGAATTATTGTCATGTACCAATTTCCTCGTGTAATAAATAAAATAAGAGTTCTCGAAAATAAGAGTAAAATGAAAAAGTAAAAATTAATTAGTTATTTTGTGGTTGTGTAATAACAAAGAGTTACGATGTAAAAACATAAAGGGTCATTTCTTTTCACTATGGAACCTTAGACATACTATTTAAGATGAATCATTTGGTTCGAGAGGGACATCAGAAGAAGATTGTCACAAGGAAGGGAGTGGGGTTACTGGAAAGACCATGTACATGAAGGGTTTGTTCCATTTTGGGCACATGTGGGGTTTACCATGTACATGAGATTAAGGGTGAGATCAATACCTAACAAGATGTGGGAGGAAACCACAAGAATTTCCTCCCTATTTGAGTGAGCTGGTGTACACTTCAGGAGGCCAATGTTTGCATTGTAACATATAAGTGCCCTACATTTTATGTTTAATGTTTTTTATATTTTGTTACATATTTTTTGTTGAAACTCACAGTTGATAATATATATATATCCTTTATTTATTTGTAAAAAAAATACTATTTAAAATTATAAACTAGATTCAACCAGGGAAAATGTACGTTTCTTGTCACCATTTGCATATTATCCCTTAATGGATTGGTTTGTTGGCTAAGTAATTATAAGCTTGATGATTTGTGTAAAATGTAAATGGATTTGCAAGTAAGTAATATTAAAAATTTTGAAGGGCATAAATCATTCCTAGTCTTTCTTGTTCTCTAGTTGAATAATTTCATTATGCTTTGTTTAGTTTCCGACTTGCATATGCATTTGGGTGGTCAATTCCTTCATCCCCTGATTATTCTAGCACCGCTCTGACTAGAATTCCTGATGCATTGAAATGAACATGAAATTTATTTGACCAAGATATTTTAGAATGGGAGCTTCAACCAATTTCCTCTTGAGGATTTTGAAAGACTCATTACACTCAACACTCCATTTGAATTATGCATCAACTTTGATGAATTCTTCAAGGGGGAAGGTTATATCTAAGTAATATCTGGTAAATTTTATATAATATCCCGCGTGTCCCAAAAATATTCTTACTTAATTAGGGTTTACCGATGGCTTTAATTCGAGTATAACCTTTATTTTTTCTTACTTTGATGCCTTCTTTACAAACTACATGACCCAGAAGGATTCCAACCAGTGGGAGAAATATGCATTTCTTTATATTTAAGGATAGTTGAATTTGTTTGCAGTGTTCTTGTCACATCCCCATCCATCAATCCGGCCAATGGAGGGGAGATTTATGAATTTTGGGCATCTAAATTTCGCTCCATGAGAATAATACGAAATTCATAACAATAAAATGTGTGTGTAGATGCATAAATAAAAACATAGTTGAAATAAAATCTATCCACACACATGCACATGCATATCCAACATATTATTCACAACCATAAAATAAAACTATTGCACATTCAAATATAAAGAGTGTACTTATCTTTAAACAAAGGAGATCCAAGCAAATGGTTGTGTAAGAACAATTTTCCACCTAGTCATAGGCACTATTCCATTATATACTCTTTATGTTGAGATACCACCCCCAGTTGGGATATGGGGCCACTGAGGTGAACGGAACACCTACATGCTTCTATCTCTCATCCCACAACCCATTATGATCTCAATGCTTAGCCAAATTATCATCCAAAGCTCTACTAGAATCTCATTTAGCCATCACAACCATGGCACTCCTTCCAACTACCCCACCCAACACAATGAAGGATTTACCCTTCACCGATCCACAGTTCCCTCAAGAAATCCAACCCTTACAGTGCTTACCAATGTGTGCAGTAAGAGTCCAATCCATTGTATGTAGATTTGACTTTTTTAATCCTGAAAATGGACTACACTATTGCACTTACAACCACTCAATTTCAAAATAAACTAATCACCCGTTGTCCCTCCCTCATACTTTTTATTCCATTTAGTGTAGGAGTCAATAGGTCTTTTGATTTCAATTATACAACAGACATAACTTGTAAGTTTTCTTCATCTCCACCCAAATACTAGTTCATTAATTAATTACATGTTGTCATTCATTTATTTTCTGTTGATGTACATGCACATTAACTTTGTCTTAGTTTACTTTAGTTAAACTAGCTTTAGTGCTTGCATGTAGTTAAGCTTAACTTAGTTGCTTTGTTCCTTACTTTATGGTGATATTTGAGTGCATGCCTTGCATGGCTATCTTTCCCAAAATATCACTCTAGAAAGCTATATGCATTGACTCATTGATCATTATTCAATGAGCAAGAGCATTTGTGCAAGAGCAATTAATGAGAAAGGATCCATTAATCTTTGTTTTGCTTCTTCTTTATATTCTAGATTTTGGCCTCTATACCAAAATATATCATGGTATTAGAGCTTTGGTGAATCCAAGGAGAAGTACACAAAGGCAAGAGCATGCTAGCTGCAAAATCTGAAAATCGCAGTGAACTTTGAAGAGGTGCCTCGACCTCTACATATCATTTTATAGGGCCTACCATATCTTGTTTGAAATGTCCTTATGTGATTTAAAATGGTTTTTTCAACAGAATTAAATTTAAGTTTATGGTTTGAGAGATATCTTTAGTTGAAACTCAAAGGTTTGCAATATATCGCGTCTGACCATACCCTCCGTTTCGGCCAAATATTTCTCACTCCATAGGATGAGATAGGCCAAACTCCATATATGATTTGAAATATCTCCTTGATATCTCAAATGGTCTTCAATGGAATTTGATTACGTTTCCTATAGCAAAAGTTATGATTGAATTGGAAAGAAGACATCAATCATGTTTTTTATTTTTTATTTGAGTTCACATGCATGATTTGATTTACATGTATGAGATGATCTTTTTAGTTGTTTAAAAGTCATAGTCTTTGAGCTTCTTTGTAGTTGTAGCTAGAGCCACAACATATTGACTTTAGTTCTAAGGGAGATTATTTGCAATGGCATCTAGAATTTTAATCATCTCCAATCTTCGAAAGCTCAATCAAATTCTTGTCAAGGAAGTTAGCAAGCTTCGAGATTTAACTTCTTCACAAGAGAATCTCAAGATTGTTTTTCAAAAAGGATATGCAATTGCAGTTTCAATAAAGGAGCTACAAGATGAAGTTTCCGATTGGGAAATCTGCTATAATGAGATGAAGGAAAATTAAAATCTATGCATTGAACAACTCTTGTCTAAATTAAAGGAGAATGGAGATATAATATCTTTGCATACATATTTGCAAAACTTTGTTGCTTCTAATGCAACTTACTCCTTTTCCAATTTATTTTGTGATAGTGCTAAATCAGGTTTTAATATAGATTGTACCTATATTGCTATATACTCTTCATCTTTCATTGCAGATACTATTAAAGTGAAAGACGCCATAGATCCAACATCAAACACATGTCAAAATCCACATGCAAATATTGCTACTCAAGAGCTTCCAGCATCTGGTTCTTTTGAATTGCATACTTGTGGAATTGGATCCAAACTACTTTTGAAGATGGGATACACTGGGATACACTAGTGGTGGCCTTAGTAAGAATCGACAAGGGATTTCAAACCCTATTCATCCTATGACGAGACCCAAGAGATGGATTAGGTTTTGATGGGGCTTCATCAACATCATGAAGATGTCTTGATTCCGCTATTGCTCAAATTCAGTTTGTTCAAGCACTCGAGATCATCACATCATATGACTCTTCTACTGATGAGTTGTAGGAGCCATCTCCTATATCTCTTATTGAAACATGGGTGTTCCCGTGATGATGGGTAACACTTTTTGGAAAGAGAAGGTCGTGAGAATGATAAAAATTGAGCTCGATAAAGCTTTTGTTAAGCCCTCGATCAAGCTTTTGTAAGCTCGATCGAGGACTTAACAAAGCACTCGATCAAGCTATTTTTAGATGCTTGATCGAGGGTTTAAAAAACTTTTGATTTAGCTAGATAGCTCGATCGAGGGTTTTCCTAACCCTCGATCTAGATTTTAAAAGTTCGGTCTAGAGTTTTAAAACTTTAGATCAGGATTTTTAAAAAGCTAGATCGATCTTTTAAAAGATAACAACTCAAAATAACCCATGTGTTTTAAAAAAAAAGTATTTCACAAAAGCTCAATCAAGCTTTCATTTTAACCACACTTAAACCTTCGATCGAGATATTTAAATATCCACCCAAAACCTCGATCAAGGGTTTTTAAGACCTTGATCGTGCTATTAGCTCGATCGAGAGCTTAAAAAACTAGGCTTTTATCCCTCTTTTTTGCAATTTTAATTTTACTTACTTGTTTATCCTGCCTAAACTATGTCCTAGTATGCACCTTAGTTGGCGGGCTTCATACCAATAGTTTCATCAATGAATTGTCTATCCATTGACATATAACTTACATGTTTCTTAGTTCATATGATATATTTTTTTTCTTTTCAAAATTATACTTAGAAAACCATGTCCACAACTTCAAATCAGCGTAAAGAAAAATCAATAACATAAAAAGTACACAGCCAAAAAAATTCAAAAAATATATATGCCCCAGACCAACACATGCTATTCAAAAGGGAATTTTTTGTTGTTCAATTTTTTTAACCAGTAAAAAAAAATTGCGTGCACACACGTCTACAAAATACAATTAAAGTTTTCAACAATTAGTTTCAAAAATTAATAAAAAATATAATTTTCCAATATAAATTTAAAAAAAATATGTGCACCCCAGTGCATTTTGTGTAGATTATGTTCATATATATATATATATTTTAAATTATACATTTATCAATAAATTATTTTACTTGCACACAAATCACTTGTTAACTTTTCCTGAAATTTACAAGAACAAACCTATCATTAAATGCAATTTTGACATATTAAATAATATATATTTTAAAATATAGGTGGAAAGACAACATAATTCCCTACAATTTGTTTTTTTGTTGCGTGTTGAAATTCACAAGGCATATATGAGTTTTGAGGGCTTCGATTTAATAAATGAGTAAAAAAACAAATTTTCACCGTCACTTTTGGCCAAAAAGTGTTACCCATGTTCATGGGTTCACCCACATCTTTGAAGCTTACAAAGCTAGAATCAACACCAACTTCAAATTTATCAAAGTTGTCAGCATCAAACTCTTCAACACCAACATTAGAGCTCTTGGCAACATCAGCTTCAGGGTCTACATCCTCCACATATCGACATCATGATCGGAGACAACATCATTCTCCTTTTAGGTATCCACATCCATTTGTCAGTTCTCCTTCTTTCAAGTCATTGAAGAAGAGGCATATTCGGAAACATATTGGCAAGGTACCAACTCCAAAGATTGTTTGTGGTTGGATTGATGATCGGTCATGGCAACATTTGAGAAACTGTTTGAGGACTTCCTATAGATGTGTTTCATTCGTGATACATGGGAACCGTTCTCATATGCTCTTGACTTGGCTGATTAGGCCACATTTATATCTTCCACATGGTGGATCTCACCTCTATCCTCTTGGAGGGGTTTTTCCCACTAGGTTTTCCCTTTTCCTATTTGCGAGGGTAAAAGGTTTTGTACTTGGGTACCTAAAATGGATACATAATTATCGGGACCCAATTTCAGTGCATCATACTCACCTAAGTTATGCTTAAGGGGGGGTTTTGATGTACATTCACATTACCTTTGTCTTAGTTTACTTTAGTTAAACTAACTTTAGTGCTTTCATGTAGTTAAGCTTAACTTAGTTTCTTTGTTACTTGCTTTATGGTGAGATTTGAGTGCATGCCTTGCATGGATTTCTTTCCCAAAATATCACTCTAGAAAGCTATATTTATTGACTCATTGATCATTACTTAATGAGCAAGAGCATTCTATGAGTAATTAATAAGCAACGCTCCATTACAACTATCTATGTTTCCTAAATTAATCTTTGTTTTGCTTCTTCTTTCGATTCTAGATCTTGGCCTCTATAGCAAAATCTATCATCTTCTTCAGCATCTACTTATGGAGGATCTGAGGATGTTGCATCTAGTTGTTTCTATCATTCCATCTGGATGAAATATTTGGCAGACAGAATGAAGGATTTGGTCCAAACCCCTTCAAAAGCAAGCAAAGTGATGCATTCACTCCTCTTGATGGTCTCTCAGATCATGAACCAGTATCATCTCATATTGAAGTTTTTGACAAAGAACTTGCAGATTCTCCACTCATGCTCAAACTTTCTTCTCTTCCTGTGCCAACTCACACTCTAGATATTGCAGAAGGTCCTAAATCCTCTCTTGCACCAAAGTCTATTGGTTTGCATCATGATCACATGATTATTTCGAAGGTAAAATCAGCTATTGGAGGTAATGCATTCGCTCCTCTCAAGCAATCATCTCTTTTATACTACTATATGATCATTAATTCGTACTTTCATAAGGTTATTGAAGATTATGGCCATTTCCATTCACTTGGGATAAATTCTCATGCAAATACTGGTTTTGATCTCACCTCTCATGGTTCAAAGGAGATCTCAAGAAACCATGATTCAAGTCTTGGATCTAATTTGGATTCTAAGCAATTACTACTTGGGATAATTTCTCATGCATATGATAGTTTTTATCTCACCTCTGCTGGTTCAAAGGAGATCTCAAGAAACTATTCTTCAAGTATTAAATCTGATTTGGATTTCAAGCAATTATTATTTGATGGTTCTTTTTGGCATAATCTCACCCATGATGGGTTGAAGGAGAAGACAAAAGACTATATGTACTTTCAAAGATTTGATCCTACCTCAGCTGATTCAAATCACAGGTTCAAGGATCATTCTCATACTGTTGGATTTTTTCTCATCACATTTGAACTGAAGAGCAAGTACAAACACATCCTTTTTTAGCATGATCCACTTCTTCCCAAGAAGAAGATACCTCCAGACATATGACCAAACATCACACCTGCTTGAGTTTGGAGCTTTTTTTGTGTGTTTGCCTTATAGTCTGTTTTTTAGGAGGGGGTATGTTTCCCATGAAATTTTCCCACTTCCTTGGTTTATTGATTGTTATTATTCATTGTATTGGGTGACCTTTGGTCTTAGTTACTAGGGCCCAGGATGGATTAAGGGGGAGTGTTAGGATATTCCTATACTCCATCCTAGTCCCACCAGTATTTTGATCATTTACATTTTCAGTCATGTATGCACTTTTAGGGTTTGCATGCATTCTAGGGTTTGCATGCATTTTGCATGCATCCCAATCATCAGTCCAGCACCTAGCCCTCAGTTAGCCAGCCCCCAGGAGCTTCTCACTATTCATTTTTAGTCCTCCAGTTGCTTAATGCGCCCTTCTTCCTTGATTTTAGGGAGCAACTCGCCCTTCTTCACCTACCAGTCCAGTTGTCTTCAATTTACACTCAGTTACACTCAATTACACCTACCAGACTCAGTTTGACTGATGGTTGATAGTTACTTGAGCATTGATGACTCCACTGATGATGATGAAGACTTCCAGTTGTGCTCCAATGATCATGAGGACACCTAGTTGTGCTCCGATGACACTCTATTGATCTTATGATCACTCTGAGAGGCTAATTCGAATTGCCACCTTAGGCACTCGAATCCTCTCTACCATTGTACTATTTATTTGTCCATATTGTGATTAATTAATTAGTGTGTGTGAAGTATTATTGCTTCTATCTGAGTTCTACTATACCATATTATTTTGTTGCTCATTATACTATATTGTTCACTCTTCTTCTATTTTCCTGCTTAATCATAATTACTCTTTTGAGGTATACATCATCTCTTAGATCTGCTGTGAGGATTTTCACAACAGTGTCTTTTCATTGTCTTTGTTAGAAATTTAAAAAAAGTTGGAAATTAGAAAGAGTGGATCTCTATTATCTTTGTTAGAAATTTAAAAAAAATTGGAAATTAGAAAGAGTGGATCCCTAAAAATGACAACTGAAGTTTGGATCCTTGAAAAATCTAGTAGAAGAAGGGAATGATAGTTTCCAAAGCCATCTCTCTTACCAATTGATACAAAATAGAGCAAACTAAGAATTGAATATTTGTATTAAAGCTCAAGCATATATTTAGAAAATAACAACCTTCTTCTTAATGATTTGCTAGATCAAAGAGAGAGTCTATCATAATTCATTGGTTCTTCCTTTTCTTTTTATATTATTACTATCCCTATTATTAAATTTGTGTATTTTTCTGAAATCACATTATAAAATATCAATTACATCATAAAATAACAATTTTATTGGTTTTCTTTATATGTGAAATCTTTTAATTTTATAGCAAACTTTTTTTAATTGTTAGAATTTGTTATATATATAGTTTGAAGTTGAATTAATCTTGAACTCTAATAAATGGAGACAAAACAATCAATTCATCGGTACATTAAACACGAATTTTAAACCAAAATAAAACGAAAACTAAGTTTTTAATTACAATTCAACATTTACTTACATATGTATTTACTCAATATAATAAAACTAAAAAATGATTGTAATATACCTTTTATTTACATTTTCATTTTCATTTTCTCTCTCTATATAAACTTATTAATAATGGATTTTTTTGTTTTCATTGCACTCACAAGAAGTTATGTGCATTTTGTTGCAAACGAGAAGTGACATGCATTTTAAAACTTGATATTGAATAGAGTGTAAAATACAATAATTAAATCATATAATAAGAGGAATTTAAAACATTTTTTTAAAGGTATATTTCATAAATTAGACAACAATTTAATAAAAATCAATTATATGAAACTATCTTCTAATGGCTTTGCTTTTTTTTTTATTGGTTTTTCATGGAATTAAAGTTCTGTAAATATTTATGTCGGAATTTAATATAATGGTTCAAAATGAAATGGAACCCATTGGAAAGCACATCTTTTTTTGCGAAGTATACATGGATGCTCATATCCTATAATACAAGTGGAATATATATTTTTCCACCTCTCCTATATAAAGAATGGTAATAGGTGAATTTTACTCAATGATGCATGTGGGATAATTAATTTTTCATAAGTTTAGTGAGTTTTGAAGAATGTTATGCCTTCTTTGCTAGGTAGAACACATTGTGTCTATAGAATGCCTTAGCTAGGCTTGTACAACAATAAATTATCCCACTAGACATCACAATAGACATCATTACACATTCCAACAATGAAGATGGGTGTCGAGGTACTTATTACAAACACTAGGCATGAACAAATGATCTGACATCGAACACCTAAGTGAATCAATGAGCAGGATTCAATGATGTATACCCACTGCTAACTATGAGAGAACTTGCCACTAATTAATTGGAAGCCCCTAGGTACTATCAAGGGTCTCTAAACCTACTTCTTGAATAATGTTTTGAAGTTGACTCAAAGAGGCTCATCAAAAGGAGAGCATCAATAAATCTCTCATCATCTGACATAAAATAAGTAATTGATTTGATTGAAAGTAAAAAAACCATTATATGTTTCTTGATACTGATGGATGAGATGCATGGTAAAAAATATGAGTAATGCCTAACACGGGTTTATTAAATTCCCTTGAACATGAACATGATTGACTAATATGACTTGGGAAACAATTGTTACTCAAATAGATAACCAATTAAAAGCCATCAATGTTGGAGGAATTCAATGGACACTATGTAATCACCGAAAGGATAACTAATCCGTGGAGTGACCTATCATTATGGTACAAATTCCTAAGTAATACTAATCCCAATTGGAATATATTTTTTTGCAAAATAATGTGTCATGTTCAAGAGCGACACTCATTGATTGCTTCCATGTTTCAAGCGAACAAATAAAAAGGTCGATATGATT
Source organism: Larix kaempferi (assembly GCA_027924585.1). Taxonomy (NCBI): domain Eukaryota; kingdom Viridiplantae; phylum Streptophyta; class Pinopsida; order Pinales; family Pinaceae; genus Larix; species Larix kaempferi. The sequence goes on along the minus strand of BSBM01000066.1, from coordinate 9,686,454 downwards.
CCCCACCACCCCTTTCGGTTTTTTATGTTTTTTTTTGGGGGGGATGTTTTTCATAGATTGAAAAAGAATAAAATAATGTTATGGTATAGTGGAGAAGACAATACTAAGAAATTTGTGAACACTTATCATCATATCCCCTCCAAGGATATATGTCAAAAGGAAAAATCAATGGATATAAATGGCAAGCAATGAGAGCAATTGCAGTAGCAGTAAGAAGAATGAAGCAAATAGCAGTGAAGCAATATGCATAAGTGTGCAAGCAAGAATAATTAATGCAAATGCTAATTGACAAAAGAAACAATGGGAGCCCTCATGGGAATAACTATGGGAATAACTAGAAGTAGATGAGAAAGATGAATGAGGTTCATAATGCAATATCAAACTATAAGGGATATTGGTCCTACCATAAAATAGGGATGGGTGTAAAATGGGAAAAAATGTTATACACTAAGGAAATTGATCATAGGAAAGATCTTTTTCAGAAGTGGTGAAAACCGCAGATAAAAAAATCTTATCCTCTGACATGCAACATGTTTGACCATATGGAAAATCCAGATGGCAATAGGTTTAAATGCATCATAACATAGGAAAATCCTAAACCTATATGCAAGCTTCAAAATATACCTCACATTGTCACATAATTCATAAATCATGATCCCTAAGCAACCAAGAATCCAATGCAAATCCATGCACCCAAGAAGCAACAATATTAAGATCGTATCTCGAAAATACAAAACGGGTGATCTATTGAGAGTTATAGGGACAATAATATTTTCAAATTTGGTATCTTCAACAATATCCATATCCATGGTGGATCCCCTAGGAAAAGACTCAAAAGTTCCAAAGTCTGAGGATCTATAATCAAGGATATCAATCTCATAAAGGAAATCAGAAATAGGGGTAATCCCATGAAGATGAGTAACACTTTTTGGCAAGAGGCGGGTGTAAATTGCACAAAACAAGATCTTGATTGAGCTTTGGTTAAGGCCTCAATCGATCTTTTAAAAGCTCGATCAAGAGTTTAGATAACCCTCGATTGAGCTATTGTGATTATTAAAGAATAAATAAAATAGTCCATGGGTAGACTGTTCACCAATCCAACCCGTGCGACTATTGATTTCAAACCCTCAACTGAGAATTCATATACACCATTGGGACCATGACCGACCAACCAACTACTAGGCATCTACCACCCATCCACAACATCCACTAACCGATGGAATCAAAACCAAGAAGTAAGCCATTGACTTAAACCACAAAATTTTAATTTTATAATTCTATTTCATTAATTTTTTATTTTCAATTTAATTTTTATCAATTGACAACGTAACATTTATGCTGTCGGTTTTATTTTCAAATGTGTATTGGAAAGCATAAATGTGTCATATTTTTTCCAATCCTTTGACAATGCATAGAGGATTGAAAAAAATCCAATACATGCACAATTGAAAATAAAACCGGATAACATAACGTTGCCATTTTTTTCAATGAATTGCATGAAAATCTAAAATCTAAAATAAAAAATTAATTAGAATTAGTTTATTTTGAATTCCAACAACCATAAACCCTAAACCAACAACATTTATGTCTCCAATTTTATTTTCAACAATGTATCAACAAGCATAAATGTTGTCAAAATTTGTTCAATCCTCCGATAAATGCACCAGGGATTGAAAAAAAAATCCATAACTTACAATGCTATCAGATTTTTTTTCAATAAATTGCCATGTACATATTATAGTTCAAAGTTGGTACTACTTAATTGTGATTATAAATTTGAGTACTGTTTAGCATTGTATAGTTTTTAAAAATGATAATTATAATAAAATTTAATTGTAAATTTTAATCTTATAAATAAATATTGACTCACTTTTATATAATATTTTAAATATAAATATTAAAATTGGTGTATTTCACAAAACTAAAAAACGGTTCAATTTTACGCTTGAAACTGCAGCGACGTGGTGTGTGGCAGGTACAGAAGCCACGTGGATTGAATTTATTCGTATTGCACTGAATGAGATGCTTCTGTCATTATCATGTGGAGGATAAGAGTCTGACGCACACTGCCCATCTGTTCATCGATGGGATGTGAAGAGTGCAGGCGCTATTAACTCAATTGACGGGAAAAAAAAGCTACCGCCGAAAGGAAACTTTATAATTTATTCTCTTTATTTTCCATACACCGGACCTCTTGTAACACTAATTATATAAAATAAACTAATTCAATAATCCAATGCCCATATGATTATATGTGTAACTATGGAGGACATAAAATTGGTATAGTGATTCCATGTATCAACTATATACAAGTTATGCTTAGGATTTGAATTCATTCACTTTTGATTCCATAAAATAATGGATTAATTATTGTCGACCCCATTCCTTGTCCAATTCATTTGATTTATGCACCATATTACAACCGGTAGTCATTTCCCATAATTATGATTTTGTATCCACCCATAATATATTAGGGTTTATGAAACCTAAGGGTGATTTAATTTGGTTCCTTGTCCATGAGAGCATATAATGATTTAACTCCGTGTCCTTTCGACATGACTCCATGATTAATGTCTGACATGGTTGTCTCTGTGCAAGATTTTGGTAAAGAGATACACGAGTTTACAATGGTTTCGATCCATTTATTGATACTTGTTCAAGGTAGGTGTTCATATGTAGTATTCGGTATTGTATTCGGTATTGTATACGTTTATTATATCTTGGTTTTCTTGATTCCCGTCAGCATTGAATGAAAGTCACAGATTTTATACAAGTGGCAAATTTTAAAAAAAAAAAAAATTGTTTTTTTTTTATTTAACAAAAGTCACATCTAAGCAGGGCATATTTGTCAAATCAAATCTTAAAGCCAATCAAAAAATATAAATTATGTAATAAGTGTGAAAATGCTCACGGTAGATCCAAGAGATGATGTAAACCTCACAATGAAAGAATTTAGGAATAATAGAAGAAGAATAGAGCAGTTGAACATAGATCCAAAGGAGCTCAAATAGAGGCAGAATAGTTACACATGTTACATTAATCTGAATAGTAAAACAGTAATTATACAATGCTCAAGATTCGAATACACTAGGTGTGATTCGAATTAGCCTGCATGGATAGATCCAAAATCAGTGGAGTGTCATCAAAGCACAACTAGAAGTCTATCTCATCATCGGTGGAGTCATCAATGCACAAGTAACTGTCAACCATCAGGCAAACTAAGTCTAACTGAGTGTGGTAGGTGTAACTGGCACATGGAGGCACTAACTGAATGAAGGAGGCTCAGTGGAGGGCGCATGAGGAGCTATTTGGAGTCAGAATGGGCAGTCTAGTCTCATCGGAGGTCCATCGGAGTGATACAGTCAGTTGAGAGTCAATCTATCCTTAAATCAAGGAGAGAACTAAAGATAACTCAACTAACTGAAGTGCAACTAGAGTGGTAGGTGAGAAAGGGCGCCCTTCTCAAGTGGTGAGTGAGAAGTGGGCACCTCCCTATCTAGGAGGGCTAAAACTGATCTGAGAGAAGCTCTCGGGGCTAGCTAACTGAGGGCTAGGTGCTGGGACTGTTGACTGGGATGCATGCAGAAATGCATGCAAAACTAATAATGAAAATAGCTGAAATGTTGGTAGGACTAGAATGGAGTATAGGAATATCCTAACAATAAGCCAATCAAAAAATATAAATTATGTAATATTAAAAATTTAAATTATAATTTTATTTGTTTAAAAAATCAATTTAATAATTAATATTCATAAAACATTAGGTAACTATATACTAATTTATTTTGAAAATTAAAAATTCAAAGTGAGTTTGACTTCTAAGCAAATGCGACAATCCCTGCATTGGCAAGGACTAATAAAATATATGTTATCATTCATTAAATTATATAAGGCATGCATTAATTTAGTTGCATGCCTTATGTCGCCCTCCTTGGAATGTGAAAGGACTAATCTTGGAAGTGATGGATTTCAAAATTTGTATATAAATAATGTAATATACACGAGAATATATATTACATTATATCTTATTAATGGTTAAATATATATTTAGAATAAGAAAAAATAATAAAATTGCATTTTGGATATGAAAGGAAGAATTAGTAAATTACTTGGATTTAATTGATGTTGAATTGAGTTTTTATTTATTTAAAAAATATATTATATGAATAACTCTACACAAAATCTTCAACAAATTATATATTAATTTATGTATATTGTTTGTGTCACCAAGTACTGAAATAAAATGAGAAAATGTTGAATTAGGAATTTATATAATAAGTATAATATATATGAAAATTTAATATTGGTAAAAAACATACTTCATTATACATTTTTGTAAGTTATTTCATCTATAAAAACCTATTTGGTCCGGTGATGATATAGAAGTATTCTATATCAAGTTTATCTAGAATCCCACTCATGATTCATGGCCCTGGAATGAGAAGCACTAGTATGTCCAGATCTTGACATGATCATTCTTAGAAATATAATAAAGTGTCTAGAAATCCACTGGCTATCGATCATGAAAAAGAAGTATTAGAATGAAATCAATATTCATGGAGAAGAATAGAAGGAAGGTCTACTTTCAATCATTTGGGATTATCTATAGGGATATCCATGGGTGCTTGATAGATCAGGTTTTAATATGGATCTATGATGGTATTAATCCAACAATATACGTAAGAACAATGACTCAGATGAACAATGTAATAAACTTACTTCCCTACCAATTGAACTAATCACTCCACTCAAAAAGTCATTGAAATGACATCATTTCAAATATCAAACCCAAAATAAAATAAAATAAATGACCTGCTTTGAAAACCATCCAACAAGTTACGATCATAATGCATAAGGTAATATCATTGTAGTACTCTATTGCTTTTAAGCACCGGGTACTACACTGTTCTTCTCTCTAACGATCTGTTTGGAAGTTGATGTTCATCCCTGAGAGTCGATGTTTGATCAAATGCAATAGAAACATGTGAATTGGCGTTGACGTTGAAATCCACATGAGGAACCTGTTCTCCTTCGCCCTTAGCCAAAACAAACTGGCAATCAATATCCACACCCCATAGAAGCATTTAATGTTGTTGTTGTGGCGAGGATGTGGATCATTGGATTTGATAGATTGATCAGATCAAATTACCCATATCCCTTCTACAACAACATTAAATGCTACTCTGCTAGGTTGATATTGATCGCCAAACAAGCTTAACTATGTGAAAGGCAAAGAAATAATTGAAATTTTTGAATTTTCCATATAACAATAGATCTCTTGTTTTAAATTTCTTAATAATAATCTTTTTTTTTGTAATTGGTTCATTTTCCATGTGGCTCACCAACCATTTTCCATGTGGCTCACCAATTGTGTAAGACTCTCTCTATATATATTTGATTTTAATATAAAAAAAATTAACTTAATATTATTTAGTTTATTTTTACCGTTAAAATTAAAAAATTATTTTCATTTTCCCAAAAATATATTTAAATCTATAAATAAATTAAATACTTTCAATTTCATTGGTTATATTTTTTAGCTTTTCATACATGTTTAAGTATATAATTTTTTATTGCACTCACTTCATTATGTATTTAAAAGAATGTTTTCAATGATACGTAGATAGGAAATTCATAAATTTTTGTTGAAGTTTTTAGGGAATTTAATTTCTAAAAATATTTTTTTTATTTATTATTATTTTTTTAAATATATTTAAAAAATAAATAAATAAACAAATAAAAATATGTAATTATGAGTAGAGAAATAGATATGTTTTAAATTTCATGTCAACTCTTTTTTATAATACTAATTTAAGAAGAAAAATATTTTTTTTAACTTTTTATAATATTGTTTTATGATTAAAAATATTGTTTTTTAAATATAATTGATATATTTATTTCAATTTATATATATTAATTTAGTTGGTTTTTTTTTTTAAGATGATGGTTCATCATTTGTTAGAGGGCTACATTCATCGGGAAATTTCCAACACATGTTATTCCGAAGAATCAAGGCATGGCCAACATTACAATCATTACATAGTCAAAGTCGGCTCCCAGTGAGCAAGTGTCACAAAGCGAGATTTGAACCCGGGTTGAGAGGACAACAACATTCCTCCCAACCACCCGATATACACTCAATTGACAACTTAGTTGGTTATTTATCAATAATATTTATGTCCCTATTAAATATATTTATAATTCGTATTCTGGTTTATCAGACTTTAGGAGGATTATTTGGATTGTTGTAAAATTTTATTTCTATGTTCAAAAAGCTTAGAAAAAATGTTTTTGACATGTTAGAAGGTTAGGGAGGTTTGCATTGTCTCAAATATTATGAAGCTCATGAGAGTTTGCTCTTATCTTTGGCTATATTAATTTTCTTCTTCGAACTAGTTAAAACAAAGAGATATTTTTTATTTTCCAAATTATGGTTAATGACATCCTTATAGATTAGGGGTGGCAAGTGTGGGGGGATCATCTTTGATCCGGCTGAAGGGAAAATAGTTAATTCTTTCTTGTGGGGATTGGTAATAAAAACAAATAATGAAGCAAAATGGTTGGTGCTTTATCAAGCTATGGAAATCGTTTCTCAGTTAAACACCACAAATATTCATGTTCTTGGTGATTCCAAGCAGGTGATATCTAAGATGCATAGCCCTTTTAAGGAAAGTGCTACAAGCCGTGGGAGGATAAAAAAGCGTATTCTAAACCTAGTCAAGCCTAAAAATGTGTTTTTTACCACATTAGAAGAGAAAATAATAGCATAGTTGATAAGCTATCCAATCAAGGCGCTAGGAGTGAGCATTGAGTTATTGATATGAATCAAACAAAGGTTAGGAAATGGGTTCCATAACCTCTAGCCTTTGTTCAGGATCAAAGTTTTTGTGCTATATGAAGACATAAAAGGAGCAAAGGGTAATGTCACAACCCAGGGCCTTGGCAATCCCCTGAGAGGAATCCTAATAGGTGACTAGCTGGCAAGGTGCATGATCCCAATGTTGTTTGTGGAGCCAGATCTTACAGTCTCATAGATGATATTGTCTCAGCCGTGTACCCCTGCTTTATATGATATGCAAAAAAGATTGGGTTGTTTTCACCAACAGTTTACGGGCCCATGGTTTTGGGTAACCCGTGGTATTTTCCCATTGTATTTCCCCTTTATAAGAAAGACATTGTAATACGGCTAGGGATGATGTATTAGGTATTATGCATTGTAAATATCTCTGAGATCGTGAAGAGAGACTGTGATATAGTGAAGAGGAAGTTCAGTGGATGTGCTACAGGTTGTATCCCTTCATTTGTTGGATGGTATAATAATAAGAACTGGCAATTTTAGTGTGGGCATAGCCCATCTTGGGTGAACCACGATATATTGGTGTCTCTCTTTTCATGTGTTTGTGTGATTATATTTTCATTTTTGTTTATTGTTATTGCTCTGCAATCCTATTTTTCTAACAATTGGTATTAGAACCAAAGGTCTATTTGGAAGACAAACTTGCTGGAAACTAGGGTTTCTGGTTCGAGTGGGAGAAATGGCGGAAGAAGGAAAGTTTAAGGTCGAAAAATTTAATGGCCAAAACTACCAGTTATGAAAGATGCAAATGGAGGATTATCTATACCAAAATGATCTATTCCTAGCGTTGGGAGGAAGAGCAAAGTAGTCGGTGACTATGAAGGACGAAGAATGGGAGGTTCTTGACAAAAAGGCACTGGGAAAAATACGGTTGTCCTTGGCTTCGTCGGTGGCTTTCAATATCTCAAAAGAAAATACAATGGAGGGTTTGATGAGCGCATTGGGTAATATGTATGAAAAACCCTCGGTCTCCAACAAGGTATTTCTAATGAAGCGTTTATTTAATATGAAGTGTCTGAAGGTGGATCTGTTGCTAATCATTTAAATGAATTTAATACGGTTACAAATCAACTAAGTTATGTAAGTGTGAACTTTTATGATGAGGTTAGGGCTCTTCTAATCTTGTGTTCATTGCCAGAAAGATGGAATGGCTTGGTCATGGTTGTAAGTAACTCTGTCTCTGGTTCAAACACCTTGATATTTAATGATGTTGTTAGTGTTATTCTTAGCGAGGAAATGCAAAGAAAAAGCACAGGTGAGACATCAAGTAATGCATTGACCATGGAGAGAAGGGGAAGAAAAAGGGAGAAAGGAAAGAGCCAAGGTAATCGTGGCAAGTCTAAAACGGGAATATCCAAGCCCAGAATGGGAAAAATAGAGTGTTGGAACTGTGGAAAGAAAGGACATCTAAAGAAAGACTGCAAATCTCTAAAGAAGAAAGGAGATGGACAGCAGGAAACTACTCAGGTAGCAAATGTAGCAGGTGATATGTTACAAGATGCTTTGATTCTTACATTAGATAATACCGGTGATTATTGGGTAGTAGATTCAAGGGCTTCATTTCATGCTACAACCCATAGGAAATATTTTCATGATTATGTTCCAGGTAAAATTGTTGGGTGATGAGCAGGTGATGTGTTACAAGATGCTTTGATTCTTGCATTAGATAATACCAGTGATTATTGGGTAGTAGATTCAGGGGCTTCATTTCATGCTACACCCCATAGGAAATATTTTCATGATTTTGGACATGTCTTATTGGGTGATGATGAGCCATGTAAAATTGTTGGAATGGGTAAGGTATGGATAAAATTTAAGAATGGAACTGAATGGATGCTAAAAGATGTTAGGCATTTCCTGCTATGAAAAGAAATCTGATCTCAACAGGGCAGTTGGGAGATGGCGATTGTCTATCTACGTTTGGAGAAACATGGTGGAAGATCACTAAATAATCAATGGTGATAGCAAAAGGAGACAGGGTAGGTACGTTGTATTTATGTCCTCATAATACTGACCATTCTATCTCTTTAGCTTCCATAGGAACAGATACAGCATTGTGGCATCATAGGATTTGTCACATGAGTGAGAAGGGGATGCAGATTCTCCACTCAAAGAAGTTGCTGTCAGATTTGAAGCAGGTATGTTTGAAATTCTGTGAGAACTGTGTTTATGGAAAATAGAAGAGAGTCATATTTCTCAGGGTTGGGAAACAGAAGAAGAATGAAAATTTAGAGCTTGTGCATACAGATGCATGGGAGCCGGCTCAGGTACAATCTCTTGGTGGCTCTCATTATTATGTTACATTTATTGATGATGCAACTAGAAAAACTTGGGTTTATTGGATATGGGGTCGATTATTTTGGTTATCGCTTATGGGATTATGAAAATAACAAAATCATTAGGAGTAGAGATGTGATATTCAATGAAAAGGTCATGTATAAAGATCAGTTGCCGAGAAAGAAACGAGAAAAGGAAAACGCAGAGTACACAGTACTTGATGAAATTGAATAAAATGAAGTTCCAAAGGTGCCAGAAAATCAAGAACATCAGCAAGTACCTGAAACTCCTGCAAGTGTAAAAAGATCGACCATGTTAAGTAGACTCCCTGAACGATACTCTCCTTCAATGTATTATTTATTGATGACTGATGCTGGTGAACCAGAATGTTATGAAGAAGCAATGCAGGTGGAAACTAGAAAGAAGTGGGAGCAAGGCATGAATGAGGAGATGGACTCATTGGTAGGAAACCAGACTTGGGATTTGGTTTAGTTGCATGCTAGTAAAAGAGCATTGCAGAACAAATGGATTTACAGGTTGAAGGAAGAAGAAGGAGGTAAGAAGCGGTACAAGGCTAGACTTGTTGTAAAGGGGTTTGCACAGAAGAAAGGTATAGATTGTGAAAAAATAATTTTTTCATGTTGTTAAGATGACTTCAATTAGGACTATTTTAAGTCTAGTGGCGGTAGAAGATTTGCATTTTGAACAGTTAGATGTAAAAACAGCCTTTCTCCATGGGGATTTGGAGGAAGAGATATATATGCAGCAGCCACAAGGGTATGAGGTCAAAGGGAAGGAGGATTTGGTATGCAGGTTGAAGAAGAGCTTGTATGGATTGAAACAAGCTCCAAGGCAGTGGTATTTAAAATTTGATAGGTTTATGACAGAACAAGGTTATAGTAGATGTCATTCTGACCACTGTGTTTATTTCAAGAAGCTAGAAAATGAAAGATATATTATCTTGTTATTGTATGTGGATGACATGCGTGTTGTAGGGCCTGACATGCAAGATATAAATGTACTCAAAAGGAAGCCATCTAATTCATTTACGATGAAGGATTTGAGTGTTGTAAAGCAAATCCTTGGTATGAGAATAACAAGAGACAGGAAAGATCACAAATTGACATTGTCTCAAGGTGAGTACATACAAAAGGTGTTGGAGAGGTTCAGAATGCAGAATGAAAAACTAGTTAGTACACCTTTGGCCAGCCATTTCAATCTAAGTAAGGAAATGTGTCCCAAGACACAAGAAGAGACAGATTACATGTCCAAGATTCCCTATTCATCAGCAGTTGGAAGCTTGATGTATTCCATGGTGTGCACACGACCAGATATTGCACATGCAGTGGGATTTGTGAGCAGATATATGAACAATCCAGGTAAATAACATTGGAAGGAAGTACAATGGATTCTCAGGTATTTGAGAGGTACTACCACTCATGCATTATGTTTTGGAGGTTCATACATTGTTCTACAGGGATATGTTGATGCAGATATGGTAGGTGATAAGGATAGCAGGAGGAGCACCACAGGGTATGTGTTTACTGTAGGTGGAACAGCAGTAAGTTGGATTTCGAAACTGCAAAAGGTTGTTGCACTTTCAACAACGGAAGCAGAGTATGTTGTTGTTACAGAGGCTAGTAAAGAGATGATTTGGTTGCAGAGGTTTATGGAGGAATTGGATATGAAGCAGAAGGATAGCAGGTTGTATAGTGACAGCCAGAGTGCCATTCATCTTGCAAAGAACTCAGCATTCCATTCCAGGACTAAACATATACAGCTCAAGTACCATTTCATATGCTCTGTTCTGGAAGATGAACTATTGAAGCTGGAAAAGATACATACTAGCCAGAATCCTGCAGACATGTTTACAAAGGTAATGACCAGATAGAAACTGAGTTCCTGCTCGATTTCAGTTGTCCTTCTAGCGTGAAGGTGAAGATGAGAAAATTTCCAAGTCCAAGATCCAGAAAGTACAACAGCGGTGGAGTTGTTGTGATTAGTATCCAAGTGGGAGATTATTGTTTGTGAATCCAGATCTTCCAGTCTCATAGATGATATTGTCTCAGTCGTGTACCCCATCTTTATATGATATGAAAAAGGATTGTACACTCGTTCCCCAACCTTGGGGTTTAGGGGTGAAGCCCCCAAGAAAAAAAAATTAGGTTGTTTTCGCCAACAGTTTACGGGCCCATGGTTTTGGGTAACCCGTGGTATTTTCCCATTGTATTTCCCCTTTATAAGAAAGACATTGTAATAAAGCTAGGGATGATGTATTAGGTATTATGCATTGTAAATATCTCTGAGATTGTGAAGAGAGACTGTGAGATAGTGAAGAGGAAGTACAGCGGATGTGCTGCAGGTTGTATCCCTTCATTTGCTGGATGCTATAATAATAAGGACTGGTAATTTCAGTGTGGACGTAGCCCATCTTGGGTGAACCATGATATATTGGTGTCTGTCTTGTAATGTGTCTTTATGATTATATTTGCATTTCTGTTTATTGTTATTGCTCTGCGATCCTATTTTTCTAACACCCAAGTGTTGTTCGGGAAATCTACCCTATAGCGAGGAGAGGGACACTACCAACTTCTGGGGTGACAGGTAAATACATTAATCATATCACATAGGATTTTACAAAAGGAAAGAGATCAAGGTTCTTGAAGGCATACCTTATTAACGACATTCGATCCTAGCTTTCGCTTGCTCCTTCGATCGATCCTCGACTTGATCTTTCGTTTGACGAGCCTACAATACAATAGATACCTTCCTCGGTGTATCTTGACTGATATAACAATGATGAAATTGAAATACAATTTAGACATTAAAAGCAATCAAGCATTTAATCCAAACAAATATGCAATCCATTAGACATTTGATTGGGATGGGAAGGGTATTTCAACCTTTATTGTCAAAAGCAAATAATCAGTACAATTATACCTTATCATTCAAAGTGCTTGGGCAACCGGATTCTGGGCTCCTGCTCTTCACACTAACTTTGGAATTCCTCCAGCATAAGAACCCTTAATGCATAGTTTCGCCTCCTTTGTGAGTAACCCCTCTCATGGATCCTCCTTGTATTTATGGAACAAGGTAGGTAGTTTGGATCGAGAGGTAGTTTGATTGGGAGGTTGGGGAAGTTGCAAAACCAACTTCAACTAATCCCAATTCGTCAAATTAATATATGTTTTATTACATTTTAAGATGTGCACGAGTATTTAACAGTATAGTAGCGCACAATATGCAACTTCAGTGCTTACAACCAGCGTTTGCAAGGTTTTTGAGGGTGTATGCTAGTCTACTGAAGCAGAGCTGTATATTTTAGCTGGTGAACGCTGCTCTTATGCCTGTAGGATAGCGTTCATGTCAAAATGTAGGTAAAAACAGTATTTTGTCTGCTGCAGAGGGGTAAGTCTAGTCCATACATCACCTAGGGCAATCTTGCTCTTCAATCCAAGTTGTCCTTTTATGTGATCGACGGCTTAATGTGATCACGGACGGAGAAGTGCAGATTTGACCTATAACACCAAGACTCATGGCAAGCACTTCATGGCATTCAGGCATGATCTGTGTATTTATTGCATTAAAGGCGTGGGGCATTTTCTCCATATCTTTGTGCATGTTTGCACATTCTCTTTGAGCAATAGTTATTATGACAAGAAGGTTGGGATAATGGATTTAAATCTTGTGGATGGAGCTCTCAAGAAGGGAAATTGTTCTATTATAAAAGTCTAGAAGGGTAAGCCAAGGAATGGAACTGATACACAGAAGTTGAATGAAGATTTCTTCAATCTCAAAAAGCTTTCTCTTTATTAGAGGAATCCCTCACTGCATCTCGTAATTTGCTCTGGTTCGTATTCTTTGCTCGATGAGTGGGGAGCAGCAAGGTGCCAATTTCTTTGGTCTTAGCTCTACCGACATTGTGGCGGAAGGAAATATGGCCTTATGGAAGAAATTTTTTCTGAATTTTAGGGGAACCTGGAATACTTCAATAAGAATCTTAGGTCGGTCTTTGAAACCACCAGCAGAGCTCTTCAGTTCATTATGTCTCTGTCAAATATGCAAAATACAATATTGTTTGTCTGGCCTGTGTGGAGTCCCGTATCGATGATATGGATGGAAACATGAGGGAACTTATGCCATCAATGGAGGAAGTTAGGAAGGTGCTTATCCAGCTGGACAAGATGAATCATTGCAGCCACTGTTAGGAGTTGTCTTACAATGAAATCAGCCCCATGGATGAAGTTTATCTACAACAGCCAATTTATGGAATCCCAGGCAAGCGTGAATAGAAAGATAGTCCTTTTTCGAGCTATTTTGTATGTTTTTTTGTGTGTTACTTTGTAAACAGTTCATAAGGGTCTATAGTACCCATGCTTTGGAAGAATACGAAAATTTGGTAGGTAAATTTTGGAACTATGTTGAACTATATATAGTAGGGGTTTTGTCTATAGCAAATATTCTTTTGAAGCTCAATGTTTTATAGACATTGTGTAAAGCATGGTTGTGCTTAGCCTTTTTAATACAAATCATATTTTCTATTTATGTTTTTAAAAAAATGACCTCCTTATATTATATTAACTTTTTTTTAACATATAATTCTCTCTCACTCCACATTTTCTGTAATGTACCCTCGTTATACATACACACAATTTACAAAGAATAAAACTATAAAAATAAAAAAAATTATTTACTACGTCTTATATCAGCTTCATAAGACTTGTTTACCTTGAAATAGGAACATCCACGTTACACATATACATATCTACAATGTAAACCCATGCAATTAAAACAATTTCCTTTACGCATTGCCCATAAACATAATTCAAAACACAGACAGCCAGAAACATATTAGAGTTTAATTCTATCTTTTCCTAGTTCTCGGTAAAGACTAACAATCCCTTAGCGGGGTGAAGAATAATTTATAAGCAAATTTTGGAAAGACACGGAGCTAGATAGACATATCAAATCTTACTGAGTCAGCAACGTAAAACAACCTTATTCATGGGAAAACATCCAATCATGCATTCAACACTAAATACAATTCTAATGCAAATAATATATCAAATTGAATTTCTTCAAGAATACGAATCCAAGCATTCCACAAGAAATTACGAATTCAATGCAATTAACATATCAAGCATAATTAAACACATGAATATCATAATTGATACACAGATACTTATCTGAAATTCACATGAATGTGGCAACTGGCTGCATGTGAGCCACACTCCACCCAACCTTAGAACTTGTCCAGCCTGTACTATTTCAGATCCCAAGTCCACCCCCGAGCCGAGATCCAGACATTAACCAGAGATATCTCACCAATTTTTCCCCAACTCACTCTCAAAGTCGAAGGTGGAATTAACAGAGGTAAAAGATATACACAGGGTTCAACAAACAACAGTTTGGTAACCAATTCCTTGTCAGTTCTGCAATTGACCCACCTGAGTTCTTTCCCAAAACGCACAGCGACACACTTCACTGCAAATGTCGGGAACCCTTTTAGGTCTCATGCTTCGTTTCCAATTGAATGGTTTATTCAACCAAGGAATTCATGGCCAGTTCGGGTTATCTCAGCATAACAATGTTCAGGTTGTCTCTGCATTTCGAGTTCGGGTTATCTCAGCATAACAAGGTTAAGATTATCTCTGCATTTCTAGTTCGGGTTCATCTCAAGAAATCTCTCCAAGTTTTTATTCACTATCAAAGAATTCCCCAGACACATAGTGATCCTCTTCACTGTCCATGTCTGAAACTACTCAATATTTTCGCACTTCTCTATGCACTCAGCAAACACTTTCGCCCCCCGTGCTCTCCGCGTGCCTTCTGTTGCGTGCATTCTCCTCCTGCTGGACTGGCATCCAACCACCCAGGTCGTGGGTAGCATCAGCATGCCCTACATCCACCTGGATCACCGAGGCAACCCCGTGTCCTCCTCTGGGCGCCCACGTGGCTGTCCCAAAGGAACATGTTTCCTTCCCCAACCTTAAGCATGATTAACCACTTAATCATAACATTAAACAATATTTAATAGTATTTAATTATTAAATACCCCCATTGATTTTAAATCTTAGAAGTATGGGTTTTGGGGTTTTATCATAAGGTTTATAGAACAAAGGTTTAGGGAACAAGGTACAGAAGTCAACCTTACCCCCTCACAACCCTCGGTTAATATCTGGATCCCCTCTTCATATCGCTCCTCATGCAGCCAGCTGGTGTTTATATTAAATTATTATCATGCTATGTACATACTCATAGCCACAATGTTCAATTTACAATAACAGTTCTAACCTGGGCCAGGGGGTGTTACAATTCCCCTTCCCTCAGAGGTTTCATCATCCTCAATGATTAACATTGTATCAAAACATATACAAAAATTAACTGCAATAATGTTTTAATATATACACATATTCAAAATAAATGTGGATACTCTTCCCGCGTTATATCTTCTAGTTCCCAAGTGGATTCCTCAAGACTGTTATGGGATGATTGGACGAATGCTTCTTCATTGATCCACTTTCCTTTCCACTGCTGATTGTTCCTGGAATGCTTTTTACCTCTCTTTGCAGACAAATAGTGTCCTGCAAATGCTTTTGGTTCATCTCATTCTGATGCCTCTGTAGCTTGAGCATCTCCCCAAGGTTTTCTTGGGTCTTGGAAATTGTTTGCATAATGTTTTCAGCCAAATCCAACCGCCTTTGGTCTGTTGCCATGGTCAATGTGCATAGTTGGCTCTCACTTTTCTCACAAGTATTACTTTTTTTGTAATAGCTGCAACGAATTAACTTTGATTTCTCACCTCTGAAATACATCATTGTAATTTTGTTAGGCCCAGCATAACATAACATTAAAATCAGTCAATCAATTTCCCAAGTGACAGGGAAAATTCCATGCTATATCCATGAGACTTTCACACTTTACATGCTTTCCCAACATGCACATGAACTCATTCATGTTCATCCTTTCACAAGGAATTAACTAATTCAACCTTCACAATTATTTCAAGCAATCAACCACAATCATTTCTCAACCAAAACATGCATTCAATCAATTTTTTGTTTTTTGTAATGCATCAATTAAAAAGGAAAAATGAGAGTAAGAGTTTCCCCCTCTTAGTCTTGTTCTAATCCGGAGTCGCACCAACACTGTGGTTCCATGCACCATGAGTGTGTCGCATCAAATTGTATATGTTCGAGCTGACACACAAAATGAACAAGCTAGTTCATTAGTATTGATGTTCTACAGTGGTAAACATATTTCATAACATTCACTACCAAATATTGAAATATCAAGAATGCGTCCATTCCCTTAGGTATAGTCAATATTGATAACCCTAACATAACTCAACACCAGAAAGGTGTGCACCCCTCACTAATGTGAACTATGCAGGTCCTACTCTTATTTCAAGCAGTCTGAAATAGTGTAAATAAAATAAAACATGCTCTGCATATTAACTCTAGTAACTAGACATGTCTATATCTCAGCTAGGGTTACAGAACACTTATCTCTTTTTGCAAATGTACTTTCTCTTCCTTTGCGAGGAGTGGGGTTACCTTCTCTGAGTTGTCCTTCCCTCGGTGTTACACCCCACACTAGTACAAAATGAGAAATTAATGACTAAAATTCGACTATAAACGACTATTTTTGAATCGGTGACTAATAGTATCCGATTTCCACTATCTTATCTCTAGTCGTATTTCACTAGTCATTAATTGGTTGACTTATTAGTCATTGATTTAGTCATTGATAGTCACTGATTAACTCATTGATTTAGTCATTGATACTCACTAATTTAGTTATTGATTTAGTCATTGATGCTCACTGATTTAGTCATTGATTTAGTCATTGATTGTCACAATTAATGACCAAATATACGACTAAATAAACAACTAGATGATAACATATTAATGACTAATCTAAATACGACTAAATGTTAGTCGCGCTATAAGATACTAGAAATTAGCTACTAATAGTCGTATATATGCGAATTTAATCGTTTTCTTAATCACTAATTTATGATAGGGTACGGAGGAATCGAACCACCAAACTCCTGCCTATAATTAGGCAGGTGCTCTACCATTGAGATAGCACCCTTTAAGAAATTGTTATTGCTTGACAATGATGATATTCAAACTAATTTTGCATGGGAACAAAATGAATGTCAAACATATTCAAGAATAATGCTTTAAGTACTAAAAGAATTCAAATTTTGCATGGGAACAAAATGAATGTCAAACATATTCAAGAATAATGCTTCAATTACTAAAAGAATTCTAAGATATAGCAGTTCAACTGTGACAATGATGAAAATTCAAAAAAGAATGATCTTACAAACTACCCATGAGTACAATAATCCATGGCTATACAAATTATCAAGAACAAAAGCAAGTTGGTGCCCTTCACAGATAGAAAAGAATACAAGATCCAACTTGCAATAAATTTGTTTTAATTGTCTATCAATTGTTAATCTCTCGACAGCTAGAGACGTTTGTCTGTCTGAGATCCAAAATACATACAATTATCTTCAACTTCACTTCTTCAAAACGAGTTGCAGTAAAAAATTATTCTAGGAATTGTCTTATGAGCAACAGCCACTTTTTTGAACAATAGGCTGCCCTTTCATTTGTATAGTAGCAGGTCTGTTGCTATTCATGGCAGGATGACTTGCCATATTGCAATACAAAATAAATGGAGTTAAGTCAATAGTATTTCATAGAAAATAGAAAATATAATCTCCTTAAAAGCAAGATGTCACATGTTCTCTAAAGAGGATGGAATATTGGGGTAATTTTCCTTCGTTTGAGAAATTCATGTTGTTGTAGGAGTTTCCAAGTAAGCAAGTCAAAAACAAATTCAATTATGGAAGAACACAACCAGAATCTTTGTATGGAAGAAATGTGGTCCATGAAGAGAGGCATAAAACAGAGGGAACAACAGCAGCCTTGCAAAAGAATAAAGTTGTCCCCAATTGCCAAGAAGAAATCCCTGTCCCAGGAGAATGTCAGGGGATTATACCACCCCTGAATTCCTAAGATATTTACAATTTGATGAGGGAATTGTCGTCCTAAATCATAATATGTAAATTCTAAAGGAGACCCACTCATACTTTGATCATCACATAAACTCTCTTCTTGGGATGCATCTTGAACTGCTTGCTTGGTTAGAGATTCAAATTTAGAATTAAGCTCCTCGAGGCTTTTCACATATTCCTATTTTTCATGGTTTACTTTAAAAAGATTCTCCTCTAGGATTTCTATTCTCCTCTTTGAGTCCTCCAGTTCAAATGCAGATAAATCAACAATTCTTTGAGCATTATCAATTTCATGCTTAAAACGAGTTGCATCTTGTTGGGCCTGAGTTAGTGCTCTGCTGAGCCATTCAATCTGAAATTATGGATCAGTTGATCGCATTGAAATTGGCATATCAACATTATCAAGGATCTATTCCATCTTTGAATAAGATGGTTCCTTTCCAACTAAGATTTCTCCAGTGTATTTGAATTTTCAACTACACTACAGTATTTATTCTGTAGTTCCTCATACTCTTCTTTTAGATATTCAAGACGACTCTTCTCAATTTTATCATCATCCACTCTTGTTTCAGACAACTTTCTAATTGTAACATTAGCGTCATTCCATTCAGTCATTTTCAAATATTTGTTGCTTGAGAGTGTAGTGGTATTTGCTTCAAGCTGAGATGATTTTGCAATCCATTCAACTTTGTCTATTAGTTCTTTGGAGTGGATTACCTCTGGAAAATTCATCTCCCCAATAACATTTTCAATTTTCTAAAGAAGTGAGTCCTTGTTAGAAATTGATTCTCAAAAAGCACTTGTAGAATTTTGAATATCTTCTAGCTCTAATTCCAACACTTTAACATGCTTAGAATCTTTCATTTTAGTTTCATGCAATATATCATTTTTCTTCTGCAATTCCTACAAACATTTTTCTAGCTCATTGGACTTGTCCACTAATGATTGCCTTAGTGTATTCCATTCCTGAACCAATCCTTTCCCTTTAGCGATGGTCAAACTAATATTTTCTCTAATGGATGACAATTTGTTTTCTGTCTGCTCAAGATCAATTCGGATTTTTCTATTATCCAGGCTCATTTCTTTAAGATCCTCATCAAATTTATGTTGCAGAGTGTTAAAATCAAGTGTACATTGATTCCCGCTCTTTGTCAAATATTCCCCCTCTGTTTGGGATATTTGAATCTTCTCTTCCAATAAACCACTTGCTTTTTCCAAGTCTTCCATGTGAGTTGCTTTTGTCTCTATATCACTGGAAATTGCAAGTGCATCTTTCTATTCAATAGATTCATGAAGATTCTGCTATGTAGTTTCCAGTGTTTTGCTTTGCAACTGAGCGCTCAAGTCCTCCAAGGTATTTTCCATTTCCGATTTCTCCTGTTCCAAGCCATGAACCATCTGTTTCAATCGCTCTTGTTCTAGGAGTAGTGAAGTGGTTTTTTCAGCTTCTTCACTACAGACACTCGGTCCACCTTTTAGAACAAGATTATGCACATGCATTTCATGCAATTCTGGGATAGAAACTCCAAGTTCTATTATTAAGATATCAGTCTTCAGATCTGTTATGGCTAAAGAATACGATAAGGAAAGGATCATTGGGGTGGACAAAACTCACATTACATAATGCCAAAAAAGATAGGTAAGTAGTGTGTACAGTAGGTTTATTATGCTTTGTTGTATGTTTTTCAAAGTTCTTTTGAATTGTGGTTGGGAAAGAAGGAAAAAAACAAAGTGGAAGAATGCATTCATGAAGAATGAAAAAAGTTCGTTCCTACAACAAAGTAAAAGACATTCAAGTTGGTTCCATCCAAGGGAATATGATCTCTGGAGGATTTGCAAGATGTACATAAAGAGTGTCATTTGTGTGCATCAACCACAATGTTTCTAGGTTGCAGGTGAAAAACATCTTGTTTATATGACTCTTTATGAGTTAAGGAAAGCCCCAAAGGCTTGGAATATGATAATTGACATTCATTTCAATCTAGATGTTGATCAGATTCACATGTTGGAGTACAAATCAAAATCTACCTCTATGGTAGTTTAACTAAAAAATATCAGCCAACATTGAATCTAATCCAACTAATGAGTCAATGAATGGACAGTTGGTAGCTTGGCATAAATTGCATCAACTAGGCCGGATACTTATGATGTAGTTAACTATATTTCTCACTATGTGACATCTACTTTCGTACAAAACTGAATATGGAAAACCAATAGTAATTGTGTTTCATAATTGATCTTTCATAAACAATTTTATTAAATTGGAAATATGAAATGTCAATGCAAGCAAATAATACAAATCCATACATAATGAATCATTTTAGCACCTGCAGAACCATATTATTGGGCCGTGAAGGATAAGAAAGCCACACATCATCCAATTCAACCTCTCCATCATCTTGGTCTCTATCACAACCAGTATCCATATTATCTTGTTATAATTACCTAAGAACCTAGCAGATCTGCCTAGTTATGTGTATTTTGCTACTCCATCCATAGTTTCTAACTTATAGCAGGTGTGATTAGTTACTCTGAATTTGTATCTACTCTTATTGTCGACAAAAATTTTAAACAATAATATCGCTCCCAGTGCATGAAGAACATCAGAGTGCAAAAATATCTCTATTTCTTACTCTTACTATAAAGGACATTTATCTCCTGAATTTGGCATGGTTGAAGTACGATCTAGAATCTGGAAAAATCGTCGACTTGCTCCAACAGTCTTCATGGTTGTTGTATACAATCCTGATAGGGAATATACAGATGAACTGACTAAATAAAGCATAAGATAAATGTTAACAAATCTATTAATTTGAACTGAACTATATGTCATACCTACCTTTTTACCACTTGCAAGGAAGAACAAATCGTTTAGACAAAATAAGCCTGAAAATATCAATTTTTCTTTAGATCGATACTAGTAACTACCATGCACCATTTATTTTGTTTTGAAAAACACATCATATATTTATAGATCTATATTTAGTATTTACAAATGGAGAAGCAAAATGTGGGAGGTTATATACAATGGACCTATGAGGCTATAAATAATAAAAGAAGTGATCTTTCCAGTCGTCATGGACCCATAAATGGTCAAGAAAGCACCATAGATAACCACAATAACTACAGACAATGTGGATGCTCCATTCATGCCTCCATAAAATAGCCCAACAACCTTCTACTCATAGAAAGGATAAAAATAAACCAGCCTACACTGTTAGGACTTAACTAATATTTCACAACATGTTCTACAAAATTATTTCCATTCTTGGTAAAGGAACATAGACAAACCCATAATTTTCCTAGAATATTTGGAAACTTACAGCTTGTTTAAGGCCAAGCTTCAAAGTCTCATCTACTTTTTTTTCATAACGTAAGTTTTTGAGTCCTTCCTGTGCAAAGGATCTTGTTGTGCATACTACACCAAAAGATTCCTGCAAGAGACAAAAAGTATTTTCATTGGCTGCAACAAAATCCTGTTATGAAATCAGATGCAATGGACACTATGCTACAAGATTTAGACATTTATTTGATTGTCATTCAACCTCATTTTTTATTTTTGTTTTCTCATCTTGTGAATTTATTAAAAGGATCTCTTAACTATGTAAGTCATGACTTGTGCCATTAAATTTGAAATTTAAACTTAGCATTGTTTGAATACTATTGAGTTCCAATGGTTTGGTACCAAAGTTCTAGTGTGTAAGAAGTAAAACAACCATTTCCTGGTGTATTATACAGCAAGAGTTTGGATTTCTTCCCCATCTATCCACTCGCTAGCCTAATATTATGATGACAGTTTCCAACTTCAAATTCAACATTTGGCATGCAAATCAGAGTGGTTAGGGTTGAAAGAGTAAATTTTGTAGCCTATATGGTTAGGGAAAATTAATGGGTGTTGATACTTTGTCCTATTGAAATTTTATCCTTATGATGTGTTAATATTGGACAACATGCCATGGGTTTTCTTTCTAGATACATATTCATGTGAACTATGCTACTTTTTATCATTCATGTTTTTAATTTAACCAACAACCACACCTATGAGCCCTGTTTTTCTCATCATTGTGTTGAGATGTGCATTCAACTCAGTGTTGGGGAGATGGGGTAAATGTGAAGTGCAAACTTACAGTTTTTAAACCTTCAAAATCAGATAAATTAGATGGATCTAGGATGGTTTAGACAGGACTTCATAGCTGGTTGCTAGTTATATCCTTTAATAAAAGCTGAAAGATTAGTTATCACATGTACATGAATTCAATTGCTTGAATAGGCTTGCATAGGTAAGAAATATCACTAGGAATTTAATACTGTTGAGAGGGCTATAACCATGTAGAAAAGAATGTACAAGAAGAGCGATCTACTAAAACAAGGATGTCAATCATGCCAAGGTATCATCCTCATGCCAAAGCACAAAAGTGCTAGGTCATTCCTCCACAAGAACCATGTATCACCTCATACCACCATATTCTAACCAATGTGAGAGTTAGATCATCATACAACATTGTGCATAATGGAGTGCTCTTTAGAAATAATGAGCAAGTATACCTAGATCAACACCATAATGCTAAGGAAAACCATGTGAAGTAAGACGCTCCATTACCCGAGTAAACATCTCATGAAATTCATTGGAAATAATCCACTTGAATGTTGATCCATCAAGAAAAGGTATTCAATAAGAAGAGAGCACCAATAGATGAGCCATCAAAACATGACAATCTAAAAAGGGGGAAGTGAGTCTCCTCCAACCCAAAGCACCAAATCAATCAAGTGATAGTACCATCTCCAAGCTAAGCACATGGGTGCAAGCATAACTTTCATGATGGAAACAATATCAATGAAAGTGTGTACCCCTAGTCCATCCAATGGAGTATGCTCCATAGATGTCATCCTGCAAACCCATGTCATGTGAAAAATCACAAGTGTAATAGGAAGAACTCAAGGCAGTCTGTAACGAACTTCGGAGATGTGAACACACTGCACAAATGGCACACTCCCATGCAGGCCTGATGGCACATGGAAATAAAGCCACCCTGAACTTTCAAATTACAAATCGAAACACACTGTCAAAGTACAACTTTCTCACAAGAATCCACCTATGTGGTTTTCTCCTCCAATTTTAAACCTTTGGAACTCTAAGGTCACTCCCAAGTACAAAGCACATCAACCAGATGGCTTCCTCTTCCGGCCATACATATTTACTAAAAAAACTTGCTGAACACAACTTCACAGTGATCTTTAGACAAAAGATGCTAACCATACTCTCTAATTAGATTTATCAACTCCTTACAGCTTACATTCACAGAAGTTCATATTCACTAGTACATAAATGATCCAGCAAAAAAATTTTTAAGCAAAATTTAGGTTCTGCTTAAAAAATTACATGCTTCTGTTATATTAGAGGGATCCTTTGGGACAATTTATATCATCTCTTCATCATGAAACCTTGCCTCAATATTCAGGATATCTCGCTATACCAGAGAGTTGAGTTCATGGCCTATTTTTTGTGTATAGCTATCTCAGAAGATTCAACAATTTGTTATTTTTGAGTCCCTTCACTCTTGATCATTTTGTGGGAGCTTTAAACTATAAGTATGCAAATACACTTATAGACAATGTGCAGATTTGTATTCTAAAGGTTGTGAGGTGTCATCTAGAAACACTTTCAACTGAGGGAAATGATAAGGCATCAAAATGTTTTAGGAGACTTGATTGAATTTCCTAGAGGTAGTAACATGGCCAGTTTATCTTGTAGAATATATTTCAACTCAAGGTTTCAGTAGTCAGCTGGGATAGAAAATTTCTCATTTAAAGCTTTTGAATGTCAAGTACTACACCATATTAACTTCCACAAAGCTAATAATTTTTCAGTTTATTTGTGATGAAAACATGGAGGCCGAGGAAGTTCGAACAAAAATAAACATGCGGGTAAACTTTGAACAAGATACAAATGTAGATGCGAAAGTGAAATTTTCTTTTGGTGCATCTAGATTTATTGGAAGAAATCCCTGCTATTTGAAAGGAAAGACGGTTTCTTGTACCAAAGAAGATGGGAAGAGGAGGTTCAATCCAGGTCAAGTGACACTTGAAAACACAAATTTTCATTTAGACAATTCCATCTCATAATACAAGCGTAGTTACTATAAAAATGGATAGACCGAGTTTACAAATTCTCAGGTGAACGATGGAGAGTATTTTAACAGTGTTGAATGCTGCCTAATACCTATGTGGAATGGATCGGAATTTGATTTGTTGTGATGGTTTCCCTTATGCATATCATTTTGAAAGGAAAGGTCACAAGTTATAGATGAGATAATTTTATTAATGTCCAACGAATGACCACAATAAGTAGGTTAATGAGAGAAGCACATCAGGTGTCAGGTAATAGTATAGTAAATCTGAAGAACAACAAAAAAAATACAAACAGTATACTACAAATTTCTCCATCCCAGAATAGATGCAGAGCATATGGGGCTGGAGACCATCATGCAAAGCAGATCATGGAAATGCACAGGAGACCATCTTGAAAACCACATCATGGAAATTTCCAAGGCAATGACAACCTATTACACAATACAAAAAGGGAAATTGCAAAATATCTCCAAATCTCAATCCACCAGCACGTTCGAATCTTGCAAAACATGATGTGTCCAAACACTTTGGAAAAGATTCACTAACTGTTTTTGGCAAATCTACCTGATGTAATACTGCAAACAATCTTAAACAAACTAGTATTGCATCAAGGGGATCGCTTTTCTAGTATCCATTAAAAAAATGAAGACTAACGCAATAATTGTATAACACATCAACTATATGAACAACCAGTAATGGTGATGGATCTGTTTTAGTCAATTGTTGTATTGAAGTTAAGGAATTCTCAAGACTGGATACTATATCACTTAGGCCATTCTCACTCAAATTTGCAACCCTTAGTCACATTTGTGTCATTCTTAGTCACATTTTGAACAACACTCCTATGTAGACAACAGTAAACCTACTAAATCACATGCATAGACCTTGGCTAGACGGTCTATGCAAGTATATCTTATGATATTGTTTGCAATGTGCATCTACAAGGAATTTGGGGCAAGTACGGAATTTTGGGTATGAAAGATAGTTTGAATATCTTTCCAACTGACCACATGCCACTTTCCAGTGATGATATAAACTTCAGTGGCTATTTTCACCAGTTTCCTACTTTCACAAAAATAATTAAAATGAAATTCATGAATAAGCAAATTTCTCTAAAACGCTGGCCTAAATGATTGATATTTTCCAGACAGACTCTTCAGCTGAATTCTCTATAATTAATGGATAAAGATATGTTTTGCTTCAACATTCATTTCTGCAACAAACATTCCCGAGGAATCGCTCAAAGTTTTCCCTATAGGTATCTAAACTAATTGATGGAAAAATATACAATGGGTATCAAATTAGCAAATAGAAGATACTAAAGGCCAGAATCATCAATAATCTTGATTCCATGGGATCTCAAAGAATTGATTAATGCCAAGATTTTAGCTTTTTGAATCCTTTGTTGAGATCCTTCTGAACATTGGAGTAAATTTTGTGAAGACCCTCCACTTTTATCCGCATTTCCATAACATCTCCAACTACTGTTGCAGCTTTAGCATTACATGTTCTTTTACATTCAAAATGATTTTCCAGCTCTCTGTCTATTGATGAAGCAGTTGCAACTATGTGACCTCTGTTCCTGTCCACCACTTTTGCGGTTATGTATCTGTGTGAAAAAAATAGCCTCGGAACATAGGGCTTTCTAAGTACCATATCACCTCAGTGTACTCTCGTCTGACTAGAAATCAAGTTATTTCAAAGTTTTGAACCTGGAACACCTGAAAAAGAAGAGCGATATAAAAAGCTAATAAATTAATGTGCACGAGTATTATTAGAAGATCCCCAAAGCAATTTCATGATGAAGTAATTTTACACTTATGACTTAGGTGTGTACATGTTTGTGTAGAATAATAAATAAATAAGAGCACGTCTTACCAAATGGTTCTATGGAAGAGAATTCCTTTGCTTTGGTTGTGGCTTCTCAGAAAACATGGTAATAACTGGTCTAAGAAATACAAAACAACAATCCTTTGGGTTGGCACTTAGTCTTAGATGGGAGTATTGAAATTTTAGCAGGAAAAATATACTGAGCTGAGGGAGGTGAAGTAATAGATGAATCATTTGGCAATTTTGCTTCTAAAGAAATTCTTAAGTTGTTGAAGCTAGATCTGACCCCCTCTCCTATGTGTGGTTGAAAAACCATTATTAAACAATACAATCTTAGAAATTTGAGGAGCATATTTTATGTTTTCCACTTCCTTTAAGCCCCCTTATTTCTACTCCATAGAACCATCTACTAAAAAAAATGAGTTGCTTACCCCTCCATATGACCATCAAATTATTGTTTGGGCACAACTATTTTACTTGAACAAATTGTTTCATTAATGTTAGCAATTAAGTTATGAACAAAGTTTGAGGGTGATACCAAGGCTGTTGGGAGCACGGAGCTGGAATAGGGAACGGGAGCAGGAAGCAGGAGTAGGAGAAGGAAGCAGAATTTTCAAAAAGCTTCAAGGAGCAGAGGATTTTTATATAATACATATTTTAATATATTTTGATGCATATATATTAACAAAAACATGCAGAATGCCAAATTAGCTATAGAAGCATAGCAGCGATTGAACAAATTCCATTGTTGAGCAGCAAAGGTTCAGACAGTAGAAATGCCCGCAGCAAGGCAACAGTCTGGAAGTTTTGATCCTTCCAGCAGACAACAGTTCAAATATTTGAGAAATAGAATTATGAACAGAGTTGTGGCAGTTTACACTAAAAGTTTGGTGGGGATATATTTGAACAATGCAGCAGAATCTATTGGGAAATTGCAATTACTAATTATTGATGTTTTGGATTGTGACAGCATGAGGAAAATTCTCCAGAAGTTTTGATCCTTCCAGTAGACAGCAGTTCAAATATTTGAGAAATAGAATTTTGAACATAGTTGCGGTAGTTTTGATCCTTCCAGGAGACAATGGTTCAGAGATCTAGGAAACACAATTCTGAACAGAGTTGTAGAAGCACTGAAAGTTTGATCAGGATAGATTTGAACAAATGCAGCAGAATTTGTTCAGAGATCACAATTAATAATTGTTGATGTTTTGGATTGTGACAGCATGAGGAAAATTCTAGTGATATTTTCCAGGGGGCAAAGTGACCAAAAGGAACTGTTTACAACAAATAGAATTCTCTGATGGGGTCATGGCACTGGAGGATCATCACCAAGGCAGGCACACAAGAATTGTGGCCAGATCAAGCACACAGGAATCGTGGCTAAAGTAGGCACATGGAAGTCACATGGAACAGAACACTGGGGAAAAATAGGTATTGTTGGGTTGATCTCGTGTCACTCAGAAGAATGTATGTTTCCAAGAGATTAACCAAGTCGAGGGAGGTAAGATTTGAAGTTGTGGTGCACATGAATTTTGGAATTCCCTAAGAATGTGTTCATTTCGGTCACAAGTATTGTTCAACATTTATTGTGGTATTGGGCCTGATGACAGTGCAAGGTTTTAGGTGTTGAGTCAGAAATAAAAGAAATTGTGGACACAATTCAAGGAAGTTTGCACCGAAATTCAAGTGATTGACATGCATAGAATTTTTGGGAACATACATATATCCTGAGGCAAGCGGCGCAGTCATCATACCACTAAAATTTGTAATATACATCCATGTTATTGACCTTCTTAAAGCTGTAAACAACATTGTTTACAAATATGGGCATATTCTGAGCAACAAATATGGTGGTTTCCTATAGTAGAAGCCTTAAAACCAAGTTTTATGTCTGTTAAAGATTTAAAAGAGAAGTATACTTTGTTTTGTAAAATCACTAGTAGGTCTATATGTCACATCCTTTGTTTTGCAACCCCTTCATCACATTACAACAAATGTTTTTGGAATTCCCTTGATAAGTATCCCTCCATCTTTGGGTGCTGATTACATTAGAGCATGAATTATGTGGATCAGTTGAGAACCCAGTCACTGGAGGTATACTTGCATGCCTTTTAGCGAACTTTTACAGGTCATTTTGTGTCCCTTGACAACTCTTAGAGTATTTTGGTACAGTGTTCATTCCCTTGGAACCTTTATAGTCAGTTTGGAGAGGTTTTATGCTATTGGGTGGGATCATCCTCCTTGGGAGATGATTTGGCATTATTTAGAGAAGGTCATTGCTCTCTTGAGGCCCTTTCTACATGGTTATTATAGATTTTAGGGGGGATGTCACCTATTGGGAGCCTTTTCACTTGATCATTGCCTATCCTATGGAGGTCGTCACCTACTTGGAGACATATTCCCTTGGATCGCATCACTTTGTTGACATTTGTTTGGAATTGGGCTAGATATGTGGGAATATAGTTCATCTTTCAGAGGGGCGAACCCATTTTGATGGTGATCTTGCTTATTCTTTGACTTTTGAGTAGTTCGTTTGGTGTTAAAGGAGATCTAGGAGTTAGACCCTAGGATCTAGGGTTTGGTTGGTTATGGTGTGGGTCATCTTCTATTGGAGTGTTAGCCTCTTGTAGAGTTTGAAGGTTACTCCATTGGCTTCACTTGGTTATTATCCCTCATTTCTTGGAGGCCCCTCTTTTTCTTGGGCCTTTTGTGTCTTTGACATTGTACATGTGGTGTTCTCCACCTTATATTTTGAAAAAAAATAGAGTTTATTACGGTCAATGGAGTGTTTTGAGTTGTTTACTCCACTGTAGGATAGATCTAAGAAGTTTAGCTCTATGGAAGGCTTCCACATTTTAATGGAGATGAAAAACTTGGTGGATAATTCGATTGGACACAATTTTTTGTTTAACATTTCCTTAATTGTAGTTGAGGTGATTGATCAACTATTTGTTGATGTATATGTAACTTCGGAATGTATTTCATCTATGTATTTCATATATATTTATTGTACCCTTATTAGAGATGTGTTATTCCTCTATAAGGAAGTGTCGTCATGTGGATTGACAAGTGTCGCAAGTGTGTGTACTTGCCGATGGGTTATTAGACCACCATGTGGGGTCGGCCCTGAATTATATATATTATAATGTGGATGTACCTAGCTAGACAAGTCGGCCCCATAAGGTCATTGGGCAAACAGATTAGTATAAATAGAGATCAGGTGATCTCTATTTAGATCACTCGAAAAAGTAACTCACTCTCACTCAGAAAGTGGCACACTAGTGAGGAAGAGGATCATCTACTACTAGGAGACTATCTCAGTGTATTTTGGTTGTACTTTGGTTGAGCCATTGCTCTCTCTATCTCTGAGGAAGTTGTGGGGTTTTACACCTTAGGGTTTTCCCCACAGAAACTCTGTGTCTCTTGTCTCTCATGCTTTTGATTCTTGTGATGCTTGTCATGCTTATTGTGATTGTCATGCATTGATATACTGTATATGTTATTCTCTCAGCAAATATCCTAGAGTATTGTGAATTAATGCTCAAAATTTAACATGGTATCAGAGCTAACCTAAGAAGAAGACATTTTGCAGTGACGGAAACTTGAGTTTCTTGTTTATTGGGTTTCTCTGCACAGCTTTTGGAAAAAAAGTATAGTACATTGACTCTACTCATCAAGGCGCATCTATCTGTCCAATCAGAATTCAATTCCGAGCATTTTCAGATTTGGCCCTAAAAATTAGGGTTTCCACAAAAATAGGAAGTTCTAGAATCTGAAGACACAGCTGGAAGCTCCTTGCAAAAATCGAAGTTTAGAGCTTTGGATCGAGATTTTTGGCTGGGTAGATCTCCGGGAAACTCAAACCCTAATTCAGGGCTCTCCCTAGTGAACCCGGGAGGACAAAAATTCAAATCTGAAGGGTAAAACTTTGTTGATCTCAAATTCTGAATGCACCAAGCTGATCAGCTCATCAAAGCGCATCTTTCTATCCTTTCGGAAATTTGAAATTCACATTTTGAATTTTTAGGGTTTTTTCGACAAACCCTAATACGGGACCAGATCCAGTTTTCAGCATTTCAAGTGGTAAGACCTAAATCTTTTCTATTTCCATTTGAAGATGTCTCTCCACACCAAGCTTGAGGATAAGCTTGAAGGGGCTGATAACTTCCGAGCCTGGAAGTATAGGATTGGGTTAATCCTGGAAGAGAATGAGTTGGACTCATATATAAAAGAAGACATCCCTATCCCAAAGGATGAAGAGGCCAAGGTATTTCATAAGAAGAACTTGGTCAAGGCAAAGAGAATCATTGTTTATTCTAGCAAAGACCATCTCATACCCCATGTGTCTTCTCTTAAGACACCCAAGGAGATGTTTGACTCTTTGACCAAGCTATTTGAAGGGAAGAACATAAATCGGAAGATGACCCTACGGAACCAATTGAAAGGAGTAAAGTTTCAGAATGGAGAAACCATTCAATCTTATTTTTCAAGGGTCTCCCAGATCAAGGAACAACTAGAAGCAGTGGATGAAATGGTGGAGAATGGTGAAGTGGTAATGACCACTCTAAATGGCCTACCCAGGTCATGGGATTCATTTATTCAAGGAATTTGTGCAAGGAAGAAGTTGATCTCCTTCAACAGATTGCGGGAAGAATGCTCTCAAGAAGAAGATAGACGTATAGCTCGTGAGGAAAAGATGGGAGGTGAAGATCAAGCTCTTGCAGCTCACACCAAAAGAAGCAAGCCCAAGAAGGAGCACTCTCGCCACAAGAGATCCTATCAAAATAATAAGAAGGATCTAAGATGCTTCACATGCAATGAGAAGGGTCACTTTGCTTCAGATTGTCCCAAGAACAAAAGGGATAATAACAACAACTCCTGCAAGAAGAAGAAGGGCAGCAAAAGAAATTTTCATGCTCATGCTGCCGAGGATGATAAACCTCCAAAGAAGAAGGCTAGGGCAGAAACTGATGATAGTGATGTTGACTCATCAAGTGAAGAAGAGTATGTTCTAATCTTTGCTCTCACAGGTACCATATCCCATGGTTTTAATGATTGGTTGATTGACAGTGGGGCTTCCAAACACATGACTGGGTTTAAGAAATCTTTTGTGAATCTATCTAAACATGAATCACCCCATAAGGTGAAACTTGGGGATGATTATCAATACCCAATCAAAGGAAGTGGTGAAGCCTCCTACAACCTAGATTCTATAAAATATTTGAAGATGAAAGAAGTCCTTTATGTACCTGGGCTCAAGAAGAACTTACTCTCCATCTCTGCATTGGATGCAAAAGGTATGAGGGTTGCATTTGTGGATGGCCAAGTCCTAATGTGGCCAAAGGGAAAGAACATAGATGATGCAGTAGTGATTGGAGAGCAAGAGGGAGGTTTGTATAAATTGAAGGGACAACCTGAACATGCCATGGTGCATGAATCCATGGAGCCAAGTGAAATTTGGCATAGAAGACTTGCTCATATGCACTATAAGGCACTTCCAATTGCAAGCAAGGCTGTAGAGGGTCTTCCTGAAATCAAGACCAAACATGAAGGTGTTTGCAAAGGATGTGCAAAAGGTAAGAACATTAAGAAGGCTTTCCCAAGCAGTGAAAGCAACGCAAAAGATATATTGGAAATCATCCACTCAGACGTATGTGGTCCTATGTCATCCAGTTCTCTGAGTGGGTATGTTTACTATGTCTCATTTATTGATGACTTCTCCAGGAAGACTTGGGTATACTTCTTGAAGAACAAAGATGAGGTGTTTGATCAATTCAAGGAATTCAAAACATTGATGGAGAATCAAACTGACAAGAAGATCAAAACATTTAGATCCGACAATGGTGGATAATTTACCTCAGGTGACTTCAAGAAGCTTTGTAGTGATTCAGGGATTAAGAGGGAGTTGACTGCTCCTTATAATCCTCAACAGAATGGAGTTGCAGAAAGGAAGAACATAACTATTATGGAAGCAGCAAGGGCAACGCTGCATGACCAGGATCTACCTATGCATCTATGGGCAGAAGCAGCTAGAACAGCTGTATATGTGCAGAACAGGACACCCCACAATATATTGGACAACAAGACACCAGAAGAGGTCTTTTATGGTAAGAAACCTGAAGTCTGTCATCTCAGAATATTTGGTTTCCAGTATACACTCGTGTTCCAAAGGAAAAGAGGACTAAACTAGATCCTTCAGGAAAGAAGGGTATCTTTGTGGGTTACAGTGAAAGCTCGAAGGCTTACAGAATATACTTTCCAGGGTTCAAGAAGATTGATGTCAGCAGGGATGTAACATTTGATGAAAACTCAACATTCATCAAATCAAGGAAGGCACCTATCGAAGTTTATGAAGAACCTAAGGAAACTAGATTTCAAGACACTGCCATGACTGAAGCAGTTCCAGAAGTTGTTCGTGAGTTTGAAGATCCGCAAGAACATGTAGATCCACCCCGTGAGAATAACTCTCACAAGAGGAAACCTGCATGGGCTAGAGAGCTCATTCAAGATGCAGAAATATTTGGCATTCCAGAAGAAGAACATAGAGCAAAGAAGAGAACCAGATCACATACCAGCTATGTTGCTTTACTCTGTGACATTATGAACAAAGAGCCTTCCAGCTATGAAGAAGCAACGAAAAAGAAAGAATGGAAGGATTCCATGGTTGAGGAATACCAATCAATAATGAAGAATGATGTTTGGGATGTTGTCCCAAGACCTAAAGAGAAGTTTGTTGTGACTTCTAAATGGATCTTCAAAATCAAGCATGATGTAGATGGCAGTGTAGAGAAATACAAGGCAAGATTCGTAGCTCGTGGCTTCTCTCAGAAAGAGGGAATAGATTATGAAGAAACTTTTGCACCTGTAGCCAGGTATACTTCCATCAGAACAGTACTTGCCCTGGCTGCAGCAATGAAATGGAAAATACACCAGATGGATGTCAAGACTGCTTTCTTGAATGGTGTAGTTGAAGAGGAAGTATATGTGGAGGAGCCACTCGGAGTCATATGTATGCAGATTGAAGAAAGCCTTGTATGGTTTGAAACAAGCTCCCAGAACTTGGTATGGTAGGATGGACAGTTTCCTATCTAGTTTGGGCTTTATCAAGAGTAAAGCAGATTCCAACCTTTACTACAAGGTTGAGGAAGGGAATCCTGTGATTCTACTCCTGTATGTGGATGACTTATTTGTAACAGAAGATGACATACTGATTGCAGATACTAAGAGGAAGCTTGTTACTGAATTCGATATGAAAGATTTGGGAATGATGCACTATTTCCTAGGTATGGAGGTGTGGCAGAGTGCAGGTGGGATCTTCCTTGGTCAAGGGAAGTACACAATAGATATCTTGAAGAGATTTGGGATGATGGATTGCAAGGCCATGGCCACACCTATGGCATCAAATCTGAATCTTCTATGTGATGCTTCATCTGAGCCGGTTGATGTCTCTATGTATCATCAGATGATTGGGTCCTTGATGTACCTGACGAACACGAGACCAGACATTTTCTTTGCTGTGAACACATTGAGTCAGTTCCTGATAGATCCAAGGAGTGTTCACCTGGTTGCTGTAAAGCATGTTCTGAGGTACCTGAAGGGTACAGTGGATTATGGGCTCAAGTATGAAGAGAATCAAAAGTTTAACCTGCAGGGTTATGTTGATTCAGATTGGGATGGCAGTGCTGCAGACAGGAAGAGCACATCTGGATGTTGCTTCAGTATGGGATCAGGTGTGATCTCTTGGTTTAGCAGGAAGCAGTCCTATGTAGCACTGAGTACAGTTGAGGCAGAGTATGTTGCATCCTGTTCAGCTTGTTGTGAGGCAGTATGGCTACGGAAGCTACTGTTTGAGTTATTTGATCTCCCGTTGGATGCTACTGGTATCTTTTGTGATAACCAGAGTTGTTTGAAGCTGTCCGAGAACCCAGTGTTTCATGACAGGTCGAAACACATAGAGATCAAATATCACTATATCAGGGATATGGTGCAGAGAGGAGCTGTGAAGCTCCTGTATTTTGCGACGGACGAGCAGATTGCAGATGTGCTGACGAAGCCACTAGCCAGGGTGAAGTTTGAGTACTTCAGGGAGAGGCTTGGCGTTCTTTAGATTGATGACACTTCGAGGAAGAAGTGATGGACACATTTGCTGAAGCCATTCCAAGCATGGTGGAAGGAGGATCCTTCACATGGCTATGGATGTAAGCACTGGATGATGAGCATCAGGATGATGTTCTGGTTTCTGCTTTGTATGATCAGTTGGATCATTTATATATGTATGTATGCATCATGTTGGATGCTGGATATGATCAGTTGGATCATTTATATGTATATGTATGTATGCATCATGTTGGATGCTGGATATGATCAGTTGGATCATTTACATGTATGTACACATCATGTTGGATGCTGGATATGATCAATAGGATCATTTGTATGTATTTTGTATATGCATCATGTTGGATGCTTGGACCATGTATCTGTATATGTATCAGGTGGATACATTGTATGATCAGGTGGATCATGTATGGTGATATATATCATGTATTTGTATTCGTATCAGGTGGATACACTGTATGATCAGGTGGATCATGTATGATGATATGTATCAGGTAGATACTTGGTATGCATCAGGTAGATGCATTGTATGATCAGGATGATCATGGATGACGAGCTTCAGGATGTTGCTCCAGATGACATGCAGTAGGATGTTGCAGTGATGATGATCAGGATGATCATGTGTACATCAAGATGATGTATGGTGAGTATCAGGTTGATACTCTATGGTCGTGGATCAGGTTGTGCAGATGAGCATATAATTTGGCCCTGGGAGATTTGCAGATAGTCTTTCGAGGTTTTGTCCTATGGCATATAATCTATCCCTAGGAGATCCGATAGGTTGGGTTGTGTGCCTGTAATAAGTCCTGGGATGCTCTTGCGAGGTTTTTCCATGACCAAATATAATATATCCCTTGGAGATCCTATAGGTAGAGCTGCATGCTCGTAATAGCCTGGGATGCTCTTGCGAGGTTTTGTGGTGACCACATATAATCTGTCCCTGGGAGATCCTATAGGTAGAGCTGCGTGCTCGTAACATCCTGGGATGCTCTTGCGAGGTTTTGTGGTGAGGTCACATATAATATGGCCCTGGGAGATCCTATAGGTAGAGCTGTGTGCTCGTAACAGCCTGGGATGCTCTTTCAAGGTTTTGTGACGCACGTAATAAGTCCTGAGGATTCCACAGTATGGCCAGTGATGACGAAGGCCTGCATGTAGTGGGCCTACATCCAGTATGAAAAAGGACTGGCTCTGTAGAACTTCTTATGACGAGTAGAGTCAGAGATTAGTTGAGATAGCAGCAGCAGTGACGATGACGATGACGATGCATCGATGATGATGATCCCAAGAAGAAGACTTGTCTAGCAGATTTGTGTCGAGAAATACCTTCCTAGTTAAGAGGGAGTGTTGATGTATATGTAACTTTGGAATGTATTTCATTTATGTATTTCATATATATTTATTGTACCCTTATTAGAGATGTGTTATTCCTCTATAAGGAAGTGTCCTCATGTGGATTGACAAGTGTCGCAAGTGTGTGTACTTGCCAATGGGTTATTAGACCACCATGTGGGGTCGGCCCTGAATTATATATATTATAATGTGGATGTACCTAGCTAGACAAGTCGGCCCCATAAGGTCACTGGGCAAACAGATTAGTATAAATAGAGATCAGGTGATCTCTATTTAGATCACTCGGAAAAGTAACTCACTCTCACTCAGAAAGTGGTGCACTAGTGAGGAGGAGGATCATCTGCTACTAGGAGACTATCTCAGTGTATTCTGGTTGTACTTTGGTTGAGCCATTGCTCTCTCTATCTCTGAGGAAGTTGTGGGGTTTTTCACCTTAGGGTTTTCCCCATGGAAACTCTGTGTCTCTTGTCTCTCATGCTTTTGATTCTTGTGATGCTTGTCATGCTTATTGTGATTGTCATGCATTGATATACTGTATATGTTATTCTCTCAACAAAGATCCTATAGTATTGTGAATTAATGCTCAAAATTTAACACTACTGTATGTTGTTGAAGGTGTATACTGACTTAAAGGAATTACTGAAAATATTTAACACACATGGGAAGTGATGTGTTAGAGGAATCAAATTATGAATTTTGGAAACTGGTCCAGTCCTTATAACATTTCTTTGTAGTCAATCCAAGCCTTCCAACTGGAAGCTTGCATTATACAAATATTTTCTAGTATCCTCCAAACCATGGGAATTTATTTCCATGGATTTTATAAGTGATTTTCCCACTACTAGAGGAAACATGACTAATTTTTTCATTGTCTACAATTTTTTTAAACTAGCAGTTTATTATTCCTTGCAATAAAGCTAGATGCCCCCAAATATAGCTCAACATATTTGGAGTCAATTTGAGCTTCCAATTACCAACATGTTATATAGTTATTTCAAATTTAGGGTAACTTTTGTTGGTCCATGTGGAAGCTACTTGGCTGTCAGTTGAGTTTTTTCACCTTCTTTCACCCTCAAAGCAATGAACAGACTGTGGTTGTCAACAGTACCTTAGTATATTCTCTCCACATATACCATAAACAAAAAAACTATTGGACTAATTATATTTATATCTTGTAGCACAATCATAATAGATAATTGCATGTCTCAATAGGGTACTCTAGATTTGAAGTCTATTATGACTTCTAATTCCTTGCACTCTGTGAGCTTTTGATCACTTTTTCTACTCTAATTGCATGCCATCAAGAGAAGAAAAATATTTTTCTTTTGGTCAAAACTGGTCAAAATTTCATGCTAAAGTACATGATATACTCCAACAAACTTAACCCAAGTACAAAAAAAACATGACAAATGTCATATCTCCACAAGTTTTAGGATGGAGAGAGTTTGGCTTCACTTAGACAAACAGAGGTTCAAATGGATACAACATCATAAGCTCAAAACAATTAGGTATGGATCATATATCATCACTCAACAAGTGGGATTAAGTTCCATTCAGTTGGGGAAAACACTGCAACTTGGTATTCAATATGCAATGTGAGTCAACTCAAGCTTTATGAGCCTTCACACTTGTAGGAAGAGGTTCTAGTCACATGTTCGAAAACAACCATTCCATATTTTCAACCTCCTTTGATTGATGACACCATGCTTGATGTTTGTAATAGAACCATTAGACAAAAGAGAACAACCACGTGCTTGGTCGACTGCAAAGGGATGTTCTCCATCCAAGCCAAGTGTTTGTCCCATTATCTTTTGAGTAGAAATTCCCTCACTTACAAAAGAATTGAGGACAAATTCCTCTAAGCAACAAGGAAACAATGAGATTTAGTAGCCTAGTGAAAAGGAAATGATAAATTATATTTGAATATTTTACATTTATATTTGTAGCTCCTATTTTACTCCACCTACCTCACTTACCAATCATAAATTCCTCAGCTAGATTTTCATAAATATTTATCGCCTACCAATTCTTGTACTTCTATATATACCTAATGACACATAGAGTGTACAACGTGTACGATTGTGGCGATTCTTCCCTTGCACTTTCTTATTATCTCAGTTCTCTTTCATTGTTGTTTCTTGTGCACATATCGGATCTGCAATTTTAGAGGCTTCCAGCTATCCAAAAAGGATTTGTTTTTTTTGTATTGGTTAATCCTTTTTAATATTGTTTTGGATTGGTGTTCCAATATATTTTCTTTATGAATATACAATACTGTGGTAGGGGTTTCTTTAGTCAATTTTTGAGTTTGACGTAAATAAAGTAGTTGTTCTAAAATATGGGCCATGATTATGGGGGAAAGAAACCCTCTGTTGAAACCATGGCATCCAGATTTGAATCTATTCATATAAGAATTTGAAACTATGGCAATTTGGATTAGACTCACAAATTTTTTAATTCATAATTTTGGTATGAATAAACATTGAAGAGTATTGGAACATACTTGGGAAAGTACCTAAAAATGCAACCTCCCACAGTTGGTCACATGTCTTGTGTTGTGCTATGTGGAAATAGATCTTCATGAAGGAATTTTGTATGAGCTAACTCTGAAATTCATTTTTTTAGCTAGAAACAGGTTTTAGACTACAAAAATGTTACACTTGAGTGTCATCCTTGTCATGAATATGGGCATATAGCCTACTATTTCCCTCTCTAAAACCCAACTGCTAAAGGAGAGAAGAGTGGCTTTGTGGCTTTCCTTCCAATT
Source organism: Larix kaempferi (assembly GCA_027924585.1). Taxonomy (NCBI): domain Eukaryota; kingdom Viridiplantae; phylum Streptophyta; class Pinopsida; order Pinales; family Pinaceae; genus Larix; species Larix kaempferi. Next base: position 9,648,093 of record BSBM01000066.1, on the reverse strand, counting down.
CATTCAAAGTACTAGTGCTTGGGCTCCTTCTTTCTTATGCATGAAAACATAGACAATCAAGGACTTTGGCAGCTAAAACATTCTTCTTAATGTGCAAGGAAATAAGAAGGAAAACAATTTCCATATAGATACAAGGAAAGTGACACTGAAGGTAGTCTAACACTGAACGTAGTCTGACACTAAAGGTAGTATAGTTAGAGGAAGATCTACACCACAAGTGGAGAACAAAGTGGGAGAGAAAGAAGGTTGGAAATTAGTATTGATTCTAGTTTCCTAAATTTCATACATAAGTTTATGAACATATATTTCTCTCATATTCACTAGAAACAAAAAACCATAATCACAAGAAAAAGAAAACAATAGACAAAATTTTCCTACACTGTATAAGATATAGTAACAGAGTATACACACTCATTTGTATATGCTTTCCCTTACCAATTTTGGGATATATTGGAAGAAAAGGGATCTTTCTTTCATGACTGGAAACGAAAATTCTTACAATTGATCTCCCTGGACGAAATTCCTAGTGGCGTCTCTGCACAATTTTCCTCTGAATCGCCTACCCTCCATCAGACATTTGAAGACTATGAGGTTGAACTTTATCTTGGATCGTAAAAAGGGATTGCATACATCTCAATTTTTCAATTTCTCTCTTTCTCATGATATGTCCACAACCAATGTCTATAATTTCACTAAACCCTTGGGAGTAGACAATGCTTCCTTTCCTGCAAATTTAGTTTCCAGTGTTAGACTCGTGCTCTTCGACATATTTATTAATCAAGAAACTGGGGAGAGGCAAAGAAATCAAAGATGAATAATTCAGAAACCCTTGAATGACCCATTTATCCGAATTCAAAAGAGGAAAATCAAGGGTTTTGATGTTATTACCTCCCACGGCGGTCTCGATTTCAAGTCCAGGCAGAATCACTGCTTCGAATTCAAATACCCTTGCCAACAGTGGTCTCATTGACCCAACCTAATATGACATCCAGACATCGCGACCTTCTCCGACCATATGACAGAAATTGATGCCAATGTCAATCGGTTCTAGAGAATTGTTCTCCTATCTTTTTTTAAGGGTAAAGAGATATCCAATCCTAAATTAGGTAAATTTAATATTTAATGTTGATGGAATTAGTTTTTGATTTGAATTTGGCTATGGTAGTTCACTTATATTGTTGTCATCTAGTTTTCTTTAGAAGTGGTGAAGAAGCAATATATTACATTAGTCTAAATCTAGCCTTGATTGTATGTTGGTAGGTGGCATTGTTTGTGAAATCCAAGTGTCATAGAAATTTTTACATATGCCATATCGCATGTTGTTTGTACATTCCCATTTAAATTCCATGTGTGAATTTGCATAAAAATTAGAAACCCATTTTCTTATTTTCTTCGTTTGAAATTTAGTGCTTTGTTATAAATAGCTTAAGGGAATGTTAATCATTTATCAGGGAAAGAAGGATCAAAATTTTAAAAAAAATTATGGGATCTATATAAAGACAATAATCAATACATCATGTTTAGATTAACATAATAATAATAATCACCTAGAAAATAACATAATGCTCACAGTCAGCAAGTATAATTTAACTTTGTGTTTGTGTGTAAGTGACCGAATAAAGGGACCTCCAGCAATTAAAGTCTCCTTATTTACAAGGGCTATGTTCTTCACTACTTTTATTGTTGCAACAATTGGTTACATATAAACAAGAAACATGGAATTTCGGTTTGGCTAAATAACACACGTTTTTGCTAAGTTTTGAAACTGCATCCCTACTTTCAAACCATTTTGTAACTTTATGTCGAGTGATACAGGGGGTCTCTCATGAATTTATCTACAGTGTTATAATTTACGGGGGTCTCTAAATCTATCTACAACATTACAATTTAGTAAATCGTAACAATTCATTGTCAAAATTGCAATTTTCCATTGCTCAGTGACACAATTAACATCACTTGGGTCTCTAACTCCATCTACAATGTTACAATTTACTAAATTTTAACATTGTGGATGGATTTAGTGACCCCCTTAGGGAGTCCCTGAATCAACCCGCAGTGTTAAAATTTAGTAAATTGTACAAATTCATTGTCAAAATTGCAATTTTCTATTGTCGGGGTGACAACTAAAAATGACTAACATATAGGACTAATTCATATTCTTGGTCGTTGTTAGTTAGTCATATTTATATTCCCGTGACTAAATTAGTCATTTATGTTAGTCATTTTTATTTAGTCACTTCTTATCTAGTCATATATTTTATCCTGTGACTAAATTAGTCGTTTATCTTAGTCGTTTTTTGTAGTCTTATTTAAAATTGCTCAATTTTAGTCGTTTATCCCTTGAAAAAACAGTGGTGACTAACTTTTTTAGTCGCCTAGTCACTTATCTCTCATTTTTTACTAGTGCCATTATCGTTAACATTACACATATGCCCTATTTGGCATAAATTTTACCATCTCACTCACATGGATTTCCACCATGTAGTGCAGATGAGGCATCCTCATACTGTTGGGATTTTGCAAGCGGAACCACTATGCCCATTGGGTTTTATGTTTGTTACCATAACATGGACAACCACTTACTCATGTCCTCCTAACGCAGTTCTATACAAGCCAACAGTGATTAGCAATCATCACTAATTTTCAAATCTGAAATGGACAATTTGTTATGTGCATAACTAAGTTTACAACCGTGAGATCATCCTCATGAGGTTTGACTCTTGCACATGGTATATTTTCAGCCTTCATCATGGACTTACCCACCTTGCCATGTCTAAAGAAATCTACCTGAAATCTGAACTCAAAACAGTTAAACACTTTGGGATTCTTTCATGCACATAACATTTTTATTTCAATAGTCATTAAAGTGATTTCATAATTATAATCACCCAATCATTCAAGCACTTTCTGCTGCTAACATCTTCTAACAAAGAAATGTATAGGTGTATTTTATATGCATCTTCATCATAATAAAATTTAAAAGACACCATCTCATTGTTTATGTAATTGAAATAAAATTTCGATACCCATTACTTCCTAGTCATAACCTTTATACAGCTCTGTCCTTCCACGGAATATTCTGGCAGCCCTCTCATCATGACTACCTCCATCTAATCCTTCTTGCATTCACATCAACTCATGAAATGATCTCATAATTACCATTAATTCAACATTTCATTCATTATTTAATTTGCAATGACACATACACATCCCAATTATGCATTCACACAATGCATCACAACATGTGCAACCACACACATGTATGCACATTCACAACCCTTACACAAACTGTTATATGCATTTACTCAATGCTTAATCACAAGATTTACAAGATCTTTTTAATGTACATTTACTAAATGCATCCAATGCACTACCACATTGATCAAGAACATCCATGTGCCTACACGGTTTTCCTACAATGGTAAGTTGGACATTCTGGCCAATGCTCCAACACCATGTCCAGTCATCTCCCTAATCATTTGGTTGTCTATGTGATGCCCTCTTTCCTCATTCAACAACACATCCCAATTTTTCTCACTCCATGGTTGTTGGCAAGAGGTTTCATCCTAATTTAACACCAATAGGGAATTAATGGGTGGTTTGTGTAGCACTAAAGCATTACCACAACAGGACCATAAGTCCTTACTTGCTTGATTATCAACCCATAACCATTATACACATGGAATAATCTACTTTCATATGAATGCATTCAAAATTCTTAAAAAGTCACATGATAACATGCCCTGTGGAATATCATTCACACAAATGCATTCACTATTACATGCATTCCATTTTATGATGACTAAAACATGATTAAAGGATTCTTACCCATCCTTTCTCATCACTTAATAATATTAGCATAATGAACCTTCCCTGCAAGGCTGCCATCAACCCACTTTTGTTACATGATCAGTCGGTTTCTTACTAAGGAGTACACAGTCCTTCCACCGACCTCTTGATCACAGATTTGTTGCTCCAACATTTCTCCGTAAGATTGTTTTTTCACGAGCAACATCAGCAACAGCTTCTTCAGCCATGCTTCAATTCTGATTGCATGTCTTTACTGATAGTCTGCAATTCCAATGACCGAATATTTCTGTATATTGCTAGCAATCTGAATTTCACACGGATTATCAGTCTAAAATTTAATCACAGCATATATTCGAATATCTCTTTAGGAAAATAATTTCAATTCCAAAGGCCTGAGAGCTGCAATCGGTGCTCTGATATTAATTTGTAACGTACCCTCGTTACATATACACACAATTTACAAACAATAAAACTATAAAAATAAAAAAATTCTTTACTATGTCTTATATCAGCTTCATAAGACTTGTTTACCTTGAAATAGGCACATCCACATTACACATATACATATCTACAATGTAAACCCGTGCAATTAAAACAATTACCTTTACGCATTGCCCATAAACATAATTCAAAACACAGACAACCAGAAACATATCAGAGTTTAATTCTATCTTTTCCTAGTTCTCAGTAAAGACTAACAATCCCTTAGCAGGGTGAAGGATAATTTATAAGCAAACATTGGAAAGACACAGAGCTAGATAGACATATCAAAGCTTGTTGAGTCAGCAACGTAAAACAACCGTATTCATGGGAAAACATCCAATCATGCATTCAACACGAAATACAATTCTAATGCAAATAATATATCAAATTGGATTTCTTCAGGAATACAAATCCATGCATTCCACAGGAAATTACGAATTCGATGCAATTAACATATCAATCTTAATTAAACACATGAATATCATAATTCATACACAGATACTTATCTGAAATTCACATGAATGTGGCCATTGGCTACATATGAGCCACGCTCCACCCAACCTTAGAACTTGTCCAACATGTACTATTTCAGATCCCAAGTTCACCCCCGAGCCGAGATCCAAACATTAACCAGAGATATCTCACCAATTTTTCCCCAACTCACTCTCAAAGTCTAAGGTGGAATTAACAGAGGTAAAAGATATACACAGGGTTCAGCAAAAAACAGTTTGGTAACCAATTCCTTGTCAATTCCGCAATTTACCCACCTAAGTTCCTTCCCAAAACGTACAGCGACACACTTCACTGCAAACGTCGGGAATCCCTCTAGGTCTCATGCTTCATTTCCAATTGACTGGTTAATTCAATCAAGGAATTCATGGCCAGTTCGGGTTATCTCAGCATAACAATGTTCAGGTTATCTCTGCATTTCGATTTTGGGTTATCTCAGCATAACAAGGTTCAAATTATCTCTGCATTTTGAGTTCGGGTTCATCTCAAGAAATCTCTCCAAGTTTTTATTCACTCTCAGAGAACTCCCCAGACACACGGTGATCCTCTTCACTGTCCGTGTCTGAAACTATCAGGATTTTTGCATTTCTCCACACACTCAACAGACACTTTCACCCCCCGTGCTCTCTGCATGCCTTTTGTTGCGTGCATTCTCCTCCTGCTGGACTGGCGTCCAACCACCCAGGCCGTGGGTAGCATCATCATGCCCCACGTCCTCCTGGATCACTGAGGCAACCCCGTGTCCTCCTTTGGGCACCCACTTGGATGTCCCAAAGGAACGCGTTTCCTTTCCCAACCATAAGCATGCAAATTAACCACTTAATCATAACATTAAACAATATTTAATAGTATTTAATTATTAAATACCCCCATTGAGTTTAAGGCTTAGAAGTATGGGTTTTGGGGTTTTATCATAAGGTTTATAGAACAAAGGTTTAGGGAACAAGGTACATAAGTCAACCTTACCCCCTCACAACCCTCGGTTAATATCTGGATCCCCTCTTCAACGTATCGCTCCTCATGCAACCAACTGGTGTTTATATTAAATTATTTCATGCTATGTACATACTCATAGCCACAATGTTCAATTTACATTAACAACCCTAACCTGGGCCATGGGGTGTTACATTTTCTCTTTAAACTTAGATGTGATAATATTTTAAATTTTATTGATATCTTGCAAAGTGGCATTTTCGTCAATCCCCAATGGTTTAACCAAGTCATGACATCTTTATACCAGCCTCTCTTGATTTGTAGTTGGCCTTGGATGGATTTTAAAGAAATTTTAGGAAGTCTTTGGTCTCTCATGTTATTTATCATATTCTTGTACAATGTAGGTACCTAGTCATAGCAATGCTCTCGATGGGGGAAGACCCATTTCTAGAAGGAGAATAGGGTAGGGTGTATTACTTTTAATTTTGAGATTATACGTTATGAAGCACTTCTAGATTTGTTCAATCTTTCTTCAGGATTCTCTAGAGATGCTACAACCCCAAACTTCACAACTGTACAAGATAATGAAAGTGACTAGAGTTTCAAAAAGAAACTTATTTTTATCCCACATCACAAGGTTTGCTTATTTATAATTGTTTTCAAGGTCAAAATAATCTTTCTACCCTCCATTAATCCTTTTCTCAATGCTATAGTTCCAGTTGAGCTTGTGATGAGTATAAATTCCTATATATTTGTAGGAAGATACTTCCTCTAAATTGCTATTGTCATTATCCATATTAGAACAATCTTTGAAAGTTCTTAATTGCTTATCAAGATTAAAGGGACACCTTGCCATAAGAATGATCTACTTCTTCTCAACAAATAGTTTAAAAATTTTAAGTATTTGGTTTTGATTTTGATTATAAATATAATCAAAGTACATAATATGAATACTTTGGTCGTCACTCTGCAACACCCAAATTAATTCGTGACCTGCAAACCCGATTTTTCTTGATGGTAGAAACGAAATGGAAGCCACGATTATCATAAATCCTTGACAGGTGTTTTAGCACTTCAAAAAATTATAGCAAAGCCTCCAGTCATCATTATTCGAGCAGACCACTATTCAACATGAATAACCTGATATGGATAGAAGTTCTTGGAGCTCGCAGGGGTTTTTGATTCATGGTGGAACCCTAGGTAGGGCGTCGGAGGCATGTTTTCTGTCAAGTTGAGGCGTATCAGCCTGACACTCGAGCTTGCGTGGTGGCATTTTTTCTACATCGAACACCGTGTATGCATGTAGTTTTTGCTGTGATAAACTTGGTTTTTGGTTAAACCCTCGGGGTTTTTAACTACGCCTGTTTACTGTTTGATTATTACTGTGGGCTTGCTACCGTCATGGCTAATTATGATGACATGGTGGACTATGCTTTCGACCCGTCGGATGAAATGCCCATCTGGACCCAGCCCTTGGGTGTCGGGTGGCAGGATGGGGCACTTTCTGCTACTGGTGGGGTGGAGGTTTTACCTTCTATTGAGAATAACCCGGAGTTAGGGTTTTCACCTTCCGGTTTTCTTGCTAGTTCTCCAGGTTCCGGGCCGTTAAACGTTTTATTAGGTCGTATTCCATCAACTTCACCTTTGATGGAAACTAGGATTTCATTATGGTCTTCAGAACAGGTTATTAATGCCATTGAGGTCTCAGCGGAAGGTAAGGCAGGGCCACTTTCGGTTATTGACGGTTTCCAGGGAACTGGTAGGGTGGATTTACCATCTACGGACCCTCCTCCTATGTTGAACACTGCTGGGGCGAGGGGAGATTCGAGGCAGGGTTTACTGGAAGTGCATGAACATCATGGTTTTGCTAGCCCATGTGTGGGCTCTGGTACAAGTTTCAAAGAGTGGGGAGGCCCTTCATCGAATGATACCTCACATCAGGTGAAACGATGTAGAAAACGATGGCTAAAGCTGAGCAGGAACAAGTATAAATATGCCCTAGGGGAAGACATTGAGTGGAATCAATTGGTCACGATGACCAGTATCACTTTGGTTGGTAAGGCATTGGGCAGATCCTTCTCTCTGCGCACCATTGAGGCATGGGTGGGAGAAAATTGGGCTGCAGAATTAGGTTATTCCCCGGAAGTTGTGGAATTAACCCGCAACTGGTTCTCTTTTAATTTCCACTCTGAGGCACATACTAAATGGGTACTTAATTTCAATTGGAGCTGGGATCATTGCCCGGTCATGATTAAACCTTAGCATCCGATGTTTGATGTGAGCCGGGAACGTCTAGATCTTGTTCCACTATGGGTTCGGCTACCTGGTTTACCTCTCCATTACTGGTCGGAGAGACATTTCAGAGGGATAGGTAACCTGATTGGTACCTACTTGGATGGATATTATAGCTTTCTACAAACCCGTCAAAGGAAGATTGCCCGTATTCTAGTTAATTTGAACATCAGAGATGGGTTAGCACCGGATGTAACCCTCATCTGGGGACCCTACGTTTATGTGCAGAAATTGGACTATGAAAATGTTCCATTCAGATGCCGCCGTTGTCATGCATATGGTCATCCGGTGGCTGAATGCAAACTTCCTCTACGGAGGAAAAATGGTGGGACTCTTAAATCCACTTTTGCTGTGGAGTCTACCCCGTCGACTGCTGTTCCATTTACTGGACCTTCTCATGATGTGGCTCTGGATGCGGATGAGGGCCATGGAAACCCCCGGGATATGGAAGAACCACATGGTCCTACTCTCTCGGGACCTGGGGCTACTGCGGAAGGGACTGACGGCATTCTTCAGAAACAGGTTTTGGAGGCGCCAATTATTGGACAGTCGGTACCTGGAACTTCAGCGATGGTGCTTTCTCAATCTGCTCCTGCCTCGATTCCAGGGACCTCGTCGGCGGGTATCACTCATTCCATTAATCCCCTCTCCTTTCATTTTGTTTTAAAAAATTGTACATCCGATAATCCGGACTGGTTTGAGGCTTTAAAAAATTTGAATATCTCCTCGGATATGGATTTAGTGGAACCTATTTGTATAGAATCTGACCTCCCTACCTCTTCACATACCCTCCCCTCCACCCACCTTACTTTGCCGAACCCCGGGGTGAGACTGCTGGACCTACCGCCTGAAACTGATCCTGGCCCTGTTGAAGGTTTTTCTTCCTCCACTACTACCTCATCGGACTCTGGATATTTTCTTCGATCTCTTACCAAAGTTTCCCTGGGAGGGCTGGGTGCTGGGGTGAATAAAATTGGGAAAGGCCGTGGTAGGAAATCACATCTTTCAAAAGCACAATCCAAGGCCAGGATGGATCTGATTGATGGAAAACAGGTGACGATTGATCGGGCGCTTAGAGCGGTGCGTGCCCAGAAGAGGGGTCGTTAATGAAAGTTATGTCCTTTAACTGTAGGGGTCTTGCTGGTCCCCATAAAAGAATAGCACTTCGTAGAGTGGTATCCCTTGAACACCCGGATATCATTCTACTCCAGGAGACTATGGGTGTTGGTGAGAGTATAAAAACATTACTCGAAAGTTGGTTTAGAGGATGGAACTTTGCTACCTTGGATGCTCGTGGTCGGTCCGGTGGCCTGGCTATGGGTTGGAACTCTCGTTCGGTGCAGTGCCTCAGCCTCTGGGGTGTGGAAGCGGCTTTGGGCATGACCTGTTGTTCTCTAGATTTTGGTGAACTCTTTACGGTGGTAAATGTTTATGGACCATATTCGAACCGGGTTCCATTCTAGGATTCTCTCCTCTCACATCCTTTGCTACAGGAAGGAAACCTGATCCTCGGAGGGGATTTTAATTTTTCCCTTGGTCCGACAGAAGTTTGGGGTAATAGGGCTCAGCCAAACCCATTGGCAGACTACTTCACCCACAAGCTAGTTACACATAATCTACTGGATATTGAACCTACTCTTCTTAAATCTGCTTGGAGGAATAACAGGACAGGTGACAATAGGGTTGAGAAACGGTTGGATCGATTTCTGGTGTCACAACTTTTTGTGGATAGAAGATACCTATTGAGACAGTGGGTAGGGTCAGGGGGCTCGTCTGAACACTTCCCCATTTTCTTGGAGATTCGAGACGGACCTACAAAACCAGCTGGACCGCTGAAGTTCAATAAGATCTAGTTACAGGATGAGACCTTTTTTGATCTGGTGGGATCCCTCTGGGTACCCTACAACCTAGGGGGGGGTCTCTCTGCCTCTCATCAGTTCTCTGCAAATATCAAGAGAATTAAAAGGCATATGAAGTAATGGGCCTATGAAAATAATTGTAGAGCTGATAGAGATCTGAAGTCGATTGAATTGGAGCTTCAGTCTATTTATGATTCTGGCACTGGGGGACTGGGTACTGTTGAAGAAAAAGCACACTTGATATCTCTGGAAGGTAGGAGAAATTTTCTTTTATTGGAAAAAGAGGAAACATGGCGTCTTAAAAGCAGGGCATTGTGGCTATCGGCTGGGGATGAGAATACAAAAAAATTTCATGCATATGCTAAAGGTAGAAAGGAGTCTAACACCATCTGGAGCCTGGAAGACTCTTTGGGGGATCCCCAGACTTCTTTTGAAAGTATGGCGGGGGTTGGGGTAAATCACTTCCAAACTCTCTTTAAAGCCCCTACACAGGCTAATATACTGGAAATAGTCATAATGGCACAACTCTTTCCTCGGTTTGTGGATGAGGATGACAATCACTCATTGATGGCAATTGTTACAGAAGAGGAGCTGAAGGGACTGTTACAGAGTTTCCAAAAAGACAAAAGTCTGGGGCCGGATGGATGGACTATTGAATTCCTCATAGCACTATTTGAGCTTATTGGGAATGATCTACTGCAGATGGTGGAAGACACTAGAATCTCTGGGCGGATCCCAACTGCCCTAAACTCCACCTTTCTAGCCCTTATACCTAAAACTGACAATTCTTCCTCTTTAAGTGATTTCAGACCCATCTCATTGTGTAATTGTGTATATAAGGTGGTGTCAAAAATTATTGCCAGGCAGCTAAAAATCATTCTGTCCAAGCATATTTCTGAGGAACAATTTGGATTTATGGAAGGACGAAAAATCCACGAGGCGATTGGAGTAGCACAAGAGGGAACCCATAGTATGAAATATAAGAAAATCAAAGGAGCTATAATCAAGATTGATCTGTCTAAAGCTTACGACAAGGTGAGTTGGATGAATATTCATTTACTTCTTACACATCTGGGTTTTGCTGTGGATTTTATTAGGTGGATTATGATCTGTATATCTACGGTATCTTTTGCGGTACTCATAAATGGTGCAGCATCTCCATTCTTTCAGTCTGAAAGAGGCCTCCGTCAGGGTTCCCCACTATCACCTTTACTGTTCCTGTTGGTTGCGGAAGGGTTAAGTAGAGCATTGAAGAAGGCCTGTAGGGATGGCACCCTACAGGGGATACAAGTGGCCCCTGATTTATATATCACTCATCTACTTTTCATGGATGATATACTCATCTTTTGTTTTGGGTCGGCTAGGGATATGTAAACTCTCCAGGACATTTTTAAACTCTTCTCTCGAGCTACAGGTATGGAGATCAATGACAGGAAATATACTATTACGACTCACCTTCTTAGGGAAGGTGAGATCTCTACTATTCGAAGGATCTTCCCCTATACCTTTTTAAGTCTTGATGATGGTTTCTGCTACCTTGGGTACCACTTAAAACCTAATGCATATACCAAACAGGATTGGCACTGGCTCCTTGAAAAATTTCACAAGAGGTTGAAGGTATGGAGTCACAGGTGGTTATCTAGAGCTGGGAGACTGGTCCTGGTGAAATATGTCTTAGAGGCCATACCGATGTACTGGATGTCCCTCTCTTGGATCCCCAAAGGGACGCTGGAAACTGCTAGGAAACTGTGCTTTCATTTTCTTTGGAGTGGGAAAGGAGATTTTGTTTCACCTTGGGTCCGTTGGCAGAAAATCGCTATCCCAAAATCCTTAGGGGGATGGGGTCTAAAGAACATTCATCTCTTCTCAAGAGCACTGGCGGCGAAAGGGGTTTGGAGACTACTAAAATATGAAAGCCTTTGGACAAGAGTTGTCATTCATAAATATATTTCCCCTGTATCTGTAATGGACTGGGTTCGGGCCACGAATAAGTCTCATATTGGTTGCTATGTTATATGGAAAGCAGTTATCAAATCTTTTTCGGTGATTGGCGATCTTCTTACTTGGAATATTGGGAATGGACAGGCTCTACGTGTTGGGGAAGATCCTTGGTATGGGAGTGCTGGTAGACACATCTTATCTGATGACTTGATTACATCTCTGCGGGATATTGGCATAACTAACTTATCCCATCTCGTAGTTCATGATAGAACCAATCCATGGAATCAGTCGTGGATCGGTGCAGATACATTGGCACTCTCTGTGAAGGAACAGGGGGAATTAAGAGCGTATTTTCGAGCACTCATTTGCTCACATGTTCACATCCGTAACCGGGAGGACGATTTGGTATGGGAGGGGGCTCCAAATGGAATGTACACACCAAGGAATGGCTACATCAGCTTAAGTCACTTCATTAATCCACGTGCTTTGGTGGGGTGGTGGAAATCCATATGGAGGATAAACTGCCCAATGAAACATCGTATCTTCATGTGGTGTGTTCTCAATGAATCCATCCCTACCTGGGATTTTTTACAGCGCAAGAACAGGGCGGGGCCTGGGTGGTGCATATTGTGCAAAGCAAACGAGGAAACTTGTCAACATTTATTCCTACGTTGTCCATATGTGGTGCAGGTATGGGCGGAATGATCCAGATTAACGAACACCATGTTTAATTGGGATGGGGATTCGAGACTGTTGGCTTGGACACAGTGGTTTAGGGACCCTATTGGCATGTCCTACAGAAATCTTCCTTTACTGGTGGCATGGGGCATCTGGTTGGCACAGAATGGCATGATTTTCAATGAAAAACCCTGTACTCCGGTGATCTCAGCTGTACAGATCTATGGATTTTTAAAGGCCTACCCACATCACATCAAAGTTGCAAAACAACGAGATGTCCTTGCTCTTGAAATTGACGATTCTATACCTTGGGGTTTCTTCGATGGTTCTGCTTTGGAATACAACTGTGGGGGTGGGGCGTTACTACATTTATCACGAACCCACTCATTCCACCTTTTCTGGGGATTGGGGGAGGGTGGAAACAATTATGCTGAATTAATGAACCTAAAGCTGCTTCTTATGTTTTCTAGGGAGATTGGCTGTCAACTGATAAATGTGTATGGAGACTCTATGAATGTCACAAACTGGACAACTGGTACACAACATTGCAGGGATATTAGACTTGAGAATATTCTACGGGACATCCTGGAACTGAATTGTCCTTCTTACATTTTTCTTGTGGACATATATACAGGGAGAACAACAAGGAGGCGGACCAGGCTGCTAAGACTGGCAGGGACTTGGCAATGGGGCTGTGGAAAATAAAAGAACACCGAAATGGGACCGACTATGAATACTATCATAGACCCTTATGGACATTTTGGCTATACAGGAACAGTAGCTGGAAACTGTTTTGATGTTACTATTTACTATGGATGTGATAATACTTTTTGGGTTTTTGAAGAAAGGTTGCATCTTTTCAAACTTTTTTAGACTATGTTTTGGAAAACAGGAGGCTCGGGGAACCACCTGTCATTTTTAGATTTTGTCATATTTTGTTATGATGTTTTTTCTTACTGTTTCTTTTTGGCCATATCTTAGCGATGTTAGAACACAATGGACCGCTATACTGAAATCTTTTGTTACTGGTTTATCGTCCTTCAATGGATAACCGCATGCTATACGCATATACAGAATGTAATTTTCTCACCTCTGCTGAAATAAAATTACGCTTTTTTCTTGGGAAAAAAATATAATCAAAGTAAATTTCAATTTATACAATTTTATTTTGATATTTTTCATTTAATTATATGTAATATAGAAATCCTAATAAAATTTTGATAATAGTTTTTTTGTTATAATATAAATATTGAAAATATAATTTTAATTTTTAATCTTTTATTTTATATCTTTGAAAACAAATATCAATATTTTCATTTAAAATATATATATATTATTAAGTAAAAAATTAATAAATTATAAAGTTGTATAGAACTGAAATTTAAAAATTATTAATTTATCTCAACTCAAATAAAAATACAATAAAATATTGAAATGTGTTTTTTTTTTAATTTTACATTGCTTAGGTCATTATGCCAATAGTCGGTGGTCCTTTGGTGGGGATAGATGGATTTCATTCCATCCACCCGGGTTCAATTCAGTTAATATTAGAGCTTTAAGTTGTGAACTTTATGTTATGTGACTTAATGTTTAATTAGTTATATAACTTTGTATTTATGAAAGTAGTTTTAATAAACTATGTCTCTCACCTCGATACTCATTTTATGTTTAGATTTTAATACATTAAATGATAATATCAAATATCTATTATTGTCACCTACCCAAATTTTGGGGATATTTATTTTAAATTTTGCAAAATACTTTTTGTTAAATAATAATTACGGAGTTTTGCAATTATAACCAAATCTGGTCAAAGGTGACTGTAATGACTCATTATTAATTTTTAATAAATTAAAATAGGAGATAGACACTCAAGAAAACTGTTACAAGAGTGTTCACTGACCCACTAGGAGGAATGGAAGCTGCTAGAAGGTATGGGACAGATGGCAACAATTGCACTCTACCACTAGCTGTTGGTATGGGACAACTACCCTTAAAATTGTTGCATCCCCCCTCCAGGTGGAGGGAGGTGATCAGGTAGCTCACTAATGACCAGTTAACTACAAAAAAGGCCTAGGCAGCCTATATAAGGAAATTCAAATTGAGCAGGGATATCTTACAATATTTTCTGCAGAAATATTCCTCATGTGCATCAGGTGATGACTGAGAGATTCGAAGTAGGGAGGCTAGGTGAGAGTGCAAATGTAAGTCTACAAAATATTTATGAGAAGGGAAACCAGAGGTGCTGGTGGAGGTCTCTTTGACGGCTGAGTCTATAAGATTGGATAAACTACTTGCTATTGCAAGATTGAGGACCTAAGATTATAAGTTTCTTCCTCCTGGTGGTTCAGTGAATAGGCTCGGGGGTCCTAAGGCAGGCTTATTGGCTGTTTTCAGGAGTAGGTTGGGAGGAACAGGCTACTTGGGTGTTTGTCCTCTTATCTACTGGTTCAGGTTCTACTTTCTATATCTGTCACCCTTGTTTTTACATTAAAGGTGGTTGATTCTGTATTACATTGATGAATAGATGAAATGATTGATAAAATAACTTCACTGTATTTTTCCCCCATGCTGGTTTCTACATCATACTCTAGTACAGGAAGTAGAATTAACATTAGATAATTGATGGGAAAAATGCCAAGTGAATAGATAGATTCAGACTGTAGCGTTCTTTTAAATTCTGTCACTTGCATGTTTTAAAATCAGAAAACACAATAGTATATAATAAGTAATTACATGGAGCATTCTACTGTACTTAGTTGTAAAAGAAAAACAATTACAGATCTATGTATCACCAACCATCGCTGCAAAATTATTACCATGTATTCCTTGCAAAGATGTTTTGAATATCAGACGTTTCAGCCACTATGTATCAGACTTTATTTATTCTAGAATTCTAACAGCTGCAAGAACTCTTGAAATCAGAGTTACTCATTCAAATGGCAATAGATACTTATTTTTCATATCAAAAGGTTATTGCAGTCAAGATATCTCCTGTTCTTTTAAAACTAGCACTAGGGTTTTCTTTTTCCAAGCTTACATCATAGCTAAAATCCAAATGTTCTATCTTGTTATCAATTGTTTCAAAAAAATATTGTATTCTCCTATCTTTTCTTTTTAAAATTCCAAACTGAAAACATGAAGTCTCAGATCTCGGCCTCATTCTCATAAAAGATTAAAACCTAGATGCGAATGCTAGATATACATCGAAAACCCTTAGCATGTAGAAACTATTGTTTAAACCAAAGTATAAACTATTTAGTTGGATGACAACTATTACTACCTTTTCTACATTCTGCAGATCCACATTTCCATTCTTATCTCTGTATCATCAATCTTTTCCTAGACTAGAAGACAACCAAACGAATGGAAACATTCGACCTGAAACAGTGCCATACATTTTAGAAAAAGACGAATACATGATACAGCATGAAATCGAAAGTTTATAGTTCTTCATTCAACACTCAGATCGCACAATCCATTGTTTCAACGCATCAAGACGTTTTAAATAAACAACATTAGTCATCAAACCACATTACTGATGACTGGAATTCCAAACATACACGGTATACCTTGAAGTTCAAAACTTTAAGTATCAACCAAAATGACGAGGGTTTATCCCCTTAGGGTTTACATCAAAAAAAAGGAGAACCATTTCCACTAACGTTCATAACATACGCTGCATCAAACACACTAAGCCAACACCATAATAACTGAGCACATAGTGTTGTTGTCCACAAAGCCCTTGGACAAAAACCGTGCCAGAAATCCAAACACTTAGAACCGCGTCAAACACCTTTCGTAGGATGAACAACGAGGTAAGGATAACGCCGAGGCTTACCGGTGGAAAAGCAGGGGCCCTCCTCTATCTTCAAGTGAATGATCCTTCGACGAAGGCCAACCTGTCACAACAACGACAGTGATTAAAACAAGTTACTGGATACAAGTATGAAGGCTTTTAAAATAATAGTGTTTGGTTAGAATAATTCCTTACCTTCGTGTGAAAAGACTCGTCCACAAAATGAAGTTGACAAGGCACCAACCAGCTCAAGAGAAGAAAGTTCCAGCCCTGAGAACATTAAGTAACTACAGCTTAACATTCGAAAAATGTTGCCATTACTTCACTAAGACCCTGAACAAACACCCTTTCAACCTATGCAGCATTCCAGCTTAAGACCCAATCTACCCACGACCAACTGCTGTCACTTCCAGCGAGACTCAGCGGTATAATTAAAAACAAACACTGGCAGGTTACAGGTTCCTAGATCACGAGTTTGATCCTGTAAACCCCCCCCACCGATTACCAAAGCTGACTATCACTTTCACTTGCAGGAATGTCACACACAGGTCTCAAGATCGAGCCTGGCGAAGGGTAAAAACATCGAACCCTAGGACCACTCGATCGGTCAGCTTCCCCCCTCCAAACCACTACCATCGAAATGTTTCCAAGAAAATGTTTTCAACGCCTTGTAGGTTACGTTTAGGGTTTCCATTACAATCTCAAAGATTCACAAATTAACAGTGAAGATTGTTTCCAACCGGGCGTGTTGGAGGGTGGACAGCTACCACATTTAATACTCCATTAATTATTATAACCACGACGATGTCAACACTGTTACCAAGGGACAACACGACATCTAGCTGGGAGGAGAAACGTTTTATCAACGTTGCCAATTCGGAAGACTATAGATCCAGCCTGCTACAGCTCGACAGATCCAGTTAAAGTGTGAAAACTTTCACGTGTCCTCCTCCACGAAGGCATCCACACATCACCACATTCAATGACTTAGTCAGATAACTTAAATGTCGAGCCAACCCTTGGAACGATGCAATCGGTATCGTACCATAAGCTTTTATTACTCCATCATTTCATCTGCCAGGTCAAGGTATCGACATTAAATACATTTCATATCGTCCATAGTTTAACATATCAAAGTTGTGTTGAATGATTTGGTTGTATATAGGTCGACTATGGAATATGTGATACGTTCCATCAATTTATTTTATATAGTCTGCACCATCGTTTAATTCACATAATTCTCAAAGGAATCATATATAGTATATATATAATTTATACGTTAATACAATTAGTACTCTATAGTTAGAATTTTTATATTGTTTGTACATAGTTTATTTTGTTACAAAACTATAGTCGAATTAAATTAAAGGTACAATTGCATCATAACATTCATATGGTATATATGCATAGTTTAAAAGCTTGCACAAAACAAATATCCACAGATCTATGCATTTTACAGTAATGGTTCGAATAGATAGTAAGAGCATCGTTGTAATACTTAGTTTTTTGTAACTTAGCCTGTATCATAGAAAATCATAAGTAAAAGTATCTCCTTGACCATTTCATTCCTGAAGAAGTATTGTTTGAATTTTACGACCCTTGCCAGATAAATATATTTTCAAACATCATAACTAGGATAGACAAGGATTCATACCTACAGCAAGGAGTCACATAGAATTTTCTTCAAAGACATTGACGACCATTGAAATTTCTTAAATACTCTTAATATCTGTTATGTCGCTTTTCTCTTACCTGTGAATCTGCGCATGAAGGACGGGTACAATGCTTTAGCTTCACAGCTAAGTAAGCCTCGGGGCACCTCGAGGGACCCCTTTCATCACCATCCAGAAATTAAAACTGTCAGCACCTTGTCACAGATAACTCTATCTCATATGTGTTTTAAAAACTCAGTTAAATTCAAAAAAACAATGAAACTAATATCGTAATCAATTATCTTGGATTTTTGACGTATCACTGACACTAAACATCTTTAGGCAAAGGTCACTATAGTTAAGATGTTCCTGCTGTTATGACGTAATCATTATTACTACCGAATAAACATGATTTATTTCTGCATTTTACAATTATTAACATTCTAGGCTGATTTAAAAATTTTAAATTTTTATGAAATTATCGGGATGTTACAATTATCTCTGCATATTTATTCTGCAGTGATATGTGTGTATTTCTAATATGGTAGCAGAGCCACAGTGTTACCATCTGATTCTGGCTTGGATGATTGGCTGACGATCATTATGTCATCCAAATGTCAAATTACCAACCAATAATTTATTTCCACCCATTAATTTATGTCAACTTAATTAAAATACATTAAAATATCAAAACTTCATAAATATTTTGTTTAATTTTACACTGCTTAGAACATCCAAAACTCAAATTACCAACTAAATTTTAAGCAGATACGACCTTTTTAACCCTAAAATAGGGCTACAGGTTGCATTTTAACCACACAATTTCCAAAGAAACTAAGCACCCGTTGTCCCTCACTTAGAATTTTCATTCCATTTAGTGCAGGAGTCAGTAGGTCTTTCGGTTTCAATTGTACAGAAAACATAACTGGTAAGCTGTCTTTGCGTAGTTCATTCAGTTTCAATTATACAACAGACATAACTGGTAAGTTGTTTTTGCGTAGGTCACTCGGTTTCAATTGTACAGCAGACATAACCGGTAAGTTGTCTTTGCGTAGGTCTTTCGGTTTCAATTGTACAACAGATATAATTGGTAAGTTGTCTTTGCGTAGGTCTTTTGATTTCAATTGTACAATAGACATAACTGGTAAGTTGTCTTTACTTGCTTCGTCTCCATCCAAATAATATTTTTTTTATGTTTATATTAACTAGTTTAATGTTTAGCTTTTGTTTAAGAACCAACTATCTCCACAAAACAAAGTCACGTTGACCAGGTGTTCACCGACCATTTTACTTGTGGCTGTGCTAGTTACATGTTGTCGTTCATTCATCGTCTGCCTATGGAGGATCCGAGGATGTTTCATCAGGCTGTTGCAGTCATTCCACTAATGCTATGGATTCCTCCCACGAGGTGTTTAACAGATGTTTACAGCACAATATCACGGTGCTATTCTAACTCCATGTTTTGCATGCACACATTCCTCCTATAGAATACCCAGATTGATATAACTTGCACCCCACTCTCTCGTATCCCCTTCATATTGAGGGACAGATTGCAGCATCTTCGTGAAAATCAGGACAAGTACAGTATTCTCAGGCAGGAATTGAGCTTGCAACAACTTTCCATGCTTGTATTATGATTGTAATGCAAGATATAATTACTTGATGTTGCATATATAACGCCAGAGAAAGAGAAACCAGGTACTCTATAGATTTAGTTATAGTTTTATGAGTTTTCTAGACGTTTTTTGTGTTAATATGGATCTGTGTATAAAGTTGTGTTGCGCCTCTTCTGATCTGACTATGAAGAAATCTAGTTCTTCTTTCCTGAATATGAAGAAATCCGAATCAGTTTCCCTTCTGATCTAAATGTTGATAGTACTGGCGTATTTTGTATTTGAAATCCGCAAGTTTGGTAAGTAGAGTTTGTAATTTTGTGTATGGAATTTGTGCAAGTTTACCCTGTCTGAATTTGCAAGTGTTCTTATTTACCCTGTAGGGTTTGCTCCATGCCCATTGGATGGAGGGAATCAGCAATCAAGATAAGCTTAGGGGTTTCAATTTGCACAAAAAAAACCGAGTGTTTTATATTGGTGAGTTAATAAAAAAAATTATTGTTAAATTTTCCTTTTGAAAATGGTAAAATCTAAGGTAGTTAATTTAGTTGTATCATAATTTACTTGTTAATAGGCAGTTAATTTAGTTGTATCATAATTTAGTTGTAATGTTTACTAAACGAGATTTAATTTTCATTATTGGAAACTTTTGTCTCATTCTATCTGGATCTCTGTGCATATACATCTCACTGTGTCTATCCAGACATATTTTTATGAATATTTGTCACTAGAGTAATGAGGACTAGGACAAAACCGTTGCGTAGAATATCGGTATTGGTTGGTGAAAGTGGTAATTTGAAGATCTATGTTTATTGTTTGCCATGGAGAGTTGCACAGTTGCACTCGATCGCAATGTTGATGGTGGTCAAATATACAGCCATTACTAATGATAACCAACTTGACCTAATATAAGATGATTGATTTCATATCTATAATACCACGATTTTTTTTATTGGGTTTTGGGGTTTCTTTTTTAAATGGTGGTTCACTGTTTGTTAGAGGGCTAGTCCACCTGAGAAATGCCAACACCTACTATTCTAGGTATTCTAGGTAGAGAATCAAGCTATGACCAGAAATACAATCATTACAATAAGGGCTCAACAAAAGCAGCATGTCACTTACAAGACTTGAACCCATGGGGGGTTCAGTAGTGAGGCAATATCATATCACGTCCATTCATATTGGGGGTTTGAATACTCTTTAAAACTTCAAAAATATATTGCCCCATATAAAGGGGTCAAGGGGATTTTTAATTTAACATAATAATATAAATATTGAGGGTTATTTTATTTGGGTGTGCTGAGGAATAAACTCCAAATCGTGGGATGGATTCATACCTCCAAATCGTGGGATGGATTCATACCTACAAATCATGGGCTCAATTCATAACCACCTAAAAGGACCCTCCATTTTTATTTGATATTGCTTATGATCCTAAGTTTTGCATAAATATGATACAGTGTACCAATGATAATATCTATGGAAGTCTCTTTGGATTATTGACGTTGAGTAATCCTCATTTAATAGCTTATTTAGGCTTGGTTTGAATTGATGTTATATTGTTTTTAATATTTAAGTTAAGAGATGTAGCTAATTTGGAGTTATAGACTTGAACAATTGTATTGTATTTTTTGTAGGCATTCAAGTAAAAGATTTAACTCTTCATTTTTTAGGTTGGGGTTTAGGTGGGCATTGAGATTCAATTAAACCTTTCTCCACGACATCCAAGAAAAATGAGATCAATATTTCTTGGCTCACTGGAACCAAGAAAATTTAGATCAATGTTTCTTGACTAATTATTTCTTTCAACTTTTTGTATTCCTCTTTAATATTTTCACATTGTCAGTTAGGAATAGTTGTTAGATTGAGTTATATTTGGCACATTCATAATTGTAATTTCAATTCTTATATGAAAGGCACCCATCTTAATATGGTATTGGAACTAACATGAGCATAGGTGAAAATCTAAATCTTTATTTACATACCCTATGTATTGTTGGAATATTTTATATTCCTTGGAAGGTAATAATGTCTATGTATTATGTCGGAAGATATCCACATTCTTATGTAAAAGAGTAATACATTTATCCCATATTCATTATGGTAAAATATGCTCTTGATATTCATTATTATATAAAGAGATGTTATTATGGAGAATTATATTATCCCACATGTAATATGTGAGAGTAATTCTTCCTCATATCTTGGTATATAATAGAGTCAAGGGAGTCTCTCACATTCATTCATTAGTGAATCATCCGACCATCCGTTGTGGATCATCCATTGTGGATCACTCATCATGATCTATACTTACACAAGTATTGTTATATTGTATTTGGGGTTATTGGCATTGCTCTCTGTAAGCTTGAGGGGAATATTCTGGAGATAATAGAAGACTACCTTCCCGTGGACGTAGCCCAATTGGGTGAACCACGTATATCTGGTGTATTATTTTCTCTTGTTCTCTTTCTGTTCTTATTTACTGTGATATGTTATTGTTTACATAGATAGGTAAGCTAGTTTAGTTAGATCCATATCTCTGACATGGTATCAGAGCTTGTTTCTATGATCTAGCACCTTCTATTGCTTTCAAACAATATTTTATCATTTGGGCATTGTTTATTTCTTGTAGATTTTCTTTCTATCTGGTAGCCATTAGGCTTCTCTTCAGATCTGGGCATATTTCTGCAGTTTTTTATTTCTAACCCTAACCTTGTTGTGTAGATTTTTGCAGAAATTTTTCAAAGATTTCTTGATGTTGTTTTTCTAGATCTATATGATTTTCTGATTCTCCTCAAGGAGATCTATCTTCGGCCCCATAACTCAGTTAATTTTTATCGGAATTTTTATTATAACCTGTTTTTGGAACTGGAAAAGCTATTATGGATCCACTATCGCAAACCGAACAGAACTCTGGGCCTTCCGGTTGCCAAAACGGAAACTTTTGTCCAAGTTTGGTAGACTTTGTGCAGGTTTCTATCTTCGACAGATTCGGCCTCATAACTTAGTCATTTTTATCCGAATTTTTATTATAACCTGTTTTTGGAACTGAAAAAATTTGTTCTTGATTCCACCTACGCGGACATAACAGAATTCTAGGCAAGCCTGGGCACTCAATCAAAAGGGTTGTAAGTAAAAGTTTATCTTTCCTTTACTATTTTTATAACTGTGTTTTTTGCAGATTCGGATCAGTATGGTAAAGTATTTAAGTTTTCTGTTATTCATCTTTTTGCATTTAGATTAGTTGCTTCTAATCATGTTTACTAAGAGATTATTTCTTGTTCTTGGTATATATTTGTCTAACATTTCTATATGGAAACATTGGCATCTTTTAAGGGCATGAATCTCTAGTATTTTGTTATGAGGATAGCTATAAACCATCTAATGCTTAATATTTTAACAAGATACTTAATAACTAATTTGTTCTTTTTTGTTTAATCATGTTGATTTCTAATCATGTCATGTTTATAAAAGCAATTTTATAAGAACAATCTCATATGTGTTATCTTTTTATCATTATTTGCTTTATTTATATGTTAGTGTTATCTTTTGATCATTATTTGCTTTATTTATATGTTATTGCTTACCTTTGTGTAAAAGCAATTTCATTGTTTTATAAACAATCTCTTTATGATCATTATATGCTCTTGCTAATTAATTTCTTGAGTAAATTCAATTTTTTAATCTATGCGATATCATAATTTTTTGGCTTGTCATAAGTTATTTAATTGGGATATGGATTATTTCTCATGTATTGCAGAGATTGTATCTAGTTCCTATGTTATTTGTCTCTAACAATCCTATACGGAAGCATTGACATGTGTTATTTGTCTATAACATCCCTATATGGAAGCATTGCAATTTCCAGGGCATTTCATCTCTTGCATATTTACATAGTGTTAACAAGAAATGAACCCACGATTAATACCATTAGTGACTTGTCAATTCATAATTTTTTATAAGTGATATCATGAGATGATCATAATTTGCTATGTGTTGATCATATTAAACATTTTGATTTATTTTCATATATATCATATCATGTTTATTTCGATCATCTTTTACTCAATATTTATATGGCTTTGAGCAATCTTATAATCTTGAACTATTTATCATGAGCACCTTGTTCTTGTTGCAATGGGATTTCTATTCTTATGATTGCAGAGGTTATCTTGTTCTTACTTGTCTCTAACATTCCTATATGGAATCATTGACATGTGCTTCTTGTCTCTAACGTTCATATATGGAAGCATTGACATTTTCAGGGCATTCATCTCTTGCATATTAACATCATACTAATAAGAAATGCACCTATGCTTAAGATTAGTTGCTTAATGACTAAATTTTTTCATATACTTAAGTACAATCTTGGGCTCACTATTTATATGTTGTGGCTGACACTTAATGTGTAAAAGTAACTTCATTTTCCTTAATGAGCAAGTTAATCTTTTATTTGATCATATTATGTTGCCATATTTTTATATGATGTTTGCTTATCTTTGGTGTATAAGCATTTTCATTTATGTATGAGCACCTTTTTTTTATGATCTTTATATGTTTTAATCTTGGAAGTTCTTGTGCAGGTCAATTTTCTGTTTAGGCTTTCACTTTATTCCAGAAATAATGAAGCACCATCTTCTACTGTTAAATTCATGATGTTCATCTGTATGATATCATTTTCGATGTATATACCATTGGGGTCTTTTTTCTTCGATGTTTGAGGTCTTCTACAGATATTTCTATTGCACCTTGATTGGAAGAATGTCCACTATCTACATGTGTATTGGCCATCTGGATATTTTTGTACGATGTTGTGGTGTTCTTAGCCACATGTTCTGTTGTATCAGCCGTCAGAAGGTATCTGTACACTGGTGTGGATGTTATATCAGAGTTCTTCAGCTATCAGTTATGGTTGTGATTATTCTTGTGGTGATCTAGGCATCTTGTGGATCTAGTAGCCATGACGGCTTCTCTTTAGATCTGAGCACCTTGTTGTTGGATTGCGTCACATGTTCTTGACATCTATTGGATCTAGTAGCCATAAAGGCTTCTCTTTAGATATGGGCATCTTGTTGCTGGTATTTCATCGTACAACCTGGTTCGTGTGCAATTTCATGATTCAGTGAAAAGCAGATGTTTTTCATCAAATTCCATCCGCCGAAGTGTTCTTATTTACAGCTTTGGTTCTTTTGGAAGTTGTCATCAAGGGGGAGCAGTAATTACTCCTTCCTTCCTTGGTTAGTGGGCTTTTCTCCCAGCCACTATTAAGGGGGAGTGTTGGAATATTTTATATTCCTTGGAAATTAATAATGTCTTTGTATTATGTTGGAAGATAACCACAATCTTATGTAAAAGAGTAATATATTTATCACATATTCATTATGGTAAAATATACTCTTGATATTCATTATTATATAAAGAGATCTTATTATGGGGAATTATATTATCCCACATGTAATATGTGAGAGTAATTCCTCCTCGTCTCTTGGTATATACTAGAGTCAAGGGAGTCTCTCACATTCATTCATTTGTGAATTATCCGATCATCATTTTTGGATCATCCATTGTGGATCACTCATCATGATGTATACTTTCACAAGTATTGCTATATTGTATTTGGGGTTATTGGCATTGCTCTCTGTAAGCTTGAGGGAGATATTCTGGAGATAATAGAATACTACCTTCCCGTGGATGTAGCCCAATTGGGTGAACCACATATATCTGGTGTACTATTTTATCTTGTTATCTTTATGTTCTTATTTACTGTGATATGTTATTGTTTACATAGATAGGTAAGCTAGTTTAGTTAGATCCATGTCTCTGACATGTATTCTCATTACCATGAAATGGTATCATATAAGTTTCACCATTTGTGCATCTTTATAACTATTGCATGCTTGAAACCTAACAATGGAGATTGTTCCCTCTCATGTAAAGATAAAAAAAACTAGATATAACCCAATAAAAGGTAACTAAATGTTGTTAATTGCCTTGATTGCAAGAATAAATGTAGAGGAAGTGGAGGCAATTCATTGGATCTTCTGAATGACCCAAATCCAAGTTATGCACATGATCATATGGTGTTATTGAAAAGTAAAATGAATTTTTCTATGTTCATTTGGGTTCAAACATCAATGATGTTTGTTTTGATAGGAAGTTAGGGGATTCCATCCAGGAAAGTGTTTCAATTTTTCATTTTTATGGAGTTTAATTTAATAATCTTATAGAAAACATGAACTCTCTATGGCTATATTTGTATTTACATATTAAAATTGGTAGATTGGCAGGCTATGGTGTGAAACATCTCCAATTCTCATCTTTTCTAATCATTTCACTAACAATTGGACTATTAGACTTTTAAATTCTTTATTATGTTGATCTCTTGACTATGTTTCCTTTTACGCATTTTTCCTTCCCCAATACTATTTTGTTGGGTCTTCCACTATCCAATGCTACAAATTGATCAGTTGCCCTTGCAATCCTAGTGGGATCATTATTAGCATTATACTATTATTTTATTTAGCATCTTGTTTGCTTATACTAAGATTTGTTAGGGCTCTCGTTTGTTACAAATTGATAATATGATATAAAGGGGGTGTTAAAAATGGGTTGGTAAAAATGGATACCTACAATATTTGGTGAAACTAGGGGTTTTCTTAATTGGGAGGGGGGTTCAACGATACAATTTTAGGACACATTTTCCAATATTTAGTGAAATTAGGGATATTCTTTAATATCATGTGAACGATCGTGCTATGTAACAAGTTCACTGAGTGAACCCCCGTGCTTGAACCTGAGTGGGGAGGGAAACAATCATTCCTCCCAACTACACAAGCTACAACCAATGGACAAATTTCTTAATTATGCATTCAACAGCAATGTATTTAATATTGTTGTTAGGTCTTTGGGTTAGAAGTCTTAAGTATGCAACAACAATGTATTTAATATTGTTGTTTGGGAGATTATGCATCCTTGAATCTGTGCTGGTTTAGATCAAAAACTCATAATCCAATTGTAGCAGCATTAAATGCACTGATGTCCAGTACTTATTGAACTAAGACAGCTAAAATCATCTAACACATGCTAGTGCCCAGGCAGCGTTGAAGAGTAGGAAGGCACTGGTTTCAAATTTCACTTAGAAGAATACCAACCATGGATTACATCAGTTCGTTATGAAACCGGAAGGGTGGGTACTGTTCTATGCAAGCTCAACCCAACAACCTTATTGGTCATTGGGGCTACCTAGGCTAGACTACGTAGTCATTTTCAGGCCTTGCTTTTATAATTCTTCGTCTCACATACTCAACCGTGCATTTAACGCTCTACCGGTGAACTCGTAGACTGTTAGAGCTGGAGCCACTCTGCCCATAATTTTCCACGTAGTCTGCTGGATAAAAATGTTCCTGGAGTACTGTCCAAAAGGTATCTGAACTATGATAGCTCTGGTCCCATGATCCTAGCGAACAACCTCGTCATTTATAATTCTATCCAAAGGGAGGCCTCTGCACTCCATTACCGTGGGGCAGTAAGACCTAAAAATGAGAGACTAGCAATGTGATTTAAAGTGACTTTGGAAGGTGCGATGTGTGTTGGAAGAATTGTGACCATATGCAGCAATCAGGTGTTGGGTAAGAGGAAGAGAGGGGACAGTGTCCTTTTATTGCCATCCTTCGTTGCAAGGTGAAACTAGAGGGAGTGGATCCTTGACAATGACCATTGAAGCTTAGGAAAGAAGGGATAAGAAGGGAATGATAGCGATTAAAGTTTACTTTATTTATGTGTTAACTAGTTCGAAGAAGAAAATTAATATAGCTAAGATAAGAACAAACTCTTATGAGCTTCATAATGAAACACCGTGGGTGGATAGGAATTGCTATCTATGTGAGACTACGAGGGTTGAAGATGAAAGTCACTTTCTCTTAGAATGCCCCACTTTAACTACCATCATCATCATCCATAACCTTCTCCTTATATTCACTATTATTGAAATTGTGTCATTTGTAAAATCTACATCATGGAATCTCAAATTTATATGGAGAATATTTTAATTTTATAACAAACACTTTTCTAGTTGTTAGAATATGTGATACTTAAAGTTGGAAATTGAATTAATCTTGAACTCAAAACCATCAAAACCATAAATATATTGATACATTAAACAAAAATGTTGAATCAAGATAAAATTATGTTCATCTTAAATTTCTATTAAATTTTATTTTACTAAGAAAATCTGCACATTCTACCTTCACTCCCTCTACAATTCAACATTTACATACATATAATATTTACTTAATATACTAAAACTAAAAAATAATTATAATGAAACCTTTCTTTTTCATTATATACATTCATCTAACATTGCTCTTACTCTGTCTCTCTATATAAACTTACTAAAGATTATAATGATATTTATTTTGTATTTTCATTTTCATTGCATCCACAGAAAAGGTGAAGAGAAGAAGTCATGTGCAATTTGTTGCATAAGAGAAATGTAAGATGTATTGCTTAATTCAATAATGAATAGTTTGTAATGTTTAATTTACAAATTTTTATATATTTATAAATAAATAAATAAAATCTATGATTAAAATTTTTTATTTATGTTATTTTTTTTTTAATTTTATATAAATATATAAAATTAAACATATATATTATCTAATAATTTTATTTTTATTATTATTATGAATTTCATTTGACAACATCTCCTTTATACTTTGATACTAAAACATTGTACTTTTACCCTGTATACAATAAGTATACTCAAATAAATTCATTAGTAAATTTATATTTAATTTATATTTTAATAAATTTAAAATAAATTAATTAATTAAAAAACATTATTTGAAACTATCTCCTAAATATATATAAATAGGATAAGTTTTGATATTATTCAATGAAAAATATATATTCATAAAGTGAATAGTTGGGCGATAGGTTATTTTCCAAATGGGTCGCCATGTAACATTTCTTTTAACTATTTTTCATAAAATTATTCATTGAATATATGATCGTGTTAAGATTAAAATTTATGAAACAATGTTGTTGGATCTGAAATAATAATATGAAGAAACATAGAATTTAGAAGATGAAATTGATTGAGAAATGAATAACATTTATAATACAATTTAAAAACAAGACTGATGACTGCATTCATGAACATCTTTACCATGGAAATATTTAAGAGACGAACACCATGAAAGAGTAGAGGACTATGTCTCTCTTCGTCCCAACTATTTCATCCCAACATCCCATGTATTTGAATTGTTTGTCATTGAAATTAAGAGTTTTTGTTGTGAAAAATAGAGTACCATGGGTCAAAGAATTAATTTAGATATTTTAAATGTGAAATAAAGTAGATTAGTGAAAATTTGTAATTGTAAGTATAATCTAACAATTCATGAATTTAGATACTTTTGAAGGGTTTATGTGACAATTTTATTTTATTACTTTGAACAATAAAAAACAATCATCAATTTTTATTTTAAAAAATTCATAATCTATGATATTGGGACGTTATGGTTGCGTATTACTATATTAAAAAATGTGTTTATATAAAAATAATAAAAAATATACTCACGAATATGATGTGTATACTCTCTATTCATAAACTCCTATTAACCATGCCCTAATCTAACCCTTAACAAGTTTTGCATAATAGCAATGGATCTAAGCAAAGGGAGCAAAGGGGTGACCATTGGCTATGAATGCGTAAGTTGCTAGTCGAGATTGAGATTGGGGGTTTAGAGAGATTAGGTTTAGAGAGAGAAATTAGGGGTTTAGATTGGGGGTTTAGAGAGACAGAGAGAGATTAGGGGTTAGGGGTTTAGAGAGACAGAGAAATTAGGAGTTAGGGGTTTAAATAGAGAGAGAGAGAGAGGGGGTTAGGGGTTTAGAGAGAGATATTTGGGTTTAAGGGTTTAGAAAGAGAGATTGGGGGTTAGGGGTTTAGAGAGAGAGAGAGAGAGAGATTGCACGTTAAGGGTTTAGAGAGAGAGAGAGAGAGAGAGATTACGGGTTAAGGGTTGAGAGAAAGAGAGAGAGAGAGAGATTGGGAGTTAGGGGTTTAGAGAGAGAGATTAGGGGTTTAGATTGGGGGTTTAGAGAGAGAGAGAGAGATTGGGGGTTAGGGGTTTAAATAAAGAGAGAGAGAGAGGGTTAGGGGTTTAGAGAGAGATATTTGGGTTTAAGGGTTTAGAAAGCGATATTGGGGGTTAGGATTTTAGGGAGAGAGAGAGAGAGAGAGAGATTGCGGGTTAAGGGTTTAGAGAGAGAGAGAGAGAGATTGGGAGTTAGGGGTTTAGAGAGAGAGAGATTAGGGGTTAAGGGTTTAGAGAGAGCGAGATATTGGTAGTTAGGGATTTAGAGAGAGAGAGAGAGAGAGAGATTGCGGGTTAAGGGTTTAGAGAGAGAGAGAGAGAGATTGGGAGTTAGGGGTTTAGAGAGAGAGAGATTAGGGGTTAAGGGTTTAGAGAGAGCGAGATATTGGGAGTTAGGGATTTAGAGAGAGAGAGAGAGAGAGAGATTTGGGGTTAGGGGTTAGGGGTGGGGAGAGAGATAGAGAGAGAGATTGGGGGTTAGGGGTTTAGAGAGAGAGAGAGAGAGAGAGAGAGAGAGAGAGATTGAGAGTTAGGGGTTTAGAGAGAGAGAGAAAGAGAGATTGGGTGTTAGGGATTTAGAGAGAGAGAGGGAGAGAGATTGGGGGTTATGGGTTTAGAGAGAGAGGTAGATCTTAGAGGTTAGGGTATTACAGAGAGAGAGAGAGAGAATGGGGGTTAGGGGTTTAGAAAGAGAGATATTGGTGGTTATGTGTTTAGAGAGAGAGAGAGTTGGGGAGGGAGGGAGGGAGGGAGAGAGAGATTGGTGGTTAGGTTTTTAGAGAGAGATTGGGAATTAGGGGTTTAGAGAGAGAGATTGGGTTTAGTGAGGGAGAGAGTGTGAGTGGGGGGGGAGGAGACAAAGGGAGGGAGAGAGGGAGAGAGGGGCGGTTAGAGGGATGGAGGGATAAAGCAAGGGAGGGAGGGAAGGAGTGTGAGAATGTGTGAGAGAGATAGAGTGAAGGAGTAAGAGGGAGCAGGAGGATGAAGGGATGGTGTGTGTGTGTGTGTGTGTGTGTGTGTGTGTGTGTGTGAGAGAGAGAGAGAGAGTAGGTCGAGAGAGATGGTGGGGGTGAATGAGGAAGGGAGGGAGATAGAGCGAAATATAGATATAGAGGGAGGAGAAGTGAGGGATGGAGAGTGGGGGGGGGGATAAGGAAGGGAGGGAGGGAGAGGGAAAGAGATATCTAGAGGGAGTATGAGAGGTAAAGTGAGGGATGGAGAGAGAAGGGTGGGGGAGGAAGGGATGGTGAGAGAGACAGGGGGGGAGGGGGGATGAAGAGAGATGGAGCTAGATAAAGAAAGAGAGGGAGGGATGGATGGAATAAGAGGGAGGGAGTACGAGGGAGGGGCAAAGAGATATAGAAGGAGGGGGATATGGAGGGAAGGAGTAATGGAGGTAAATTGACAAGTGGAGAGAGAAAGAGAGGGGGGTGAAAGGTGGGTGAGATCAAGAGAAAGGGATGGAGGGAGAGAGAGGGAGTGTGAGAGAAGGTGGGAGAAATATGGAGAGAGGGATGGAAAGAGAGGGAGAGAGAGGGATGGAAAGAGAGGGAGAGAGTGGGAGGGAGGGAAATATTTGTAAGGGGAGAGAGGGGTGGGGAGGGAGCGGGAGGGAGGGAGAGATAAAGAAGGAAAGGGAGAGGGAGGGAGGGAGAGGGAAATGGAGGTATGGTGGGAAAGTGATGGAATGAGAGAGGGAGGAAGGGAGGGATAGAGAGAAAATGATGGGGAGTGAAAGAGAGGGAGAGAAGGAGGGATATAGAGAGGTAAATATAGAGGGATGGAGGGAGGGAAGGACTAAGGTAGGGAAAGAGAGAGATCAATGCATGCAGAGAGGGAGAGAGGGGGGGTGAAGGTAGGGCAATAGAGAGATCAATATAAGGAGAGAGGGAGACAGGGGGTGGAGAGACAGAGAGAGAGGGGGGGGGAGAGACAAAGTTGTAGATCTAAGAAATACCTTTCCAATTGTATAAGGGGAATCAAAATCTGAGTTCTCGCTCAAATTTTATGTAAAAAATAGTGAAGGCATGTTCTTATGTAACAAAAACATGGATGCATTTTATTCTATTGGTCAAAAGATTCATAATATTATTTTGAAATAACATAAAAATGGTGATGAATCGTAGAAAACCTTAAACAAAAAAGTTGCAGAGCTTAGAAATACCTTTCCAATGGTATAAGGAACATTAATATCTGATTTTTGGATCAAACTTTATGGCAAAAACAGTAAAAGCGTGCACGTTTTGATAAGCGTGTTTTGATAGTGCATGCGCATTTTGATAGCGTGCGCGTTTTATTAATGTGTGCACATTTTGATAGAGCATGCGTGTTATTAATGCATGCACATTACTACAAATTCAAAAAAAAAGGTGGGACAACCTCTCTTCATATACGTGGTGGATGAGTTGGTCACTTTGGTTTTAGGTTTGGATTGACAAACCTCTTGGTTCGGACTGCATAAACCAAAACACATCCATTTCTTCAACTCCTTATTTTTCAGCAACTGTTCTACATATGCTCCAGTTGTTCATTTCAAATGAAACTGCACACACACTTATAGAGCTTTGTGTGTAGATTCTAAATATATATATTTTCATAAATAAAATATTTTTTCTATTTTTTATTTATTTTTATTTGCACATACATCTTTTATTTTCACAATAATTTTTTATTGACTCAACTATTTTGAAGACGGAAAAGAACCCGCACAAGTACATATAAAGACCTACGCACCAAAAAAAATAGTTGATTGATTAGGTTAAGACCCTCATAGCAGTTCCCAACGCTTGACCAAGTCATTTCAAGGTTTCACTGAGTTTATTTATTTAAAAAATATATAAAATTAACATTAAAAATTATGGAAAAATAACCTTGCACAAGAACCACATGTTATCTACAACTATATATATAAAATTTCAAAAAATTGCACCATTTACATACCAAACCCAAGGCCTAACGCAAACATATGCATTATGTTTTAGAGAAAAAATAACATACCAATCTTAGAAGAACACATTTTTTGGGGAGTTATACCTATTTTCCATAAATAAAAGTTATATATTCCAGAAGGTAATCTGATTGCCTGCATTTCATCCTTTTACCACATATTCCAAAAATTTGTGTAGGTACCTCTGATAATTCTTTTTAATGATCATATTTATGTTTTCCCACAAATCCATTGCAACTAACGTGTCATAAGTAGGCATCATTACCTTGCACCAGCCCTTAATGTATTTGGTTCCATCTAAAGAAATCAATTGCATTGCTTTGGTGCTACCTAATGAAAGTTATTACATTGTTTAATGACAAAGGTGAATTCATATATAAAATTCATATTGAAAGCTAATACATTCTTAATGGTTTCATAATGCTAAGTGCATAATTACTCTTTAAGTGTATGGTGTTATGAGACTATTTTGAGTACACTTAATTTTCACAAAGTATCCAAATCCACTCTAGTGGAGGGAATTTCATCATTTACATTTGAAGAATATGTATACATAAATATTTGTGTATAAATAATATTTAAAAAAATAATAAATTAATACAAAATAATTTAATTAATTGATTAATACTAAGTATTTATCATTCTCAAGGGTTTAGTTTAGATGGTTATCCTCCCATCCAAAATTAATTCCCACAAATAGCATGTTGGGCTCTTCATGGATATATTGTTGTACAGGCATTGAGCCCTTGAGAATTTCGATACCATCCTCAAAATAAAGTCAATAACTTATCCAATGTCTATATAAATAAAGATAAATAAATAAATATTAAAACAATTAAATTACATCAATATCAAATAAAAGTTAAAAAGTCTAAATATATACCTCTCGAACAATTATATTTTATTAAATAGATTAGAAAAATAAAAAATAAAAATATAATATATGCCCTCTAACCATTTAAAAAAACTAAATTTATATTTAAAAAATAATACTATCAATATAATATTATAATACCACTTTCTCTCCAATATTATTATGTAATCTTTGTGTGTGTATATATATATATGAGTTACTCATGATTGTTTAAAATAGCATTACTTAAAGTTGATTTGTGCACTTGCATAATTTATTTTCTATTTTTATTTTTGGTGACTTAAAATTTGTAGTTGATTGAGTCAAGGATATTGGTACATTACAGATGGCAGTGGTGTAAAAGGATACGCCTGTAATAGATTGTTTTAGGATGTTTACCTGTTTGGTTTAGGTGTGTTCCCGAAGCTGCAACAATGACTAGTCCTTGTCTTCGAGAGTGTCACGTGTTTTTTCAAGCCATTGAAACCATGATAAATTTGGAGGGAGGACCCTACTCTCATACATGATGATAAAATTATAATTAAAGAGGAATTTTAAGCTAAATTTAATGTAACCAAGTTTTTTTTGGTAAGAAACTTCCGGAGATACATTCTTACGAAAGAAGAAAATATATTTTAATACCCCTTTTATAAATAAAATTGCTTTTCTTGGGAGAATTTATCATCGGAACACATAAGTGACCCTAAAAATAACATACCTCCTTGAGAACCTCCTTATAATCAGTCCTATAGCCTTGGGGTGGGACTATCCTTTATGCACTAGACCCTCCGGGACCTCATTTCGAGAATTTTCTCCATTTCCTTTTCACATATTTACAGGGAAAGCAATATCCTTGCAAATCAACTTTCCAAAAAAGCTTTGGATGCATAAGAAGGCATCTTTTTTTATGAAAAGTTTGTGAACAACATGCTAGTGGACAAGGGGTGTTATAGGGTCTACTAGGAATGCACCCTTTCTTATCATGTTGGCCTATTGGTGTTGTTTATTCTTGATTGTTTAGTATAGTTAGCTTGTTGTATTTGCTTGGACTATATTTACAGCATCTTAATAGTCCTGGTGTTACTTGTATGGACTTTGGTTTGATACATTTTGAAGTGTATTAGGATTGGTATACGATGTTTGGGATCTTTGGACATCCCTCTAGACTGTTAGGTGGTTGGTGCTTGTCATAATCATTCAATCTTGATCATTATCGAATAAATTTACATGTGTCTTGTAAAAAAATAACTTTGATTCTTCCAAATAACAAGTTATTTATGTTTTCTCAACAAACAAAAATACTTACCTAAAAAATTTCTTTTTATAAAACTTATTTTATCCATACTAACTTCTTCTATGTACATGTGATCTTATCTTTATTTTAACTTTATGTTTCATCTTTTCACTATTATCAATTAATATTAATTAATGAAGAGGTGTACAAAATAACAATTTATTTAAACATTGGTTTTATTTTTTATTTATAAAAAAAAAGTTAAATTCTCTTAAAGTTCTTTGCATTGTTACGAGTGAAAACAATTCTTGAGAAAATATACAACATATTATGATGGAATTTGGAAGTACGTGTACGTTGTGAATATTGATTGCTTAATGTATTCGCATAAATAAAGAATCAATTTTAGTTTGGAATGATAGTTGACATAATGCAATATTTTTTTCTTAATCAAATTAGAGATAAAATGTACCCAAGGTTCATCATACTAAGATTAAATTTTGGTGTATGCACCTATCATGTTAAGATTATATTTTTTAATGTAAGCAAGTTGTGTGTTCACACAGTGAAGAATCAACTTCACTTTGATGTTAAGCTTATATATTTTAATTCAAACAAATTATGTGTTCACATTGTTAAAGAAATAACTTTAGTTTCAAAGGATAGTTGCAAATCCGATGTATGTTGATGAGAAGAAACCTTTAAAACCTGCATATAAGTTACTAGATCAAAGGCACAAGATATAAGAGAGAGGAGTTGAGTTAGATATGTAAAAACATATCATATTGTATTTCTATGTATTGAGATGGAGATTTAAATTGAGAAGTATTAGATAAAAAAGGGTGTTCGTACGAAGTTGGAACCTAATTATGTTGCAATAGCAACGTGTGAGCTCTGAAATTGTAAAAATACATGTGTGTTCTTTTTTGTAGAGGTTTGGAAATTGTCAAACCTCCACGCAGGATGCATAACATGGACAAGAACGCACTCGTGTTCTAAAAGATAACGTGTCCGCGTTATTTTTTATATAAAAAATTGCTCTACTATTTTGGCCATAACTTGCTATACAGGCATCGGTTTTTGGATTTATTTAGCTCGTTGGAAAGGTCTTGAAGATATATACATCATTATGTTATGTTAATTTTATGTTTCTACATATATAATTTCTTATTTTCAAATAATATAAACTAATTGTTCGCAGGCCTCATTTTCCCCAGTCTTCATCCATTGTGGCAACGCGAGTTCGTCTTGGTCACGGCCACAACCTCCCCATTGCAATCAAACATTGTCTCTAAGAGAGAGGGGGTTAGGGAGAGAGGGAGAGAGGTGGGGGGGTGGTTAGTGGTAGTGGGGATGGAAATTAGGAGAGACAAAGAGAGAGAAGGGGTAAGGGTAGGGGGGGGGAGAGAGAGAGGGGGGGGGGTAGTGGTAGGAGTAGGAGAGAGGGATGGGGAGGGTTATGGGTATGACGAGTAGGAGAGAGATGGGGGGAGGGTTATGGGTACGGCGAGTAGGAGAGAGATGGGGGGAGGGTTATGGGTACGGCAAGTAGGAGAGAGATGGGGGGAGGGTTATGGGTACGGCGAGTAGGAGGGGTGTGTGTGTGTGTTTGTGTGTGCGTGAGAGAGAGAGAGAGATAACAAGGGGTTTTAGGTGGTTGGGGGAGAGAGAGGGGGGTGGGGGTTATAGGCAGGTGGAGGAGTAGGGAAAAGAGAGAGTGAGAGAGGGGGTTAGTAAGAGTTAGTAGTAGAGAGAGATCGAGAGAGGGGGTTAGTAGGAGAGAGAGGGGGGGGTTGATTAGGGGTAGGGGAAGGAGGGGGGTTGGGGGAGAGAAATAGATAGAGATCGAGGAGTTAAGGATTTGGGGAGGAGGGAAGTTAGAGAGAGAGAGAGAGAGAGAGAGAGAGAGATGTGGGGGTGATTATGGTTAGGGGGAGGGGGGATTGGGGCGAAAAAAGAGACAGAAATCGGTGGGTTTAGGGGTTTGGGGTGGAGGAGGGAAGTTAGAGAGAAGAGGGGGTAGAGGAGAGAGATAGAGAGAGAGGGGCGGTGATTAAGTGTAGTGGGGAGCAGGGGGGTTAGGGGAGATAAAGAGATAGAGATCAGGGGGTTAGGGTGTGGGGAGAAAGAGGGTAATTAGAGATAGGGGGAGAGAGAGAGAGAGAGAGAGAGAGATATATGGGAGGGTGTTTAGTGGTAGGGATGAGGGGGATTATGAGAGACAAAGAAAGGGGGGGGGAATGGGTGATTAGGGGTAGTGGGGAGCAAGGGGTTGGTGGAGAGAAAGAGAGAGAGATCGATGGGTTAGGGTTTGGGGAGGAGGAGGGAAATTAGTGAAAAGGGGGGGTATAACGAGAGAGAGAGAGAGAGAGAGAGAGAGAGAGAGAGATGGGAGGGTGGTTAGTAATAGGGGAGGGGGATTATGAGAGACACGTAGAGAGGGGGGTTATGGTTAGGGAGAGTAGGAGAGAGAGAGGGTGGGGAGGGGTTAGTGGTTTAGGGAGAGAGAGAGAGAGAGTGAGGGGGTGGTTAGTGGTAGGAGTAGGAGAGACAATGAGAGAGAGGGAGAGAGGGGGGTGTTAGGTGGTTGGGGGAGAGGGAGAAAGGGGTGGGGGTTAGGGGTGGGTGGAGGAGTAGGGGAGAGAGGGAGAGAGTGAGAGAGGGGGTTGGTAAGGGTTAAGGGGAGGAGGGGAGAGAGAGAGAGAGGGAAGAGGGGGGGTGAAAGAGAGAGGGAGAGATATTCAAGGGATCGGGGGGTGTTAGGGAGTTGGGAGAGAGAGAGGGGGGGTTGTGGTGGTTAGGGGTAGGTGGAGTATTAGTGAGGTGGGGGGAGTAGGGGGGTGAAAGAGCGAGGGAGAGATATTCAAGGGAGCGGGGGGTGTTAGGGATTTGGGAGAGAGAGGGGGGGGGGTTGTGGGGGTTAGGGATAGGTGGAGTATTAGTGAGGTGAGAGAGAAAGAGAGAGAAAGACAAGGGGGGGGTGATTAGGGGTAGGGGGAAGGAGGGGGTTTGGGAGAGAGAAAGAGATAGAGATCGATCGAGTTATGAGTTTGGGGAGGAGTAGGGTAGTTAGAGAGAAGGGGGGTATAGTTGAGGAGTGGGGTATTAGGGGTAGAGAGAGAGGGGGGGTTAGTGGGAGGGGGAGGGGGAGTAGGAGAGAGAAGGCGGGGTTAGGGGTAGGGGGAGTAGGAAGTGGGTTAGGGAGAGAGGGGGGAGTTACAGGTAGAGAAAGAGAGAGGGGAGAGTTACAGGTAGAGAGAGAGAGGGAGGGAGTAGGAGAGAGAGAGGGGGAGGGGAGGTAGGGATAGGGGGATGAGGAGTGGGTAGCCATTGCCTACGTTTCATCTTTTTACACTGTGTTCTAAAAAGTTGTGCAAATACCTCTAATATTTATTTTTAGTGATCATATTTTTGTTTTTCCGGGTTTCCATTACAACTAACATGCCATATTTGGGTAGCATTACCTTGCACCATCCCAAAATCTAATTTTTTAATGTCAACTCTTTTTCTGGCAAAAGAGGCTTTAAGTTGGGAGAAAGTAAAGTAGGAATAAGGAATGCTTCTCAAAACCTCTGTAATACCCCACTTTTAATTCTTGGACTGTATTAAACCAGCATGGATCCATCTTAAACCTTGATATATCAAAGAGGGATCCAATTCCTTGAGGTGTACATTTTTTTTCTTAATCTGTAAAAAAATTAAGATATATATATATATATATATTACACCTCAAGAAATTTGATGTTGCTTGATAGATCTAAGTTTAAGATGGATCTATGTTGGTTTTAATTTTGATTTTATGAGCCAACATGTTATTCTTTTGTGAGGTGGGTTATAGTTGATTGGTTTTAATTTTGTATTTTAGGAGCGGACATATTATTCTTTTGCCATGTCATTATTGTGGACATCAAGCCAACATGTTCTTATTATTTTATTAAATTTATTTTTGTAGCCGACATGTAATTTTTTATTATTTATTTTTATTTTTGTAAAGTTACATT
Source organism: Larix kaempferi (assembly GCA_027924585.1). Classification (NCBI taxonomy): domain Eukaryota; kingdom Viridiplantae; phylum Streptophyta; class Pinopsida; order Pinales; family Pinaceae; genus Larix; species Larix kaempferi. Next base: position 9,609,391 of record BSBM01000066.1, on the reverse strand, counting down.
ACATGACAACATACGGCACTTATTGGGTTGTAGAGCACCTCGCTGCTCTTGATGCAATCAAATTATGTAAAATGATGTAAATATGCTAGTAAGGATTCCTAGTGCAGAGCTAAGGCAAAGGCCCGACTAGTGAATGGTTAGGCAGGTATGATGTAAATACCTATATATGGGCCATGTTATTGGATTTTCATGATGATTTAAAGCTACGTAAATATTTATGTTGGAATTGAATATAATGGTTCTATATAGCACACTAGAGGGGCTATGATTCCACTAGAGGGGAAGAGGAGTGAGGGGTTATGGGAAAGAAAATACTCTTTTGCCAAGTGTTAGCGTTAGAACTTATTTATTTTCTACCATGTACCTTAAATAACCCACTTACTTCCTTTGACTTATTAAATCCAATCATTGAATGCATGTAATAGGTTGGTGGGAAAGTCTTCTCATGTATATATGGAAGCATGGGTTGACTATACTTCTTATGGATATTGTAAGAGTGTTATATTCTATACTCATAAGTAATGGCAATCATCTTTTCATCAATCCTCTCATTTTCCATTTGACCTTATCACTAAGTCTCCATGCAGAAGTTCATGCACTACATAGTATGATGTTCTCCCCCTTGACAATAGTTACCAAACTAGGAAATTAACCAAAATCATCACTATGAAGAGGAAATTGTAGACATTAGAGGGAATATTATGGTTGTAGGTGAGAATAGAGGTTAGGAAAGTTAGGAAACCTTCACCCACTATATATGTGTTGATTTTTGGATGCATGAGAAGCCAAGAATAGATTTTAGAAGAAAAATTTTGAAAGCATATAGTAGATTGGGGTCTTTCTGCACATATTGAAGAGCATTATAAGGGAAAGGTGCTTTGAGGGATTATTAAGTAGAGAAATGGTAGGCATTCCTTGTGTTGTGTGGGGTAGTGGAAGTGAGTTACATTCCATGGTTGTGATATCTAAATGAGTTGTGTGTAATGCTCTATGGGGAGTATATTGGCTAAGCATGAGAGAAAATGGGTTGGGCTAAGAGAGAGAGAACTATGTTGTTGTTTCCTTTTCCATGGTGGCCTCATAGCCTAGCTTGGGGGTGGTATCTATAGAAGGTATGTACAGAAGGGTAGAAAATCAACCTTATGAAACCATTTTCTTGAATCTTCTTCGTTTAAAAGATAAGTATTTATCATCGTCTATGACTATGTAAATTTTATGTTTGTTTTCTATTATGAAATCATTTTAGTATGCATGGTGTGTTTGTGAATCTAGTTGTCTTCTGCTACATTTTAATTTCTTCAACCACACATGCATTTTCTTAAACTATGGTACTAACAAGAGGTTTAATTAGTTTTGAATTCAAATAATGGTCTTTGTGGATGTTATTTAGAGAATCCCATAAAGGTTGATTCCTTGGAGGGTAGATCAAGCACTCTGACAGACAATAAAGTAGATTACGTATATTCTTTCCTTGAATTAAATGCAAGTTAATATGCTATAATATGAGATATAAGCAATAGGAGAACTTGTATCTCCTTCTTTCTTGACGTTCATGTTTGCATGTCGTTCTTTCGCTTTATCACTACAATAAGTTCCTCATACCTACACATAAGTCAAGCAATGCCCTTTCTCAAATAGATATGCATAAATACAAGCAAATTATTAAACTTAAAAACATTTTAAGTAAACGAATTATATTCCTACATAAAACCATAAAACATGTGCAAAGACAACTATGTCTATTTCTCCAAAGTCCTTGGACATCTATATTTAGCCACATGCCAGTACCCATCATTGAATAATAATATTTGGTCTCTCGTATCAGGAAAAGGAACCAATCTGGCACTTCTCCAAGCTCAGCTAAAAATCCCTATGTCTTTCGACAAAGAAGGAAATGAGAGCTTCAAATTGATTTAGATAGTGTTGAATTCCAATAGCATTTGCCTGCTTGATCTTACTTCTCTTTATGTCCATCACTTGCCCATGGATAATTCTTTTATAGGCGAGGGAGGTGATAACTTCAAGGCAAATATTCCATGCATGCTGAACAAATTAAATTATTGTGTGGTCTCTCCTCATGGATTTCCTCTTTCTTAAGCTTTCTCGAGCTTTCTTCAGCTTTCTTGAGTTTTCTCCAGCTTTCATCCCTAATTTGGGGGCTTCTGAGATGTGGCCACAATTCCTATATAGGACTCCCACAACTAGACACAATTCATCTTAATGAGAACCATAATGCTCTTGCTTTTCCTAAATAAGAAACATGGCCATGTAGGTATTCTCCTATTCCATTGATTCCGACTTGTGGTATCTTGTCTTCATATTCTTAACATCAAGGGTGGAAAATATATGTATAAAAAAATACCCCTTAATGTATGAGGTTAGAATTAATACCAATGGAAAAAATGCATTATGAATAGAGGATATTTGGAAAGTGAGATAAGGATGATTTTAGCAAACTCTGGATTCGTTGACACCTACAGACATAAACCAAACTATCATATTTAAAAGATTTCCCTTGACGTGGTCATTACCCATTAAGAAATAGGTTCATTCGGTTTGATAATGGATATTGGCCAAAAATAATATTGTATTCTCCTTATTCATTGAACTTGTGCATTATATATGTTTGATATATGCTGAATAAAAACATGCACATGATTATTTGTGGTTTTCATGATGAGTCACTCCAAAGCGCGAGACCGATAGAGTGACACATGTGCATTATGTTTTTTAGGCGCATCATTGGAAATCATAATTGAAGCAGTAGAATTTGTTTGTTATGCATTATAAGGGATATGAAGGAAAGAAATATTATATTTGTGATGATACATTAGTGTTTCCCAAGTTTGATGTCTTACACAATTCTAGAATATATCATGAAGGTTGCACAATATGGCTAGAAGATAATAGTTTAACAATGGTTTGTGTGATTCCAAGATGTTCATGGTGTTCTGATTTGCTTGCCAGAGGAACATATCCATTCCTCTCCACCATTTCATCCATTTCCCTTTAAAATGTGCAAGTCAAATATGGCATGTTGCTTCTTTCATGATTATGAGTGGTTCATGCCTGTCAAAATTTGATTAATTTATGAGATTGCATTTGTATCGATGGTAATTTTGGATATGCACTGTGAAGGTAGGAAGATTTAAGTAATTTTGGGTTTACCAACATGAAAAGGAAAAGTTGTACGTAATCCTTGGACTATTAATGGTATTCCTAAGTGGGTTCAAATTCCCATTCATAATGGAGATATTGTTTTTCCTATTCCACAGCAAATGTGTGTGGGGGGAATGAAAATTACATGTTTCGGGTGCATAAAGCACTTTAAAATAAGTCTTCCCCTTATCCAAACTTGTTCCCAAAGTTTTTCAAACTTGGAAAATTGATAGAAATTATCCCCTAGAACGCCTTTAAATTGTTAGAGGAAAGAAACCTCTCTTCTAGATATAGACAATTCTCTCAAAAAAATTCATCAATAAGTAAATTCTACAAATTTCATTTCTTTCCCCTAGCAAAATTATAGAACTAATATAGCCCAATCCAAAAACAAAAAAGATCATATAAACAATGAATTTAGATTGACTAATAGGAGTCCACAAAATAGCTATTGCCAAACTCAGTCAAAATCATCTGGACTTCTTGAATCTGGAGACCCTTTTTAGATAGTTTTTCAGACACTCTATTGAGTTCCCTGCATACATGGAGAATGAAATGTATAATGGAGTTGTTTATCTTAATAAAGTTTCATTAATTGACCATGGCTTTATCATGGGTTTTCTTCTAAATAGCATGGTGTGTGATTGATTGGACATCATGTGATATTCCTATGGCTAGAAATGAAATGTTTAATTTTCTAATAATGATATTGGACATGCATTTATTATGAGGACTATTAAAAAATTTAGAGATATAGATGACATATTGGTTTCAATAGGTATGTTGCTACTTATAAACAAATGGGGAATATTGCATACATTTATTTGTTGCTTAATTTGTGTCTAATGAACTCAAATTATTAAATATGGTTGATGAAGGAAATATATTTAAATGAAGGTCCAAGATCCTGTGTCTTTTTCAAGCTAAGGTGTGTGCACAATATCCTAGTGGTTGGTTTCTTGGTTTGCCTAGGTAACCAAGTTCATATTTAACCAAGTGACTTTCAACTCCTAACCCTCCAATTAACATTATTTTTCAAATTTATTTATCACATTATTTTTAGGAGGTAGTAATTTATTTTCATATGCCCTCTTAGCATGTATATAAAGAGGATATGGAGACTTGAATAAGAAATGAGAAACGAGAAGGTATGCTTGAGTCTTGCATAATGAAATTGAATTTCATGTTGTCTTGATATCTCAAGTATCCTAATAGAAGTTTAGAATGACTAGATGGATTATATCAGCGGTGAAGCATTGGGGTGAAAAGAAGTACACTTTCAACTTCTCAAGGTATATTTGTTTATCTCCATTTATGGTTATATATCTATGTTCAATCCTAGAAGCCTAATCAAATCATGTGTGTTGATTTCTTCTAGACAATCTAGGTCTAGATCCTCCAAAGGTATTCAACGTCTAACGCTTCTCCCACTTGATTGCATGGTTTTATGAGTAGCATATAGTTTCAGAAAAATCCTACTCACTAGGAGCCTAACCAGTTATCAACCATGTCAATTGGGTTATGTCATTTAGTTATTAAACATTTTAATAAAATTATATTTCTAGGTCATATATACAGTTCTCTTGTATCTTTATGATTTGAATATTTTCCTCACTTTGCTTTTCAATTTGTTGATTATTTTGCTTTGTTAAAACTTGTACAAAGTTTTTGTTAGATAGATGTTATTTACATGTTTTCACAACTGCATTTTATTTCCATTTATATTGTTTTGCATTACTTTTGATTTTTCAAGTTAGCATTTAATTCATCATAACATATTTAATTGAAATTTACAAAGAATCAATCACTTACCTAAGGCACATGTAAAATTTAATTTGCAAACATCTAAGGAGTCATGGTACCCTTAAGGTAGAAGATCTCTGCTAATTATCCCAACAAAGAAATTTTTGACTCAATATTGGTTTTAGGGCTTAAAACAACCTAGGTTCCATTCCCATTTTCCTTTTGTTCAACCCCACGAGAGTGTTTTCGGTGCTAATCCTTGAATGTTTATTTCGAGTGTCAACATAACCAATGCAATTTGTAATATTAATGTAATCATATCAACAATGCTTATCAATGGTTGAGCAATTTAACTTATTATTTGCTCATCTTCTAACTAATTTAAACATTGTCAACTATAATCAACCATGGCCAACCATAGTCAAGCATGCAAATTATAGTCAATCATAGTTAAACATAGTCGACCATAATTGATTATCATGAAAGATAGTCAACTAGTAAACCATGGCCAACTAGGGTCTACCATGCACAACTATAGTCAACGATAATCAATTATGGTTAATTGTACTCAATAATGGACAACCATCCACAACTATAGCCAATTGTACTTAAATGTACTCAACCATAATCAACTAGTCTCTGAAGTCAACCGCAATTAACCATAATAATTGACCATGGGTAAGGGTTTAGGTGGGCAAGGGTGTTAATGGTTAATGGGTTAGTGGTTACAAGGTTACGAGGTTAGTGTAGAACAAGATATTGAGCAACTTGTCAATGGTCATTTTGAATATGATTCCTTCATTGCCATTCATGAGTAGGAATCCATGATTATCACTATGGACTACCTCCATATCTTTTGTACATTCTTTGGATCTAGAATCTAATGGGATAATGCCCAACTCTATAGCCAAGGTATTTGGAACATCCATGATTAACTTATTGCCATGTATGTTCATGGATATAACAAGAACAAATGTTTTAAGTTTATTGGCATCCCCTTAAACTATGATAGTAAAATTCAAGGATGTTTTGAACATGACCATCTATCCCATGGAAAAGAAAATTGAGTTGTGGTTGGCTAAGACTTTGGGTCTCATTTCTAGGTTCAAGATTTGTAATAAGATCATGTAAGTACCCCACATTTACTACTCGTCCTATTGGTTTTTTTTTCATTAGTTCTTATCAATGTACTCTTGACAAGTCCATTCACTACTTTATTTGGACGAGCATCAAGGTTGGAAAAGGATTCTATCATGTTAATTGGACTTGTTTCTACACTCCTAGAGATTGGGGAGGCATGGGTATTATCAAAACCCAACTTTAATCCTAGACTATATGTGTTGAAATGATTATTAGATGTTGTTAATGAATGAAGCATGAAAGGTGTTTCTTCCTGATTGCATTCTCTAGGGAAATTTGCTAGGCAAGGACTCCTAAGTGGGTCTAGGTTTGTGAACTCTTAGTATCATCATGCCCAATGTTAACATGAAAGGAACATCTGTTACTTAGTGTATTTAGTAAGTTTGGGAGGCTATAAAGCCTCATCTCAACAAAAAAGTCTAGGGGTTAGATTCTTCAACAATCATTCCTTATGGTGGTGTATTATGTTGTTGCATGAACATAAAATGTTGGTTTAAAGATCCTAGTACTCGATCCTCATATTATTTTCGAGAGGATTCATCATAATCAAGGAATTTTTTAACATCTAGACTAGAGATTGGATTCCATTCTCAACATTAAAGGATAGAAATAGAGTGGCCAACCTAGACAGACTTGTGGATTGCATGCATTAGGGGTATTTTCCTTGATTCTCTACCCATGAAAGTAGGCATGCAATCTTTTGGAATTGGAACAAGGCAAAGGCTTATAAGAAGCACACACAAATTCATGCGTACAAATAGTTTTTCCATAAACCTATGTTGGGCATACAATTGCTTAAGTTGTGGAGAATAAGTCCAATTAAACCACTTGGCACTTTTCATCTGTTGTGTTTGAGAATTCTTAGTTTACAAAAGATCTTGTTTACTTGCTTGCTTGGCCCCCTATCCTTGTAGGTTTAGCTCTTGGTGACGACTTACTACACATTGGGTTAGTGGTTAGATTATGGACCAGTGAGGAGTGGGTTAGCTATTAGGGGCTAGTGGTTAGTGGGTTATCAATTAGTAGGGAGTGGGTTAGTTGTATGCAGTTAGTGATTAGGAGTTAGCAATTAGGGGTTAGTAGGTTGTGGGTTAATGGGTTAGGTTTCAATGGGTTATTTGGTTAGGGGCCAATGGTGAGAGGGTTAGTGGTTAGTGGTTTGAAAGCTAGTGGGTTAGAACCTAAAACCCCTTGATATGCTAACTAGGAACCCAAAAACGTCTAACCCACTAACCATGAAAATTTCTCACCACTAGTGACTAACTCTTTAACCCCTAACCCACTAACCTAATAATCTACTAACCCCTGGCCCACTCAAAACTAACCCTAAACCCATTATCTTATTAACCCTAAACTCATTTATCTCTTAAAAGGTTTATGTATAATTAATTACATCTTTAATATTTCAACCTTGACCCCTACTACACTATGATTGTTAAGCCCCAAATACTAACTCTCTAACCACTAACCACTATGACCTTTAACAATCTATGACCCCTAACACACTAAGACCCCTAACATAATATGACCCCTAACTGCTAGTTACTATGAACATTAACACAATATGGTCACTAACACACCAACCCCCTTACTACTATGACCCTTAATCACTATAGGTAATCAATATGGTTGTCAATACTAACCATTATTTGACTATGGTTGACCATATTAACCATGGTTGACTATATTGGCACCATGGTCAACCCTATTAACCATAGTCTATTATATTGACCTATCATATTGACCGTGGTAAGATATATTGATCATGGCCAACCATATAAACCATGTTCGAGCATTTAACCATAGTTGACCATGTTTACCATTCACGGTAATTAGGGGTTAATGGTTAATGAGTTAATTACTACTTGTTAGTAGGTTAGGGATATTTTTTATAAACCACCATAATATTATTTATTAATGACAATCTTTCAACAATCATAAATTGACCACCATGAAAAGCTAAAATAATGCAGTGAATCATTGGTGTCGGCGTCAACGAAGAAATTCTTTGGTTCATCCCAAAATCTGATGACTCTAAGGTTATTACCAATTGGAGGTCGATCATAATCTCTTGATTCTTAAACGAAGTGGGGTTAAGATGGACCTATACTAGTTTATGTTATAATAAAGTTTCATAATAATTATATGGTCCCTTTTTTAAGATAGCCATACGCATGAGAATATAGTAGTGAAAGGAACTACGTTGAATCTGGAGATAAGCTCGACGTTTCGACACATGTCCCTAGAGTAGGGATTGAAACATCAAGCTTATCTCCAGAATCAACACAGTTCCTTTCACTACTATATGGTCCCTTTTTTATTATTATGGTTGACTTTATTAATGTTATACGCATGACCTATATACATGGATCACAAGTGCACCTCGCCACTCTCAATGCAACAAGGTCAAGTCTTGTCAAAAGGAATAAACCCATTTATAGATGCAAATGGCTTTGTCATAAGTAAATTGAACAAATTGTGGAGACTCCAATCCAAGCAAACCACTTCGTTTAACTTTGTTTGTTGTGTATAGAAACTCTTGGTGGAACTTAAGGAATACCCTTTTTACGTGATCCCTTGTCCTTGGAGGTTTAGCGCTTTACAATCGCTTAGTCCATAATGATGTCTCTAAACGAAAATGTCCTATATATTATCGTTATGAAAACCTTAAACATGTGTTTTGTGTTTTGATTTTCTGATTATGCTGAAACTAATCTAATCAAGTGACTAAATTTTATGGTCAGTTTGTCTTTAACTCGATATCCTACAATGTTGCTCTTATTGGTGACAAATTACCTTGAGCAATACATCTCCAAGCAACCAAGGCACTTTTAATTGCCTTGGGTATACATTTCCTAGCAACAACCAAGTAACTTTTAAGAATAAAATTGCCTTGAGCTATACATCTCCTAGCAACAACATAGTAACTTTTAAGAATAGAATTGCCTTGGGCTATACATCTCCTAAAAACATAGTAACTTTTAAGAATAGAATATTTCTTATTTAAAAGGAAGAGAATGACACTTTGCCAAAGGTTTTGTGAAGAGGTCCCATGGGGAATCCCATAGCCACTTACTTTCCTTAGCTCTCCACGAAGAAAATCTTCACCATGCGAAAACAAGAAAAGTTGAGACAATATAAATTCATAGTACCTTGAAAAATTTGATAATGATTTTGTTTAAATTAAATATTAATAGATATAATAAATTAACTATATTTTCTTAAATCTAATGCTAATGCTCACACACATTCTCATTATCTGCGCCTCTTACACGTTTCATTTCAATGCAGGATTTAGCGGTGGTCACTTAAGTTTTCAGTTTCTGAGTTCAATGCAGAGCAGCCATGATTTAGAGATCTCATTAATCGACCCAGATCCTTAGTTGATCAATTACAGGCTGCTGCTCATTAGTCGACCCAGATCCTTAATTGTAATTGATCCTTAGTTGATCAATTACAATGTTGCCAGGCCCCTAAATGATGGAAGAGAATAGGGCTCATGGAGTTACAGGTGAACCAAAAAATAGAACCCACCAAGGACACATGGTTCAAAACAACAGAAGAGCTAAGGTGAGTAGTAGGAGGATATGGGGGGAAGATTATGAACCCTAATTACTGTCGTATTCTTGCAGCTAAATTGAAGAAGGAACTCCACAAAGCAGTAGTATAGCATGGGGTGGGAATGCTAGAGAGGGATCACTGGATGGAACGTGCTTAGGAAGACCTGCTGGAGGAATTAGAAGTGGCAGTTAAGCCATGGAAGTTGGGCAATTGGATGAGGTTGCTACAGAGGAGACATTGGAAGTCCCGCCTTTGGAGTTGCAGCATGGATTTTATATACCCCACGAGAAGAAATAAAACACCTGGGCTGGGGTTCGGTGACCAGTAGGTTCATCTCTGCATTAACCAAGGTTGGAGATACAGGCACTTGCCAAAATGCATCTTTAAGAATATACTTGGTTATATGATTTTCAAAAGCCCCTTCACTATTAGGCCCGAAGATTGAGACTGTTCTGATTGTTCTTCTAACAGAATCTGCTTAACCTGTTCCCATGTCTCAAGATTCTTCACCTTCTCCAGTTGTGAATGAATGTGATGTTCATATACTGTTGCTGCACCCTTCTGTCTTCTGATTGATATAATTTGGTGAGGATCATATTGCCATTTCTCACCTTTCTGCAAATTGAACCCTTTCAAGGTGTCCTCAGTTATACTCAAAGTTGTCCTTGTGCAAGTTGAGGTCAAGATTCTTCACCTTCTTCAGTTGTGAATGAATGTGATGTTCATATACTGTTGCTGCACCCTTCTGTCTTCTGATTGATATAATTTGGTGAGGATCATATTGCCATTTCTCACCTTTCTGAAAATTGAACCCTTTCAAGGTGTCCTCAGTTATACTCAAAGTTGTCCTTGTGCAAGTTGAGGTTGATGGAGGCCATCAATGACCTAGCTTAGGAAACAAAGAGAAACAATTAAGCAACCTTGGAATCCCTCAAGGCAAGGGAGCATGTTATCACTGAGAGTCTGAACATTCTTCTTAGTGAATACTATGCAAGGCCAATATATATCAAAGAAGAGATACCTAGAAAACAAAGAGAAACAATTCAGCAACGTTGGAATCTCTCAAGGCAAGGGAGCATGTTATCACTGAGAGTCTGAACATTCTTCTTAGTGAGTACCATGCAAGGCCAAATATATATCAAAGAAAAGATACCTAAGAAACAAATAGAAACAATTAAGCAACCTTGGAATCCCTCAAGGCAAGGGAGCATGTTATCACTGAGAGTCTGAACATTCTTCTAAGTGAATACTATGCAAGGCCAATATATATCAAAGAAGAGGTACCTAGGGCACAAGGTAACGAGCCAAACAATACCAGATAAGAATTTCAAGCTGACTCCCTTGCCCAATTTTATGTTTTTGCTTTTGTCCTTAGAATCTCAGTCAGTTCGGTTTATAATCTTTGCAGTTCTATTTTCAGTCAAAGTAACAAATAGATCTAACACAGCTAGTAGCAATTAGGGGATTTCTGTTCCTATTTTTGGTTTAGTATGCTGGAAGGGCGTTTGGCCTGTTTGTTAATGGGGAGGAAGACGAGCCAAACTTCAGTCTACTATCAACACAGAAAGACTATGCTTTAAAAGGAGTTTCTGTGTATCATGCAATTTTCCTACTGTAATATGAAAATCTCTTTCATTTTCAAACAAGAAAAATTTTGTGAACAAAGGTCAGTGTATTTATCGAGCAAAGAGAGTGACAATATCATATTTCATGTTACATCAGTAAACCCTTAAAGAGGCAATCAACAGCCCATTCTATGTATGTTTGACAAAATGAAACCAAAAAAAAATTGCTCAATTGATTTTTGAAATTCATTGAAAATAGAAAACCTCTACCATATACTAAAAGTCTAAAACAGTAATGAGGGAGCATCCATGCCTACACACATGCATACATCCATTCATCCAAGAAAAGTTAGGCACAAAGGACCTGCACAACATAAACCTTACAAGTACGCAAGGCACTAAGATCAGACTAAGGATACACAAACAGTTTTGAAATGTTATGTCATTTGAACTACGTGGCTTGGGTTTAAGACCTGCAAATGAAGAAATTAAAATTTTGTCTATACGCTCACATAATATAGAAACTAGATTTTTAAAATGTGTACAAGGATAACAAGAAACTACCAATAAGTACTAATATGGATCAGGAACCCGGTTTTCTAGAAAAAATGCATATATAGATAGACCAGGGTAATGGACCCATAACATCAAACAAATGAATCAGACATTGTAGATTACAGTTGGACTACTTATTTAACAACATGATTCAAATCCCTAAATAGTTTAAGAACAAAAAATTGGAATCTTCTGCATCGATATGAGTGGATAACTAGGTTTATTTTTTACAATATCATGTCTTTGCTGATAACACAATTATATAATCAGAGGCAGCTCTAGCCATGTCAACTAAAAGAGCAAGTTATAAATGCAAGAGTTCACAACAGGAAACAGAGGTAACAGAAAACAGAGGGTCCTGTATTAATAATAAATCAAGGTCTGCAATGTGTGTTTCCCGTGTACAAGTCCGATTACACAGTTAGAGGCGATGGAGGACAGGAAGGAGGGTGTGTTGTACCTTGAATTGAAAAGAAAAGAATGTAGCAATATTATTGAATCCCGCCTATTTTTAAACACGCTTCTTAAAAAAAGAAAAGATAAAACTGTTACAAACTCCTTTAACAAGGGTTTTATAGCAAAAGAAAAGAACTTTAAAAAGACAATAGTGTACAGGAAAAGTCATTGAAACTGAGGACGAGCATTGACGAACAGTGCAAATTTTGTTGACTCCAAACAAATTCAATGAGCGTCTCCTTGTTAATAATCAACTTTCCCACTCTGGTAAATATCCCGCAGAATTGAGGAGTCAGCGTTCTTATCAACATATATCTCCAAGAAGCGCTTTTCTGTCAAGGAAAAAATAGTAGGATAAATCATCTCTGTTTTCAACGCTTGCATGGACTTCAATGCCTCTATTACTCTATACCGAGGAATCAACCTCTTCTCCAAACTGTATCCAAATAGAGCTGGATACTTAAGAAGATTATCCAATTTAATCCCCACAGATTTGACCAGAAAATCCACATGATGCTTCACATTTTCCTCCGAATACTGAAGAATCGACGGCCACCGTCTCAATAATCCCGAAACTTGCTCTTCTGAGAAGCCTAAACTGCTGCAAAACTGCAATCTTCGTTCTATTTTTTCTTTCCCTGATCCCAGAATAGTACACAAAGCAACGATATACATTTTTGTTCCCTTCTCGAACCCAAAATTCTCGACCTGTTTAAACGACTCCAAAACCTTTTCCTCTGAACACGTGAGGAAACAAGGCTGCCTCGCCACTAACTCTGATAATTGACCCTTAGCACCCAATCTTTGCAAAAGTGAGATGGCAGATTTAAGCTTATCCTCTCCGGAAGTAAATATCCGTGCATTACTAATTACAAGTTTGGTGATATCCTCTTCCGTCATGAAAGTCCTGAGCAGGCTTAGCTTAGGCCGTATGTTTCTTTCGGCGCTAAGAAACAAAAAGCGAGGGCTGCAAATAACCACCCTTCGAATCTGGGCAAGTGTGGTCAAACCACGGCCTTTTAACAACTCCGAAACTTCTTTCATATTCTGGCTCGATTTAAAACGGAGCAATTTCTCGTTATGCCTAAAGGCTTTTGCAATTTCTTTTAGTGTTAAACCACAATCGTTGATAAGAAATTCTGTGACAACCCCGCTGCCTGGTGGAGTTGTGAATGGGGCTGATATTTGGGTGCAAAACCTGTGGAATGTTAGATGGGATTTGGCGGTAAATGCAAATGCAACAGGAGGAATTGCCGTTGATAATGGGAATTTGTTAGTTATCACTCGTTTGCATAGCATCATAGTCGTCGTCATCTGTGCAGAAGGAAGGAGGCGATAAGAAAGCAATTACCTGGTAATCGATAGCCGCGATCGATAGCCGCGAGTCAAGACCGTCAGAGAAGCCTGCAAAGCGAAGCGAAAATATTGGGTGAGGGAGACAGTAGGGTTTTATTAGTGTTTTGGAATTTCTAGGGTTTGGTCTGGTCATGTGGATAGACTTCACGGTCTTTTCACGAACCAAAAAAAATCATACTTTTGCTATTCTGAATCAAAAAATACCTATGTGAGCATATAAGAGTATAGAGTGAGGTAAAATACAAAAATACGAGAAAGCTAAGCATTGAGCTGCAGAGCATTAAATGCTGCGGCTCAATGCTTAGGGTCCTTTGGATCTAGAGAATCCTCCAAATCCAATGGACCATACAGCTCAACGCTTAGCTTTCGCCTAAAAATGCAGTATTGTTTATCACTTCACATAATACATCATGGCAATTCACATAATACATCATGGCAAGAAAGATATATACCAAAAAGATCAAATGTACTCATCTCTATAAGAATATCTCTCTAATATTCTTCATGTGTCTTTTGGTTGTAGCTTGGGTGATTGGGAGGAATGATTGTTACTCTCCCCACCCAGGTTCAATTCTCATAAGTGACATGATGCTCTTATTGAACCCTTATTGTAATGATTGTATTTCTGGCCATACCTTGATTCTCTAACTAAACAAAATAACCATTATTACCAACACCATCAAAATACCCTAATACAACTTGTTATATATGAATTATAAATAGATAATAAATTATTATTATTTTATAATTAATTTTTAAATATAAAAGTATAAGTTTTAATTATTATTATTATGAAATTAGTTGTGATTCATTGTTGCCTAGTTAAATTACTCCATAACTTTTCCTCAAACCATGAGCAAGTGGGATTGCCTTGCCATTAATCGTAATAATACTCAATTATCAAACACACTTTTTGCCCTTGTGTTTTATCCCTTTGTCAAATCTTTATTTATTGCATCATCCCACTTCCTAGCAAAGGAGTAGGATAATGGGACAAAAAGATTTGTGGTTTTAAATTGGAAAGGATTTCTCCATCACATTTTTTATATCATCTTATTGCATTACATTGAGCAATGCATTCAAAGCAATAACATAAGTTTTAATCTTTTGCTATAAAAAAAACATATCGACGCAATACACCTATTTGATTGGAATTAAATAAATTTTGTCCCTATTGTTACAAGCATATCTATCAGAAGCTTGTGATCTGACGTTTGATATAACAGGTAGGGGAAAACAATTCCTAATAGTCAGTATGAAATATCAAGCAGCTGTTTTAGTAGCATAACATCATTATGAACATAAAGTCCCAAGGTATGGAAACCTAATAATAAACTAACCCAACTAAGATGAGATATTATAGCTTCCTTATGCTCCAACATTCTCGCCAATGCATTATCCTTATTCTATTCTAGATTATAATCCCTAATGGGGAATATAGCTCCATGAGCAAAGGCTGAACTAATTGTAACATACAAGAAACAAGGCGTTTTTTCTTTTCTTTTTTTCTAGGCACTTACAAGAATTCCACCCGAGTAACTCGTAATTTCACATAAAATTGACTAGGTTCTATTGATTCATAATCATTTTTATTTTTCCATCCGAGAACAAAAATGATTAGGAAATAGATACATTACATGGGGGAAGCCGTGTGCGATGAGAATTGCAAGCACGGTTTGGGGAGAGATTTCTTTAACTCGTACTAGTGATAATTTGAACCTAAGGGAGATCGAACAGAAAGTTGTTGAATCAACATGTTTCTTGCGTGTATCCATTGAAGGGTTTTGAAATGAACTGAGGGGTTCTTTATCCTCGACATACATTAAAATGTCGAGACATTTGAATATGGATCAAATCAAGGAACATTAATTAATATCCAATCAGGAAATTTCAATATTGTATTTCATATAAATTGAAATAAATATTTCAATATTATTGTATGTGATTGACTTTTCAGAAGTTAATGTTCCTTTCATGTAATTATCTTTTCATATTTGAACGTATGGATTTAGCCAATGATGACACTACTCCTGAGAGGAATAAATGAATTCCATATACTTTTGGCAAATCTAAACAATTTTTTCTCGTACGTTCATCACAGAATATTTCTAGATCCCAATATACCCAATGCCAGATAGCTGCCAAAAGGCACAGGCCAGAAAAGAAGATATGTGCCAAGGCCACACCTTCATAACTCCAAATACCAGGATTAATTACAGTTTCTCCATTGATGCTCCATCCACTCCATGAATTCTTATTCCCAAACGAGTCATAAAAGGTATAACAAACATACCTTGTCTCCACATTGGATCAAGAACAGGATCGGATGGATCAAAAACTGCTAATTCGTATAGAGTCATTGAACCAGCCCAACCAAAAACTAGAATTGTATGCATTATATGTACAGAAATTAACCGGCCAGGATCATTCAATACGACTGTATGAACGCGATACCAAGGCAAACCCATGCAAACACCCCTTTATCGGAAAAAGTAGACACTAAGTAACTTTCTCACATTGGATTGGAAGAGATAATGCTATCGAGTTAAACCCGAATCATCTCGAAGGTGAACATCTATTCACTTGGGCATTGCTATAGAACAGGTTCGAAACAATTATGTTCATACATAATAGTAGGGAGAGGCAAAGATATTTTATCGTTTGTATGTACCAATACACAATGTGGGGATTGGTCCCATTTATATTGGGAGAAGATTTCATTTCTCCTTCTTTTTTTTCTTTTTCCGCATTACCAAACACCTTTCTCACTTCACGAGAGATAAAAATATCATCTTTTCTATCATGGAAGAAAGTCTTTTTGAGGTGATAGTATCTACCCATAGTTATTGGATCTTGGCAATTTGAAGCAATGAGTTAGTCTCTAGTTTATTTATACCAGAGACCAAGATCTTCGCCCGGATGTTTAGAAAAGTGATAGATACAGCCAGGATTTTCGATTGAACGGAAGAGGACTTTGTTCAACCCCAACGGAATGCGTTCCGTTTGGATGGAGCTAAAAGCCACATGTCCAATCGATACTTTGACTGGACTAGAAACTGCTTCAAACATATGATATTTGAGAGAACTCTTGAGTTTTTCGAAGAGCTAGCAATAAAAAGTTTTAGTAATATGTTATTCATAAAAACTTCACCTCATCCAAGAGATTTAAATGATCAAGAAAATCAAATATGTAGGAATAACAGTGTAGGGAACGTGCAATACAATAATCTTCAAGGATGGAAACAAATTATTAGTGTCCTTCTTCATTAGACTTGCATGGTTTTCTACTCACTGAATTGGAGAAGTTCAATCCCATAACCATTTTGAGCATATCATGTCATCAACATAATACATACATGTTAGCACCCTAATTTGGTCACCAATGTATCAAGTCAAATGTTTTGCAAAATATACCTACATGCATACATCTACATTGCATATTATCCCCAATATAATGTCCATGAGGAAGTTTCATTATCAAAATTATCATTTCCAAGGTCCCTTGCTTAATTTATATCAATGTTTGACACCCTTAGCACATGTTTCTTTCACATAGCCCATGATGAATTAGGTCTGCTATTGGGCTAATACCTACACAAACAATCTCCAAAATTCAAAAAAATATAAATTTATATACAAAGCAGGTTTTTAAACAAGTATCATATAATTGTGACATTGTCATCATCCTATACAAAGATTTCAAGATTGGATCCACCCTAAAACACCAATTTCTCCTTATAATTGAGAGGTTTGAAGGTGGAAAAGGGGACCTTCTTTCTCCATTGAGATTACTCTATCAATGTTCATCCTCATTTGTAGCTAGGCTTTTTGAGCAATCACTTTGCTCCTTGTTTATGTTATAGAGATGTTGCACTTTTTGATAGGGGATTAGAGTCATAAGAGGTTGAGTGGGAATGAACCCATGTTTAGGGTATTGAGGTCATCATAAAAAATGGAAGGTATACAATGTTGTAACTACTTTCCAATAATGTTAATGAAGATCCTTCTTCTTCCAACCCTCCTCCCCCAAACACCCCCCCCCCAAACAAAAAAAATTGTTGTTGTGTTATTAATCAAAATTTCTCTTTAATGATTACATTTAATGAAGATCCTTCTTCTTCCAACCCTCCTCCTCCCCCCAAAAAATGTTGTTGTGGTATTAATTGAAATTTCTCTTTAATGATTACATTCATTAGATATTGAATTCATCTTTTAATGGTTGTTTTGCTTTGATTTCACTTTACAAGATTAATCCATAGATTATTGGGATGGCGGGTGCCAAGAGGCGTCCTCATGGACCTCGATGGAAAAATTGAATTGACCTTCTCTTAGGGAATTGGAAGAGTGACTAAAAACCAAGCATAATTGCATGCCCTGTTTATGGGTATGGAATTAATCAAATGTCTCGATATTCAAAAAATCATTAATTTGGAGATTCTCTTCTAGTTATAAAACAAGCAAGGAATGGATCAGTCAAGGAGGGGAATATTATGAGTAGAACTCACCATAGAATCCTCTATAGTCTCAACCAAATTAAGGAAGTTAATCTCATGCACATTAGAAGATATAACAACCTCATGGCAAACAATCTTGCCAATGAAGCTATTAATATGGATAAAAGAGTTTTTGTGCAAAATGGGGGCTAACCAGAGTGTAGGTGGATCCCCTAGATTTTATGTAAGAAATCAAATTAGGGATCTATTCAAACATCATGGCATCAAGATATGAAATCAATGGCATGCCTCTAGCATGGCATTTGTGTCCTTTGTTAACGCTTAATTTTTACACACATGCGACATTTTGACTAATATTGCAAGAAGACATCATCAACATATAACATGCAGCTCACCAAAGATATCCTCATCAGATCCTCACGAGAAATTGAGCCCCATAATAGAAAAAGTAGTCATTTTGGATAATAGTGCGACTATTTGCACTAGACACCTACGCTGAAAGCGCAACCCCTTGTTCAACGACCCGTGCGGACTAGCACGACTTTTTCATTGAAAGTACTGCAGTTGTCAAAATGGCGGGACCACTTACTTTCCACAATATACCTACTTTCTACAATGCATTCAAGGTTCATAATAGCTCCCTTGGATCCAAAATTCGAACTGAACTCCTCACAGGATTAGGAGCATTCAATAACCCCCTTCATGTACTTGGAGAACTAGTTCAGTAGCAAGGGTGTTCACATTGGGATCTAGATGTTTCTTGGCCTCCATTTGGCTTATAAAAGGAAGCCATGGGCATGCATTCCATAAAATAAAATCAAAATCAAAGTTATACTAGAATAATTGCATTGAGAGCTCAACTTTCAATCCACTTCTTACATCTAATTGGCATGCAAAGCTCCCTTACTTTCTTCCTCTAAGAAGCAAGAGTTTTCTCCATTTTTCTAAGTTTGTTATCTTGCATTTGTGTGGACAAAAGGGACCTCCCTAAGGGAGATTGTTGGCCTCCCTCTGAAGCCTTTACCTCCTAGGTGACACCATTGTAACAAGCTTTACCATTCAGCAATCATTATTTGGTTTGGCATACTCTTGTTCTTTTATTTTGCTTAGCACTTGTCCATTTTAATTTATCTTTTTTTTTTAATTTTTATTTCTTGCTTAGAGTTTGCTCTGCCATTTGGTATATGGAATACTAACACTCATTCTACAATACAGTGTCCTTGCTGCAACCTCGAGGATATCCCAAGAGGGAACTCCACTCACCCTTGTGGTTGTTTTTCCCTGAATAGTTTTTATGCCAACTCCACTCTTATTTTTGTTCATTTAACTATAGATAGGTTGTCTTTTGCAAGATAACTTATTTGGGGTGTCTTGCAAGTCCAGGAGCTTGTTGTTTAGCCTCTCAACAATCAGAATTTGGACGCTCACAGCCCAAGTCCATCACAAATATCAGTAGCGTGGCTCCCAATGTCTCGGGCATGCTATCAAGCGTGGATTTTCTCTCGACAATTGTGTTATAGTACAGTTTCTATGTTATGTAATTACGTGGTAAATCCGTGCGACTTTTGTAACTTTGTGTCCATGTGTTCCTACATCTTTGGGTCCAAAACTCACATGGTTTTTCAAATTTTTTGCTTTTTAGCTTAGTTTTTCATCATCACCTGCAGTTTCAACGGCTGCTTAATGAAGAAGAAAAGTAACTCGTGTAGTTTTTCTTTTATTTAGTAATTACACAACTTAGCTCAAGGTAGGAATTAAAGAAGTCATTTCTTGCATGTTATTTAGGCTAAAGGTTTTGAGGTTTTCAACGGACCTCTTAATTCTCACTAGAAGTTATACTACATCATTTTTTCTATTTCATAAAGATTGTTAGTCTAGGCAATTTGATTAAAGATACCATTAGTTTTATATATTATTGCTTCTTGCTTATCTCTTTGATCTTGTGCAAATTAGTTATGCTCACTCACTCACTCAAACAAGGGACCTAAAGACTCCTCTTGCCCCACATATGCTCTTTGCCTTGCACTCTTAATGATCTTGGAAAATCAGAAAAGGGTGAAAGGTTTGAAATGCCTCCATTTTCACATTTATTTCATCAAGCTTGTAGTTGTTATTTACAAAATCATCCATTTCACACTTGGAGTTTAACTTAAGCGGAGTAAAGAACCATCAATGTTCACATGTCTTTGTTTTATGCTCTTTAGTTAGTTGTGAATCTCACTTCTACATTTGCTTTCAAACACATGTGTGATTCCCACTTGAGAACACACCAAGAGACCTAAAGACTCTTTCGAATATAGTATGCTCTTCATATTGCACTCATGAGTGATCTGGATGAATTAGAACTATAAGGAAGTTTGAAATACCTCTCTTGCACTCCTTAAATCAAATTTGGACCATTACAAAATCAACATCGCATTGTAATTCTCAACCAACTAAAATCCTCCACAAAAGGTCACAAAACAATTTTTTAGTTAGTTTAGGATTGATTGGGCTAGGCATCCAAATATTGCCCACCAATATTCTACATCTTTGAAACATAGTGGTTGCTGACTTTTGGGGTGCTTATCATATCTTGTTATCAGCAAGTGTCAAAAGAAAACCCGAATAAGAAAGATGTGGTGCCAAAGGACATAAAAGTCAAGGTATATGTGTTTCTGTTTGCCACATAGAGCTACCCAGGTCTTTGTGGAGGTGACACTTTACTGTTCGAGGTTGAAACACTTATCCACACTTGACGCAAGTATCTTAGTGGCCAAAACCTAGGATTATCATTGGGTGGCATTTGTGGGATGCATTTGCACCTGAGTCATATTTCATTGGTTGTTGGAAATCTTGCCAATCCTCTTGAAACATAGCCCCAAAATACTTCGTTATAACTAATTATTCCATACCTTTACTAGTTGTCTTCGAGGGATTTCATTACCGCCGACAAGAGAACTATTGGAAGGCCCAGTGACTATTTGAGAGAAGGGACATTACATCATCTAGGGAATTTACATCTTCTTTCTTTTTATTTACAAGATCATCTAAACGTAATTAAAAAGAACCAACCTTTGATCTCATTTTCACAAATACTTAGTGTATACACCTCACTTGCACCATATTGCATTTGTGTCACGTCCCCTCCCATCATACTAGCTAGATGGAGAGGATTGTGACGTTAAACCGGGCATCTAGCCCCATGAACTATTATGTAAGCATTCATATAATATAAAAGACATATGAAGATGCAAAATTATTTTAAAACACAGCGGAAGTAATTTCAACACACATCCATCATACATTCCATATTTTTATGCCATTCATCAATTTAAGCAATATCAAATTTGCAAATGAGAATACTTATCTTAAACCAAGTAATCCCTGAGCAACCAGCTACGCTTCTGCAACGTTCCACCCAACCGTAGGCCAGTGTGCTCCTTAATCTCTCAGCACCACTGCCACCCCCGAGCTGGGCATGATCTCCACAAGGGAAAGGGAAAAACAGGCTCATCACATAGCCAAAGATACGCCAGAATCAGCCAAGCCAACCAGCAGTTGGGTTCTCAGGCTGATAAGAGATGGGCAGAGGTGAATTACTAGGCTAGTGGCTCAACCCTGGAGCTATGGATACTTCATTGGGCTCATCAAGCCAAATCTGTCCTCTTCCACTCTTGAAGCTCCTGCTCACAGGTTCAAATCCAAAACGGGATGCACTTAACAACAAAACCACAATTGCTGGGCATGAGGAAAACGTTTTCCACAGTGGGATGCATGAGATGGGGTCTCAACTAACTCAGAAAAATGTGGGAACACACAAAAACGAAATTGGAAGATGGGGAACAACCCTGGGAAGCCAAATCCGTTTTTAGAAACACGTCCTTGGACATTCGGGGGCAAAAACGACCTCCATACAGTCCCCAAATCGTGGCCCTTCTCTCCCAAGCTACTGTATATGCAAAAATGAACTCCCAGGCATGGAAAAATGCAGGATTTGGATGAGAAACGTGTAGGGGAAAGACCCAACTAGCTCCAACTGCGTGAGTGAATGAATGCCATGGGTGAAGAGTGGCTTTGGGCATAATTTCGTGCGGGTTTTCTTGCCCAGCAAGCCAAAACTCGATTTCCCAGGTTGTTGTCTTGCCCATACACGAAAATTGACAGCCATACCTCTCTCATCCCAAGGCATTAATTGTCTCAATCAATTCTTGGAAGAATTAAATGATTGGGTGCATGGGACCAAATGGGTAGATGAGAGTTTTCCTCAATGAAATGGCTTAACACCATGGCTCAAGGGTTTGGTTATTTTCCCTCCCTATTCCTTGTAAAGATCATGCCCCCATCTCTTTGTTGCATTGCATAGCTGGTTGTGGGTTTTTCATTAAAATTGCATATTTACATGATGTCCGAATTTTCATTGTGCACGGCTATCACAAGAACCATATGCATCTATTCTAATTGCCGATACATAGAACGATAAATCAATGGCGGGGCCTTGGCCTTGAGCTCCTCACCATGACTAAATAACAATATTTACATCATTTACAATATTAATGCATTAGGGTCAATATGGGGACATTACAATTTGTTATTGTGGCCATCGTATTTTTTCGTTTGTTCAATTGTGTTTAACTCGCTTCATCCTCAATCTCATTTGATCACACAACCATCACCATTGCGGAACAAAGAAATCTGAGGCAATCTCTCTAACTACAAGGACTCCCTCCTATTCAAGGAGGACTTCCCACATTCTCTCCCTATAGACCATGAGGGAGACCAGCTAATTGAGGGCATACCCTCTCAACATTGTTAGGATTAGCTTTGCATGGAAACACCTTGCTTAACTCTCTTATTTATCCACCTCTTGGAGGATATACAACTCCCCCATCATCTCCATCTCGTGGAAGAGGTAACACCTCATCTCCACCTTTTGTAGAAAGTGCCCCCTCATCACCTCCACCTTTCGGAGGAAATACACTTCCACCCTGACCTCCATGAGGAGGCAACACATAGAAAAAAATGGTGGCATCAAACCTTCCATTCATTGAAGTATAAATCTCCTTGAGTTATTGAAGTTGATTAATGATCCCATTTTTCATGACCCAACTTGGCAAGACATGTCCTCCAAGATCTCCTCGGATATTTCAAAATTTGAAGGGAAAGAAGGAGATGACCCAACAAGCCATGTGATGTAATTTCACCTCTCGTGCTCATCCAACAGTGTAGTCGAGGACATCGTTTTACTTCGACTTTTTCAAATAACTATTACTGGTACTACTTCGACTTTTTCAAATAACTATTACTGGTACAATATCCAAATGATATGTCGGCATACCATTTGGGAATTACTCCACCTTTGAAACTTCCTCACGTATTTTTAATTACCCATACACCATGATTTAGGGCTTGAAATTCTCATAAAATTTCGACAGAATACTTCAACTCACATCATGGACCATATTCATGAGTGGCGTAGACGTAGAAACTTATGCAAGATAGAAATCCAACCCCAATTCTTGTTGGATTGGTTCCTCAAATCACTCCAACCCATGATCACCCAGGATGCGTCAACCACATTGCCCCAAACCAAAGAAGAGGCCATCCTCAAGGTCCAATATTTCGATATAATCTATACACAATCCAAGTATTTGTATACCATCCTCCTAGATGCCCCACGACATCGTTCTCTAAACCTAATAGCTCCAGGTACATCACACTCTGTTGAAGGGATTATCATAACTATTTCTCACGAAGGAAATGCTCCCCAACCACCAATCTCTATGCCATATAATGTGGCACAATAGTTCCCTCCAACACCTCTTGCATCAGTAGCTCCCACAATTGCTCCAACTCCTCCATTTGTGCAGTTGTCATATGGATCATACAATCCAACATATCCCAACACGATCCAAACACCTCTTGTGCCACCACCTCGAGTGGAATCACTAGCTACTACATCCACTTCATATGGAGGTCCTAACCCATACCTCCCCACACCCATTTACAATCCATGCTTCCCATTTCCTATCCCACTTAGTTCTCTCCCCATGCCCCAAGTTGGGATCAATCCAATACAACCTTCTCCCGCACAACAAACTCAGTGCTTTGAGTAGTTGAATGTGACTAATCCCCCAAATCCTTATAATCAAGGGAAGAATAAGTAGAGCCACCAACAAGGGAAAGGGGGAAATCCCCCTCCCCAACAAAACCAGAACTTGGGTACCCCAAATGAGGGGGCTAACAATCTTCCCAAATAAGGAAATAACACCAACTTCCAAACGAACTTTCCTTAGTCAGTGTGTAGAGAATATGGACATTATACTCAACATTACCTATTGATACCTGAATGTCAACAATTGCTTGAGGCAAGGAAAAAGGTTGCAGCCAACCCTCCTCAACCACCAAATGCACCACAACCTTAATAGGATGTGTTACAACAACCCTTTCCCATTAAGGGATGGTCACCCAACAATAGGATACTCACCCACCTGGCAATGGAACCTTCCAGAACATCTACATGAATACGGTCGAAGTCAACCTTCAAACTCATGCCAATGGTTATGGAATGCATGATACCCTGCAAGGGGAAGGTGTACCCGCTACCTCTAGTGAGCCTTTACAAATACCACGTCCAAGCAATGATCAGATCCCTCATATCTCCAAGACACCACTTCAACAAACTTCCCATAACCCCCATATGAAAGTTGCACACAATTATAGTATTGTGGATGAATTGGCCCAATATCCTATCATCGTGTCAACATTAGAGGTCCTCCAGTCATGCCCTTCTCAAAAGAATGCATTGCTTAGTGCATTAGGAGAAATTGACCCTTTTGATTCACAATTAATGACCTTTGACCTCAACAAAGGCGAGCCATGACTACCATCATCAATCTCTCTCCAGATACCAGTCATCGTCAAGAAAATAATCATTCATCGATGCAGAGTTGATGAAGGAGCATCTACTTATGTGATGTCTACCCATGTCTAGAAGTGTCTTAACTCACCAGACTTAGTCCCTCGTATATCACCCTCTGTGCTTATGATGGGAGACCATAAAAACCATTGGCTTTGTACCATAACGTCCCCATCGATATGGGGAGAAAAATGGTACTCTTGGATATCAAAGTGATCAATGCTCAACTTCACTACAATATTATGTTGGGACGTAGTTACATGTATGCCATGAAGGCAGTAGCTTCATCATTTTTCTGCAACATGATGTTTCCCCACAATGGGAAAATCGTCACTCCTGACCAGCTGAATTACTATCACCCTCATCCCAAATCAAACCCTAACAACATCCTACCCACCATAGGATCAACTACCCCCTCACCATATGTTGATATAGGTCTAGGCATTTACAAAGATTCTGCATTGTTGAGGGAATACTCTGGCCCTCCACCTGTGATCCCAACATCCACAGATGGTCTTATGTGCACTATATTTACCTCTGAAGATAAGTTGGAAGCCCATTCTGCACCAACATCAGGTCCTAAAACTAGTCATGGCATGGATCAAGTCATAACTCCATCAGTACCACCAGTGTTTCAGATCCCTTTCTCGTTCCCCCCCACAGGAATGCAAGGAACCCCGGTGATGGCCCAAATCACATTACCTAGGCTTACTTTGGGATTACCTGTATGGTACCTAACACCACCTTATCCAAAAATGATACCAAAGCTATAACACCCCAGTTTGAACCCATAATGTAATTTTGTAAACAATTATGTAAATGCTAGAAACCATAAACAAATGGTCCAGGATGACCAAGCTATTGTAAATATGTACATTTTCAATATTATTATAAAATCTCTAATGGTTGCAGAGGAAGAAGGATGAAGAAGAGAGGGGGGGCTATGATTCCACAAGTGGGCAAGTGATAGTGGGTTAAGGGAAAATGACCTTAGTGAGCTTAATTTTATTTCCCTAGCCTTATCAATTTAAACCAAGTTTTTAAACCAAGATTAAGAGTCATGCTTTAATTAAAGCATTATTTAATTATCTTAAGAAGGGATTAAGAGGGGGAAAGTGGTTCCATGTGGGGTGGCCACATGGCAATCTGAAATATGCATATAAAAGTGAGATTTCAAGTTGGAGAGGGGTTCATTCCTCATTCCCTTCATCATACCCATCATTCTTTCCCACCATTCAAATTGCATTCACCATCATCCTTGCCATCACCTTGGATTACTAGAGTTTTGTACCTGTGAGAGAGGACCCGAGATGCCATTGGTGAATTGGAACTTTCCATGCCATTAACCTGGGTAGACTAATGTGTGAGGGGAACCTGGCCTACATATTGTACCTTGGAGTCCCAATTCGAAGATTTCATGTCCAACCTATTTTGGAGTGCTAGAAGGGAACTGGGGACTTCTTAAGGGACTGTTAGCTTAGAGAAGGGGGCTTGTTCCTGGCGTTGTGCAAGTTGATGGTGAAGGAGAATTGAGGATTGGGACAGTTGTGTAGGGGGTTTTTGCACCAATGGGTTGCATGAGAGATTGAGTTTTGTGGAGTCCTATTGGGGAGATCTTCGCCCTTGTGTATTGATAGCCCCAACTCGTGGGTGGCATGTCAAAGTAAGATATGGCTTGATAGAGCCTATGGCTAGGAGGAATGTCCTTTACCTACAACTAGTTGGATAAGAATTGATTAAAAAGATTAGTGTCTTATTGTGTATGATATTGCCATGAATATATCTATGTTTTCATATGGTTAGATCATATAATGTTCAATTCACTGGTTATAATGGTACAAATGCATGGAATTGCTTGGAATGGCATGTGTGTTTGTTTCATGCTTGAATTTCCTATAAATTACAATGCATGCATAAGATAATTTGGGTGACCATGTATATTTATTTTCCACTGTTAAATTAGATGAATTTATGAAAAAACAAATTTGGGCAAAAGTGGTGAATTCATATACGTAATTTGAGTTCCTCGTGGTCTCAATGGTTAAAAGAGGTAATTGGGTATGTTACAAAAGCCTATGTCCCAATATAATTTCATTCCAGTGTCACCCTTAGGGGTACCATCTGTTCCACCCATAGGTACAGATACACCAATGACAGAGGCACCACCTATCATAACCAAACCCAATGTTGGGGCATTAAGCAACCAAATTTGAAATCCCCTGTTGCACCAAATTCTACCCCTGCACCCAAAGTCAACCAACCTAGTGCTTTGTGCAGACAAGTGGGACATGCTACAAACCTGTGCCCCAAATTACTGGAGCTCAAAAATTTGCTCAACACACCTATTAGTGGAATGCATGCCGCCAACACTTCAACATGGGGCATGCCAACCACTCCGACCACAACCAATACTAGAACCAAAACCAAGGCATTGCACACCAATCATGCGTGCACAATTTGTTCTTTGTTTGGTCATTATACACATCATTGTCCTAAACTCCCTTGATTTCAAGACGCGTTGGTGAGCATGCACCTCACACACCTCGTGGTTAAAATACCTCATTCAATTTCCTAGGAAGTTGCTTCCATCAACATTGTCACTACATCACAATCAACGAAGGAAGAGCATGGTGGGTGTTCACCATGCAGGCACCACACCCATATGATTCCATCCACTATATGCATGGTCCCAACTAACCATGCCTTGAGGCCACTAAGTCCGACCCATACACTCAACCATGTGTGTGCCATTCGTCCATGTCGATCATGCGGGTTTTTAACCCATTACTCATTTCAATGCTCCATCCTGCCTGTGGAACAAGTAATCCACTTAGAAAAAATGCGGCTACAAGACAATCCTCCTCCCCCCATGGAAAACCCACCATTGTTTCCTCAAGAGGAGATATTTCCCTCGCCACCTACTACCACTGATCGTGTTGATATCCTCTATCTATCATCATCACCAATCCCATCTACCACCAACAATAGTCCATTGTCATCGGTAGCATAGCAACACAATGCATTACCAATTACTACACTTGTCAAAGTAGTTGATGCAAACTCATCTAAAGATGATGGAAGCTCTCCTATCCATAATGAGCTCTCCTTGGGTGACTTAACTCTAATCACAGTCAAATTAAGATCTTCCACCAATCTCTCTAATCACTTCTTTTCTTCTAATGAAGATATTTTAGAGGCCCTGAACATTCAAGAGCCACCATGGGATAATCTTCATCATAGATCATCCTTCTTACCTCATGATACGTGCATCAACATAGATATAGCTCAATAGTATACCATCCAATCCAAAGACTTCAATCCCCCTAATCATGTCGATTGGTTAAAAAACCCCATTCCAACCCCATATGCTTTCAAAGAGGGAAAGATGAATAATATCTCGCCCACAATCCAAGTGGATATTTCTGTCACCTCGCGAGTAGTCGAAAACATCTCTATCAAAGCATCTTTCCACCACAAGAGGTCACCACTTATACAACACTATTCAAAGAGTTTAGGGGTGTTTTTGCTGGGTCATATGCAAAAATTCCTAGACTTGATCCTACCATTGTCGAACATCATATTGACACATGGCGTGATGCATCACCAGTAAGGAAGAAGCAATGACTCGTCCACCCATCTAAAGCACTGACCCTTAAGGCCAAAATTTAAAAACTCCACCAAGTTAGATCCATATTTCCTATTGCTTACACATCTTGGGTATCAAACCAGGTACCTGTCAACAAAAGGCAAGGCACCCTATGTGTCTGCACAAGATTTAGGTATCTCAATCAGGCTTGTCCCAAATACAATTTCCCTACACTCTTTATTGATCAAATAGTTGACTATTGCGTTGGCCACAAAATTTTATCCTTCATGGATGGGTTGTCAGGAAACAAAACATCATTCAAAGAATATTGGTCAACATGATCAATACAAAACATCATTCACAACATCGTGGGGCACATTTGCTTATCACGTCATGCCCTTTGGCTTAAAGAACAACGGTGCTACATTTCAAAGAGCCTTGTACTATGTTTTTAATAATCTAGCTTTTATCATCTTGGCCTCCCTTGATGACCTCACAATAAAATCCAAGAAATGGGGCAATCACCTCGTCGATTTACGAACCATCTTCTTAAGATTTCGCAAGCACAACATATGATTAAATCCCCTCAAGTGCATATTTTTATTACTGCATGATGCTTGTTAGGGTTTATCATCTCTCAAAATGGGATCACCGTTCATCCACTAAAAGTTCAAACCATCCTAGAACTCTCCCTCCGAGAACATGATGAAAATTACAAAGCATCCAAGATAAAGCCAACTTCCTTTGGCACTTTGTCCCAGATTACGCCACTTAAGCACATGAATTCCTTTGTATTCTCGGGAAGGACATTCCTTTTCGATGGGATGAACAAGATCATATGTCTTTCGAGGAATTAAAAAAAGTATTGACCTCTGCTCCCCTCATCTCCCCACCCTACTTTGACAAGGTGTAGGACCCCGTCCTAGATATTCTAAGTTTAGTAATAATCCTTGTTTCCTTCCGTTTCCACATTTGTTTCAAGTTTTCAGTTTTGATTTTCTAACTTATGTTTATTTCTATGCATGTAAAATATATCAAGTTTACATTTGCTGGTTGTTATAAACATATTTACTGTTTAATCTATTTCTAACATTTACTTCTTATGTGCAGGTGTAACAACATATGAGCCTTATTTTTCTTATTGGAAATAATAATTTGACAGAGGTAGAAATGATAAAATATACCTGTATGATAAGTACCGGTTAATTAGCTAGTAGATCCACCCTTGTTGTTGTCCCCTTTGCTGATCCCTTTTGTTGAATGCCTTGTTGTTTCCCTGCAACCAAAACCTTCCCCAAACCCTGAAACTCAACCAGCCCAAACAGTTTTGTAACCCTGCCAACTGGCGAGGTCTCGCCAACCACCCAGCTCCAAAGGTACTCCTTTGGACCCCCGAGCCCAAACCGAGTACAATCCAACCTATTATATCCCTTCAAAAAATCTCCAGCAAGAACCCCCTTTCAGCTCTGCTCTCCAAATTCTATATCTGCTCTAAAAAATTCTCCCAAAAATATCTAAGGTAAAAGATCCTCCCTTCTTCCTCCCTTTTCCCCCTTATCCCCCCATGTTTTGCCGACTCTTCTCCCCACAATTAATACCCTTACCCCCAAAATTAATGTTTTCCCTCAAGGTCCTTCCTCGACCCCATCCCCCATCAATTCATAATTAATAATTTTATTTTGATGTATGGGCCCCCATCAATTTATAAGTAATAATTTTATTTTAATGTATGGATTGGGGTCACCCACCAACCACAAGTTTCATATTAAATGCGAACTTATCCTCATTAATACCATTCTTCGTTCATTGACTAATACAACACCCAAATTCACATTTTAATTAATAATTAATAATGTTTATTTATAAATCTCAAGCATCTTTTAACATATTAATTTAATACCACATCCTAATTAGTCATAATTAACCATAATTAATTATAATTAATCATAATTACCATTGATGGAGCTATTATAATTCATCATTTAATTAACATTTATTAGTCACGTTGATAGTAATGTGGTTAACAACAACCAATCCTCATTAATACCTATTTACTGATTTAATAACCATTAATTGAATAACTTAACATAAATATTAAGTTAATTATTAATTAAGCACAAGCATGTACACAGTGATCATTTAGAATCACAACACATCCACACAATATTTCAATATATAACTCATATATTCAATTAAGCATTACTAACCAAATTGCATTATTTACTACCTAATTTAACCGTAACTTGTTTATTAATCAGCAATAATTAATCATTAATGTACAATAATTAACATTAATCAACATTAATAACCTTAATTGACGGTAATTAACATTAATCTACATTGTTAGCATTAATCAACAATAATTAATTATTAAACAACACTAATTAATCATTATTATTCAACAGTATTTCACGAAATCATAAATATGTAGGCGAGTTATGTAAGCGCAGCTACTACTTACATGCCTCGCGTAAGTACACTAACAATAATAAATCACACACATCAATCATAATCAAGAACTTATTGTTTACTAACACATGTTTTAACATAGTTTGCAAAGTGTCACCTTTTACCTAACTACATTTTATTAAGTTGCGGCAATTCATACAGTACCGAGTTACGACACATAATCAATCAAGGTCTTACACACATACAGTTAGATCTTGTTTTTATCCCGACTTCAAGCTACAACTATCTACCTAAATCATCACTAACTTCCACATCCTATCCTGTCCTCTGTTGGACTACCCTGAAGTGTCAAGCCATGATCGGCTCCAGCTAGAACCCGTAAGTGGAAGTGTCGACTACATTGACCAAGCTTCCCCAACAGGAAACCACCAGTCATCATCACACACCTTGGGGAGCACGCCGTAGCACAGCCCTCCCATGACTCTGTGTTTCGGGGATAAACGGTGGGTAAAGCCTCCACCCCCTAATGGAACAAGGGACTATGTCTACCCGACATAATAACACCGTTGCACTTGTACTCGGTCTATCATCGTATAACCCATCCGAGCGGTTGAGTTTCCTGAAACCCTACCCCACCCATGTCATAATATACATCATAATAATAATCATGCAAAACTAAATAATGCATCACTCACATACCATTTATCTTTCGAAGTCCATGTCCCTGAGGCTCTCCCACCTTGTAGGATCCAACAATCACTTAGTCGTTTTAACCTGTAAGTCAATCCTCGACATACAATATAGAATATTGTGCATAAATCCGCAACATATACACATACATTTCATAATAACATAACAATAATAACTCATTTATTCGCCATGTACCTGGCATAACATTCATTTATTCAACATATATCTGTAACGGTATCCACGTACCCATCATTCAGTAATTTGCATATATAATTAACATATGATACATATCTAAACATGACTATCGATCGTAATACTAATATCACACACACACATCTATATATTGGAAAAATAATAGAACCATATGCCCACAGTGTCATCAAACCGACGCAGTCTCACAATCAAACAAATACAACATATAATAGTAGTTCAGGTAGTAATGTCAAAATGGGGCGTTACACAAGGATTTCATCCTTTACGTCTCAGATTTGTCATGCTTTGTCGCTTGCATCCTAGTCCAAAATGGTGAAGGATAGAATGAGCATGTCATTTACTACATTAATAAAACACTAGAAGGACAACCTCTCAATTACAACCATGGCAAAAAGTTAGCATTAGTTGTAATCTTCTCATTGCAGAATTTGCGCCGCTACATCCTATTGCGCAAAACAACAGTGATCATAGATTGTAACCCCATGCAATACACACTTAGCCAACGACTCATCAATGGTAAATTTACTAGGTGGATTTTTATTCTCCAAGAATTTGATCTCGCATCCCTTACACCTAAAAGAAAAAAATCCTTGGCTCTAGCCGAGCTCATCACCGATCTCCCTGCCATTACATCAAATCCTTGACAAACACCTCTTCATATTAACTGGTGACGATTTGTGGTACAGTGATATCCTTACATATATCTAAACACAAAAATTTGCCTCTCACCTGTCCCATGATGATCATCACCACATTCGCCACCAAGCCCCAAGGTACCTCCTCCTCAGATACATTATGTATCAATGTGGAATTGACACCATCTTATGATGATGTTTATCTCATGAAGAAGTTGAACATGTCCTTAACGATTTCCATAGCGGACCATATGGAAACAACCTATCCATATTGGCCACTGCCTAGAAAATCCTTTGCATTGGTTACTTTTTACCTTCACTCTTCAAATATTACATACACTTCATCAAAAGGTGTGAAAATTGCCAAATATTTTCTTGTAAAACGAGGGCACCACCCACCCCCCTCCATCTAGTCATCACAACTGGTCCATTTTTCAAGTAGGGAATCAACTTCATGGAATGTCACCCTGCTTCATCCAAAGTCCAAAAGTACATCATCGTCGTCGTTGATTACTTCACCAAATGGGTCGAAGCAATGCCTACCTTTAACTACACGGGCACTGTTGCAACCTGCTTCTTCTTCAACCACGCCATCTCATGATTTAGTATACCCAAACAATTGATCTATGATAATGGAACTCGCTTCTGCAATGAAAATTTCGAGGAGTTTCTAGATTTGTCAGGATTGAAACATAAGTTTTATACCACTTACTATCCTCGGGCCAATGGGCAAGGAGAAGTCAACAAAATCATCAAGACCATGCTCCAACAGATAGTGCACAAGAGAAAAAATAATTGGCATCACATGCTCTTTCCCAGCTTATGGGAATACCAAAAATCAATGAAAACCACCAGTGGATTTACTCATTTTCATCTTGTTCATGGGGTGGAAGCTGTCCTACCTATTGAATGTCAAATCCCTACACTCCAATCAGTTGTCAAACTATTGCCAAACAAATCGGCATTAGAAGAACGACTATTCACCTTAGAGCATCTGGATGAAGAATGTCATGACTCATTACAACAAAATGAAGCCATGGAACTTCGCTAGAAATCGCACTATGACCATCAGGTCTACTCGTGTACTTCAATGAAGGCGATTTTTTCCTTGTATGTAATGCCAAAAGGGACAAAAATGTCCTGTCCCCAAATTTTGCATTGGATCACAATGGCCTAAGCCACTTGGCCATGTTCATGATAGTTTTCAAATTGGGGTAAAGGGTCAAATAATTTCCAAGCATGATGTCCAAGTTAGTAAAAATGCAAAATTAGATCCAAAAGGACAAGGTGGGTCACATGAAGAGAAAATTCCGAATTCAAGGTTTGTAATGTCCCCATCCAAATAAATTATCATGGAGGAAAAATTCCACTAACCTACTAGTTCTCTAGGTTGGGGTGGAAGCATCAAAATTTGGAATAAGGGAGCTACAAGACCCAAAATGACCTTATACTTACAAATTCACATTAAATGGGCCAAATAAACAATAATAAAGAGGAAAATGAAGTGGCATTGGATCATGAGGGCGCATAAGAGGTTGTGGGACCCACATGTGGCAAGATTCCCCACTACACTTGGCATCATTCTCACACAAATTTGAGTTCAAGGTGAAGGGTAACATACTTGGGATAGATGAAGAGGCAATATTCATGGAAAGAATCATGGAGGCTCAACTTGGAGTGGAAGAGTAACTCCCAATGAAGAGGAAGAAGCATAATAGACAAATTGTGACACTTGTGACAGGATTCCATGGCATCTATGACAACAATGATGAATGAATATGTGACAAATATGAAAAATTCAGACCTGATGGTAGACCTATGACAAATCTGACATATCAGGGCTAAAAATAGCCACCAAGAGGGCGCATAGAGGGAGTTATGGTCAGCGAAGATTCCCAATTCGAATTGGGGAAAGAGGAGTGCAATAATGAGGAGAACAAGTGTCTCATGAAGGAATCAATCACTAACTCGAGTTGGGTGGGTGTCTTGAAGGGAAATTCAACCTCATGAGTCCACATGAAGTTAATAAAAAGGGAGGATGACAAAGGAGAGCAGCTTTTTGATCATTTTTGTTTTGCACTTTTGGAGAGCTTAGCTTGTCCATGCATGGTGGGTGTTTACCTTCCTTGTTATTGAACCAATTTCGAAAGTGAAATATTCCTATCCAAGTTGGTTGGAGGAGATGCAATTCATGCCTCTTATCATAGATTAAAGATGTGTTTAATGCAGGTTCAAGTCCCTCTATAGTTCGAGTTCCTTTCATAGATCTTCTCATTTCTCTTCTCACATATTCTTCTCAATGTCCATGTTCTAGTGTTAATGGCGCACTCATAGTTGTATAAAACTTGTGGAGGATAACTGTGTGACTCCATTGTTATAAGATCTGATGTATAACACTTTTTTTAGTTGCATATCTGAGCTATATCTCGAAATCCTATGTCTATGATGTAAAAATTCCAAGCAAACCACTCATTCGAGTTAGTTTCCCCTCTACTTTCTTATGGACTTTTTGGAGTAGTTTTGCATCTGTTTTGTATCATACTTTTTCTGATTTTTGCAGTTGTTTGAGCATCCTATGATGTACTATATATGACCAAACTAAATTATGCAATCCCATTGGGTATTTGATTAAATTTTATGCAACATTTTCCATGTCCATTGTTCACAATTTCCAAGCAATGTCTAGGTGTTACAACTCTTTGTTTGATGGGTGAAATAACTAGTTGTAGATCGTGATCAATGCTGCATTTTGGTTTTCAATGAAGTCATTTACCTATTCCAAGCCTCTTTTCAAAAATTAGGGAGGTTCGTACAGTGTTTTGGAAGCCAAAGAGTCAGTCACTAGTGGAGGGATTACACTTCAAAAATTGATAGTATTGTGTGACTCCATTGTTATAAGATCTGATGTATGACACTTTTTTAGTTGCATATCTGAGCTATATCTCGAAATCCTATGTCTATGATGTAAAAATTCCAAGCAAACCACTAATTCGAGCTAGTTTCCCCTCTACTTTCTTATGGACTTTTTGGAGTAGTTTTGCATCTGTTTTGTGTCAGACTTTTTCTGATTTTTGCAGCTGTTCGAGCATCCTATGATGTACTGTATATGACCAAACTAAACTATGCAATCCCATTGGGTGTTTGATTAAATTTTATGCAACATTTTCCACGTCCATTGTTCACAATTTCCAAGCAATGTCTAGATGTTACAACTCTGTTTGATGGGTGAAATAACTAGTTGTAGATCATGATCAATGCTGCATTTTGGTTTTCAATGAAGTCATTTACCTATTCCAAGCCTCTTTTCAAAAATTAGGGAGGTTAGTACAGTGTTTTGGAAGCCAAAGAATCAGTCACTAGTGGAGGGATTACACTTCAAAAATTGATAGTATTGTTCCCTTTCATTCCTCATTGATTAATGCAAGTCCTAAAGGACTTTAGCAAGTGTATGAGTGTCCCGTAGATGCATTAGGATGTACTAATACCCCTCAATCCCTTCCAAATAGAATTCGAAAGCATTTGGGAACATTTGGGACAGTTTTGGGTTTCACTAGTACAAGGTTCGAAATTGGCCAAAATTGAACAAATTTTCATATTAGGGATATTACAAAAAAACCCGGACTTGGTAAATTCACATCCATGTGGATAGGGACATACATAGTTAAACAATGTTTACCCAAAGGATCCTATGTCCTAAGTGATCCATAAGGGGTTCTTCTCAATAGTTATGTCAACGGGTTGTATCTAACGAGATTCTTCCCATAACACCTGATTTTCCCTTCAGGTATACTATGTTTCTTTTTTAAAAAAAATTGCATTATCAATACTCTCGTAATGATCATTATTATGCTTGAGTAATTGCATCATGTGTGCAATATTATCTTCAAGAAGCAGTCCATCCATAATACATCAATGGTGCACAAACCTGAATCCTAGGTATATCACCTCAATCCTACATATAGGAAAAGTATCCCCTCTATTTGCATTTCATCTATCTTGTAAGCCTGTTGATATTCGTAAGGTCCTAATTCTCAGTAATGATACACCATCACTGTCATTACCTGGAGGAGCATGTTACCCCATGGGTGTGCGCACCATTACAACCTGTTCAGACTTTGGAACCCATGATGGCGAACCCCAAAGTCCAAGGAATCTAATAACTCACCAAGTTTTTCAAGTTGAAACCACATATAGTCACCTTACATTCTACTCAGTTCATCACTCAGATTCATTGGCACATGTAACAATTATGATTCATAGATAATCTCTCATCTCCTCCATGAGAAATATACCGTCTACATCCCTCTTTGTATCATCAACCCCTGAGAAGACCACATTGGTGCCCTACCCTCCGAAAACACTAATTTGATACATATATTCCCGCTGGAACATTCTGCATGACATTAATTCACAGGGCACCCATCTTCTTGTTTGTACCAAACCACCACATGTTCATCATAAAAATGATTCCCTAACTCATTCAAAACCATGGGAATCCCACATGTATCATTCTTTGGTTTCCCAACCTACTAAAACTATGGGAACCTCATCCATATTATTTTTGTACAAATGGTTCCTTGATTCACTCAAAATCGTGGGAACCCCATCACATAATTATTTTGTTAGACCCCCTAGTCACCCTTGATCGATGTACTTGAGTCCACACATAACCCCAACATTGTCAGTTTTGTCATCCAGATGCCTTACTCCATCAATATTTTGTCCATGATCACAACCTTCATCTGCAGTTTATTTTCCTCCATTACACCCTGTATCACCATTTGAAGAATGTTGTCATCAACCACTCACCCAATTTACATCGATCAAGGGAATTTGTGAGCCCCAATATTATTAACCAGTAGTGTGCTAGGCATGTTAGTGTCCCAATTGGTTACAAAATGATCTTTGTTCTTGAGATAAGACTGCCATCTTATCAACTGCTTCATCTCTCATCAACTTCAGATCACCTCATTCTGAGAGCTATAGTAGTTACGATTGTACCTTGGGATCCCTTACCAATATAAGGGATCACCTCGAACTAAGTAGGGAGCGTCATCAATGCTCCCTAACTCAGTGGTATCCCCTATGGTCAATGCCAAAAAATCTATTGCATCAAGGGGATTCATATGTTTCGATGGTAGTAGTGTTCACATTTATGATTCATGGTAGTAAAACATATGACATAATGAAGTTCCCCTTCCAGCAACTCATCATTATTCAGGTTCCCCACCCCAATGGGATGCTTGCCATCATCAATAGTTTCGATTCTTCAGCATTAGTAACATCACCAACAGTCCAAGAATCATTTACTCATACGAGGATCGAAGCCGCCTTCCTCCTTGTAGCAACAGTATTAAGAGATGACCCCTCGGTCTCGTCTTACTGTAATCTATTTTGATATATTTTTCACAAACATAAGGATGTCTGTCTCGTTTATATAAAACACCATTCATTAATTGCAGCTTCAACAGTCATCACCAACAACCTTCGCCCATGAGAAACTATTTTTACCCACAAATACTTGATAACTTACCATAATAGAAGAGAAATAAATAATGATGCATTTCGTCTATACAATAACTTACAAACCTCATACATTAAGGGCCATCTATTAATGCTTAATTTTCGCACACATGCTACATTTCAGCTAATATCGCAGGAATACATCATCAACATTCAACATGCAGCTCACCGAAGACATTCTCATAAGATCCTCAAGACAAATTGAACCTCAGATTGGAAAAAGCAGTCATTTTGGACAATAGCACGACTATTTTCACTGAACACCCTCACTGATAGCGTGACGCCTTGTTCAGCGAACCATGCGAACCAATGCAACCTCTTGTTCAGCGACTCGCACAAACTAGCATGACTTCTTCTTCAAAAGTTGCGTGAATATCAAAACAACGAGACCACTTACGTTCCACATTGCATTCAAGGGTCATAATGACTCCCTTAGCTCTAAAATTTGAACTAAACTCCTCACATACTTGGGAGCATTCAATATCCCCCTTCATGTACTTGGAGAACCAATTCACTAGCAAGGGTGTTCACATTGGGATCTAGATGTTTCATGGCATCCATTTGGCCTATCAAAGGAAGCCATGGGCATGCATTCTATAAGAGAAAATCAAGAGAAAAGTTATGTTGCAAGAATTGCATTGAGAGCTCAATTTTCAATCCACTTCTTACCTCTAATTGGCATGCAAATCTCCCTTTCTTTCTTCCTCTAAGAAGCAACATTTTTCTCCATTGTTATAAGTTTTTTATCTTGCATTTGTGTGTACAAAAAGGACCTCCCTAAGGGAGATTGTAGGATTCCCTTTGAAGCCTTCACCTCCTGGGTGACATCGTTGTAACAAGATTTACCAATGGGAAATCATCATTTAGTTTGTCATACTCTTTTTCTTTTATTTTGCTTAGCACTTATCCATTTTAATTTATATTTTTGTTTATTTTTATTTCTTGCTTAGAGTTTGCTTTGCCATTTGGTATATGGAATACTAACACTCAATCGAAAATATTGTGTCCTTGCTGCAACCTCAAGTATATCCCAAGAGGGAAGTCCACACACCCTTGTGGTTTTTTTCCCTCAACATCATCCCTTTAGTATGTGGCATCCCATAGCATTTATAGCAAGCAAGGCATCCATAACACTCCCTCGTGTTCATGGCTCCCCCACTCTCATTTTACCCACCCCACTGGTTGGTTTCTTTATGTCATTCTCTCTAACTTTATGTTTAGTAGGTGGGGTATCTCTAGTAAGAGATATCATGGATGCAGATAGTTCTGAGAAGCGATACATATAGGTTACAGAAGGGTGTGGAGTTGGAGACACATAGTAGAGATTTGGGGAAGTGCTAGGAGGATTTCATGTTTGGGTGGTGAGCTCTATATTCTGAATATTTGTATGCATGTACACATGGCCAACCCTTCGAATTGGGGAGAAGTTGGGGGGGTGGCATTAATGACATCCGAGAGATAAAAATAATGATGTGTGGGATGAATTCTCAAATGAAGGGAAGGAAGAGGTCAATTGATAATATAACCTCTCACATTGAGCAATAGCATGCAAGGCAAGATGATTTCACTAAAAGGAAAAGGCCCCATAGTGGAGGTTTTTAGTGTTATAGAATTTGTCAAAATTCTTAAGAAAACCTCTGCTACAACCTACGCAAATGGTACCAAATGCTTTAGTAGAGGTTTTTATGGAAATTTATTATAACTTAAAAAACTCAATTGCCGAAGGCTTTTGCAAAGGTTTTTTTATTGGTGCACTTTGTTGAACCAAATTCACCAGTGCTAACAAACATAAAATGTATCAGTGCTTTTGAAAACAATACATGCACTGGTGCACATCAAAATTTGTGCACCGATGCTTGGTAATACATATAGCACCAGTGCATACCAAAATTGTAACCGGAACCAGTGCTTTATAACAATATATGCACTGATGCTTTATATTGAATGTAGCACCAATGCTTACGAACTAATAAAAAACACCGGTGCTTTATAACAATACATGCATTGGATTTTTATATTAAATGTAGCACTGGTGCTTACGAACTATAAAAAAACGCCGGTGCTTACTAACTATTACAAAGCACCAGTGCGATAACTGAAGGAAAACACACTGGTAAAGTTGGCTGGGACGTTGGTCGTCGCTATATTTTTTAAATTTAATGGTGTGGTTAATATACAGTGGCGCACCAGGGCATATGAATAGAAAATTGCTAGGGGCATGCACCGAGTATTCTACTGCACACATACTATGTTGTTTTAAGTGCACCAGTGCGACAATCTATCAAATGCACCGGTGTGATTTTGTTTGGAAAGCACCGATGTGATTAAAACGATCAGAAGTATCGATGAGTATTACATGTTTAGTGAATAGTGACTATTGACATCACATTGGAATATCTATATTTTATTTTTATTTTGTTTAATTCCATTATTCATCAGAAATTGAAATAATTTTTATAGTAGTATTCATTTGAATTTTTATTATTGTGTTTGGATATGATGTTTGGATTAATTAGTCATATCATAAATTTTCGCATCTATTGTAATATTTAATCATCCATATACGTAATTAGCGATGAAACATTTCACATGTAACATTTCACGACATTGGAAAATCCAATAGAATAAAAAACTTAATTTTATTATATTATACCAACAAGAGGCCCCTTCTCATACAAAATTGGACAACATAAATTCCACAATAATCAAAATGTCAACATGCACGTAATTGTTACACTTGTTGGTAACCCGTTGTCTTTCAATTGGAATACTATGTCCAACACATTATACAAAATGACTAATTTTCACAGATAATTATTTCGAAATATACAGTAGCTTGCATTAGCATCCAAAATATATGGATCATCATTCTTTGCTAGAATTATTATCAGTGCTCGAGCCACTTGCATGACTTGGGTTATTTGGCCGGATGTTTTGTTCATTTCCTAGATTGTTTTCTTCTTCTTTAGTTTCCATCTACAAACATACAAATAAAGTGTAATGAGTGTATATACATTGTTGGGAATAACTAAATTTAAAATAGATTATATATACATGAATGTAAATTGAAAAGTGACGCACCATAGAAAGAATTGAGTCTTGAATGATACACATTCTTTCAAAACCAAATCTCATGCATTCTTTCAACAAGTCTTTTGTTAGCTCTCTTTTGTTGGCTCCACTCCATACTTTGTTTCTTGGAAGTTTTATACCCCGTAACAAATCATAGATTTAATATAAAGAATTTTTTATGTTCTATTAATTATAAAATGAGAGAATTAAAACAACATAGATACTAACAAATTTCACAATTAATTGTTGATACGCTAACATATACTCATGACCCTTACTTAACCCAATGTCAATCAATTCTTCTTATGGCTCTTCTTTATATGTCAATCAATTTGTTTTTTCTTATGTTGGCATTCCCTTCTATTGTTGTCAATCCCTGCATAAGATTCAACATATGTGAGTTAGATTATTTGAAACATATTAGTGAATATTCTTAAGTACATTATTACTCAAAATTCAATAAAAAAATCATATTGATTTCTTTTTTATTCACCTGATTCATCCCTCTGCAACTTTTCCATCAAGGTTTTATGCTCTTCTGCACTTAGATTGCAAAGAATCTTATCTAGCTTCCTCATTTTTTGTCGTTGCATGTCACACATTAACTAATACATATTAGTTAAATTTACAAATAATTCAAACATATTAATTTGATACATAAATTACAAAGAACTTTCCTTCTTTCCAATTTTGGATGTGCTCCCATCACGTCGATTAGAATTGTTGTTCATTGAACTCTTATCATGCATTTTTTTATCAATAAACAACCTGGACCATTAAATAGAGAAGTTATTTAGTATATTATACAAATAAATTACAAACAGTCTACCATTTTGGTGTGTTTCAGTATACGAAACGCATCTGTGCTTCTCATACATGAATGCACTGATGCACCAATTTGAATGCATCGTTAACCATAAAAAAATAAAATATTCATATATACATTTATCAGTGCGATATATTTATTATAAAGAAT
Source organism: Larix kaempferi (assembly GCA_027924585.1). NCBI lineage: Eukaryota > Viridiplantae > Streptophyta > Pinopsida > Pinales > Pinaceae > Larix > Larix kaempferi. The sequence goes on along the minus strand of BSBM01000066.1, from coordinate 9,567,400 downwards.
CAGGAATCAAAACGATGCACTTTCATAATTAATGCACCAGTGCATTAGAACAACTCGACTGCACCGACAAATTCATAAGCATTTTTCTTTTAAATGAAAAAAATAACAGGACTGACATTACCGGTGCATTATTAATATAAACGTATTGGTGCATTTAAACAAATCGACTACACCAAAAACTGTGTGAGATTTTTTTTTAAATTTAAAAAAAAAAACTAAGAGGGTCGATATGGTTTAGGATTTGACCCAAGAAGTGGTCCCATCGCACCCAACGCCTTATATATAAAACTACAAATCCTTTAAATCTAAAATCCCTAAAAATAAAATCCTATTTGTGAAACAATAGAGGGATTTAAGCCCTAATGTAAAATTTTGCAACCACATACGAAAGGAAGCAACAAGAAAATATAAATATGAAAATAAATAAACCATGCATTGTGATCAATAGTAATAATTTATGTACCGGGTTGGTAGGTGCGGGAGGGGTAATTTTTTACCCTGGTGGAAACATACAGACTGAGTTTGCATGGGGACTTGAGAAAGCTACAAACAACAGCGCGGAATGGCTTGCGTTACTCAAAGGGTTGGAATTAGCTACCAGCCTGGGACTGAAGGAACTAGTAATTTTCGGCGACTCCCTCCTTGTAATCAGAGAGGCAAAGAAGCTAACCTTGAGCTACAATCAACCTGCCTCTAAGCATCACCACATCTTCAAGAATCTTCTAATCGATTTTACCGCCATCAAGCTCCCACACATCCTCCGAGCAAACAATCATGTAGATGATATCATGGCCAACAAAGGGGTTCTCATTAATTATGGGTTTATTTTCCTTAATGAAAATACTATGGAAAAATGTTGGATCCCCTAAGATTTTTATTCTCTCCTATAACCCACCACCTTTTCTCTATGACCCTCATCCCTTATCCCTCCCACATGGGCATTAATTCCCACTCTCTGCGTGGCGTTCCAATCCTGCCACCTTCCATCCGTCCTAACCATGCATTAATGGCACATTGGTATACAACCTGTCCTCCTTGGGATGGCACGCTTTATTTATCCCTATTTTTCTTGCACCATTCAACATTTTCACACAGCTCTCTCTCGACCTATGTCTGGGTTACCTTGTTCTAGTTTCGGGCTCTCTGTGTAATGAGCGACTTCTCCTCTGCGTTTCACTTAGCATCCTTCGCGGGTGCTATCCCTAACTCAAGCCATATCCCTTCCCATTGCCTTCTCTGTCATATGTCTTTGCCTTCAGTGCCCTCGTGTCCTTCCACTTTGCAGAATCTCAACTCACTATCTTTGGAAAACCCCAGAAAAGCTCTCTTATCCCACACCCTTAATCTCGCCGCTGTTGAGGACAATCTTGGGATGGAAGACACGGAGGAGCAACTTCGACACATCAGGGCCGAGAACGCAGAGACGAAGAAAGCTCTGGGAAGATTATACACTCTGCTTTCATCTACCATCACCAAAGTTAGAAATGGGAATACCCCGATGAATGGAAGAATTGGTACCATCTCTGAAACCTTGGACTATGCGGTTCTCAGTATATCGAACATCGACTCCAAAACCAACGACAACAACAAGAATATCACTGATGGGGAGGGGAAAATTGGAAAGCTTCGTGAAGAGGTTGGCCGCTGTCTCCGAGCCACTCAGGACGGTGCAGAGTCGGATACTGGCAAGTAGCATGACCCATCTGCTGAAAGTGTTCCTGGACCTCCAACACGAGATTATGGACGCCCTTGAGACTTCTCAAGACCCCGGTTTTTTGCATACTCTGCTTTCTTTCTACAATTTAATGGAAATGCCTATTTTTGCTTACAGTATAGTTTATAGGATAGAATCTACACCAGTTAATATTTTTTGCCACAATTACGAAGTAACAGACTCTCTTCTGCAATTTCAGTATGTTTTGTTTTGTAATCCTTCTACTTGGGCAATTTGTAAGGAGCTATAGTCTCCATAGAATAGGACTCTTCAGAAACAGTTTCAATTTTGTAAAAGAGAAGCAAGATGACACATACATTAGCTCTGTCAGAGAGCAGTCCTCCTCTTCTGTTTTGTAAACTCTCTCTTTTTTAATATAAATGACTCTTAACTGTTCTTGTTAAAAAAAAATAGTAATAATTTACGTACTTGAAATTTCTACTATGCAGGGTTTTTTTATTCAACATACATTACAAATTTCGATCTTCAGAATAATTTGGTTGCTCCAAACTCCTACTCGATAACTCTCTCTTCCAAAACTCTCACCTCAAAATTTCGATAATATAATGAAAAGTGATTAGTTTTTTTTAATAGCTTATAGAATTAGTTTTTGAAATTGAAATTCCCGCTCCTTTTTCAATTTATGGGAAAATAATTATGTGACTTTTAATTTTTAATTTTTTGGATAACGGTGCGTTATTTACATAAGAGCACCGATGTGTCATAACATGAAATGATTTGGAGATCTCATTAATCCCAGATCCTTAGTTGATCAATGCAGAGCATCCCTGATTTAGAGATCTCATTAATCCCATATCCTTAGTCGATCAATTACAGGATGCTACTCATTCATATTCTTACAAGAGGAACCGAGAATGCTGCAACTCACTGTTGCAATCATTCCGCTGACTCTATGGATTCTGCCCACTAGGCGTTTTACAGATATTTTCACCACAGTTTTGCGTTGTTGTTCTCAATCCATGTTTTTCCTGCACACATTCCTCCTTGACAATACCCAATACCCAGATTGATATAATTTGCACCCCAGTGTCTCGTATTCCTTTCATATTGCGGCACAGATTACAACATCTTCATAATAATTAGGACGAGCACAACATTCTCAGGAAGGAATTAAGCTTACAACAACTTTCCATGGTCGTGTTGTGATTGTAATGTGAGAGAAAATTGCATGATGTTGCAGGCGTGTCGTGAGTTCTTGCAGCACCATGACTATAGCAAGAAAAGCAAGGCGCTGCATTGATATAATTGTAATTTGATTTATCTTTTAGATGATCAATAGATCTTGAGCTTAACATGAAATTTGTGCTCTTATTGTGAAAGAAACAGAGAACGAGATTTGATTATATAAGAATATATTTTCTATTTGATTTCCAACTGTAGTGAGATTGTGCTATGTGATTTATGAATCTTCACAAAATGGTAAAAGCATTTCATATCTTAATTATGAAACTTTATTTTTATTATTATTATTATTTTATAATTTAATTTTCAAACTCAACACTAAGTAAAGTCATTATTATGGATAAATGTTACTTGAAATATTTTACGTTTTCAACTTTTTACGAGCATATTTTCCTTCTAGTTTTGTTCTATTTCGGTTGGAAATTTTTAAAAAATATTAAAATCACATATATTAGTTATGAAAATTGCATAATTTGGGTGCCATGAAGATATTTAAGGGTGTTGAATCTATTTATGAATTCAAAAATACGATTTAAAAATGTAGAAATTTGGATTTTACCCAAAAAAAATAGACTACTCATTATTTAATATCCACCATACGTGATAGTTCTTTTTATATATTATTTATTTTTTAAATACACAATTATATATATATATATATATATATATATATATATATAAAATAAGTTTGTAAAGACATTGTTTTGCTTAGAAGAAGAGGTGGGGTTATGATTGAATGATATTGAGCTTCGAGTTCGAAGGAAAGATCAATTCTTTATGTATTGTAAGTTATATAATCGCATCCTTTTGGGATGCTTCATTCTTCAGCTTTAAACTACGCATCCTGCCGATTCATGGCTAGGGTTTCCATGGCTGTGCTGCTAGGGTTTCCATGGCGACGATAGGATTTCCTGGGCGGTGCTTGGATGGTTGGTGAAGGTGGGAAGACGGCTATGGTTGTGGGATGACGACTACGGTTGGGGTCTGGGCTCTCGCAGGTAGTGGATGGTGCCGAAAAAAATGATATGGCGTTATAGTGAGACATTCTCTGTTTCGGCCGGTTTTGCACCATTTCTGATCACTGGAACTCGCTATACGGCGCTGTCGACATCGGAGTGTGGACCAACCTGCTGACTGTTTATTGCCGTTTTGGAAGCCATTTGTATTTGTTAATGATTTTACCATTAGTGGTGATTACGCCGTGGTTTACTCTGTTTTGTGGTTGCTGTCGAAGTTGTCGTAATGGGTGCTGTGGGTACTTAATAAAGATCTCCCATTACAACTCCTGGCACTTTAGTTCCCATTGGTTGTAGCTGCTGGCTCGGAATCTGGTTTTGTGGATTATATCCGACAGGGTTTTCGAGGGTGGTAATATTCCTCTCGGTGTGGTGTGTTGGGAGGCAGCCGGTATGGGGGATAATGTGACGGCACCCATCCTCCCGACGGACAACAATTTGAGTGTGTCTGATTACATGATACAGGAAGTGGGTCTATTTAAACCGGACGCCTTCTTTAAAAACCAGCTTAAAGGAAAGCAGGCCTTAAACCTTTCAAGCCGACATGTGGCACCCCGTGGCAAGGCATTCAGGGGACATTCGGCAGGGGGGAGGACACCTGTTGAAAACGTGGGTTCGGACCCATCCGTCGGCAGTGGTAGGAGACTACCTGGTGCGGAAAACAGAGAGAAACCTGGGGCTTCTTCCCGCGCAGCTCGTCGCTTGAATGGTAAATATTTTCGCAGACCTGGTGAATCCTGGTTAACCGTTGGCAGGGACATTGGGCTTGAGGAGGTTGTAGAATTTAACATGACTGTGTTGGTTGGCAAGTTTTCTTACCACGCCATGAACCGTCGAGATATTGTCCATTGGATTACGGAGAAGTGGGGTCCTATATTGAAATACACTCCACAGATATTTGCCCTGGCATGCGGTTGGTATGGGTTCAAATTCGAACAGGAGGTGCACTGTGACCTCATTATGGGGAGACTTTGGCTATATGGCCCGGGAAGCTTAATGCTGCAAAAATGGCAAACTGATTTTGATCCTGAAACAGCTTCGGTGAGGCTCTGACACTTGTGGGTTCTTCTGCCTGGGCTACCTTTGGTACTCTGGAATCGTGGGGCGTTCGAAGCCATAGGAAACTGTATTGGGAGGTTTCTACATGTCGAGGATGAGCACCTTAATGGGTTTGATCGCCGTATGGGCCGGGTCCTTGTGGAGGTGGATATTTCTTTAGGATTGATTGATGTACTTAACATCAACTGGCGTGGCAGAAAACTCACTCAGGTCATTGATTATTGGGGCATCCCATTCCAGTGTTCAAACTGCAAAGAGGTGGGACATTTGTGGCGGCAATGCAATGCTCCGGCTTCTTCTGGTCGGCTCAGAGATGGGGGTCCGTTCTGGTCCTCGGACGATGGCAGTGACATTGAGATGGACTCGGCGGGCTCGCTGGACGGATAGTCCAACAGGGTGCCCACACACGATGCTCCGAATTCAGAATTGTTTCGTAAGTTAGAATCACGGGACCCTCATTTCTTCCATTCACTGAATGAGTTAGATATTTCATTTATAAATGCATTAGATTTAAACAATGGAAATAATGGAAACTATTTGAGTCGTCGCCATCACTTGAATGCTAACTCCTCCGGGACCGAACATATTTCAAATGAATCTACCGGAAATGATGACCCTTTATCCGAGAATGAGCTGGCTGGGAAAGCAAATGTGTTTAGCCCTGCTGTTTCCTCCCTTGTCATATCTGTTACCCCCGATATTCCTCATACAGGGTCCCCAACAGTTATCATAACTAGCGACTTTGAGATTCCTATCCTGGCACAGGATGTAAGAGGGGATGGAGTTAAACTGGAGGGAATTAAAAATCTGACTGATGAATCGGGTGGGGGTTGGGGTGGGATAAGTCCTGTGACACTATCGGCATCGGTAGGTCTTGCTGGGGGACCGACCTCATCATTGGATCCAGGGGAGAAAATCATACTTATACCATCTTACTCGGAAATGGTGAAGAAGATGCCTATCCCAACCTACTATAAGAACCAGTTGATGGATGAGTCGGTGCCACCTGGTGGTGAATTGGGGGACTCGTTGGGCTTGAAGAAATCTGAACAAGCAGGGGTCAATAACAATATCTCTGCGACTCCCCCTGATACTATGGGAGATTTATGTGTTCAAAAGGGAGCACATAGGGGGGGATTGGCCCCATATTTCTCTCCTCTTAAAACGAGGAGTGCTAGGAAAAACAAGAAGGTCACCCTAGGGGGGTATGAGGATGGCCGAGGTAATGTGGAATCCCCCAAATCTGCTGATACCTGGGGTCTTAGAGGAATGAAAGCCCTTGCAAGGGTTCGCAAATGATCTTCTTCTCATTAAATATCCGGGGTGTGGGGGGTCTACCCAAACAATTGGCCCTCAAGAGAGTTCTACATATCATCAACCCAGATTTGGTTCTTCTCCAGGAAACCATGGTATGTGGCGAGAAGGCACGTGTATTTTTTAACAAAGTTAAGCCGGGGTGGATGGTTTGCACTATGGATGCTGTGGGTCTTTCAGGAGGTCTATTAGCTGCTTGGAATCCATTAGTATTGAGACTAAAACCATCTATCACCTCTCTGGGAATCTTGTTATCTGGAAATATCCGGGGGATGGAAAAAAACTTGAATATTATTAATTGCTATGGGCCGTATGCTGACAGGGTGACTTTTTCGGATAATGCTGCTGCGGGACATCTGCTGGAATTGGAAAATTTGGTTCTGGCTGGGGACTTAAATTTCACTTGGGGGGATGAGGAGGTCTGGGGCACTTTGGCTCGGAAGGATCCACTGGGATCTTATTTTAGTAACCTCTTCTTGAAATTCTCTCTTGTTGATGTGGCTCCACGACCATTGGCTCAACCTTGGACTAATGGTAGGTTGGGGGATATGAAGATTTAGAAACGCATTGATCGTTACATTGTTTCGGAATCCCTGTTGGGATGCCTCCAGAACTACAGGTCCTGGATCCATCAAATCAAAATAAGTGATCACCTTCCTATTATTTTGCAATTTGATGAGGAATACACACATCATTGCTATCCATTCAAATTCAACTCCACATGGCTTTCAAATGTGGAGTACACATCGGGTGTGAGATCTAAATGGCTACAGATGGATGTATCGGGGGAGAAGTCAGCAATGGACAAGCTGGCGGTGAAACTAAAGGCTATTAAAGATTATACTATTATGTGGGAAAAAAATAAAAAAGCTATGATGAGTAGAGAACTTGCTGAGATCGAAAAGGAAGTGGCTTCACTAATGCAGAGATCAGCTGGGTCTGGGATAAGCCCCGGGGATGAGTTGAAACTCTCCTCAATGGAAAGCCGTAAATTGAATATTCTTCTTATTCAAGAGGAATCATGGAGGCTGAAGAGTAGGGCAATATGGATGAAAGCTAGGGATTAGAACACAAAATTCTTTCATCAGTATACGGATTCACGAAGGATGCAAAATACTATTTGGGATCTTAATGATCATAGTGGTCGACGGATCTGGGGGGCGGAGGATCTGATGGAGGAGGCGGTACACCATTTTCAGGAATACTACTGTGACCAAAAAAACACATCTTTGGCTGAACAATTTAAGATTATCATGGAGTACCCCCGAATTTTTAATGATGAGGAGGGGGACGATATATTTAAGGATGTGTCTTTGGGCGATGTGGAAAACACATTGCGTGGATTTGCTAAAGATAAATCGCCTGGTCCGGATGGTTGGTCGGTGGAACTATTTATCCATTTCTTTGATATTATGGGGGAGGATATCAGACTGGCTGTCGATGAATCCCGCAGATTAGGCAATGTCTCTGGGGCACTCAACTCAACTTATTTGGCCCTCATTCCTAAAACATCACACCCTAATAACTATAGTGAGTTCAGACCTATTGCCCTATGCAACTTAGTCTACAAGATTATTTCTAAGATCATTGCAGATCGGATCAAACCATTCCTTTCCAGACACATTTCAATGGAGCAATATGGGTTCCTATAGGGCCGACAGATCCATGATGCGGTGGGGGTGACACAGGAAATTTTTCACACTGTAAAACAGAAGGGACTTGAGGCACTTATTCTTCAACTGGATTTGGTGAAAGCATATGATAGGGTGAATTGGGATTTCTTGAGATTAATACTGATTCAGATAGGTCTGCCATGGAAGGTGATGAAATGGATTATGGCCTGTATATCCTCGGTTAATTATGCTATATTGATTAATGGACATCCGACGGACTTCTTTAAGGCAACTCGGGGCCTTCGTCAGGGATGTCCACTATCGCCACTCCTCTTCTTATTGGTCATTGAAGGGCTGAGTTTATCTATACATAGGGCTAAAAGAGAAGGGCTGATTGAAGGCATTAAAATTACTAGAGATATCTCTGTTACACATTCTTTGTTCGTGGATGATGTGATGCTATTTGGGAAAGGTAACCTGGCAGAATGGATACAATATAAGAAGATTCTTGACTTGTTCTGCTCGGTTTCTGGTATGATCATTAGTTTTATGAAATCACAATTTTTGAAACATTCCCTTTTGGTGGATGTGGAAGTTTTGATTAGTACTGTCCTACCATTTAAATTCAAGGAGATGGTGGATGGAACGAAATATCTTGGCTTTTTTATAAAGCCTGCAAAATACATGGTGAATGACTGGCATTGGCTTGTTAGACGATTTGAAGGACGCATTGGTCATTGGAGTTTCCGCCATTTATCCTTGGGTGGCAGACTTACACTGGCAAAAGCTGTCTTGCAGAATTTGGGTGTGTACTGGTTCTCACTTTGCAAAATCCCCAGATCCATTCTCTACCTTATTCGTCGAAAGTTGTTTAGCTTTTTATGGTCGGGGGGTGGTGCTCATGAAAAATTTCATCTTATAAAATGGTCTACTCTGGCCCGCCCCTGGAAATTGGGTGGATGGAATATTAAGAATCTAGATTTATTTGTAAAGGCCCTGCATGCAAAAAGTCTTTGGCGTGCTCTCTTTGATAATTCTGCCTGGGGCAAGATTATACGTGCTAAGTACCTGAAAAATTCCCCTATTGCAAACTGGATTAGATTGGAAAGGCCTGTTACATTGGGTGTATCTAATATTTGGAATGGATTGATGGGATCGTTCAAGGTAATCTCTTAATGGATTGCTTGGGTACCTGGAAATGGTCAGGACATTAAACTGGGGCTTGACCTGATCTTGGGGGGACCTGCGGGCCATACCCTATCTGTGGAACTAAGGACTCATCTTAGAACCAATGGCTATTGCTCGCTGGCTCATGCGGCTGGGAAGTATAAGGATGGTCGGTCACATTGGATCTCGGCATCACAGATGGGTCTATCTGGTACCATGGGCGATGAATGGGATGGATATATCAGGTCGTTTTATCAATCAAACTTACGATTATCAGACTCTGCTGACAGATTGGCTTGGTCGTGGAATGTGTCCTGTGGCATTGTTTCTGCTAAATTAGCATATGAAGCATTGTGGGCTAAATCCAATTCTGTTGTTCGTTGGTGGGAAAAATACATTTGGAAATTGGTCATTCCCCTCAAGATAAAGTGTTTTATTTGCCTGGCATTGTCTAATAGAGTTCTCACTTGGGACAATCTATGTCGTCGAGCCTATAATGGTCCAGGATGGTGCCCCCTTTGCTGCTCACTGGAGGAGTCTGTTGATCACCTATTTTCGTCCTGTTCTTTCATTAAGGAACTTTGGGATCATATTGCATATAAAGCGGGTGTACAATTCCGATGGGGATTCCATTCACTTGAGGAATGTTTGGAGGCTTGGTCTCGTCTTACTACGGGTTGTATTGAGCTACCATACTTTATGATCTGGGAGCTATGGTGGGCTCGCAATACTTGTATATTTGAAAACTTAACTCCTCACCGTGATGCAATTTGCTATAGAACCTTAGCTGCACATAAGGAATATATAGCTACTTGTGGTGCTGGTGTAGGTGGGAAGGATCGGAATCTGAAATATCGATTGGCTCCTCCAATCCTGGTATATCCCTGTGGGTTCTTTGATGGGGTGGCTGTGAGTCGCTTTGGACTGGGAGGGGCGGGCGCAACTATACAAATTTCCAACAATTTCTCTATACACATTTGGTTAAATCTGGGTAATGGATCAAATACTAGGAGTGAGATTTGTGCTCTTTGGCTTCTACTTTTCTGGGCTCGCCGGAGAAAGATATCTTCTTTGGTTATTTTTGGTGACTCTTTAGCAGATATCTCTTGGGCTAGGGGCACATCTGCCCTCAATGTTCTTCTGCTTTCACATTGGTTGGAAGAGGCCCGAATGCTTATTCTTGAATTTGAGCACATTCGCTTTGATCATATATATAGAGAGGTTAATTTGGAGGCGGATATGCTCTCTAAGCGGGCTCTTCACTCTCAGGAGGGGGTCATCATGTGGCAGGAATGGAGGGATGATATACTTTTTTCACATGGTTCTTATTAGCTACATTGGACTGGATGATATATGTTCACTCACTTTTGTTTTTCCTTCCAGGATTTATGCGGCATTATTATCTTATTTGACTTTAGCTTCTGATGTGCAGATACTTAAAAAACTTTGCGTCCAACCACTTGTTGGGCTCTATACATACTCATATATTTTTTTTGCAGCCTATATTACAGTTTCGTTCAGATGCTGTTCGACTTTTACTGTTGGGATGTAATCGCTGCATTACACTTCTCGTCGGGATGATGGTTTTTGTCGTTGATTTGCAGCATCATTACAGCTGATGTCTTTTGTGTTTATCTATATTTTAGGCCTATTTTTGGATCGGTTCATTATGTATGAAGTGGCACTTGGCCACGGTTATGGTTACTGGATACATTTCTGTATTGTCATATTGGGACATGTGGCACTTATTTTTGGTATTTTCTGAGCTAGCTTGGCTGGCATATGTTATTGTTGAAACTGGTATACACCTGACAGGGTGTCATGACTTTGTTTAGGATTGACACTTGGACTTATTTACTATTTCGTATATTAATAGTAAGTTGAATTTTTCTTTGAAAAAAAAATGTATTGTAAGTTATATATTTGATTTTGAATTTTAAAAGAAAATTATTTATTTGTTTGTTTTATTTTTAAATTTATATAATCTATGTGGTGTAAATTTTATATCTTTTTTAAATTTGTATTTAAGTTAAATTGGTTTTGAATTTCAACTGAATTTTTTAATTAAAATGGGTAAATTTATATTTATAAATAATTAGAAAAAAGATTAATAGAATAATTTATAATAGTTTAAAAAAGAGTAGTAGATTTGTCTTGAGCATTGTTCTCCTTTATTATATATTCCAAGATTGTTTCTTTTGAGAAAAAACTCACATCTATTAAACTGTTATATACTCTAGTATAAAAAAGCAGAGCATGACAAACTAATTTTGACCAAGGTTGTGCCCATTGTTCATGACTTGAAAAGCAGTGGTGTCTCTTCTTTGTCCATTGGAACTTGAGACATCCAATATGGTGTGAGGGGATTGCAGAAGGGATTCATCCTCCATACATCTACCCTGGAATGCCTCGTAGTCAACAACTCTTGGTGACAATCCAGAGTAATCATCATGGTCTCCACCTGATGACCATGCATGCAAATATGCTCTTTTGCATCTCCCAGATGAGTGTCCAATCTCGAGGTGTGAGATGTAATTTGACGAACAACTTCTAAAACCTTGACCAGCTAAGAATTCATCAAAGACAAGTTGCTCTTTTTTTCCCGAATATTAGCTTGAAAATCCCTAATTCCCACTGTAAACTCTGCTAGATTGGCTTCCCATTATGTCTTTATGCTAGGAGTTATTGTTATTCTCCCCCACCATTGTCTTGTTCCTTGCATTTTTCCCAAGTAGACCAAAATTTCTCCTCTGATTTTCAACCAAATTCAAATGCTAATTGTTATCAAGATGACTCCCAGCGGCCCACAGATATTTTGGACATAAAGCCACTCACCCTGAGCTCAAGAGGGAAAGGCAGTGTTTTCCATAAGATCCAGAATCACCATTACCGTATTGCTCCCCTCCATAGTTTTCACCGACACATACCGAGTTTGGAAACAATCCTTAGTCCCAAATGCACTGGTACAGAGGAGAAGATACGACTTATTTCCATATCGCCAACGTACCTGATCCATGGCCAAAATTCCCGAAGGGTCTTCCATGCTTGGAGGCACATGATCGCTTGTGATATGTTCTTAGGTATCAAAACAACAATAGAGAGCATTTATGTGAGTGGAGTTCGACTTGAATGCAATGACAATTGACATTTGGACCATGGAGACCCATGTCAATACTCATTAAACCTTAGGTGAACCAACAAGGTATATGTTGGTCCCCATTTTGTACCATTTTTCCTTTTTTCCAATAGCAATGCCTTGTTTGCTAAGTTATTGGTCATCACATTATTATCACGCCAAATGTGCATCATGTTAGCATTAGGGATATGTTGGAGGAGACCTATGATGTGCTTATGTAGCCTCCCGACAATTCTATCTTCTAATTCCATTTGTTTTCTAGCTTGTGAGATAACCAAGAGAGAGTCACCAAGAATGGAAACCTTTTGAATCCCCAGAAAAACAATGAAATCTAATCCAAGATAGAGAGTGTGATGTTCCACTTGATTGTTAGATGCTATTCCTAGAACCTATTCATAGGTTGAAATTTCTACTAGGATTGAGAATGATCCCGCACGTGCCTCCCCATAATTTTGAATAAATGGTTCAATTTTTTTCATATAATTTATAGAATATATAGTTAAAAAAAAGGAGGTCATAAAGTGGTTTTGGATTTGAAGAGAGGATTATTCACGATGAATGATTAAAGGTAGTTCTCTAATATAAAAATTTGGTCATAAAGTTAAAGTGGTTTTGGATTTGAAGAGAGATTATTCGCGATGAATAATTAAAGGTAGTTCTTTAATATAGAAGAGGAAGTAGTTCTCTAGTTTATAAGAAGGGTTATTTAAATTATTTTGTTAAAAATAATTCTCATGTTGTAGTTTGAATGTGTAGTTTATCTTTTAACTTTTTTTATAATTATATTAAAGTAAAGTGATTTTGGATCGAAAGAAAAAAATAAAATTATAGTATGTTGTATAATTATTTAATTTATATAAACAAACTTTTTTTATAGGGGTGGAAGGTGTGGGGGTTATCATCATCTCAAAGGAATCAAGGAAATTAGTTATGCTTGGGGATATTGGTATCACTACTAATAATGAATTAGAGGCCTATGCACTATTACAAGAGTTCCAAAGCATTGATTCGACTAAAATCAAGTATATTCTAGTGATTGGGAACTTGATGATAATAATCAAGATCATGAACGAGGACTGCAAAACTATGAGTCTCCCTTTAGCTAGACTTGTCTCCCGAATGAAGCAAGAAGCATCTTGGTTTCAAGATATTGGCTTTTTTCCATGTTCTCTAAGGCCTAAACGGTGGAGCATACCTCAAATCCAACTTAGCTACAGAGATGGGTGAGGGCCAATGCAAAAAAAATGGGGATATGGTCCTCCTCCTAATCTCCAAAATTTTATTTTCACTAAGTATATGAGGGCGTCTCTTAATCACAGTACATGCAAGTGGACATGTAGCAATTGAAGTAATAAGTCAAATTTGGAGCATTTAAGAGTAAGGATAAGTATGGGATGGCACCACACATGCCACCCCTCCCAACATCATTTATTTTTTAATGCACAGTGGTCACTTATCTTAGGGAAGGTGGGATAATGGAACTCTTGGTACCTATTCAGTCTCACTTAGGGATAATGAGTAGAGTTGTCTACGACATCCTCCACCTTGTTAAGGTATGTTTCAATAACTCCCAATTCTTCCATTGCTTTAGAAGGTTGTTTGATCCCTAGGGTGTCTTTGTTTTATGGTTTATTCTCTGGTCTCAGTGTTGGGGGAACTTATGGATTAAAGGGATCCCCCGCTAGTCATGTTGGCATTTGCTTTGTATTATATTGTTCCATGATGATTTGGTTAGGCCTGGAGCCTTTAGATTTCGTTGTATTGTGTTTTTCATGTTCAAACAATTTAGACATCATGTGTTTGTTGCGTATGATCCTTCATGGGTTGTTGAATGGAGACTCTTGTTATCCATGTGAATTAAGGTTACTATTGCTCGACAATCAATTCTACACTATAGGTCCATTCTAGGTAGAATGTAGGTAATTCCTCAGTCAGACACCCCTACTCTCGGTGATGAAATTTCATTCCCTACACCCTTATTGTAGTCTACTTGCACCTATGTGATTCCAAACATCATGGACTACCCATGCTACCATGTGAAATGTCAATGGGATATCCTAGACATTCTGGGGATTATGAGGATGCACAAAGATTTTATTAATGAAAACAAGACTTCCTTGACATCCCTCTCCAACACAATCCATAGCAATGAACATTCAGCCTATTCTGAGATTAGGGGCATTATTTTCACTCAGTGGTTTGCAGGCTCTTAACTTTGTATTTTTTTCTTTTTGTTTTTTTCAATGAATTTTTTATGCTAGCCTCACCACCTTAAATTTCTCCACAAAATGAGGTCAACCTGTTAGGCCAACTCACAGGTTCTTATTGATTACAAGGGTGTGGATGATTCTCCTGTGTGTATAGTGGCAATGCATGGAATTTCATATTGTTCTAGTTGGGGTGATAGTACATGCGATTGCACAAACTTCAGGAAGGGTAATTCAAAGGATTCCCTACCTTTGGCTACAAAAAACAATGGTTTAAGTGCAGTAACAAGAAAAATGGTTGATAAAACCACAAACTAGATGGCTAGGAGAACTTGACTTTTGTTGACACATTGGTTGGAAATTATATTGGAAAAAAAAGTGAATTCTTAGATAAAAATTAGAGGATTGGCTTCCCTATTTTTTACTCTTTGTTTTGAAATTGTAGTGAGTTGTGTTGTATTAGAGACATTTTATAGACAACACAATAGACAACCTTTCATGCCACTTGTCTTTGTTTAATCTTATTAATTAACTTATATTTGTTCATTTATTTGAAAGAGAAAATACGGTGGTCAAAATTGCAAGACTGATGAATTCACATATACATAAAGCCTATTATATTCATAATATCATATTCACATAGACAAAAGTGCCAACTTATGTGAACTTTTGGTTGGGATAGTAGCAGATTCTAAAGGTTGTGATTGGATTTCAAGCATTTGAAATTCAAACTAATGAAGATGCCTTGAATTTTTTAAACCGTTCAAAGTTGGTTTGTTGTGTGGACTTCCATGGCACTATATATTATAGAAAAAAATGTATTCACATTATTTCATTTGTATTCCCAAGGGCACCTCTAATGTTCCATAATTCCCCTAACAAATCGCAAGTGCAGTATTAACAATGTGTTGCGAACCTTTGATCACGGGGTTTTGATACAAGCAATCCATCTCAAGAGCCACGAGAAAAATCTGCAATACGATGCGGACCTGTAAGGGTGGGGTTCATCAAGAATAGATTGTTTTAAGATGCCATGGGAAAACCCCGCAATGCACCGTGGACCTTTGGTTGCGGTGTAATCATGGAAATGATTTATTTATGCACCGCAAGTGAGCCCTGCAACCCATCGCAAACTTTTGGTTGCATTTTTATTCTACAAATGATCTATACATCGCATCCCACCGCAAACCATTGGGCGTGGGGTTACACGACTTACCTTTCTTTCCGATCACTGCGGTAAAAACCTAATGGCACACCGTGGACTCTTTCATATGAAGCTTTCGTGATATCCCATCCTTGACCTCGATGTTCAATTGCCAATGGCACACCGCGGACCTTGGTCATGCGATGTTCATAAACAGGATCAGTTTGATCAAAATTATCAAAGATTATTTTTTGTGGCAAAAGAAGGATAATTATTAATTGCTTAAAGATAGACCCTAAAGAAAAATATGGAGGGGATAATTGATGCAATTGCATGATTTAAATATATTCTACTTCAAATCCTATGAAGAGCAAAGATATTTGTCATCTTAGTCATGTTGTTCCTCATACATGGCACTTTTCCTAAGCTTTCCTTGTTGTGATGATTTTATTGGGAGTGCTATATTGAAAATGGCATAGTGGATTTCTTATGCATTGTGCTCTTGCTTTCGTCTATTGAATTGAATGACTGTTAATGAAGGAAAAAAAATTCCCTGCTAGTTATTATTGCAGATAGTTATCAAGTTGATGATATTGTGGCTGGTTATTTATTAAGATAGCTTTTATCAAATTGGTGCTAGACCGTATAGGAGGTTGTAATTTTATCTTTCAAAGTTATCTGTATTTCTTGGACTTTTCCTTTTCCTTTTATTGAATGCAAAGTAGGCATGTTGATTGCTCGGTGCTGCTTTGACTTTCTACATGTGGTGGTGGAGTCCTTGGTGGTCGATCTGGTGAATTGGCTATATGCAAATGCTAGTATTTCCCATTGTGACTTTATGATCGTCATGTGCCTTCATTGTGTGCCTTCATTATGTGAATTCAAGATTGTGGATATATTTGAAATGCTGGTCGTAGTTCCTTTTGCAATAATATTTTCCACTCTGGCCTTGTCCAATCAGCTATTCATCTTTCTTGTTTTTGGCGCAAGTATTTCTCTCTTGAATTCCATTGCTCTTACATTTAGTGTCCACTAGTTGATTGTGAGTGAGAGGGGGGAACACATGGAAATAGACAGGAATTTTGCTATGTCCATAGTGACGACATCTTGTTTGCGTCATGGAGATAGACTTCATGTTCTTTGAAAGATCATGGATTGTTTTGCTTGATGGATTTTGTATATGTTTTTGAGGATTGCTTATTTGATTCTCTTCGTGTCCTTTTGAACTATAAATACACATCACTTGAATTACGAGAAGGAACAATTGCATATTTTAGATATTGCTTGGCTTTGGAAGATGTTGAGGCAATCAGATCATATGAAAATGAATTGAACACAGATTCATTGATGGAGATGCATAGAGTTGTGGACCATGTTGTTTACTTGGAGCGCATGTCGAGATCAACATCACCTACAATACCATTGTATCAACAAGGCCTTTGGGGAGACATCTTTTGCATAAAGTGGCTTTTGAGATGGATTGAAATACCTATACATCTAATGGTTGAAGATACAAAGGAAGAGCTATTTTCATTTTAATTCAAGCTTGGACAAGCACACATTTGACATCATCTTTCATGATGAGAATCTGCTTAGTGGTCATTTTGAACCATTGTTATCTAAGAGAGACATTGGTGTTGAGACAAGGCATGTGGAATTTTGCTTGAGATAGTAGTAGATTCTGAAGGTTGTGATTGGATTTCAATCATTTGAGCTTCAAATGAATGAATATGCCTTGAATTTTTTAAACTCTTCAAAGGTGGTTTCCATTGTAGATTCTTTTTTTATCTTATTGGTAAGATTATACCCACATTTGCAATTGGCTCTAAGGCTGTGCAATTGATGCATTTGCGGGGATTTTGGTGGCATTATCTAGTTGCTACTATCTTTTTGTGAAATAGGAAATTTATAGATACGGCTGGTAAGACATAAATGGCCTAGTTTTTGTAAGCAATTTTAGAAGAACAAAGCTAGAAACTATTTGACCCGGAATGGTGTTGTTTGGAAAGTGCAAGGGCCACCTTTTTTGTGTGTGGAAGAGTCAAGAAGCATATATTTTGTAGCTCCTTATTAGACTAAAGAGGCGCTATTAGGAATTTGTTGTTTGCATGTCGCCTTCAATATGCTATATGTTAATGGCTCCATTAGAGATAGATGCATTGTTGTGTTGTTCTTTGTTGTGCTCTTTTAATTTCGGGCACTTGTTCTATCATGTGAGTTAGAGCTATTTTTTTACGGTGCAATTGCAACTACTACGTTGCTCGTTGATTGAGTTGTATTTATAATTAAATTCATTGGTCATGCAATTTTGATCATTGTATTTTCTCTTTGAAATAAATAACATATTTATCTAAAACAAAATATACATTCAATAGCCAATGGTCACATAGAAACCTTTGAACTTTAAGGAAATAAAGAAGCCTTGAATTTTTTTAGCCTTTCAATGTTGGTTTGCAATCTATTTTCTCATGCACAACTATGGAATTGTAGCAACAATAAAATTATGGGTTGAAGCAAGAGATGACACCATCTTTGTGAGAAATAGTATGTCCTTCTATTGCAAATAGAAAAGGGAGGACTAATGCTCCAAATATTGTCATAGTAAATAAAGGATAGACATGTAATAGTGTTTGATGCAATTGCGTGATTTAAATATATTCTACTTCAAATCCTGTGAAGAGCAAAGATATTTGTCATCTTAGTCATGTTGTTCCTCATACATGGCACTTTTCCTAAGCTTTCCTTGTTGTGATGATTTTATTGGGAGTGCTATATTGGAAATGGCATAGTGGATTTCCCATGTGTTGTGCTCTTGATTTCATCTATTGAACTGAATGAGTATTAACGAAGGGAAAAAAAAAATCCATGTTAGCTATTATTGCAGATAGTTATCAAGTTGTTGATATTGTGGCTGGTTATTTATTAAGATAAATTTTATCAAATTGGTGCTAGGTATAGGAGGCTGTAATTTTATCTTTCAAAGTTCTCTGTATTTCTTGGAATTTGCCTTTTCCCTTTATTGAATGCAAATTAGGCATGTTGATTTCCCGGTGTTGCTTTGACTTTCTACTTGTGGTGGTGGATTCCTTGGTGGTCGATCTGGTGAATTGGATATATGCAAATGCTAGTATTTCCCATTGTGACTTTATGACATCATGTGCCTTTGTTGTGTGCCTTCATTATGTGAATTCAAGATTGTGGATATATTTGAAATTCTCGTGACAGTTCCTTTGGCAATATTTTTTTCCGCTCTTCCCTTATCCAATCAACTATTCATCTTTCTTGTTTTCGGTGCAAGTATTTCTCTCTTGAATTCCATTTCTCTTACATTTAGTGTCCACTAGTTGATTGTGAGTGAGAGGGGGAAACACATGGAAATAGACAGGAAATTTGCTATGTCCATAGCAATGGCATCTTGTTTGTATCATTGAGATAGCCTTCATGTTCTCTGAAAGATCATGGATTGTTTCGCTTGATGGATTTTGTACATGTCTTTGAGGATTGATTATTTGATTCTCTCCATGTCCTTTTGAACTATAAATACACATCACTTGAATTACGAGAAGGAACAATTGCATATTTTAGATATTGCTTGGATTTGGGATATGTTGAGGCAATCAGATCATATGAAAATGAATTGAACACAGAGTCATTGATGGAGATGCATAGATTTGTGGACCATGTTGTTTATTTGGAACGCATGTCAAGATCAACATCACTTGCAATACCATTGTATCGACAAGGCCTTTGGGGAGACATCTTTTGCATAAAGTGGCTTTCGAGATGGCTTGAAATACCTATACATCTAATGGTTGAATATACAAAGGAAGAGGTATTTGCATTTTAATTCAAGCTTGGACAAGCACACATTTGACATCTTGTTTCATGATGAGAATCTACTTAGTGGTCATTTTGAACCATTGTTATCTAAGAGAGACATTGGTGTTGATGTTGATGTGTTGCATCTATCTTCTATTCAAAAATATGAAAACAAGTTTAGCCATTTGACGCTATGCTGCTTGCAAAGGGATTTAGATGTGTGTCTGGTTTCAAAATTTGTTTGGTCGGAAGTTCTTTTACAACATTTCATTATTTGAAACAAAATGAATATGATGTATTTTCCTTACACTGAATAGTGTCACAAACATTCTGTAATTCTCTAAAACGAAGTGAATCGTTCTCATGTGAATGTATACAACAATACATTGCACCTAGCATGAGTCAGATCTCTTTTTACATAGAAGCATGGCAAACATTCATTTTACAATTGGCTTTTCCTTATGAGCAATGCCATATAGATGGTGGCTTATTTGTCTTTGCTTGGTTGTCCTACATTTTGAATGTGCATGTATGCATATGGTTTGGTCAGTCTATGGTTATTTTACATTGTCTATGCCCACCTAGTTCGACATTTCATCATTTTGACATTGTCCAATATAGTCTCGATGCAATTCGGCTATACTTTGAGGTGTTGCAAGAAGTACAATTGTCTAATTTTGAAAGCACGTTGCCCTCTCCTGGTAGTGTGGATATCAGCAATAGAAAGTTGTGCTTTAGCAAGTTTAAGAAGATAGTCAAAGATAGCACTGTAAAAATTATGGAGCCCGGTTTTCTTTGTGGGAACATGCCTTTGAAGTGATCCATCCAAATGGTGTGTGGGATTCAAGATAGGACTAGTGCTATAGTCAATTATATAGGAAACTTGTCTCTTGGTGAATGCAATCTTTCAGATTCAACGAATGTTCCCTTGTCCTTGAGTCGAGTGAAACAAAAAATTAGAAATGAGGGCTTGCTAGAGAATGCCAAAAACATGTTAAAAGCACATCCATTGAACAAGAAATTGAAAATAGTAGATTGCAATGTTCATGAAGTGTATAGATGATAACGCATTGCAATTGATAGTTGTTGCTTGAACCAATTCAAGGCAATATAATTGTATCCTTGTTAAAATTCATTTGATAATGGTTGTGGGCATGTCCAAAAAGAGACTGCATCTGAAAATACTAGAAAAAAAACTCTCCACGTAGAAACGAAAATAAAAGGATCAAACAATTATCTGTTGCTGAGGAACAATACTGGAAACATATTGAAGACACTATGGTTTATGATTGCAACATTTACCACCAAACATGGTTTAGGAAATATGTAGTGCTACAGTCTCCAGGAATAGGCATAGCTAAGAAAACTGGTGATTTTTAAAAACATGACAGTTGCCAATGTATTTGGACTTCCAATAGTTGCCGAAAATCATTGCTTCTTGGAAAAGTGCCAAAGTTTGTAGCTCCATTGCGCATTAGATGCAACAGATGTCTTAAAAAGGTGAAGTTCTTGAGTGAACTAGAAGAGATTCTTGTGGCATTAAGAATCCTATTTTTGCAAATAAGAGAACTAGGGCACAAGTACAAGAAACTGCAACTTGGTTTAACTAGTGGTGTTATCAATGTGCGTGCAGACACATTGCGTATACAGGATGCTTTGCCTCGTGAAATATAAGAAACTAACACAATTGCAGGTGCAATACAGAAACTCATACAATACATTACTACATATGTTGTTGGGTGAATACATGTGCACACAATCATGAAATAATTAAGACAATTATGCAAAATACCACTCTACAAGCAATGATGCTTAAGAAAAGAGCTTCTCTGAATCTATGTTATTTTATCCATCTAGTGTCCCATGTGAGAATAGTGATGCCAATGGCTCTATTGACGATGATCCAATAAAAAAACACTTTTGTATGGTTTTACTGATTCCTATAGCATTTTTTATCTTGAAAACAACCAGCTAAATATTGCTCCTGTTGAGGGCTACTTTCCATTGGGCATTTTCCAAGACAAGTATTCATAAGAGATGAGATTTCCTATGTTTTTTTTGCGGAGACAAGAGAGAAGATGAAATTCTTGATAACTTTATGTATCAAAGCATTGCTCAATGGGAGGTTTTTCATAAAGAACATGACTTTTCTTACCACACAACAAATCTATTTTACAAAGCAGATTGCATAATTCTTAATCAAGTACTTCGTTGTATTTGGATTAGGCTATGAAAAGGCCAATTGAAAGGAAGAAAACTATTGGCTAAAGATGTAAAAAAAAGACCTAACTTGGACCGTATTTTAAAATTCGATATTGGCTACATGGATTTTAAAACAATTCGTACATCCCTCGATTACCTTCAACATCTACGCAAAAACCTTTATGCACCGATACGTCAATTAGGCCCACCAACATTCTTTGTTTCAATTAGTAGTGCATAACATCAATGGAAACCATTAATAAAAGCACTAAAACAACTTGAAACAGAAAAACGTGCGCTCTTGAACACTGACTTGGATGCCAATGAGCTTGTTTAGCTAGTTAGGAATGATCTAGTCACCTGTGTTCGCTATTTTAGACAAAGGACATGTGCTTTGCAATAACTTATTTCTCATGACTATAAGTATTTTGGTGAGGTGGTAGACCATTTCTTCGTAGCTGAGTTCCAAAATAGAGGAAGCCAACATGACCATGGGTTGCTATAGATTAAGAATGCATCAATGTGTGGAAAAAACACAAATGATGAGGTTGAGAACTTTGTCGACAAGTATTTGACTTGTGATTCGAGGAAAATTCCAATAGAATTGAAAGCATTTCATCACCACCATCACACACAAACATGTAGAAAACAAAAAAAATTAGGGGTGCAAATTTAACTTCTCAATTCCGCCAATGAGAAAAATGAGAATACTTGAACCTGTTAAAACTGGGGACAAGTCAACTAAGGAAATTGCAAAATGCATTTCCAAAACTCTAGAACATGCAAAATTTGATGACTCTCCTATTGCAAAGAAGGCCAACAAACATTTGGACCAATAACTTTGCTCGACATCTTCCAACATTGTGGGACGCCAATACAGACTCACAGTTTGTGCTCGATGCATACGCTGCAGCAACATATTGTAGCTCTTACTTGACAAAGATTAACAAGAAAATCACTTCAGCATTCAAACATATTCGAGCTAACCATTAGAAAAAATATGCAAATGCGACTCAAATGATTGGATGACTTGGAAATTCTCTTGAATATACAACAGATGTCTGCGCAACAAGTTGCTTACATTGTCCTCTCATTGTCATTGAATAACTCAACGAGGAAATGTGTCTTCATAAATACTCCGCCAAAAGAACATCAAGCAATTTTCCAAAAAGACCAAAGCAATTACAACAAGAACCTGATGATTCAGAGGATATACTTTGTGCAACAATAATCAATTACTATTAACAATGCCCAAAATCAATTGAAGAAATATGCTTGGATGAGTTTGCTTCAAACCACATAAAACAAGGAAAGAAACGGAAACAAAGTGCTCAACCATTTGTCACAGTAAGTGTGCGCTACAATGATCATAGAGACCCAGATAACTATTACAAATAAAAGTTAATGCTTTATGTTCCTTATCGACGCGATGAATATGTTTTCAAGCAACACTTCGCAAGTTGGAAACAAGCTTACTTGGCAATGGAAAACACAATACATTTAATGAAAACAATTTCACATACAGAACAAATGTTTCATGGGGAGACCTTGATGATGCATTAAGTAAACATGAAACTACTGAAGAACAAATATATACCATATCTGTCATTGAAGAACAAAAATCATTGGATTAAAAAAACCATCACCTAAATGCAAACATTATGAACAATATGAAATAGATGTTGATGTTCAATTTCTTGAATTTGTAAAGAAGAAAAAGGTTAGTAGTGGAGAGACATTACCAACTTGTTAAAAAACCACATATCTTAGACAATGTTGCATCTTATGACATGAGAAGACAATTGAACATTGAACAAGCAGAAATAGTTCAAGATATATTGAATAAAAATAAATTGCATCCGGATTTTCCATTGCGCTTCTTCTTGATAGGAGGTGCAGGGACTGGCAAAACTATTGCTGCAAAAGCGCTCTTCCAATCTCTTTTGCAAATGTACAATAATATACTAGAATATGAACCTAGACAATTAAAAGGAATAATTGCATATTTTACAGGAAAGGCCGCTTTTAATGTAGGTGGTGTGACACTCCATTCTATTTTTCACATGCCCTTTGATAAATCAGAATATCTTCCCTTGAACAATAGGAAATTGGACACACTAACGAAACAATACCATAGTCTATTGGTGCTTCTGAATGATGAAGCGTTGTTTATTGGTGCAACATTCTTTTATCAACTTGACAAACACCCGCGACAAATAAAACATGCACCTCTTGCATAATTTGGAAATGCTAACATTATCTTTGTAGGTGATCTCTACCAAGCACAACCAGTAAAAGACTCATGTATTTTTGAGGGTCCTATTTTACAAAAATAAAAATTGTCATATCACTTTTGGCAAGAGGACGTGGAATGCTTTGAGCTATAAACAACAATACGCCAAACAAACATGGCATTTTCCCAAATATTGAAAAAATGAGGGTCAACCAACAAACTGATGAAAACATAGCTTACATAAATTCTCATTTCTATAGACCACCGTCAGTAGATCCTCTACTTCCATACTTTTTTTACAGAAACAAAGATGTTCAATTACATAATGAGAAAATGCTTTCGACTGTGCATGGAGGACTTATATTTCTCGAAGCTATTGATGAACATGAAAGTGATCAATCATCTTTCAAACATTATGACAAAACTATTTCTTTTCCATAAAAAATGCTAGTGAAACAAAATGTCATGGTTCAACTATATTGTGGAAACTACAACTTAGAGGAGAACTTGTAAATGGTGTATATGGAACATTCAAAGCATATACATGGAAAAGAAAAGAACTCAATGTTGTTTGGATAGATATCACCCACCCATCCATTGGAATATTTCAAAGGAAAAAATTTCATGAACTCTATGACAAAGACACCCTGTTAAATTGGACACATGTGCTACAGATTGCAAGAGTGTTCCCAAATTTCAACATGTTATCTAGTCATATTGTTCGAAAACAATTCCCAATTCAACTAGCTTATGCGAGAACAATTCATAGAGCTCAAGGTTTGACATTAGAAAGACTTGCATTTGAATCAACTACCATTTCGACACATGGCCTAGTATGCACAACCCTTTCATGAGTGATAACAATGGATTCGTTGTATCTTTTGAACAAAATAACCAAGGACAATTTCCAGGATAGTAACAAAGTGCTCAATGAAATGACGCATCTCTTGACACTTTCATTATGGACAATAGATCATGTTGATCAACCAATATATTAAAAAAATGGTTTGTCAATTAGTACTTTGAACCAAGGAAGCTTAAAAGTGCATTATGTAGACATCTCACAAGATCGTTCTCTATTGAACAATATGATTGTTTGCTTACAAGAGACTCAAACAAATTCACCATAAAGTGAGAATGAGTTTGCATATTTCAATTTGAATTTCACATATTTTGTCTATGGCGTTCTCTCTCTCATACATAAAACCATAGAAATCATTCAAACAATAATTTTATGTGATAATAGAGTACAATTTGTTATGTCAAGTCTACATATGATTTATCCAATTTGCTTAATGAACATATATGCTACTACGGTCGCACCTGTGTCAACAAT
This sequence comes from Larix kaempferi, assembly GCA_027924585.1. NCBI lineage: Eukaryota > Viridiplantae > Streptophyta > Pinopsida > Pinales > Pinaceae > Larix > Larix kaempferi. Next base: position 9,542,237 of record BSBM01000066.1, on the reverse strand, counting down.
GATTAGGAAAATTGAAAAAGCAAACGTAATTTGTGTGCATGAAAATTGTATCTTTATTATTCTTAGTGATTTCAATATTGACATCAATTTGAATAGTCATAGAAGCAAAGAACTTGTAGACCACATGCAATCACATAAATTGCAAAAGATCACACATCGTTAAAGATCATAAACAAAAATCTGGCAGTGATCACATTTGGACAAATTTCAATAGTTTGCATTATGACATCAATGTACCAGATGCATACTGGACTGGCCATGATGCAATTTGTGCATTGTTGCAATTTGTGTAGCTCTATGTGAAAATTGATAAAGTTATTGTACTTTCTTCAATTATCTCCTATTATTTTTTCTGCAATTAGGTTGCTTTGAAATCATTCTCCTAAGAACACATCATTAGTTTGCAAGTGAGCATATTGCTATTTTCCAATGCACATATGTTTCAAATTTAACAATTTATTTATGGCTACAAGATTTTCCTTGTGTGTTTCCATTTGCAATTGCACATCATTTTTTTCACTCCTTCTATGCTTAATTGGGCAACGATATACATAGAACCAGATTTTGGCAATAGTTATACTTTGTGGCATTTTGTAATATTGTTGTGAAACAATTGCTCCATTCTATTGCTATTTGTTGATGTACATTTGCTTCAACTTCAACAATTTCTCCATGGATGCTACATTTTCCCTATGTGTTTCCATTTGGAATTGCACGCCATCTTTTTTCACTTGTTGTATGCTTAATTGGACTGTGGAATAGAAAGAACTAGATCTTGCTCAAAGATATATGGTTTGCAATTTGGAAACATTGCTCCAAAAACAATTGTTGCATCTTCCTATGTGGAAATCATTACTTGGCTATTAAGACTATGATTCTATGTTTCTTTTTTGTCTCCAACATATTTCCACATTTAATAGGTAATATTATGTTCATCGATAGCATTATTACTTTGAGATTTTGCATACTATGCCATAAGTTTTAACAGTGAAGTTTTATTGCAATGTCCTGCGGATGGATTCAAGTTACAACAACTAATGACATTGCGGCATTTATCAATGAGACACAAGAGTCCAATAGGTTTCTTTGTTTCCATTGTTTTTTTTTTGTCAACCTTTTTTCTAGTCATTTTCTCTTATCTAAATAATACATATTCCTTGTCCTATTTATTTCCATATCTGCATTATTTTTGAATTGTTTGAATTTCTAAAGCGAACAATGAAACAGTTCAAGTAGTATTGGTCCTATTGCTCATTTACAAAGTGTACAAAAAACTGTGACAATCAGATGACATGAATCATGTTGCTACACTGGGCCTGGGCTTGATTCAATGTATTCTCTTTGTCTTTTTTGAACAAATTGGCATAGATGCTAATCTAATTTTCTCATTCAAATATAACTAGTTTTCAATGTGCATTTCATTTAATGACTTTTCTTCTTTGTGCGAATAGTAACTCTTTCTTCCAAAGATGCCAAAACAGAAATTGACAATTTTCTCATTGCAAAACAGTAACCTCGTTTCTAGGATTCAACACATTTCATTTCAATTCTTTGTTCTTTGCTTCAATTCAATATAGAATGAGCTACTAGATTCAACTTGACTTCTCTTACAACACTCTTCTTATTTTGTTTTTCCATATTTGCATTTGTTCGTTGATCTAATAGGAAAAAGTTATCTGTTGAATCGCCATCATCGATTATCAACTTTTCTCAACAAAATTACACCAATGTGTTTGAGGATGATGTTCTATCCTTGTACGGGCCAACATGTAGCAAAGATCCTAACTCACATTCAAAAGCACAATTAGTACATGCAGATCTTGTAGACAATCATGGACAGATAATTATTACTATCAACATTGCAAACAAGCTCTTATCTCGATATGTTCCAAAGTTTTCAGTAGGCCCAAGTGTCTGTATAACAGATTTTGTGGTAAAAAAAAGGTGACGTATGAAAGGGGTGATTCTGAGTACTTTTTACAAATCACTCCAAATAGCAATGTTGAAACAATACCTCGTGTTTTCCATTAACACAAATTGGGACCAAATATCACAATCTAAGGATTAATAGAATCAAGAAATAAGCATTATGTTGGCTCAATTGTTGCCATTGTCACGGGATATGAGAAAAATAGAAATCAATTTGTGTTACGCATAAAATATGGTGGAAGAACAGTTGATACTACAATTGTGAGCAGTTGCTATCTTGCATCTTTGTATTTTCTTTATTTGAATTATGCTTGTTCTCTGGCCCCGTTTTACTATGTCTACGAATTGTGCAAGTGCATAAAATAGTCTAGTTCAATTTCAAAAAATATTTATCCATTCAACTAATCTATTTTTCCCCATGTTTTTATCCTATTGCAGTTCCAGTTGAATGAAACTTTCATAAATTTCTTCAATCTAGCACATCAAAAACTTTGTTATGGAACAATACCCATGCATATGTTCAAAAATGTTGTCTGAAATGGTCTGAAGGGATCACAAATATTTCGGTCTGGAAAGTCAACATACATTGACGAGCTAAATGATAATTGTCCAAAAGAAAAGTTGCAAGCACTTGCACAATTCAATATCTAGCACTAGTGGATTTGAACGAAAAGGACTTTGTCATCGGATTTCACCTTCAAATTTATGAAATTTGATGAGTTTTTTAAAAATGATACAATGCTACGTCGGATCTCCGACAACATTCAGATGAATATTGACCATTTCCAAAGAATATCCGGCTTAATATTGCCCTAGTATGGCGACACATATAACCGACGACCATGAAGTCAGTTATCCAACAGTCAACACTTAATTTAAAGTTGGATATCTTAGACGTGGACGTCGGATCACCGACCATCGTTCAATGAAAAAATGCCTGCCATCCGACGTTCTTAGCCGTCGGTGGTATGGCAGAAACGCCGAGTGCTTTAGCCCGTTGAAGTCGGATAACCGACGACATCAGAATGCAAAAATGCCTGCCATTCGACGTTCTTAGTCATCGATGGTATGGCAGGAATGTCGGATATTGCCCTAGTATGGAGAATATCCGACATCTATTCCATTCATCAGAAATCCGACGATATGGAATATTATAAAACCTATAAATTCTGAAACATTCCGACATGTTTGCTATATAAGTGCGTGACGGATTGTGGACTGTTTTTCATTATTTCTCTTGTTTTTGTGATTAACGGGAGCGAAGTGTGGAGCTTGATTTTCTAAGATCGATAATCTTCATTGAAGCTCTTTACGAGAAAATGTCAACTAGCAATATTCCTCATCCAGAGGAACAAAATCGACAATTGCTTGTTAGATTGTGGGAAGGAGTTGAAAGAAGGGGTGATGGGAAATGTTATTGTCCATGTAGTCAATGCAGGGGCTTTAAGAGGAGAAGAATTTTGATCACAACAGCCAGAAAACATTGTAGGGAACATGGACACGCTGAGGGGGGACATGAATATCATCCATTTGTAAGTTTTGCATTATATATGTTTTTATTTTGATTGTATTTGTAAATGTATGTATTATTTTAATATTTCTTATATTAACTTTTATCTATTGATGGTTTCAATAGATTGGGACTAGAATGGACAATAAATATTATTTTAATATTTAATATTTATTATATTATATTATTTTTTTCTTGTGTGCATGTTGAATCTAGGGTATAGTAGAATAACTCATTTATTTGTTCGTTAGTGAGAGTAACCCACTCATCGGGGAAAGCACTTAGCTCTCTAGATTTGTGTCACTTTCCATGATAATAGAAATAACGACTGTATTGACATGTTGTTTCTCTTCTATTTTCTCTATAGAAACCATAGCATCGTTTATCTTACCTTAGTTTATAGTATGGGAAATTTTGAGTTATATTTGAGTAGCTTTTCTCAGTAATTAGGTCAATTTTTATGTTTCTTGGAAAGTTTGGATGCACCTATTTGACCAATAGGTCAATTTTTTACTTCTTTTATTCCAAATCATTGATGTTATTACATTTTGCGTTTGAAATTTTTACATTTTGCATTTGAATTTCTTATATTAACTTTTATCTATTGATGGTTTCATGTAATTATAAAGTAAAGACATCCTACTGCATTTCGTCTGGAGGAAGTGCTTCCAGAACAAGTACCGGAGGAACATGGAGCTATGAATATTAATGGAAAACAAGTTAATGATCATATTGAAGAATACGATCATACTAATAACATAGTTGAAGATGATGTTACAAATACTTTGATCCATGATTCATTTAATGTTAGAACGGATGAGGATGATGATGATCATTTTGATGATATTCATGAATTACCTCTTCTTGAGAAGGGATACGAACCACTTTATGAGGGCTCCAAGACAAATATTCTCTCTGCTATATTGTTGATAATGAACTTGAAGGTTATGAATGGTCTTTCAAACATATCAGTCACACGGATGTTAAGGTATGTAATACATTCCATCACATAATATATATGATTGTCTAATAATTTTATTGTTAATTCATAAGTCAATTTAATATGGAATATGAAATGTGTTTCATTAATATTATTTCTATATTATATTAACTAGTAGATTTTTATTTTAATTTGTTGTAGCATGATAGGTGAATATTTGTTACCACCGTCAAATATTTTACCTCGCACATATCGAGATCTATCTTCCATCATGAAAGAAATTGCAATGCAGTATGAAGCAATTCATGCATGCCCCGATGACCATGTTCTATATTATAATCAACATGAATTTGCAACAGAATGTCCTGAATCTCATATCAGTAGATATCGAACAGATCAAGTAACAAAAAAGGTGCCTCGCAAAGTTCTACGTTATATTCCCATTATTCCACGTTTGCAACGACTGTTTAGGTGCAAAAACATAGCGCAGTTTATGGATTACCATGCATGGAACAGAAGTCAAGACGACATTATTCGTATGCCTACAAATGGGTCTGCATTTAGAGATATGGAGGGAAAATGGCCTCACTTTAAAGAAGAACCTCATAATCTTAGGATTTCTTTGGCAGCAGATGGTGTCAATCCATTTGCAGAGATGAGATCCATTTACTCCGTGTGGCCTATTTTTGTTATCAACAATAACATTCCTCCATGATTGACAATAAAGAGGGAGCACATAATGTTGTCGATGATTGTTCCAGGTATATCGTGTCTACATTTTTTTTTAATGTAGTGGTATCTCATTTATCGTATTTTGTCGCATAATGTCATATATATATTTAATGTTTTTCTATGGTGCAATATGGTTTATATATCTAAATGGTACGTCTCATAATTATATTTTTTATATGTTCAAATCAATCAGGTAAGTACCAAGTCAAAGATATGAATGTATATATCGAACCTCTTATTGATGAGCTACTAAAGTTATGGAATGGCATCACTATGTATGATGTATCTAGACCAATACGACAAAGGCAATTTAAATTACATGCAATGCTTGTATGGACAATACATGATGCCCCAGGGTTAACCCATTTTTGTGGTATGTAATTATAAGTTCCACTTTATTTGCATTTAATTTTATGAACTAGCTAGTTAATATACTACGCACGCATGTTTTTCTAAATAATCAAGTCATTTTGTATAGAATTATAACTGATCACATAGATATTCCATCTCTTTATGTAGGTCTTTAGACAAAGGGGAAATTTGCATGTCCAGCTTGTGGTCCTAAGATCAAATCTCGTCGTTCAAAAATCTTAGGAAAGGAGGTGTTTGATGAGTATAGGCACTTCCTCTCTAAGAATCACAGGTATCGAACTACCGAAAAACATTTGTTCAATGGCAAGCAAGAGACTGCATTAAAACCACAGAGAATGACACCTCACCTATGAAAGTTACAATATAATAGAAATCGTCAAGGTATATATGAATCATCGTATTTGAAATGTTATATTGTATTTTTTTTATTATGTGATATTTACTGTAATTAACATTGATTTATGTAATTTCATGATTTTCGTTCATGTGATCCTGAAGGCATTAATGGGCTTCCACGAGGAATGAAAAGTTATCCTAGACAATTTAGTAGGTTGCCCTACTATGAGCACCTACAAATTGCTCATCTATTTGATACAATGCATATCGGAAAGAATGTGACTGAAACATTATGGCGAATATTGGATGGAAGGAGTGACAAAGAAAAAATTGTCAAAATTTGCAAAGACATTCAAGATAGCAACCATGCAATGAAAGACGTCATTCAATTTCATAGAAACAGAGAGCAAATTAATATAAACTCACTTCCATGGATGTTAACGGACCAGCAAAGTAATGTTGTAAAAGAAGTCATTCGAAAAATTAAATTTCCCACCGGATTTTGTGCGAACATGAAGAATATCATAACAAAGAAAGGTGATTTCGCAGGGGTGAAAACGCATGATTGGCATGTCTTCATGAAGGTAATTATTATGGTATGCATTTAATTATTATTTTTTTCCCTATTCCAGTGAATATAGTTGGTATTTTTGTTTGTCTACTCTTAGTTGATAAAATGAAACGATTTGTATATTATTGTTACAGTATGTTCTACCTCTCTCTATCCCGAATAACTTCGACAACAATGTCAAGCAAATAATATATAGTCTCGGGAAAGACATGAGGTAAGTGGTGATTTTTTCCATGCGCTTACTAGTGTTTGTTTAATTCAACATAGAACTTATATTTGATTTCCGTTCTCTAATTCATGTTACGTAATATAATATTTTTTCCTTTAATCTCTTCATTGGGTTGTCATGTCACTTGTAGATGGTTGTCATCTAAAGAATTCCATAAAGAAGACATAAAGAATTGGAGGAGAGAAATTCCTCGTCTCATGTGTGAAATGAAGAAGCATCTACCTTCGGTATTTTTCAATGCACGGGAACACTACCTCATACACCAAGTTGAGGAGATTGAACTATGTGGACCTGCGCACTCAAGGTCCATGTGGATGGTTGAGAGGCACTTGAAATTTATGAAGGGTTTGGTCAGACAATGAGCATATGTTGAGGGTTCTATGATGGAGGGATATATGGTATACCAAAACATGTTGTATATTAGTGAATATCTTCCTATATTAGCATCAAAGCTCAATTTACGTCACATTTGTGATCTGGACTCCAATAAATATTTCGAAGGGGAGTACCTAAAGGGGAAAGGTAAATCGAGGAAGTTGAAAGGTAATATAACACATTTGACTGTTGATTTTTATGTATATATATCATACATATTCTATTTTTATATTCAATATTTTGTATCAATTTAGAGTGTAATAATATACTTTCATGTTAAGTGACTATACATTTGTATTGAATTTTAATTTTATTGTCATCAAACAATTGGTCAAGAGTGGGATGCAATTCATGTATACATCGCAAACAATCTTGATTGGATGAAGGTATGGATCGAACGATGTGAACAATCTGGTCATGGAATATCATGGGAAGGTGTGGCTTCATTGGTTAAAGCTGCACATTGCAAGGGAGATACCAATCTAACACAAAGGGAAATCGATTTAGCAAGAGGTTTAAAAGATAAGCAGGTAAGCATATTAATCAACCACACTATTTATTTTTCTGTAAAAAATATTGTCGTTGTACACGCTGATTTTTTCCCCTGTTATATGGCATTATAAACATGCACTAGTTAATCATAAATATTGGATCATTATGTAATCTTTTCCTATATGGTTTGTTGTAGGTAAAACACCATAAGGCTATGTGGTGCAATGGTTGTAGATATCACATCAAAAAGTTGGATGACACGAAGAAAACATCGGATTGTGGGATATCTGCAGTCTTTGAGGTGACCAATGTCTCTTCTAGAAGTGACAAACATCCAGAACTCTCTGAAAATCGATACTACGGGTATCTGGAAGACATTCTTCAGTGTGACTTTAACTCCTTCAAGGTATTTCTATTCGTTGTCAAATGGTACAGGTGTCAATTGAATCCACATGATCCCTATAAAACAATTATTGAACATGATAATGGATTTACCATGGTAAATACAAGGTTGTTTGAGCCAGGAACAGAGCCCTATGTTCTTCCAACCCAATGTGAACAGGTATTTTACTCTGAGGTTCCAGGTAGAGCGGGGTGGTCATTTGTTGTGAGACACGATCCAAGGGGAAGGCCAGTAAAGTATAAAGTAGATGAAGGTAATGAAGAAGTTCTCGAAGAAGAAGACGTTGTTGAACATGATCATGATCAACATGCGTTAGATGATCATGTTCCAGAAGAAGATGTCGAAGAATTTCTTGAATCAGATGATGTATCAGACAATGTCCATGAAGATGATATCGACGATGACATGATGATCATAACTGACATCGATGACAATGATGATATGGCCAATCCTTACAATGTTGAATCTGGATCATCGGATGATACAGATGATGACTCGGATGGAGAAGACAATGAAGTCCATTGAAGTGTACGATGTATGCAGTAATATATCTACTCTATATATTTTGAATATTTAATATTGCGATAGAAATATTGAATTTTTTTGCCAGTACGTATAATAAATTAACTGTTTCTTAGTGTTTTTTCCATTTTCATGTATGTTATAATTAGAAACATTGCTTGTTATATAGTATGACAGAAAACACATTTAATTTTTTTGTACATAGATATTTTTGTCGAGTTATGGGGAATTGAGAGTGATGTGAAGGGGAGGGGAGGGGCCATAAGAGCTTCCACCTTCACGTGGTTGGCCCTGTTTAGTAGAGAATATTAAATGATTCTCTAAATATAGAGAAGCTCATAAGTAAGGAAATGCACAATTATCATGCTAACCCAAATGGCGTGCTTGATCATGACCATCATCTTCATCATGCTCTTCATCATTGTATGATATCCGACGCATCTACCTAGAAAGACCAACGACATTTGTAGGGGCATTTTTCAGTCTTGAAGGAGTTTGTGGTTGTGCTACCTGACTGCCTAGCAGATCATATACGTTCATTGGTGCCTGGAATTGAGAAAGCACTTAATGGCAACTCATCCAACTCGAATCTGAAGATTGAAGCTCTCATATTCATAAGGCTTGTGATGGCTTCACATTCACCCTCTGTTTTCCATCCCTACATCAGGCCCCTTTCTGGACCTGTGCTTTCTACAGTCAACGATCGATATTACAAGGTTACTGCAGAGGCACTGAGGGTCTGTGGAGAGATGGTTAGGGAAATTCGTCAAAATTGGAGATGTCACAGGTTTTCGATTTTAATCCATATGTTCACCCCATTTACAATGTTATTTTAACAAGATTGGCAAATCAAGACCAAGATCAGGAGGTGAAGGAGTGTGCTATTTCTTGCATGGGTTTGGTCATTTCAACATTTGGTGATAAAATTCAAGGAGAAATACCCATGTGTTTACCTTTTATTGTTGATCGTATGGGAAATGAGATAACATGCCTTACACCAGTGAAGGAATTTTCTATTATTGCTAGCTCTTCTCTTTGGATAGATTTGTCATGTGTATTGGAGCATGTTGTTGCAGAACTAACAACATTTTTGCGAAAGGCCAATCGTGCATTAAGGCAAGCTTCACTGGGGACTCTAAATTGTTTAGTTGTTGCTTAAATCACTTCATCTACATTTGAGGCTATTAAAACAGAATTTCCCTCTCCAATCAGTGATGCAGACCTACATATGACTGCTTTAGCATTGGAACTCTGCTGTACAATGATGGTTGATCAAAATTGTCACCGAAATGTTGGTGCTGTAGTATGTGACAGGGTTCTTCCACAAGCTATTGTTCTAGTCAGGAGTTCATTGTTGCAGGGTCAAGCTTTGCAGGCTTTGCAAAAAAAATTTGCATCTTTGGTGCAGTCAGCAAACACGAGCTTTGATGCTTTATTGGATGCTCTTCTTTCAATTGCCAAACCTTCTCCACAATTGGGTGGTCTTGCAAAGCAAGCTCTCTATTCAATTGCTCAGTGTGTGGCAGTTCTTTGCCTTGCTGCAGGAGATCAGAAATGTGCATCTACTGTAGAAATCCTGATGAACTCCTCATTTTTTTTGGAGTTGAAGAGATCAATCATAGAACAAGCAACCTTCGGCTTGTTTTCCAATTCAGTGAATATTCTTATGATATATTTAGTGAATATTGTAAGAATTCTAAAGATGTTGAAGGCGGAGACTCAGGGACCGTTCGATCGCGATGATCAACGGTTGCGGTTGCATTTCATTTTGGGAGATATCCCACATTGACTACGAAGTTTTGTATCTTAGCGTTTATAATGCCAAGTCTGAGTAGTCTAATTCAACACGTAGTGCAAAGGATTCTTGGTGGGGGATCTGGGTGATTGGACTCCACGAGAAGATCACCAGCTCGGAGCCCAGGACGACCTGTCATGCCCCCAATCCTTTTGTAAAATGTGGCATTAGCGAGCTCGTCGGATTCTTTTGAAGTCAGAAGTCGGATATTCGACGCCTCTTGTCGTCGGTGGTATGGAGAGGTCATCGGATTCCAAGCTTTGATGCTTTATTGATCGATCGATGCTCTTCTTTCAAGTGTCAAACCTTCTCCACAATTGGGCGGTCTTGCAAAGCAAGCTCTCTATTCAATTGCTTAGTGTGTGGTAGTTCTTTGCCTTGCTGCAGGAGATCAGAAATGTGCATCTACTGTAGAAACGTTGATGAACATTCTGAGAGACAATAGCAGTGCCAATTCGACCCGACAGCACCTTGCTCTGTTATGCCTAGGTGAAATTGGTAGACAAAAATATATTAGCCATCATGCAATCATTGAAGGCATTGTGATTGAGTGTTTCCAATCTCCTTTTGAAGAAATAAAGTCAGCTACTTCTTATGCATGCACTTGGACACATAGATGTCGAAAACCTCTCAAAATATCTTCCATTTATTTTAAATCAAATTGACAACCAACAAAAGTAACAGTACCTTCTGTTACATTCCTTGAAGGAGGTTGTTGCTAGGAAAACTGTAGATGAAGATGGGCGAGTTGACTTGCAGGATGCATACGTTGACAAAATTCTAAGATTATTATTTAATCATTGTGAGAGTGAGGAAGAGGGGGTGTGCAATGTTGTTGCAAAGCCGGATCGAAAACCATCTTTCCCAGCCAAAAACCCACATTAGCTTGGGCCATGATGAGACAACTGTTGGCAATATGGCAGTACAGAGTGTGCAGATTGTCATTGATGGCAATCAGATGAGACAGGGAAGCTTGTCATGCAGCTTGCTATGAAAGGGAATGGCAATCAGATGATGACATGAGCAGTGATGTATGATGGCTATGACCAAGGTGTTCATAGTTGAAATGAATGAAATGAGGTGGGAACCACCATGCACTTGAGATATCCGATCCTAAAACAAGAAGAAACAGGAAGGGGTTGCCACTCACTAGATTGCTACTACATGAGTGCCATCATAAGCATATTATCCATGCCATTTCCAAATTGAGGGTTATAACCATCAATTCTAGAATGTATAATGGCAATCACTTGAAAACAGCAGGACAATTAAAAGAGGCCCATATTTTCATTACTGCCTTGAAAGCAGATTTGGAAAAGGAACACCAGAACTGGCGCACTGCTCATAGTAACTATGAGAGGCAGGTTGTTCTCCAGGGAGAAACTACACAAGATTTGGGTAAAACCCCTAAATCATTGGCAACATTACAGGAGGAGGTATTGGATTTGCGTAAAGTTGCAGAGACAATGAAAGATGAATGTGAATCTTCTAAAGTTTCATGAGAGATGGATCTGTTGGAATTGATGTTAATATATGAATGAAGGTTCGAAGTTATGTGGCAGGACGTTACATCCAAAGGTGAAAGTCCATCCAAAATTGAAAGGACCCGTCTAGGCGTTAGAGATATCTGCTTGTTGAGAAAAGAATGCATTAAAAATCACCCTGTTGTGTTAGAGAAATAAAATGAGAGAGCTGGGAGGGGAATGTTCCCATCAGTAGTTCTAATGCCACAGTTGCAAATGATAATGAGCTGAAAAGCTCTCTTTAAACTGATTCTAATGTGAGCTCAACTCATAGCTGCAGAAACGATTCACTTCCACTTGAAGCAGCATCAACGTCCTTATCCGGTTCATGCAACTAAAAATTCCATCATGAAAATATGTCAAAGGATAGTACTACATATGTTGAAATCCATAGTGAAGCACAATGTATTACTGCAGGAATGGACTGAAGGCTAACTCATCTCGATCAGAATGTACACGTCGAGCTTCCACCTTTCCTTCCCGATCTAAATCTGAACGGTCATGATCGTGATGTTCCCTGTAGCTTCAGGAAGAGGAGAAAGAAGATTACGAATCTACACCCGAGGACAAGGAGAAAAATAAGAACATATAAACGAGACTCAAGGTACCGTCCAATCGGTTGATCAACGGTGGTGATCTATTTAGTCATTGCGATTTATCCCACATTGGTTGTGTGGATGAGTCTTTATGTGTTTTTTTTTGGTAACTAGGGGAATCGGCAACTAGAGACTGGGATGGTACTTGCGTGACATGGGGTCTAGGGATCCAATCCCACTACCACTATACCCCCAGGTGCCCCACACACCCCACAAGCATGGGACACGGGTAAATCCGAGTGTGATTTGAACTCATGACCTCCATTTACAACTGTGACTTCATAACAACTGAACCGCCAATGAGCTACACCCGTGCGGGCGATGAGTCTTTATGTGTTGATATATGCTGGTCCTCCCTAATTCTTTCGACGCGTAGTGTAAAGGATAGGGGGGGGCACTGGGTGTTTGGACTCCACGAGAAGATCACCAGCTCGGCGCCCGGGATGACCTGTCGGGCCCCCTATCCTTTTGGTACACATGGCAACTCAGTTGTTGACGAGGATAATGATGTGGCAGTGATGTGTTGTGAACGTTGCAGAACGTGAATCTGAGATGGAAAAATGGCGTGGGCATTGACAAGGACGACAAGGTGGATAATGAAGTGGCAGTGCATAAGAACCAAGAGGAGCCGAAGCTCTTAAATCCTAGAGCGTGTAATAGATGGTCCTATGCTGTGTTGAAAAGGGGCTAAAAGAAAGCTAATACAAAGAGTCGAAGCTCTTATAGGGATAGTGTTAAAAAAAAAGGGTGGGACATGAAAACTTTATTTATAAAAGCGCTAAGTTAAAAAACTCTAGGGATAATGTTTTTTTTTAAACAAATGTAAAATATTGTCAGATTTCCGACGAACGGAATAGATGTTGGATATTCGCCATACTAGGGAAATATTTCACGTTCCTGCCATACCATCGACGGCTAAGAAAGTCGGATGGAAGGCATTTTTGCATTCTGATGTCGTTGGTTATCCAACTTCAACGTTTAACTTTATTTTTGCTCATTATATGAAAATACATGTTATTTCATGAAGAGGTGTAAAATAAGGAGTATATACATATGAAGGTATTATGTGATGAAGTGTGTCTGCATAAAATGCATTATAGATCAGAAGAAAGAAAAGAATAAGTGAAGCAGTCCAAGAAGATTAGTGAAGAAATTTATCTCAAGGGTGGAAGGGTGGTGCTAGGGTAGGTTGGTGCTTGCAAAGGGGAGTAGGTGCTTCCTTGTCAGTCGTGGCTGACTAAATAGGGGGTCGAGCTCGTCGAATTCTTTTGAAGTCAAAAGTCAAATATCCGACGCCTCTTGCCATCGGTGGTATGGCGAGGTTGTCGGATTCATCTTCATCCTCATATTCCTTATTATAAATAATATTATAGGGGCCTCCACCTCCCAATCCTTCTAAGAAGTAGGCTCCTATTGATTCCTCTTATGGCCATCTTAATGTTGTGGAGAAATTCCATGTTGTTGACAATTCGTTTACGTCTCATTAGGTCATTGTCTATGCATAGATAAGTGCAGGTATCATGTTTTTGTCCCTTCTCTCTTTTATTTACAATTCATTTTCAAAATATATTATTTTTTATAACTAGCATGCATCTTGTAGCATCCTTTGGGGCTTACTTCTTACTCTTAGCATACTGTAATAGGATTCCATATGATATCAACCTTCCACAATTGTCAAGGAAATGTAGTTGAACTCAAAGGTTTTATAAAATGGAAACCATCTAAAGTGATAATATCCAACAACATGACAAAATTGTTAAAAAGGGGACAGTATGGTAATCGCACATTGTACTCATTAGATTTTCAAACATCTGAACCCTATGTTCTCTTGGATCTCCAAATTGTAATTGACAAACATTCAAATCTATTTGTGTGATATTCCCAAAGGTATTCCACCTACTAGAGATCATGAGCAAACTAGATCCTCAAGAATATTTCCATTTTCATTGATGATGATTAAGAAGATCTTCTTAGATGGGAACTCATATGGAAAATGGACTTTAATGAATCATAATATAAACATAGCATAGCTACTTGTACTCTTTCTCCCTCTTTTTCTTCACACAAGTTTTTATTTAAATAAATTTGGAATATGTTTTTTTTTTGTTATGGAAAGGGAAGTTTTGGATATTGCAAACATGTAAAGGTGTTTTGGTGTTCATAAACTAGGCTCTAACTAAAATTGAGGTCAACTAAGGTTAATCACCACAAAAGAAGGTTTCAAGTTTTAGAAATAGATTTTTGGAAAAAATATGGACATGCCAATGTAACTTTGGTTTTTCCTATAAGTTTTTGTTATACCTATGCATATAGAAAGTTTTCATTACCTAGTTGTGATAAAATGTAACACTCTCATAGACTTTTTTAGCAAATTCAATAGTTTAGCAATCGAATATGTTTTCTAAAAGTTATTTGAAATCACTTAATAGTAATTCCAACCCTTGTCTAGTGATACCTTGAAGGGATCTACCCCTATCTATATCATTCTAAAAAAAGTTAGATTGATTTTTTGAAATTTATCAAAATCACTTTATATTACACATCTTAATACCATCCACACTATCTATCACAAGCATGTATCATTTACATAAATTCAAGCAACATATAATAATTATTTTTCATAATGTTAGGCTTCACACTTTCAAATTTATCACATGTTAAGCTATGATATTAATTATTTTTTCAAACAAGAATATTTATGAGCTAAGCACTTCACAATTGTTGGCATTGTATTTATAACATTAGCATTTTGGCATTCAAACTTCATGTTGATCATGCATCTTTATGTACAAAATAGTGTTGGACTATTACCATTACTTTATATTATATACATCTTGGTCATATGTTTGTAATATCCCAACAGGTTGTTGAAGCATCCCAAAATGTTTGCATTGCACACTGTTTCCCAAAGTTCCTTTAATACATCTTAAACTCAAATTTTCACTTCTACTTACACCAACGAGGCATGTGTCTTTATCTATTGCCTTATTTTTTATACAATTTTAGTATAAAAATATGCAAAATATGCAATGAAACCAATGCGAAGATTAAATCCACGCACTATTGCAATGCATATTATTTACTGCAAAGAGAAAGACAACCAAGAACAACACACATTCCAACATTTAGTTCCACTAGATCACTTAATTGGTTTACAAAATTTTCCAACCGATATCATGGATCACTGAGTGACTGCTAAATTCATTTTATTATGACTGCTAAATTCATTTTATTATTGTTTGATAGAACGAATAGGTTGTCAATGGACTAGCAATGCTGAGAGGGTACATGATCCAACTCCAAGATGCAAATCAGAGGAACAAATTAAAAGATTTGACTGAATAAATAATGGGGACAGAAACATGAAATACGAACAAGATGCCCACAATGCAAAGTAGAACATAACAACGTCTGTATTGTTCCGTGCATATTCTGTATTGGAAGTTTAACTATGCTTGACATCAATGGAACTTGATATCTTGTTGAACTGTGATTAATGGAAAAATAAGTATCTATTTCATATTAACAAGCATCTGATTAGATACTCTGGAAGACTGTTCCCAAAAGAGCGGATCACACTTCTTCTTTTTTTTACAATAACGATTAACAAGCTTTTATATTGAAAAAAGGGCAGAGTTACAATAGATATTCTGGAAGACTGTTCCCAAAAGAGAGGTTCACACTTTCTTTCTTTTTTACTAACGATTGACAAGCTTTTATATTGAAAAAAAGAGCAGAGTTACAATAGATATTCTGGAAGAGTACTGTTCCCAAAATTGGAGAGTTGTCATAACAGGCTCATCCATTTCAAGTCTTTGATGTTCAGTCACACCCTCGATTCTACGACAACTATAGATATTTATATACTTTCCTAACAGTAAACAACAAAGGAAATACATTATCGTGCAAATAGATAGTTAACTCGCTTCTGAGCTATTATACACAAAAAAAACAAAACATCTAGAGAATCATGGTGAATTATGCAGAGCATTGATGGTCGATGTTCTCCTTGTTGCCATTCCTTGTTCCAGCGTTCTCCTCGTTGTTTCCATGGAAGACCATAGAGTTGCTTTTGATATCATACTTCATTCCATCCAGCTTTTCTTCAACCACTTTTAGATTGTTGTGTAGCGAGTTAATCTGGGTGTTGATATCCCCGGAGCAAGGGAAGCCGTTGTCCATTTTTACAGCAAGTACCTCAAAGTACTCCTTAATTTTGCTGCAGACAGTCCTAATTTCCATGTTAGTGATCTGAACTAAAGTGGCAAGATGAGACAGAGCTTTCTTCTGATCGGATTATTCCCCCCTAAGCCTGCAGAGCTGACTCTCTAGCTCCATCAGATGCACAAGAAATTCTGAAGATGGGCTGTCCTCCCCACGGGGAGACTCGAGGTTGATAAGAATGTTATCCATCCCATGCTCATGAGATGTCCAATTCTTGCCACTGCCAGTCTCGCTGGAAATCCCGTGGCGAGCAGAAGGGTGTAGTACCGCCCCACCCAGTTTCTGATTGTTTCCCAATTCCAGAGAGGTCGCCCAACCCTTTCCATTACCTTTCTCGCCAAAGAGTCCTCGTGCTATTGGGTGCACAACCCCACCATATTTCTAACTAGTGCTCAATTCTAACGGAACCCAGTTTCTGCCATTGACTGGCTCGTCCACCTTGGAGAGACCCCGTCGGAAATTCTAAGCCGACCCACCACGCGCTTGCCCAACACCGCCATTCCCCTGTCCCTGAACAACGTCAAAAGAAGGAAAATATTGCTTCACACCGGCCCCGCCTCCATTCTCCTGGATATTATTCATGCAACAACGGCATTGCATCGAAGAAAAGTTCGAGACCTTATCGGCCTCCATTGCTGGTTGTTGAGGATTCAAAATTCTAATCCAAACTACGCAGGGTCCTTGGAGCACCCAATTCTCAACAGTTCGAAAATGCAGGATGGTGAGCCTTCTCCCATGAAGCGTGATATAAGGTAGGGCAGAAGGTGGACGTAGTATTAAATTCATGCATGCGGGGCAGGTGGGATGAGACTGGTGAGGGCGCCAAGTGTTCCAGAGGTACGCGGAAGAGGATCGATGGTAGGAAGAAGATCCCAAGGAAATGTTGTCTTTACTCCATAAAAATTTTTTGTATTTTGTAATGTTTGGGGGAAAGGAATTAGGATGAAAGGTGGTCATAAAAAAAATAGGAAGGGGACTAAGGAACCCAGTTGGTAACAATACTAATTCCATTGATGATCATCGAACCACAATCTAAACCGACACCAATATTTGCCATGCGGTCTGCTTCTTTATTGTTGTTTCTCAGGACATGGAGGAAGGAGATGGAATTAAAATCCTTAGCTACATAGGAGAAGAGGGTATGAAGATTAGAGGTGGGTTTTTTCCTTCGGAGTCAAAAAGGACTCCTCCCACACCTGCCAGCCCAGGAGTGGTTAATCACACTTTCTTGCGTAAGATTGTTCCTTGTTATTTTATTCTCATATCAATGATGAAAAATACAGAGAAAGATTGGATAACTATGGAGCATCATGAGCAATACTAATCATCTCCCATTTAGCTTTCATTTAGTACCTTGACATCATCATCATCATCATCATCATCATCATCATCATCATCATCATCATCATCTTCATCATCATCGGCATCATCATCTTCATCGTCATCATCATCATCACCATCACCATCGGCATCGGCATCTTCATCGTCATCATCATCATCACCATCACCATTGGCATCGGCATCTTCATCGTCATCATCATCATCACCATCATCATCATCTTCATCATCATCATCTTCATCATCATCATCATCATCATCATCATATTCATGATCATCATCATCATCATCATCATCATCATCTATGGATATCCGATGCAGATACCCAGAAAGACCAATAGCGTTTGGCGTCGGTGGTTTAGCGAGATCGTCGGATTATTTTGTTCTAAGATGGGTAGAGTTTATAATTGAATTTATAATTTTAGGAATATAGTAAAATGGTTTTAACTTATAAAGGTGATAATAGAATATGTTTTGATTTTACATTAATAATAAATAGAATCATGAGATAGAAACTAGGGAATCACTACTAGATAGAATCCATTTCCTTGTTGTCCACACTTTCTTGCATAAGATTGTTCATTGTTATCATATTTTCATATCAATGATGAAAAATATAGAGAAAGATTGGATTACTATGGAGCATCATGAGCAATACTAATCATTTTCCCTTTATCTTGCATTTAGTACCTTGACATCATCATCTTCATCATCTTCATCATCAATGGCATCATCATCTTCATCATCATCATCATCATCATCTCCATCATCATCGGCATCGTCATCTTCATCGTCATCATCATCATCACCATCATCATCGGCATCGTCATCTTCATCGTCATCATCATCATCACCATCATCATCATCATAATCAATCATCGCCATCATCATTGTGTTACATAGTTACATAGTTCTTCCCCTTTCCTTATGATCAATTTATGGTTGAAATGGGATGTTTCGATGGGACCATGTTCTTAACCACTTGGTATTGCTAGGTGTTCCACACGAAAATAAAAATTGGGCACAATCTTGCTAAGCCCCAAAAGAGTAAAAAGTGGCATTGTTGGGTTAGCATGGCCGGTTGATGTTGCTCTATAACGTCCAAGAATGAAGTACATATAAACCCATCACCATCATCCATGGTCATATTAAAAAAAATATTGAGATTAGACATAATATCATGTTGATTAAGAACTCACACTAGTGACTACACGTGTTGTACTGAACGAACCTCCTAGGGTTTATGTAACATTTGAATTGTGAAGAATTTGGTACTATTCGGTTTCAAGATGACCTTAAAAAACTCAATGGCTCCAACCGAAGATACTGTATTAAAAGAAAAAAAATTAAAGAGTAATGAGACAAAAGATAGCAAGTGAATATAAGTGATATTTTAAAAATGTTATCTGAATATAAGTGAGTATAAGTGAATAATCTTGGGACTAGGCATAAAACTATTAATTGCATGTAACCACAAGAGCCTTAAACTCATGAAACTTATTGAATACTTCATCATTGGTCTTCATAAAGTATATATAGGTCATTATGGAGGGTGACATAGTGTTAAGAGATGCTTGAGGTAGGAGGGAGAGGGAGTCATGAACTCGAAGACCAAAGGGAGAGGAATCATTAATAAATGAAACATAAAAAATATTACCAGTTAAAGAAGTCTATGACATAGGTAAACATACATTTTCATGAATCTTTGTATGCACACTACTTGGAAAAGAAATCTTTGTATGCTTTCCAAGTGCACAACCCTTGCACATACCTAGCTTATAGATCACAAAGTTTGGAAATCCCTACACTATTTACTTCGAGGGTGGAAGTGCTCCATAGTGCAAGCAACCAAATATCGTGTTCCAAATGTTCCAATAGTGCTACACTTTATTATGATGAATTACTTCTAATAAAACTCCACACACTTAATAGGTGTCATATCTTAATCTAAAACAAGATTGTTAGTTAAACCAAGAACATACAAAACATCATTCAACTCAAGAACAACACGTGATGGCATCATGTGGAAAGAGCCAAATTCCATATTGGTAACTAGATATGTGGCATCATCGTGTAACTCTACTTGTATGACAGCTTCTTTCTCTTTAAGTCTATTGAAATCCTTCTTATTGAATGTCACATGTTTGGATTATCCACTGACCATATACCACCGGCCTACACTAGAGATGGTGTTAGTGGAAAGACATGATACCATGGAGAAGGTTGTCTCTAGCTTGGGTGCTAACTCATCCACTCTGAATGCTTTTCCATCCTTGCCAACTACTTTTGTTGCTTGTTCTTTTCCTTCTTCCTAGGACATTAAAAAATTTCATTTTACTATTCATATTGCCTAAATAGAGAATGTAATGCAAATTAACTTCAGCACTGGGAAGTTAAGTCGGCAATTGTTTGATGCAATGAGAACTATGTCTTAAGAGAGTCGGTTTCACCATTTATGTTTATGCGGAAGCAATGGAGTATGGTAGGGTGATGTGCATAGTTCAGTCTTGGCACACTTAGTGCTCTAAGGTCTTCTCTTTAAGTACTTCACTTTTAAAGTTTTATATGTAGGTTTGTTTAATTTAAATGTTTAAACTGGTTTATATCATTAATCCAGGCCTGATGGACTTTGTGAGAAGAGGGTGAGTCCTTCTGGGGTCTTGATGTTGATATTCATACCGCTGGCGGAGCTGCCGAAAGGTAAGGGTGATGTTTGCAACTATCCCGGCTTACTTGGCAAACTTGCTAATGCACTTTTTGTAATATGTATTGCAGGCATAAATATGATGGCTCCTTCCTAAGTTACCTACATCAAAATTCTAGCAAGGTCTAATGTTATGTGTTTAAAAGAAAAGGCTAAGGACTAACTCTTTGGAAAGTCATGGCATAAATAAATTTAGTTTGATGCCTTCACGATTTTAACTATAGCGTGGGGTAAGTTTCTTGAAATGAAAAAAGGATGTGGTTGGAGTTTTAAATGCTGCATGTGAGAATCACGTGGCCTTGTGGCCAGCTGGGCACAAGGGTTTTACCTTGGTCTTCATCCCTGCGTTTGTCATTCTCATGGATTTTGGCTGAGAGTAGTCCCTTGCTACGTCTGGCTTGACAGTGCTCTGACCTGAGCGTACTGCACTCATTGTTCACTATGTAAGGAGGTGGAGAGTGTCACGATTCACTGCCAGGTAACTTCTACCTACAACTTTTAAGATTTTCTTCCTTCATCCTGTATGTATTTGTTTTATCTCAGGGTTTAACTTGTGGTTTTTCTTTGACTTTTACTGGCAGGTCGTAGGTTATGATACTCACTGCGTTGGGTGCTAACAGGTGACCGAAAGCTTGGTTTTTGGCATAAGAATAGTAAGTCCAGGTCCTCCCAATCATTCATCCCTTCCTGTCGCAGCTATGGTTACAAGGCTCTGAAGTTTCAAGCTCTTTCATTTTGCAACTTCACTGAGTCCTTTGGACTCTCTGTAACTAGATTTGAAGTTTCTAATGGGTCACCTTTGACTAGACCGGTAGTTAGAAGGAAGACAATTTTAAAGAAGAAGACTTAGAGAAATTGGGGAAGTAATCTGGTTAATGTTTAAGATGTGTTTGTTTTAGGAACTGCGTTTGACCTCTGTCTGAAAGGTGGGGTTTCGCCTAAACCTTAGATCTAAAATTGATTAGAAGGGTATTGTAAATCCTTTCCAACTAGTTTCTAGGAGACATGAAAAATAGATAGACTGGTAATGATGGTAATTGTGGAACCCAAGCCTCTAAAGGTGGTTGCAAGGGATATCACACAAGAGGAACTGAGCTGAGTTGATAGTAGTCTGTCTGCAATCAAACTTTGAGCTTAGTTGATAGTACTCTGTCTGCAATAAAATTTAGAGGAACTGAGGAAAATGAACATGACCATAATCTGATTGATGGGAGTTCTAGTATAAGGTAATTTTTTGCCAATTTAATTATTTGATATTCGAAATTCCAATTCAACTAATGTGTGGGATGGATGTTCCATAGATGAAAGTTTTAACATCTCAAGGAATTAGATCTTTGACCAAACACTAGGAATGACAAACCTAGGTACTCAGAAAGAAATAACAACAACAAATCATTATCATATGTATGGTTGTAGGAGGGAAGATTCAATTCCCATAGGTAAGAGCTTGGGGGCATTGATGTCAAGGTACTCAATGCAAGCTAAAGGGGAAATGATTAGTATTGCTCATGATGTAAAAGTAAAGGATGTATCAACTTCAACTTAGGTTTCCTTCAAAAGTCTACATCAGTTTTGTGTTGTCACCAAATTTGCAGACAGTGAACACTTTGAGATTCTTGAAGATGACAAATGCCTTCCTAAACCACAATTTTAGGCTATTGCTAGGAAATTGGTGTTGGCACATCATTATCTCTATTCTCGTAAGGTTATCAATCATGATATGAAACCTTAAAATATTGTTATGGGCACTGGAAATGTTGCTTATCTTTGTGACTTTAGATATGTGAGAGCTATGTCTTGCAATAAAATGGTGCTCCATTTAGTCAAAGGAAATACCTTTATATGACTCTTGAACTCGATCTTTTAAATTTATGGGAAATTTCTTAATAGAAGTTTCAGCTTTATTTGGAAAACAACCATGAGGTTCAATCTAGATCAACAAGCATAATTTCTTGAAGTTGCATTATTCCAAACATGATTAACTGGTAGCATAGACGCACTCATTCATTTTCATGAGTTAGTGGTCTATTTTTGGTGCCTCCCTAACCATTTTAAGATGTTGAGAATCTTATGGGAGTGAAAAAGCATATTTTTGCAAAGTTATTATGGTTATTATTTTTGTATTAAGCTCATGAACATTTATATGCAGTTTATTGTTTCTACTATCGCTGTGTTTTTGTGATGAATGATTGAAGAATGTTATAAGTGTGCCTAAAGAATTATGATCATGGATGTATACAATTCCTTATATTTATTATCACTTTGTTTTATGTGATGAATTCCTTTGCATGACTTGAGTATATCTGAAGCTCTCCTTGAGGTCCCATGAATGAACTTGAACACTTGCTGCATTATGCAATTGAACATTTCCATCTTAACCCTTTCATTCTGCAATTTAGAGAGAGAACACTTGCTGCATTTTTCTGTACATGCATGGGTGTATAAACATGCCTGAAATTAATGGCTTCCAAACTTCTTTTTGTTGACAATAAAACATAGGACTGGATTGTCTGGAAATGAACATTGAAGACATCTTTGGGAATTTGATCATGGATTGTTGTATATGATATGTTCCCAGATTTCCTTGCTTTTGCATGCCAATCATTGTCTAGACCATGAATTATTCAATCTAGATAGGAAACCCATTGAATCATCAATCCAGAAAATGAAAATTAAAGGTGACAGGAGGTCAATTTATTTGACAAACTGATGATTTCCGTGCTCACTTGACAAACGCATGATTTCCTTTTTCATTTGTCTAATAATATGCAAAATTCCCATTGTAGTGATGTCACTAGCATGCCAATATCTACAGAAACCTCAGCATTAATCTTGAGATGTAGATTCTTCCTTTGCTTTTCAAATTGTCTATTAGATGGGATTATCCATACTTTGGATATCTAAAGGATGAGAGAACCACAACCAAATACATTGAAAACAATAGGAGGACAAAACTCTGTCAATTCTAGATTTTGATCATGAACTTCTATCATGATGACACTTATTGACTCAACATGTAGGATAAAAAACTCAATTGATACACCTACGTAGACTCTACACTAAATGCCTACAATTCTTGAGTCAATAAGTGTCAACACTCCATATAGACTCTAGACTCTGTGCCTTATATTCTACTCCTTGTTCAATATGTACACCCAAATGTGCCATCCATCCACCCACAATGTTTATGCATGCTCAAAGGTGACCTGTGCCCACTAACTACTTGTTTTTTTAATGCCTTTAAACCCTTTGGTGACTTGTGTTAATGTGGAAATACAACCAAGGATCGTATATCCAACAATTTTATCCATTGGTTTCACCCACTAGATCAATCCAATAGTTTCATATAATGTTTATGTCCAATAATTTCCACCCCGGGTAATGGAGAATCCATATCCTTGGGTCAACATGCAGACCATGGATTCCTAGTATATATATCCAACCAATTCTCTTTTCCAATGTGGGTGGGGTCTCTTGTAGTAAATCCAAAATTTTCTTTCCTTAGCCAATATCTTTTTAAATAATCTCTTAGCACATCCTACTACTATGAGATGTTACCCAATGTTTGCAGTGCACCTTGTCTTTGTGCAAGGGCATTTGATGAGTTTGTATTTCACCATACCATCATGAAAGGGAACCTAAACCAAACTCATATTGCATCTATTCATGCCAATCAATAACCATTGAATTGATTGTATAGTAGACTTTCTTGAAGTTACTCAAGGATAGGGACTTACAACCTCCCTTTATTTATATTGGCCCCTTTGGAAGCTTTAGAAAATTTCTCTTCCTTTGGTTATGAGAAGTAACTAAAAAAATGCATATCTAGTACTCAACATCCGAACATGACATAATCTCCAACACTTCCTATGGATAAGGCACAACTGCATGGGAGTAAATATCTTGATTCTTTTGTAGTTAACCAAGTTATTTAGTGTGCAGTGGATAGGAGACAACAACAACAAAATTTCAAGTCCTAGGCTAGTGTCAATCCCAACCAAAAACACAAGATATCCATTTCACCATGAATTTTTCCCTCAAGAAACACTTTCTACACCATCATTTGGTGCATTGAAAACTGCGCCTATGGTGTCGTTTCTGACTTAAGAGGACACTAGAGACACTTTCAATCTCAAACTACGATTCGATACCGACAAGAATATTCAATAGATCCTGAAGTGGCTGAGATGCTAGTTAACGATATCGACAAAATTGGTGAAGCCACGGACCCGTTTAAGATGATAGAAAAAATATTGAATAAATATAGTGCGGAAATCGTTTCTCTGCTAATAAGGGTTCTGCAGACAAGCAAGATTAAAGCAAGGATTGAATTGTTGGGACATAAATCTAAAACCTTGCGAGTAAGTTGAGGAATCTTGATTCATAAAATAATTCATTTATAACTTTATAATTTTCTCTTTTATATGATAGTACTGAACGTATAAAATGTGGTTTGTATTTACAGAATTATCAGGGAGCACACAATAGTGGTCAAGGCAGTATCGGCCCCAGTGAGGCTCGTGGAGATACGTTGCATCATGAGCAAATGAATCCACATGCATCGACTCCTTCACCATTGTTGTCGACTGAACAGTCGACAACACATTCCCAAACACCATGGACCCCAGCTCTGAGTGCACCAGCCGCTAGTGACCGACACATGCCAGATCGTACAGAAGAAGGGGTCGACATCGAGACTCTTAGTAATTTTGATATCGCCCTAGCTACATTTCCAGGATCTTCCCATGTCACTAGCACAGGAACAATGGAGGAAACATTTTTGGTGGACAAAAATCTCATCCCAATAAAGATCGAGAAGATCCCAGGTAATTAATATACGTTGATCAAATTAGTGTTTATAATTTCATTTTAATATACCGATAAAACGTTTTGTTTCAAATAATTATGATCATGGCATGATCGTTTTGCAGGAAATGATGTTTTCTATAAACATATGAATGACTCGTCCTTGGATATCTTTGGGTCCACCATTTGAACAAGGTGGAATAAACAACCGAAATATTTAAAAGATGACCTCACTAATCGATTGGTTGGCCTGTTCGGCGACAAGACCTTCAATCAAGTCGAGGTCCTGAAAAAGGCTGGACAACATATGAAGGTTGTCTGAGACCAATATAGGACCCACCTAGAAAAAAACCCTAGGTATGAGCGCCCTCCAATGATTCCAGCAATGCAATGGAAATATCTAATGGATGATGGAAAGGAGAGGGCTCAGAGAAAAGAAGGAAAGATACCACCAGGAACAGGGAGGTATGCAATACTTTCCGCAATGTAATTCTAAACCTTATTATTATTGATTTCTATATCGGATTTGGAACATCTAACGTATTTCAACACTTGCATAGGCTGTCAGACACTTCAAAGGCCACAAAGGCAAGACTGGAAAAAATAGGTCAGCACAAGCTTGGGCCTGGTGGTTATTCAAATTTGGCGGCACGAGTAAGTTTCAAAAAACCAATAATGCATACAAATAATAAATTGCAAATTATTTTTCGTTTTATTGCACTGCAAAATTTTAATTAACAACATTATGCAAATATGCAGGCCGACCGATTCAATGAAATGCCCACTATGGAAGACATGAAGCTTGGCTTCCAGCACGGCTTTGGAGCTGTTGTCGAACGCCAAAAAAGCTTATCTGGGCAAACATAGTCTTCTGGTACCAATCCATCTGGTGCACAAGTATATAAAATCTATATAGTTTAATGAAGATTTATTGCTTATGCAACCTATTCGTTATAAATACTTGACATAAAATATTGACTCTGTTTTGAGCAGGAAAGCAATGATCCCCCTAATGTCGAGGAGGGACAACAACAAATAGAAGATCATGCTTCGAATCCCGATAAAGAATTTATTCATATGCTACAATTTTATGTATAGCATTTCAAATTGTGAACAGTAATTATAGTTCACCATATTTCAACTACAGAGCATGTAGAGTGTGAAACCGTACAGGTTGAGCCTGGTCAAGAACATGAACAACATGATGTGGCCACAGCAGGTTAAAAAACACCTTTGTAATGTTTTTTTTAAATGAAATACTTGTCATTACAATAGCAAAATATAACAATGTAACATTTTCACATTGTTGCAGCAAATACGAAGCCCTTGCAGCAAAATCCACGTCTCGATCAGCACTCCAAGATGCAGACATCACGACAAGCTCCTAATGAAGAACCAAGAATTGGAGGAGAAAGTCCATATCAAAATGGTCCTATTATAGAATTATTGGCAAAACATAAGAGAAGAAAAACTAAAAAAAAGTGACTAGAAAAACGTCGTCTAATCATTTTTTATAATAATATGTCGTCCATGAGTTTTGGCCTAATGAATGAATGAATGGTTTAATGTATGGTTTAATGGTTTAATGTTTCAGTGTAGTAAATTGTTACCTTTATTGAATGTCAGCTTTTATTGAATGAATGTGTTGACTGAATGAATGAATGGTTTATTGAATGTTATCCTTTATTGAATGAATGTGTTGACTGAATGAAACAATGGTTTAATGAATGTTAACCTTTATTGAATGAATGGTAGATGAAAGTTCATGATGAAGTATGCATGAATTTGCACGTAATTTTTTTTTCCAGGTACATTCATTGGGTATGGGGAATTGAGAGTGATGTGAGGGGGGGAGGGGCCATAAGAGCTTCCACCTTCACGTGGTTGGCCCTGTTCAGTAGAGAATATTAAATTATTCTCGAAACAGAGAGGAGCTCAATGAATGGCTACGATGATGGCTTTCTACAACTCACTCGCGTGTCATCTAAATTTTGAAAATTTCTTGGAGCTTGTTGTGATGTTTGGTTGCTCCTCATAACCAATTTTGAGTTTCCACAACTTCAAAGGCTGAGTAAATGATGCAATGGAATCAATATCCTAAACCTTCTCTTTAATTTCCTTGGAATCAATATCCTTAACCTCACATTAAACCCTTCCAAAATGGTATATTTACCATTGAAGCCTGGCTTCTGAAGCATGATATTTGCAACTAATCTAGCATACACCAACAACAATTAGAAACATGTTGCTTGTTGTCAATTTTCATCATTTTTTAGGGCTGCAACTTGCCCATAATGGCTCCTCTTACGCTAGGGAATTAAAGAAAATAAGAAATTAAAGAAAACATATCATTTGCATCAAAAAAATAACAGGGTACGAACTAAACTGAGGAGATTCGAACCTGCGACCTATGTCTAGTCCCAAGGCTACCACCTTCAAGCTTGAAGTGCAGCTGACAATGGGATACCACCTTCAAGCAACTTGATTCATTTTGCATGCATTTCAAAGTGGGAGACAGCAGGCTACCACCTTCAAGCTTGATTCATTATGAATGCATTTCACTATGCAACCATCTCAAATTCTCACTGCGTTTTCCCTCAATTAGTTTCTCAATTCAGCATGACCCACGCCTGCCATCCGAGGAGTGCTGCCAGCGGTCTTGAGTTTCAGCCTGGCAACGGTGACAATTCATGGTATTATGTTTCCCTTCGGCTGTAGTATGAAAAACTCAAAGTTCACTACGAAGGTTTGTCTGAAAAATGTGATGGTTTGGGTTCCATAATCCCGGTGCCGTTCAGGGACACTTTGAGGAATTGCCCTGGGGTAACGGAACCCAAACCGTCACATTTGTCAGACAAACCTTCGCAGTGAACTATGAGTTTTCCATATTGCAGCTGAAGGGAAACATAATACCATGAATCGTCATCGTTTCCAGGCTGAAACTCAAGACCGCTGGCAACACTCCTTGGACGACAGGCGTGGGTCATATTGAATTGAGAAACTAATTGAGGGAAAATGCAATGAGAATCTAAGACGGTTGCATAGTGAAATGCATGCAGAATGAATTAAGAGTACTGGGTGTCGAGAGAAATGGTTGTGGGACGTCGTATGAGAGGAAATGGCGATGGGAATTGATTGATAAGGTTAGGCTTGAAGGTGGTAGCCTTGGGACTAGACATAGGTCGCAGGTTCTAATCTCCTCAGTTCAGTTCGTACCCTATTATTTTTTCAATGCAAATTATAGGTTTTATTTATTTTCCTTTGTCAACTTTATGTATCCCTTTATATGTTTTTTCCTTTGTTAACTTTATGTATCCCCTTGTGATAATGGGGATTGTTAATATCGAGTCACTCGAGAATGAACTTAAAGAGGATATACGTGGTAATCTGTTCCATCCAAACCTATCAAGTGTACTTTTAGGTCGGTAATATTCTTGTAACAAAGAGATGAAAGATCTTAGAAGCAAATGTAACAAAGCCCTGAAAGAAGTTCGCGTAACATAGTGGTTTGTGTTTGCAGGAATCCTTCAATTTACAGGGTGAAAATGGCCAAAGAGCTGCCACAGTTCGGAGACGACAATATTGCTAAACTAAAGTGCACTTGATAGGTTTGGATGGAATATATTACTATGGAAATCCTCTTTATGTTCATTCTAGAGTTTTGAGAAAACCAGAGATATATGAAACAATGCTTTATGACAGTTCGTCTTCACAGCCGCCTCTTGAAATCAAGGTAAGACTTGGATACGGCGGGAGAAGTTCATATGATAGGGGGAGTATTTGAAGCAAATGAAGTAAAAATTCATTTGATTCAACTACTCTGCCTATTGACTGAGCTTGATATTGTGTCTTGTAAATTATCCTTGTACCTTGCCATCTTCATCAAAATTTTGCTGCTGGTTTTTTCATGCTAAAATGCTCCCCCTTATGCTACTTCAAACTTCAACAAGGTTTTGTCTAGTAAATTCATAAAAGGTAAGCATGCATCATCATTCCATACTCCCCATATCAATCATATCATTTCTCAGTCATACTTCTTGTCAAATCAAGCTGAAAGTATATTCTCTTCAACAATATCCAGTACATTGCTTCACTGAAGCTTCCTTTTGCCAAGAGTAACAAGCCCGAGCTTGTCCACTTTATCCTTACCGAAAACTGATTTGACCTTCTCCAATTATGTTATAGCATGCTGAGCACTTAGAGATGTGTAATATTCAATTTGACCATGTCTTCCTTGCATCGATAACTTCTAGCAATCCCGATTTTGTCCACTATCTCCTTCAGCATTCTTCATTCTTTGAACAATTTTAAGGCTTCCATGTATATGCTTATTGATCCACACTTTTCACATTAGATTTGAGAGGAATGCTACTGTTTTTTCCATAAGGCATAGCTTACTACCATGGATGCTACCAAACACTCAATACCAATTGATGAATATAATTTGTGCCATATTTCTTGAACTCATACTAGTCAATTATATATAGTAAATTCATAAAAGAAAATCCTCCAATCATCAAGTTGTTTTTATTTCATTTGATTCAAATACTCCCCCTATCATATGAATTTCCTCAAGGGCATCACCTTCACATAGGATGAAGTGACTGAATTAGAGGTAACCGCAGCCAGACTCGTATATATGTCAAATGACGAGGATGAAGAGTCAACTTTGAATCACCCACGAGGTCTACCTCCTGCCCAGACTTTTATGAGACCTTCATGCAAACAACAATCTCTAATTAATAAGACCCACCCTACAAATTTGATCACAACATAATACTGGTTTTTTTTTTAATTCCATAATGACGTCAGATATCCGACTTCCATTGCTAAGCCATCCGACGTTCTTGCCATACCACCAATGGCTAAGAACGTCGAATGGTTTCCATTTTTACATTCTGTTGTCGTTGGTTATCCGACTTCAACGGGCTAAGGTATCTGACGTTCCTGCCATACCACCGACGGCTAAGAACGTTGGATGGCTTCCATTTTCACATTCTGCTATCGTTGGCTATCTGACTTCAACGGGCTTTGGTATCCGACGTTCCTGCCATACCACCGACGGCTAAGAACGTCGGATGGCAGGAATTTTTGCATTGTGATGTCGTCGGTTATCTGACTTCAACGGGCTAAGGTATCCGACGTTCCTTCCATACCACCGACGGCTAAGAACGTCGGATGGCTTCCATTTTCACATTCTGCTGTCATCGGATATCCGACTTCAACGGGCTATCGTATCCGACGTTCCTGCCATACCACCGACGGCTAAGAACGTTGGATGGCAGGCATTTTTGCATTGTGATGTCGTCGGTTATCCGAATTCAACGAGATAAGGTATCCGACGTTCCTGCCATACCACCAACGGCTAAGAACATCAAATGGATTCCATTTTTACATTCTGCTGTCGTCGGATATCCGAATTCAACAGGCTATGGTATCCGACGTTCCTGCCATACCACTGACGACTAAGAACGTCGGATGGTAGGCATTTTTGCATTGAATAGTCGTCGGTGATCCAACTTCCATGTCTAAGATATACAAATTTAAATTAAGTGTTGACCGTCGGATAACCAACTGCCTGGCCATCTGTGGTATGTGTCGGATATCCAATGGGAAGTCCTACCATCGGATTTCAGCCGAAATTAGACCGATGTTTAAAAAAGATGGAGATCGTTGGATGGCCAACAACAAGATGTAGAAAATCCGACGTATATGCCGTCGGATTTTGGGTCCAAAAAACTTAGTGTAGGTATGCAGTTACAATTTATGCTAATACACTAATTTCTTTTGTTTTCTATTGCATGTTCAACAAATACTTCAAGTTAGTTTCTTTTACTATCGGAAATAGATAGTCTTTTAATTCTGCAAGTATGGTGTGCACGAGAATAGGTTTTCATAGTGAGGGCCTTATGTTTAAAGACCATAGATTACTCTTGCATGATTAAGCTAATTGTTCATTTTCAAGTATGCAGTGTAGATTTCTTTAATTTCCTGAAGTGTGCTTTAGCAAAGGATTTCACAATGAGTTAAGGCATAGATTTTGTGTTTAAACTGGGAAAACCTAAATATTATTATATAACCATATGATTAAGTTGTCTACCTTTTGATGCTTAGATTAGAAAAAATCTCATAATTAACTAGAGGACAGTTCTATGTGCAACCTTGTTGGAAAAAGCCAGATACTGAAATCAAGTTGATGTGACTGAGTAAATTTACTTTGATTTTATTTGTTAGAGTGTGTTTCTTGTTATTGCAATTAGTTTTCAAAAATCAATATTAAATTGGTTGTGTTACCTTCATAAATTGTGCATGACAACCTTTAAATGAAAATAGTTACCATGGTTGACATATTAATGATTGATGGATTAGTGCTCTGAAAAGGGACAGTTAATTTCACCAACACTTTTTCGTAATGATTTGTTTCCATAAGCCTTATCCAACAATGATCCTCCACATGTTATTGGAAGCTAGTGTCTACCTAAACATGTGTATATATTTTAAACCCTACCCTCCCAGAGACTTTGGTTTTGTGGACCTTTTCTAGATCCCTTTTTTTAATGGACTACACATCATGGGAAACCATTCAAGCACTTCCCCTCATTTCGAAGATGGTACCTAGGGAAAACCGTTCGGTTTCAGTTTTGGAAACCTAACCTGGTGGGGACATCAAGTGAGGCCCACAATAGGTATCCAACCCGGGAACTTGACCCCATGACCTCTTTCTTGTAATTCACACCACTCAACCACTTGAGCTAACCCACTAGTCTAGATCTTTTTCTAGCTTACCCATGCCATTACTTATTTTTACCTCCTTCTTTCGATAGAAAATTTAAGCATTTTTCCCTTCTCTTATTTTGATTTCCTATTGGGATGTGTGATAGTGAATGCCAGTAAATTGGTATTACTTCCAATACCAATTTGACAAGTGTAGGTTGTTGACCTTAAAATGGACAACATAAATACATTATGAAGTGTTGTAAAGAAGTTACACATATCAAACGTTTAATTGCCTCTGGAGCCCTACTGGTCACTAATATCACCTTGGCTAATCATTAAAAACCCAAATCTCCTGCTAACACTATTTGGTATACTCTTAGAGTGCAATAAGGTTAGATTGATGGATTAGTTAGAACTTATTGTTTCATTGTTTGTTTTATGCGTCAATGATATATGGTCATTTCATGGTTGAATTCATCTTGTTGGTGGTTGTTGTTGCTAGATGTTTGATATATGCTCCATTAATTTATGATGCATCATGTTATTGAAATGATATGTGGGATGCAGATGTGAAGTAACAAAGTCATGATTAGTCCTTTCATTATGATGGTTTTACATAGTTATGATTATATATGCGACCACGTTGCTCATTTGCTTATTTTAGGCTTCTACACACAGATTTTTAAAGTACGTGAATGCATGTAATGGATGTCATTACGATGCTTATGTGGATTGTATTATAGTCATATCCTAGTTTTAGTTTACTTTGATTTGTCTCACCTACAATAAGAAAAGCAAGGTAAGTAAGATAATAAACTGATACAGGTCTCAATGCATATTCTTGTATCTAAGAGCAATGTGAAAAGCCATGAGTCGAGAACACCTTGAAAATCATTTACATAAGGGTTGCATTATATAAAAAAGGCTTATAATTTGGATATGTTATTGTGCTTGACTAAGCAATGTTATAAACATTAGAAAAAGTGATGTTATTAGCATTGGAAATAGAATTCGATGGCAAGCATCCACTTAACAAGACATTAGTTGATAAGGTATTGCGGCATTGATTCAAGTGAAAGAAACATGCTCATACTCATACAAACCATGGTGGATAATACAATTGAAAAACCCTTGAATTTTTTACCTAGCTCAATACTCCATTTTCATTATTTGATTTGCCTCATGTCATGTGCTCTGTGAAATGGGTTTTCAACGTCGATTTTGGAAAGTAAATACACAACCTTCTATTTGCATGAAACCATGTCCATTTATGTCAATCTGAGCACACTTGAATGTAGTGGGTGGAGTATGGGACTCAAGATATATGTTTAAATTCGACTCCTTTGTTTTGAGAGATGAAAGAGAGCCAAGCTTTACCACTTACTTTCATCCTTCATTCACAATAACCGTTGGTTGAAAAGAGTTCAATTTTTGGTATACTTTTGTGGTATAAGGGCGCAATTTGGAAAGCAAAAGTAAACATGGATACAACCCAACCTTTGATCTCAAAAGGAAAAGGAAAATAGGTAAACCCATGACTTGTGAAAACAATCATTTGATGCCTTCGTTCTATGTTTGCTTGATAATTGAGTGATTGGGGCTGCTTCGGTTTTTTCTGAGCGTGCATTTTAACTTACTAAATAACCTCATCATTATGATTCAATTCATATTTATTTATGCATGCATGTTCTGCTTCGTTTGTTTTTTCATTTTTCTCATATTCTAAGCTTGAATGGTCACATCCTAGGGTTTGAATTTTTTTATTCCTAAACCCAGTTTTTCAATTTACCTTTTTGACTAATCTCTCGGATGAAGATCATGGCCAAACCCTTATTTTTTCTCTTGTTAGTAATGGTAAATGAACAACCCAACACACATTTTTTGCCTTTCTCTTATTAAAATTGATCTTGGCCTCAACTAAAACCTACTAGCAACATTTTCAATCTTAGCTAATTGATGTTTTGGGCATGATTTCATTGTTTGGAAAGGGTTTCAATCAACCATTGTTTGGCATTGATATGAATGGCTTATTGTTGATGGGATTGATTAATCATGGAAAACTTCACCCATTGAGCATTAAGTGTAGGTGATGATGAGTTTGGGCCTTGTTCTGAGGTAGTTTCTCATATAAAAAATGAGCCTCCTTCCTATAGGTGTTTGTTGTATTGTGCCTGGTGGATTAGTAAAGGAATTATTTCCCATATGATTGTATGATTATTAAAATTGGATGCCAATTGCTATATAAAAAAGAAAATGAAATTTTTGTTGGAAGATATTAGTTATCATTATATTCATGTTTCCATCATTCATTTGGATGAGCTATGTGTGCTCAATATCCCTTCTGTAAAAGTGTTTCCATTCCCCTTTAAAATATCATGCATGCAAAGAGGTTTTGGAAGTGAAAAATATGTGTTGTGATATTAAAACCATCTTAGGAGCTACCTAGTGTGTTGAGTAGGATGATTTGTAGCATGTGCATGGGTGTAAAACTAGAGTATGGACCCATACCTGTAATAAGAACATATTATAGTGGCTTATCATTTGCAAAACCATGCATGTTTTTATGTTGCGTTTTATAGATATTTCCCTATAAAAAATGTGGAGGAATAATGCATTTTGTATTCAATTCCCAAGGATTTAAAGTTAAGGATAATATGTTGAGTGTGAAGGCTACCCAGTTTGAAATCTGAGGCTGATATGCAAGGTTTACTAGTTAATAGATGCTAGGTTAAAATTGCTTGCCACTAAGTTCTGACCCAACCTCTTACTTAACCTGTCCTTCACCATTGTAATATATACAAATTAATGTTCTCATGAAATTCCCCTTCTTACTTGATCTCTTGTATACATACATGCATTATGAATGATTTTGGTTGTTTAAGGTTGATTGGTGTGAGATATATTTTGATATATTATTGCTTGGAAATAAATAATTCAAAGTAATGATTCCCCATTTTACTATTAGTGCAAGCAATATTACCATTGGGTTTCCTCCATTTTAGAACAGTCAACTTGAGTGGGCACAAATCTCTTACACGATGGAAACTTATTTTGCCTAAACAAAGCTACTCTTATTGACTTAGGGTATTATGAACCAGTTATCAAGCTTTATGCTTTTTGATGTCATGAACTTAATTTATTTTGAACTTGATGGATTGTGTATATATTTATTTTTATCATGCATGGGACTATGAGATTCATTTGTGGTTTATGTATCTGTTTAGTGACAATTAATGGTTCAAACCAAGAATCATATCCCAAAAAACAATCGTTGTTTCTTTAAATTGTCCAACTACCTCTTCCACTACTTCTCCATGTATATTTTCATTTGATTCTTCTATATGTATGGATTCATCCATAAAACAATTTTCTACTAATTCCACGGCATTGATCCATTGCAAGATGTTTTCTCAAAAGGATTGGCCTGATGATAATTGCAGAAATTTTCCTTGGCTACTCCATCCAAGTCTGTGTTTATATTTGTTGGTAATAGGTCAAGTAGTTTTGGTGGCATGATGGGTCTCTAAAATAAATTTTGTAAGGCCTTTGGGATGAGGTACCTTCCCCATAACCTCTTTTTATGTCTATAATTTAATTTTTAGATTTCTTGACCATTTGTTGAAGATTTTCCAACTCATAGGAATCCTTCTCTTTAACATTTGTAGTTGTTTTTAAGGTAGGTATGGATAAAATAACATATTTTTAGTTGGTACATCTTCTTGCTTAGAAAAAGCATTGTGACTCTCCTTACAACTCATCTCATCTTCAAAAAATTTAGCTTCTTCAAATTTTTGTGCAAGAGTATTATTTCTATCTCATTTCATGAACATAGAAATAGGTGGAGGTAAAGCATTAGAATGAACCTCAATATAAAGTTATTGTGTTGGTACTGTCTCAACATAGAATTTGTTTATGATTATAGTGAAGCATTGATTGCAATATTTTACCCTCTCTTTTGGTCCCATAACTAAGGCAAACAATTCAGTCATAAGTGTCTTGGATGTAATTCCCTCCCCTAATTTAATAAGTAATACCTTTTGAAAATCATACCAATTGGTATTTGAACCAATCGGTAAATTAAAATAATAGGTTGAAGCCTTGTTTTCGAATCCATATGGGAACATACACCACACACCATCTTAATGTTGAATATTCATTAGTCGAATAGCAAGATTAAGCTTCTTAATATGATTTTTAGTAGCTCTTGACAATTCTGGATCAAATTGGTGTAATAAATTTTTTGGACGTTTAGGTAGATGATGAAGTGGCCCAAGAAATTCCAAGGCATCTCTATCCAACCATGGTTGATCATGATTCTAATTATTTGCAGATATGGTTTCTCAAACTCTAAGTTTCAGATTCTGTGTCATAACCTAGTTATGCCTTGGAATAATTTGATAAATGGGTTGATGTTGCAGGGTTTGAACTTGGAGGAAATTGGTTTAAAGGTTGGGAAATTCCCAAAAGTGATCATTCTACCAAATATTTCAGAGAGTGTACTAATGATTGTCTCCAGATTGAGTAGCACACATTTAAGTATTTCTTTGATGACGAAGTAAAATGAGCTACATGTAAGTAGCCAATCTGTCTAGGATAAGCTTGAGTGATTCATCTAAAGATTTCACCTCTTCATTCAAAAAAATGTATGGGATCTCACTCTCAAATTCAATTTTTCCTACTTTATTTTCTAAATCTTGAAAAGAGGATTCTTCATGAGATTAGAATGCAAAGGTTTCACTATCAATGTGAGAGTTGTTGGTGGGTGACCCAACTTTGGGAACTAAAACATGCATAAAATTCCATTCCCTCCTTCTAGCACCAAGTTTATTGACAGGAAAAAATGCTTAGTATTGATAGCAGGGGTTTAACCCGAAAAAGAGTCCCAATTAGACTCTTTCCTGTTTGGAATGGAAAAAATCGTCTAGATTAATGGGCCGACAACCTTTCGATGGGATTTAAAATCCTTGTTTTTTAAAGTTTATTTAAAGGGGATGATAAAGGAAAAATAAAAAACCAAACTATCTATTGAGA
Source organism: Larix kaempferi (assembly GCA_027924585.1). Taxonomy (NCBI): domain Eukaryota; kingdom Viridiplantae; phylum Streptophyta; class Pinopsida; order Pinales; family Pinaceae; genus Larix; species Larix kaempferi. The sequence continues at coordinate 9,505,092 of BSBM01000066.1, read as the reverse complement.
GAGATATTTAAATCGATATAAGTATACAATCAACCATCAATTGTTTTCTTAAGATCTAAGTAGTAATTTTGTAGGAACTAGGGAACCAAATAATAACTATGTTGATATCTTAACAAAGAATAATACTTGATCAAATACAAAATTTGATTATATCTCATAGTATTAAGATGTTACTAAGAAAAATCTATAAGAGATATCAAAATAATTAAGATGGTCTAAAATACATTACAATTCCTTATAGTACATCCACGCTACCACATAATAGTCTCTATACCACAATAGGTAGACATTAACTTCTTCTAGCAATAAACTCCTTAATTAATTAATGGATTCTTAATATTAACAGTATGCAAAAAATAGTTCTTATAAAAATGTCACCGTCAAAAATCCCCACAAGCTTTGACATAACACATGAACAATGTGACTCCCTGATATATTCCAAAATTGATTCATCCCTAGGAAAGGTTATTACCTCACACAATATCAAGTAAGGAAGAAGTTGTTAAGAAAACAGGATCGCAGAGCAATAACAATAAACAGAATTGCAAATATAATCACACATACACATTACAAGAGAGACACGGATATATCGTGGTTCACCCAACTTGGGCTACGTCCACACTGAATTTGCCAGTCCTTATTATTATTACCATCCAGCAAGGTGAAGGGATACAACCTGCAGCACAGCCGCTGCACTTCCTCTTCACTGTCTCACAGTCTCTCTCCTGATCTTAGAGATCTTTACAATGCATAAAACCTAATACATCAACCCTAGACGTATTACAATGTCTTTCTTTTATAGGGAAAATACAATGGGAAAAATACCGCGGGATACCCAAAACCATGGGCCCGCAAAACAGCTGGCGAAAACAGCCCCAACCCCTAAAAATGCAGAATGGGTGTACAGTACTCCGGGGTGCACGGCTAAGACAATATCATCTATGAGACTGGAAGATCTGGCTCCACAACCAACATAAGTCGTGTAGAAGGTACGAAATATTTCAATATTGGAATTCTTGGCTTTCTCCAAATCTCTTTGCATTGAGTGAGACAATATTGTCTCCCAATTGAATAAATCCCCTTGGTACCAAAATGTGAACAATTGGAACTTATTCATCTTTCAAATGAAAGCTATTAGGTTCGCGATATAGACTACACATTAAATCAAGTGCATAAATGTATGGGTCTCTTAGGTTGATGATTACATAAGACCCATCATTTTTTCGCAAAAAACCTCTTCTCTTGTTACACCTAAATCTCGTCATCATGAGTCCCTTGTCAACTCAATTCCTTGATCCCTGAAGTCTCCATGATCAAGCAAGTCAGTTAGAGCAAGTTGATTCCTTTGTCCACAGTTTCTAGTTGGGCCGGCGCATGTTGTCTTTGAGCAAGAAGCACCCAACTAGGCCCGATGCAGAATGTATTCTTCCAGACTGCGTCGGCGACGCGGGATGTCTTTGTGCAGCCTGTGCTTCCCTTCCCTGACGAAAGTTTCCCTCATGTAGCATGTGTCGGGTTTGGTTTATTTGGATAAAGGTGGCTTTCGAGCATTTTCTAGAAGTTGGATGAGGTGGATCTATATCCCTAACTCCTAGGTGAGTTGTCCTACGGTTCCCTAACCTGCAGGGAGGATCCCTTAGCCCTCTCCCCATGATCCTCAACCTACTCTATCCACTTGTTCATATAAATACAAGGCCCCTCTCCATTCCAAAGAGAGGAAGTTTATAGCACTTACATGCTGGTGGAATTAGCCTAGCTGATCCCTATCCATCTCTTGGGAGGCTTACATTTCCTTTGGAGGCATTGGCTTGGCTTGTTGGAGGAGGATTGCAGCGTTAATTCTTAGGTTGTAATCATCTCTCTACTTTGTATTTCCCTCTTTTATACAGTAATATAAACTCTATCCACAAATGTTATTGTGTTGATAATGTTTGTAGTTTACTTCCTTAACTGTTTACTTAGATCAGTTATTGTTTAGACATGTTTTGCTGCTTGTATTGTTTCCACATGTTTTGACAGGTCTTGCAGCTACAGATCTGACGACCGCGGATCTTGGAGCAACTACGAGGAGAAAGATCTACAATCTAAAGGTAAGACGTCTAATCACTCGATCTCTAACTAGATCTAGGAAAGTAGCTTTATGTTTTGTCTTTATTTGTTCTAGATTCGCATTGAACTAGGGAGATATGGCTCACGTTCGCTCGAGTAGATTGTCCAATAACAAATATGGCGACCATACTGGGGATACATTAGTTTTGATTTCAAGTGTGAGTGTGTTATTCTTGATTTTCTTAATGAGCCATTGCTTTGCCTCTTGAGCCTATTTTCACCATCAGATTCTTTCCTTTAAGAGTTTGTTGACTTTCTCTGGGTTTGTTGAACCATTTTCAGTCCATCTACTTAACCATTGCTTGGATTTTTTTCCTTGTTTGCATTGATTTATTTGCCCGACGCACTTGGTTTGTATATCCAGTGTGCCTATTTATCCAGAGCGCAATTTGCTTTTGGTCATACTGCGCCACCGACACTTTTGCCAATCTGATAGTCTGCGCTGCTGACGCTTTTCCTCTGCTTGCAACCTACGTCGGGCGCTTTGTGCCTAACCACATCCTACGCCGAGTTTTCAATCTTAGGGCTTGTTACTGGACAATCCACTCGACCAAAGGTGAGTCGGATCTCCCTAGCTCAATGCGAGTCTAGAACAAATAGAACAGACTACAAACACGTTTCCTAGATCTACTTAAGGATCAAGTACTAGATGTCTTACCTCTTTGATTTCTCTATCCTTTCACCCGAATGTTACTCCACGTCACAAGGTCGTCAGATCCAAGCTGCAAGACCTGTTAAGACACAGAAAAGAGAAACGAGTAAAGAGCATCTATACAATAAGAGATCTATGTAAACAGTTAAGCAGGTAAACAACACAACATCATTACACATTAAGAACGATATTGGTGGAAAGCATTTGTATTACTGCAAATAGAGGAGTACATGATAGAGATATAGAACCAAAACCAATGACTTAACGTAGCAGCCCTTCTCCACATAAGCCAATTGCCAAGCCCTTCCAAGGAAGCATGAATTCTCCAAGAGGTGAGTGAAGGTGTCTAAGAGATTTCACCAGCATGTAGATACCATAGTCTTCCTCCTAAGATAGATTTCACCAGCATGTAGATACCATAGCCTTTCCCCTTACTTAGATTTCACCAGCATGTAGATACCATAGCCTTCCACCCTTTGGTATGGGAGTGAGCCTCGTTTATATAGGACTAAGTGGATGAGGTTATGGTTACGATAGGATGAGAGATGGTAGGAGAGAGATAGGGGATCTTCCCAATGAGTTAGGGGTCGAGTACCAGCTCTCCAAGAGATCAGGGATAAGCCCCCAAATGGGCAAGCTTCGAGAAAGATATCGAAATGGCTATTTTTGCCCATTAACAGACCTCGTCGCACCCTGCTATGGAGCAACCTGCGACGTCGCATGTTGCTAGTGTTCAACCTGCGACGACCTCTCAAAAGGTTGTACAAACTGAGTACAAATCCTCTCAAATGAATACTTGGTCCAGATGACTTCAGGGATGTATACACAATGGTCAAGATGACGACATTATCACAATGGTCATGATGACAACACTTGGTCATAATGATGGTACTTGCAACGATCATGATGACGACACTAGGTCATGACGACGACACTTGTGACACTTGCACAAGGGTGACGACATTTTGGTGTAACAGGGCTTGGGCTCTTTCTCTCCAACTTTTGATTTTTTGGGTTGATCAACAGGCATCTCTACACTATATCTTCCAGGCAGAGGTCCTTTTTTTCAGCATTGTTTGTTTTGGTTTGGGCTCTTTTTGGTCAAGTGAGTTTGATTGAAGTGGTGGGCTATTTCAATCCCCCACGATCATCCACTCCATCTTGTTCTCCCTAATCACCTCACTGGATCTATCCAGCATGCTAGATCTGCTTCCAAACCCTTTTTGAGTTTAGTCATCATTTGTTGGATTGCATCGGATTGTTTTTGAGTGATTTTTTTGTTTTTAGGTCATTGGAGTGCTTTCTATTTCTTTGAGAATTTCTGAGCGATTAGAGTGCTGCAAGTAGTCTTTTTATTTTCAACCATTTACACTTAAAAGCATTATCATTATCAGGTTTGTCTTGGTATATCATTGGAAAATTAAAAGTGCTTCATTTTTACCATTTTCAAGTTCATTTGAGAATTGTTGTAAAAATTGTTTCATGCATTGGAATTCGTTATTTATTAATCTTTTGGAAAGTTTGAAACGGAAATTAATCGTTTGTGTTTTTCTTGAATTATGAGTCATTCATTTTCTTGAAAAATCCAAGTGTAGTCAATTTTTTTGCAAAGTGATTCCATGCTTGGAGAAGTTATATGCATTTTTGGTTTCCATGCTTTTATGTTATCATTGTGAAAATTGAAGAGTCAGTGTGCTCTAGGAAGAAATTCTCCTTTTTCATCATTTTAGTTTCATTCTAATTGAAAAAGACAAAAAGAAAATATTTTTGATTTGGATTTGATGTGTTGTTGGTTTTCATATTTTGCTTGAAAAACGGAAAAGAGCGCTTTCATTATCATTTTTGGTAGATTTGGGATTTGTTGAAATTTATTGTTTTTTGAGACCATTGGAAAAAGATTTCTCCTTCCCGTACATAGATTTCATCAAAAGAAAGAGTGCATTTTTCATGTAGTTAGCGTGCATTATGTTTACATTTATGTACTCACCTCGTACATTCACCTAACCGTCCAGATAAAATTTATCGGTAGAACTAGGTTAAAATTTTTAGTAACTTGTGTGTTATGTTAGAGACGTGTTTCGGCATCGTAAAACGTGGCAGCTATCGTTATTTTCCTGCACTGCATCCCGGGGGCACTGTAGTTCTTCCACGTACCAACTGGTATATCAAAGGCTCTTTCACGTACCAACCGGTATATCGAAGGTTCTTTCACGTATCTTAAGGTATATAGAAAGGCACTTCACATACTCGGTATTATATCGAAAGGCACTTCATGTACTCGGTAGTATATCGGAAGGCTCTTGTCGTACGGTTGTGCATTAGACAGCACCACTACGGATTTGAGCTCCCACGTACCTTGCATATATCGGGAGACACTCCTAGGATTCCTAAGACCAACTGAGCTAACCATTTGGTCGTCTTGGCAGAGCAATACACCGAGAACAGCACTCAGGGAGCTACTACGCACGTACTATCAGGTAGTCGGGTTATATGGTCAAGGGTATGGTCCTAATCCTCCCTGGTTAGTGATCTGAAATATTGGGTCGAGTATAACTGTTGGACCCAAAAGTATATCGCGAGTTGTGAAGCCTTGACAATCCCGTGAAGTTCCAGACTTTTGAATCCACACCTATCACATAAGTTTTCTTGCGGCCTTAGTTTGAGTAGATTTTTTCTGGATTGCTTTTATTTTGTGTAGAATACCCTTAGGAGAAATTCGTATTCAGTCATTCTGGCTGAACAACCTTTGAGGAGGTCCCGCAGAATTTTAAACTTACCACCCGAATATCCCCTTAATCAGGAGGTAATTTCGAGGGTAAGCATGGACGCACAAGTTACGGTTGTGTCACCTGAAGCAGAAAACTCCACTATGGAGTCTGGAGCAAATATGTTTCCTCCTGATTCACCAACCTCCAACCCGTCAAGGGCTGAAGAGGAAGAACCTTCCACTTCATGAGACACATCCTTCCATCGCGTGATGGCAGGAGAACCTGGATCTCTAGAATGGTTAAATCCATCCCAGGATGACCCTATATCCGCAACATTTGGTCCTTCTGCATCCTTTTGGGACACCTCTCTCGGGCAACAATGGGCCCGATTGGCTATCGATACAGGGACCGAAACCTCCCCTCTTTGGGATTCTCATGCCCAGCGTATGGCTCCATTATATGAACTCATGGACCAACTACATCAATGCGGTGACGAACTTCATCTCCAGAGTCTCTCGCGAAGAAGAAACATCCCAGAGACACCCATGTTTCAATACACTCCCATTCGCTCATTATCTCTTACTTCACCGGAAACACCCACACACAACGTGACCACTTACGAACCTAGTCAACCTTCATTTACTGCGAGTACACCTCTCAGTCAGGGGATCGGTTCCGCACCTCAAATGACTCATAATGTTGAGGGACAACAGTTCAACACCCCTCCTACTGCAACTGGAACATTACCTATCCCTCCCCCACCTCGAAATTCGAGGGGAGAGTATGTTTTACCTCCTAATTTCTTTACAAGTACTGTTCCACCACCAGTAAGTCAACATCAACCCATCATGAGTCAACCATCCACTAGTGGTCAACACGTTGTCACTAGAGGGAAACCCTCATTTTCTAGCCATAATACGAGTGGAGGACTGCCAATTGGTCATTCCCTTGGCAGCTCTTTACTCGTTGTGGGATCCACCGCGGGATTACCTCATGGTGGGGGACTATCCAACCCAACTCAACCACCATGGAGTCAAGCATATCTAGGTTATCTTAATCCTGTGTCAGGACAACTTAATCCCAGAAACATCCTCCACGGGATCCCTTATCCCGGAAACCCATACACTCCATGGGGACATTTCAACGTTTCACCAATTGGAACCCCACCAAATTTTCCTCATGCCCCACCACCCCCACCACCGTTTGGTCCACCTCCTTCCGGAGAGGGCAGACCTCCACCTTCTGGTGGAGGTGGAGGCCCACCCCATTCCGATGGTGGAGGCCCTGCCCATTCCGTCGGTGGAGAGCCACCCCATTCCGGCGGAGGAGGTCCACCACCTTCTAGTAGTGAGGACCCCCACCTTATGGAGGAGGCCCACCTTATCCCAGAGGCGGTGGCCCACCTTAAACCGGTGGTGGAGGCAATGGCCCACCCTATTTCGACGAAGGCGGAGGACCACCACCCTCTGGTAGTAGAGGACCCCCACCTTATGGAGAGGGCCCACCTTATTCCGAAGGTGGAGGCGGTGGCCCACCCTATTCTAGCGGCGGAGGTGGTGAACCCCCTTATTCTGGCGCCGACGGAGGACCCCCACCCTTTGGTGGAGGTCCACCTTATTTCGGCGGTGGAGGACCCCCACCTTCCGACGGTGGACCACCCTATTATGGCGGCGTACCAACATACAATACACCACCCAACCCTGGAGGCCCACCCCCTTATGGCCAATTTTTGAAGGGAACACCTTATAATCAGTCGATTCAAGGTCCTACCAGTCCATATATGCCATATCAATACTATCAATATCCGCATCCGAACCAACAGTTTCCTTTCTTGGCTACTTTGGACTTACCCGACCTGTCTCGTCTGATGAATGATCCCATCCTACACGGTTATAATTGGCCACCCATTCCGGTCAAGCTACCCTCTGATATTCCCAAATTTGATGGCAAACCCGGTGAGGACCCAAAAAACCATGTGATGACTTACCATCTCTGGTGCTCATCCAATTCCTTGATGGACGACTCGATCCGTGTAAGGTTGTTTCAAAGGACCCTCACCGGCCCAGCTGCCAAGTGGTATATTGAATTACTACCGCACTCCTTTCCCGACTTTCGTTCTCTCGCTATGTCTTTCTAGACTCACTTCCAGTTACCCAATACACTACGAAACTGGTACGGACCTTCTGACTTCGCTCTGTCAAACCACCGCGACTCATATTTCTGATCATATCCATGAGTGGCAGAGGAGACAACATCTCATTAAGGCTCCCATTCTAGACCAGCTGATTGGTTCACAAAGTCTCTTTTACCCACCGTAGCTTGAGATGTGGCCATGGGAGGCGTTGTCACCGAGGAACAGGCTATTTACCATGCCCATTACTTAGACCTAGTCTATGCTCAATCTGGCACATTGTATGACATTGTTCTCAATGCACCCCGCCCTACGTATGACCCTGCAAAACCACCTAAGGGACCTTAGGCCGATGGCATTATTGGTTCCCTTAACTCCCAACCTTCTACTCAAACTGGTGGATCGTCGAACCTCCATGGTTCTTCCCCATCTCCACCACAAGCTGGAAGCAGCACCTCCAAGTCACCCACTCCTGCTTCCACCGAGGAGGTGAATTATGTTCAATCAGCTTCACCTCAGAAATCCGGTGGTAAGAAGAAGAACAAAGGTAAACCAAAGAAATCTTCTAACCAACATGAGCACAAGACCACCCATGAAGACACCAAACAGAAGAGGAAGCTAAAGTATCCTTGTTTACTGTGTGGTGGTGACCATTTCTCCAAATAATGTCCCCACCGAGACGAAGTGCAGAAGTTTCTCAAGGGAAACCCCACTCCCGCAGTTCTCAATGATCCCTTCCCCACTCAAAACCAACAACTGATTGCTCAACCCTCTCCTTCACATGGAGAGGCACCATCTACCGCGCATGTTCTCATGATGCGTAGTGAGACAGTTAACCTGAACACACGATCGCGTTCATACGACTCAGTCCCTTCGAAGTAACCCGTTGGAAGTAATACTGAAAAAGCTTCCACTTCTATCCCAGACATTACCATTCCACCCACTTCTCTCACCATTGATAAGCCTTCTTTAGATTCAGTGTTGCGTCCGCCTAAGAGCACGATTCAAAAAGCCGTTTTCAATCCCAATGCTCGGGCAACTCAGAACTACAACATTGTAGAGGACTTGGCGCAATCTCCTTGTGCCATGTCGACGCTAGAGGTATTGCAAAACTATCCCAACCAATGAAAGACTCTTCTCACTTCCATTGGCGTGGTAGATCTGGATTCCTCGAATACAATCATGTTTTGACTTGAGTACTTTAAACCGAGGCTTTCCCACTAGCTAGAATTTCAATTTGCTATGAAATTTGCTGGGAAAACAATCCATCATATTGTACTAGACGAAGGCACTTCTACCTCGTTCATGTTGCTATCATGTTGGAGAGCCATTGGTTCTCCTGAGTTAAACCGTTCTCCCACTACCCTGAAAGCATTCGATGGTCGTGGCTTTTAACCCCATGGGCTATTACAAGCCTTAGCAGTCGATTTGGCGGATAAGCCCACAACCATTAACGTGGAAGTAGTCGCAGCCCCTTTGGATTACAATCTCTTACTTGGTCGTAATTGGTTTTATGCCATGACTGCGGTCGCGTCATTTGTATTCTGCATAGTGCAATTCCCCCACCAAGGCCGAATTGTCACTGTTGACCAACTGGACTTCTGTACACCGGACACCGCTACTCATCCTAGCGATAATGTCCCATTGTTAGGACAATCTTCGCAGTTATATGAGAGCGTGGGGGTCGGCCTCATAAAAGATTCATCTCTTATGGGCGTCTTTCCAACCCCAGATCCCCCTAACCATGTTGCCTCGGTGAACATGATATCCTTGATGATTCCATCTTTTCCCAACTCCACCGATCAATGGCTCGTACCCGGTGAAGCCACCACGCATTTGATTGGAGACGCCATGCCTCTTTCACCTGCTGAAACTACTTACGAGGCTATCCAGTCAGCACCCGAGGACCACTTGGCTGTGGTCTATACCTCTTGTTCTCTACAGTGAACGCCATCCTTAGCTAATCCTCTGCTCTGGACTTTTCATTCCGACGAGTCTATTATGGATATTATGAGCATGGATGACCCTCCATGGGAAGACCTTCACCATAGATCATCATTCCTACCCACATTGGATTATGTGGAGAACAACATCACCACCATTTTTACACTGGATGTCTATCCTTGCCCCCAATCACCGATACTCACGTGTCATACAGTCACTGAGGGCAACTTGGAAAACATCGATCCCACCATTCCGGTTGACATTTCGATTACACCTAGTGTCGTGGAACATATTCATTTATGCCAGAACTGTTCTCCCGAAGAGATTACCATTTTCACGGCCTTATTCAAGCAAATCCGCGACGTATTTGCTTGGACCTACAAGGAGATTCCCGGGATAGATCCTGCCATCGTATCACATGAGATCAAAACCTATCCCAATGCTAAACGAGTCCGTCAAAAGTTACGACTGGTAAACCCCCGAAAAACTATGGCGATTAAGGCAGAAATTGAAAATCTCTTGAAGGCCAGCTTCATCTACCCTGTTCCGTTAACAGAATGGGTCTCAAATGTCGACCATGTGGCTAAAAAGCAGGGAACCATCCGTGTCTGTGTCGATTATAGGGATCTGAACAAGGCTTGTCCTAAGGACAAATACCCCACTCCCTTCATCAATCAGATCATAGACAATTGTGTCGGAAGTGTCATCTTCTCATTCATGGATGGCTTTTCCGGTTACAACCAGATTGAGATCCACCCAGCCGACCAACATAAGACCGCTTTCATCTGCCCTTGGGGCACGTTTGCATATTGCAAACTCCCTTTTGGTCGTAAAAATGTTGGTGCTACATTCTAGCGGGCCATGTCGTACGCTTTTCATGATGTGAAGGACTTTGTGGAGCCCTATCTCGACTATCTCCTTGCTCATTCGCAGTAGTGTGAATTCCACATAGATCATATGACGGTCGTATTCCTCAGATGCAGGCAGTATAACATCCATCTGAACCCTCACAAGTGTATTTTCTACGTCGAGTCTGGATGCCTCCTAGGATTTATTGTTTCAAAAGATGGGATCCGCATTGATCCCTTGGAGATGGAAGCCATTGTTGCTCTCCCACCTCCTACTGACATTACGGAACTACAAAGTTTGCAAGGGAAGGAAACTTAACCATGGAATTTTGTCTGTAATTTCGCTTAGAAGGCACAGGGTTATATGAGATTAATGAAGAAGGACGTCCCGTTCATATGGGACGACCAAGCACAACAATCCTTCGACAATTTGAAACATGCCATTACCCATGCCCCTGTGCTCCAACCGCCCAATTACTACAAGGATTACATCCTTTATCTTGTCGCTTCTATCATCACAATCGCCATGGTCTTGGTCCAGGAGGACAACAACGCCCAGGAACATGTGATTTATTACCTCATTAAGGGTCTAATTGACTTCGAAACTTGTTACTCACATGTCGTCCAAACGTTCCGTCATTATATTCTGCTCCGCACCACCACCATTATCGCCAAATCAAAACCCATGTACCACATTCTGACACGTCAAGTGCTTGGGGGCAAGTATTCATGTTGGATTGTGATACTTCAAGAATTCGATCACCTCTTTGAGAAGGCCAAGTCTAAGAAGTCTTTGGTGTTTTTCGAGCTCATTTATGATCTTCCCCGTGTTGATGTAGGATCTGAGCCCAACGATTCTCTTCCAGATGAATCATTGTTCCTCATCAACACGTCAGACCCATGGTATGGAGATATTACCTTATATCTTCAGAACCAACGGTTCAACCCCCAACTATCTCGCGACGATCGTTGTCGTATATGTCACCACGCCAAGTTTTACTTGATCATCAGCGATGCCCTGTATCGTCGTGGTGTTGATTATATTCTTCAACGTTGTCTGACACATGAGGAGGTTGAACATGTCTTGAATGACTGTCACGCTGGGGCTTGTGGCGGTCATCTCTCTGGGATGGATATGGCCCAGAAGATATTATGCACGGGATATTACTGGCCATCCATCTTTAACGATTGCATTGAGGCCATTAAGAAATTTCCCCCATGCCATCATTTTCAATCGAAAAAGCGCTCCCACCCAGCCTCGTTACACTCGATTATTGCCGTGGGCCCCTTTTCAAAATGGGGCATAGATTTCATGCACTGTAAGCCTACCTCGGTTGGGGGGCATGGTTACGTCATAGTAGCCGTGGATTATTTCACTAAATGGGGCGAGGCTATGCCTATGTACAATGAAGACAGCAAAATCGCCGCACTCTTCATGTTCAACCATGTCATTGCACGGTTCGGAGTTCCACAAGCCATAGTCACCGACCATGGATCTCACTTTCAAAACCATATGGTAGATGAATTGAGCGCCAAACTGGGTTTTCGTCACAAAAACTCAACCCCTTACTACCCACAGTCCAGTGGACAAGTAGAGGCCATTAACAAGGTCTTGAAAACCATGATCCAACGCATGGTGGGTACACACAAGTCAAATTGGCATAACATGATTTTTTCCGCACCATGGGCGTATCGGACCTCCATCAAGACTTCCACCGGATTTACACCATTCCAATTAGTTTATGGATTGGAGGCAGTCCTGCCGATAGAGTGCGAGATTCCATCTCTCAAACTCGCAGTTGAACTTCTTCCAAACACCACTGCCGAGGAAGAACGCTTCCTTTACCTAGCAAAACTCGACAAGACCCGCCGCGATGCCACTCTTTCCAATGAGGCACATAAGAAACGCATCAAATCTCAGTATGATAGGTCTATTAAACCTCGTGTCTTCAACGAGGGTGATTTGGTCCTCACATACGACCAAAATCACGATAAGCTGGGGGTAGGTAAGTTTGAGTCCATGTGGCATGGATCGTACATAGTGAAACGTGTTTTGGAGAAGGGAGCCTACGAACTAGAGGATTATGATGGGATATCTTTGGGAGATCCCCGCAATGGGCTCTACTTAAAGAGGTACTATGCCTGAGTCTTTCACGCATAAGTATCTTGTATATACTGTACATGGCGTGTTTTTTGTGTGGTGTGACGCTTTGCTTTAGTGTGTCAAGGTCTTGTTTCACTACTTATACCATGTTCTGTCTGCATGTGCAGATGGCAACTTTTTATGGATTTGCGGACGGCGCCAGCTGACATACCCGTAACCTTGCTTCAGCATCCTGGGTACTTTATTCCCCCACTGGCGAGCTTATCAGATCGAGAGGAAATTGTCTAGGATACGCAACCAATAACGCCGCAAAATACCAGGCGGTGATTGGAACCCTAACCGACGCTCTTTCCTTGGGTATGAGCCACGTTGTCGTCCATCTGGATTCACAACTAGTGGTTTCTCATATTAACCGGATCTACGCTATCCGCGACCCCACTTTACTTCATCTCTTCCGACGAGTCCGTCTTCTGGAAATGTCTTTTGAATCCATTCAATACCTTCACGTTCCACAAGACATGAACACGGTTGCTGACTCCATGGCCAATTTCATTTTGGATTGGTACATTGCACACACATAAGATATTCATAAAATATAAAGACAGACATAACATGTAAATTATCCATTGTATAATGAAAACATGTAAACAAGATCCCATTAATCACCAATAGAACACAAGATGTATAAAACCATCGATAATGTCTATATATATATATAAATCGGTACAAGATACAAAAATGGTAGTGTTGATACAAAAGTCTGAAGCATGCTAGATTTCAATAAGAGTCATCTCTACAAAATCTGAAGCTCATAAGCTTTCAGTATCTACATATATAAAACATGTGCCTAATCCCTAGGATGTGCATGGTAGCAGACTACGGCCCTTGCCACTTTCTGAAGCAGCATACTGAAATGTAATGATACCCCAACCGTCAGCTTCTAGTAGCGACGGGGTAAGTCATGGACACCCGGCTCCGAAATGTCCAAATTCATCCTGTGGAGGTTCTCCTTGAGCTCCTCCAACTCCTTAAGAGCATCAAGGACCGCAAGGCCCACCTATGGTACCACCCCTCTCCGAGCAAGGGGAGAAACTCCAAGCGATCGCACCGGACCCACGTCTGCAAGAAACATGTAAAATTCATTAGCACTACTCCAAAAAAAAATCAAAAATACATAAAATTAAAAAACACAAGTAGTTTTTCTTACCGATATCGTCCCACTGTGCTCCCTCTGGAAGCACCAAGTTGGGGTCCCCTCTGAAGTCTGTACCGTGGTATGGATAATCCTCCACCGTGAGGATCTGTCCCCTCAGCCACGTGAAGAAACCTGTGCCAAAACTAATGATAGGAACCCCTCCGCCATGGCGATCTATCACCTCTAACCACCTGGTCATGTGGGGGTCTCATGCATCCCGGTCCTCAAGGTCTACCTATGGGCGCAAGTGTGGCACCCGCTCCAGCATAAAATCTACCACCACCGAACCGTAACCAAACTGATTCAGCGCCTCATGCTGGCATTTGGTCAACTGATCACAAAGACTGGTGAGGAGCCCCTCGCACCAGTTGAACACAGTGGGAGCCATGCACTCCTTGGTGTACATCATCTGCTATTTGCTCACCAGATGTGCAGATCAGCTACCAGCTACCCGCACAATGGTAAAGAGTATCGTCCGAAGGGCCCGGTCCCGGACATCCTTTATGGGAATTTTCCCACCAGTCATCGACGTACCTGGAGTACACCACTACTCGATCATGTCCTCTACGGAGCGATCACCACCTCGTGATCCAGTCAAGGACACAGGGTTTCCTCGCCGGGACAACCCTATCAAAAAATATATGTCCTCGACATCTATGGTCAGCGTGTGCTCACCAATATGGAAATGTTGTTGTATTGGGTCCCAGCATTGGACTAAGTGTGTCAATAAAGGTACTTGGGACCTCATCCCCGACACTCGAAAATACTTGAGCAAACCACAGTTTCTCAATGCAACAATACATTGCGGATAATTTTTCGCTTGTGCATCATCGAGCTCATGCTCTCATTCTCGCCACTCAAGAACCATTGTGATCACTGCAAACCTATCAAAAAGGCCATTTTAACACCTTTAGAACTTTGCCCAACCATCAAAAGAGTTTTCCTTTGGGTAGGTTTTGAGTTTGAGTTGGCGGTTTGCACCGGAGCAGACTATCCTTTTGGACAGTGCATCGCCGGCGCAGAACACCCTTTCGGGTTCTACGCTGGCGCAGATCCAGAAAGGGCGACATGCATCGGCCCGTGAGCGCAAATCCCCCAACTCAAGAAGCTCAAAACTTACCTAAATGAAAGAAAAAGAAAATTATAATCCACTGAAAAGTTAAAGGGCCAAGTTTAGGGTTACCTGTCGCTGACGACGTCCGAAATGGTTGATCACACCCCCCGGAATCAGCAAAAGAAGAACGGATCCAAATGGCACTTCTCACCTCTCCAATTTGGTAAAAAACAAATAGTAATTCTTTTTACCATTTACCCCTTTTTATATAGAAAAAGAGCATATTCCTTTTCTAATTTATTTGAAATGTGGGTTATTTTGCTATAGTTGGAATCATTTATACTTGGTTAATCACTTTGACCTAGTTTTGAAGCTTGCAGGTGAAGTTAAGTACCACATCGATCCTGTTTTTCACAGTCGTGGTCTTTTCACACATATTTCAGGTATGAACAACTCGTAGAGCGTCTTTTTGTCATTATTTTGCTCATTAAATTTAATTATCAATGATGCCGAGCTAACTCTTTGTTCTTTCTCGTGCTCGTAAAACGATGAGAATAAGTCACCGAGTTATAGTTTATCACTTTTTCGGGCTCGTTAAACTCCTACGAAAAAGGAACCCCCCGGAGTCTTTTGAATTTTCTTTAAGCTCTTTCCAGGCTCTCTAAATACGAAAAGATCGCCAAGTGAACTTGATGCATTCACGCTTGTAAAATTATTTGAATGATCGTCTTCCTGGTGATAGTTTACCCCTTTTTCGGACCAGGGGGCACTACTTACGAAAAAGGAATACTCCATCCAATCATGACTGGAAGAGTCCTCTCTCGCGTTGTTTTACCCTTTTCCGGGCGAAGAGGCTAACTTTACGTAAAAGGACCTTTGGAGTCTTATTTAGTTCTTTTCAGACTCTCTAAACATGAAATGACGTCAAGTTTACCTTCTATGGACTCGTTAAAATCTGACATTGAAGGGCCCGTCATGGGACGAACCCCTCCTTTCCCAAGTTCGTAAAACATTTGGGATTGGACTCATCTATGATATGAGCTATACTGAGCATATGTTTACCCTCCTCAAGCTCGTTAAAAAACAAGTGAGGCACTCATCAGTCATGATGGGGAAAAATGGAAGATTTTGTGTTACACTTTATTTACAGGAATAAATGTCACTCTTGAACATGGTACTCATTTGCATTTACATTCAGCACTTGGGTCTCTGAGTCATACTAATCTCATGAGTCGTGTCACTCCTTTGGGTCATCCGAAGAATGCTTCCACTATCAGTTACATTGGGGGTTGGTATCATTCTCGTCATGTCAATATTTCCAAGTCATGCCATGCCCATGTTAAAGAGATGTTCATTGCTCATCATCTGCAGTTAGTACACCTTCCATCATGTTGGTCTACCTTGATTCAGTCTTGCACATTACTCGACCATCTGATTTACTCCAAACATCTGTTATCGAGTTTCACAACGATGATGGGGGATTCATCATGGCCCTCCTTAGACGGATTCATCCTTGTCGACTTCAACACATCATCCAAGGATTGAATCTAGAAACCAATCGAGTACCTTGGGCCTGGATGCCTCAATGGCCGGTTACCTCACTTTCAACATGAGTTTACATCATTGACTCTTGATTGAAATATTTCATCAGGCATTCGACCTCAACTCATTGATTCACGCTTGGTGATATTACCATGATACCTTGGGGATCATCGACATTAATGGTGATTTCCCTCGCACTTGTTAACGGTATACATCAATGACCGGTAATCAAGTGGTTTCTGCCATGTTTGACTCCAAAACATTGTAATCACATGGATAGATTCGTATCATTGCGGGTTCAACTTGAAAACCCTGGGGAAGTCATATTCTCCCCACCTTGCGATGGAGATTGGTTGAGTCATATTACACGGATCCACTTTCGTATTGGTTGTGGCTGTGTTATCATCTCATCATGGATCTACGATTGTGTCTAGTAGCCATGATTGTGTTCAGTCGATATTTACTACCATGGATCTACAATGTATTGGTTAACAGCCATGTTGTGAGTCATGTGAGACTTGTATCTCAGAGTCAGTTGTACTGCGGCAGCATCCTCTAGCCAGCACGTCCTTGCCATCCATCTTTCAAAGCACTTCACCTGTCTTGTTTTTCCAGCTTCACGCTTTGGGGGGCATTCTGTTACACCTAAATCTTGCCATCATGAGTCCCTTTTAAACTCAATGCATTGATCCCTGAAGTCTCCATGATCAAGCAAGTTAGTTAGAGCAAGTTGATGCCTTTATCCACAGTTTCTAGTTGGGCCGACGCATGTTTTCCTTGAGAAAGAAGTGCCCAACTAGGCCCGGCACAGAATGTATTCTGCCAGACTACACCAGTGACGCGGTATGTCTTTGTGCAGCCTGCTCTTCCCTTCCCTGACCCAGGTTTCCCTCATGCAGCATGCGTCGGGTTTGGTTTATTTGGATAAAGGTGGCTTTCGAGCATTTTCTAGAAGTTGGATGAGGTGGATCTCTATCCCTAACTCCTAGGTGAGTTGTCCTACAGTTCCCTAACCTCAAGGTATGATCCCTTAGCCCTTTCCCCATGATCCTCAAACTACTCTATCCACTTGGTCCTTTAAATACAAGGCCCCTCTCCATTCCAAAGAGAGGAATTCTATAGCACTTACATGCTGGTGGAATTAGCCTAGCTGATCCCTATCCATCTCTTGGGAGTCTTACATTTCCTTTGGAGGCATTGGCTTGGCTTGTTGGAGGAGGATTGCAGCGTTAAGGATTGGGTTTTAATCATCTCTCTACTTTGTATTTCCCTCTTTTATACAGTAATATAAACTCTTTCCACAAATGTTATTGTGTGGATAATGTTTGTAGTTTACTTCCTTAACTTTTTACTTAGATCAGTTATTGTTTAGACATGTTTTTCTGCTTGTATTGTTTCCACATGTTTTGGCAAGTCTTGTAGCTATAGATCTGACGACCACGGATCTTCGAGCAATTGCGAGGAAAAAGATATACAATCTGAAGGTAAGACGTCTAATCACTCGATCTCTAACTAGATCTAGGAAAGCAGCTTTATGTTCTGTCTTTATTTGTTCTAGATTCGCATTGAACTAGGGAGATCTGGCTCGCGTCCACTCGAGTAGATTGTCCAATAACACCCTTCAACCCACCAACCTGCCAATATCAATTTAACGTTATTGGTTTATTGAAAATGTTCTACCCAATCAATAATCATGTAAGTTTCAAGCTTGTGAAGTTTGTAATATGTATCAAGCTCTTATGGTTGAAAAGAGGCAACACATTGTCCTTTATCATTTATAATAGTTCTATGGTTGTATATGTATACTTTATAATCCATTCAATTTCTTCCTACCAGTAAAACAAGAGTTCTAGAAACTATATTTTGAATATATGTTGATGTTGGCAAAGACATTATAATCAACTTTTTTGTTTGATGGATCACTTGAAGGAATCACATAAGGGTATTCTTCCTCTTTAAACCTCCTATATATTACTCCCTATCCAAGAGATGGTTGAGTCCAATGTTAGCTTCAATATACTTGTAATTTGGTTTAATATGTCCACTAAATGTCCTCCTCTTGGTTTTTGTGCATGGACACTCTTTTGACCATGTCAAGGGATGTGAATAATAACAATAGCCTTATTCTGGAATGCTCCTCAAGGTAAAGTATAAAGTTATTAGCTATCCTTCCTCTTAATTTCTACAATATAAAAATTGGTAAGCTATCGGTTTGGCCCATTGTCATAACTTTGATAGACAAAGCTTAATCATATTAATCATATTATGTCAAGTAGGGTATTAATACAACCCATTGTATTAATTCAAGAAGCTAAAAAAACCTTGGATATTTTTTCAGTTCTTGTTACAGAGAGAACATTCAACTTTTAAATAAAAAATTTAAGGATTAAGGTGGATTTTTCTATGAAATTTAATTGCAACAACCCCTTGTTTGACCATATAAAGCACTTATCTAGGTGTTAGATAGTTGTTAACTTTTTTCCAACTTTGTTATTTTGGACGTGATATTGAGTGGTATTATGGTATACATATCATATTAGTATTGTAATACATTTGAATCCTACATGCATTCACTTCCATTGTAGACAGAGTACCAAATAAGTGTTTAAGTCATTTTCATCTATAATTAAAAATAAATTTTTTGAAATCACTAAATGGATACAATAGTTAAAGGTTGAAGATCCTTGGGCAATTTGAACTTAGGAAGCACACTGTTACTCAAAGTATCCATGGGGTAATTTGGGGAAACAATGGAATTCCATATTAGAGTTGGATGTGTGAGCGCGTTCCTGCCCCTAGCATAATAGGTAAATTGAAACTTCCACAGAAGGCTCAAGACCAAACATGGTTGATTTTACATAGATCATGTAAATTGTTATATTTAGTCTTCTCTCTATGAAGAGGTAAAGTTAAAGGGTACTAGGTTGAAGTGGTGAAGTTTGGAATAGCAACATGCCATTGGATATTCAATTAAAAATATCATATTGAACATGCATTGGAGAGATATTTTCTAAACATTTAGACTACAAAAAAGATTGCAGAATCTTAAAAATGTGTATTCTCTAAAGTATTCTAGAATAAAGATAATTCTATAAGGATCGTATCTTTGTAGGTTTTGCTTTAGGAAATTTTTTAACAACGGGGATTGAATTAACTTCATTCCCCTTTCTAGACTCTTCTGCCATTTTTTCACCACCCAAATCTAAATTCCCTTTCTAAGATTGAAAAGCATTGCCATTCAAGAAAAAAGAGGGTTCATCAGTGAACAAAAATGAAAAAAGGGCTTTGAAAAAATTAAAATTTCAAGCCAAAAAAAGTTGTAGAGGAATTATACTCAGGTTACATCATCTGAAATGATAAATTCATGATTCTTCCATGTATCAACAATAAGTTTAAGGGAAGAGGCGATGTGCAAAATTGTTTCTATCAACCCATATATGCATTTCATTGCATTTTATAATCATCTTCTGGCTTTACACATTTGAAGTGGTTCCTATTAGGAATATTTGAACTTCAATAGATGGAATGGGACATTTTGTTTTAGATTTTAATGCCTTTATACTATCCTTACAGTAGTCAAGTCTACCATATGTTGAACAATATCATCTACCTGGGTTCTTTATTATTGTTTCTCACCTACAAGTCAATGTCATGTTTTAAAACACAATTAGTTTGATAAATAAATTGAAATAGATAGCACAATGTTCATTCAAACAAAAAGTCATACACTTAGTCTAAGTCTGCCATATATTGAACAATATCATCTACCTCGGGTTCTTTATTATTGTTTCCCACCTACAAGTCAATGTCATGATTTAAAACACAATTAGTTCGATAAATAAATTGAAAGAAATAGGACAATGTTCATTCGAACAAAAAGCCATACACTTACTACAAATTTGTCCTTTTTTTCCTTGCAACTCACCTCAATCAAAAATTTATGGAACCTTCACATTATTTATTAATTTCTTTCCTTGTGATCTCTTTGCCAATAAATATTAGGATTACATAATTTCCTTCAAATCTTTCCATTGTTTGGTAGTTAGAGAGGAGTCAATCCTCTTTCATATATCAACAATTATTTGTATGCATGTATGTATGAAATTGTTCATCAAAATTCTCATTTTTTACAAGTAATATTTTCTGGAAATCTTCCCACCAAGTGTCTTAAAAGAAATTTCCATTTTTTGTAATGACACTATCAACACTTCATGGATCTTGGTATGCAAAATTTGATTTTCAAACATCCAAATGAGTTCTACATCTTGTACCCAACTCTGAGGCCCACCTTGCAACAATTGGCCAATGGGATCACCTCAACCATGAAACCCTTCTTCCCTTCTAATTTTCTTTCTTTGGATTTCCTTGTTTTACTCTTATTCCAATCTTAGACTTAGTTTTCATATTTTAACAACAGCCAATATATCTTCAAAACTAGAAATATATCTTGATCTTGTTGCATCAAAATTTGTTGGTGCAATATGGATATTTTGAGGCGCATTGCTTGGAAAAGATGTAAATAGTGTATGTTCACTTGCAACAAGTGTGGCACTTGATAGCCCCCCATTCACCACATATGCGCCTTCAAACATTTCCTTTAATTTTGAATAAAGAAACTTCAAAATTGATTTTCCTTTTTCCTTATTTCTATCAATAATCTCTTCTAGATCATGTGAGATATCAACCTCATGCTCATGTTGTGATATATCAGGTTGTTGACCATGATCACAAATATTGTCTTCATCAACTACATGTGTTGATTCACTATTAATGCGTAGGCTTCTACGAGTTGGTTGCAATATGTTTTGACTTGACCTTTGTTTTTTCTCGGCTTTTTCTTTGCATTCTAATTCTTCCCTATAAAAATAAAACATATCATATAATTAGTATCAAAAACATGTATGACCTACATCATTAACAAATTATATACTATTAATTTCATGAAATATGACTAAAAGTAAAAAGTCAAGTGAATTAACTAATTATCTATTTGCCAAACCAAGAAATGATAAATATTCAACATTATTTGTCATATGTTCTTTACAGAGATGCCCATAATCTATCATATTATTAGGATCAAAGCTATCAAGTTTGCACTTCAATCCTTTCTTCTTCAAACCCTGACATCCAACATTTTATATAAACCAAAAAAGATAAATAAGAAAATGAGATTGAAGATCTAATATATTATAATTATAGCAAGCTAGCAACAAACCTTCTGAACGATTAATATAATACAAGAAAATAGTAGAAACATTACAACATCTAGCTAACCCCTATTATTATTCTAATTCTAATAGCAAAGTTCTTTGCATTCTCATTAACTAATGTTTTCTTTATACATATATCGTTAGACTCTCGTGAATGCAACATTGTTTAATATACCAGCATTAATACGCTTGCCATTAAATGCTACTGATAATTTTCTTTAAAATCATTGTGACTATTTATACATAAAAATTAATAATTGCTAAGGTTTGGACCATTTAATATGTATTATGTAGTTAATGTGTTGTTGACTTATAATATATATGTAGTATGTACAACTTTTTTTTTCCAAGAAAAAAATATATCTTACTATTAATACCGCGAAATAGTAAATAGGTCCAATACATCATGTCATCAAAACATATAGGTATGTGAATCATATCACATACGAGCACAAGTTGGGCCCCAAGACATCATCACAATATCCTTTATGATTTTATTTATGTAGTATGTACAACTTGTATAGTGCTTATAGGATAAGTACATATATAAGAAATAAAAAATGAAAACAATAAACAATGAATAACCATGTTTAGCAATAACAATCATTTAAATAATATAAATCCCATAGTGAACTTTTAAAACTTAAAATTTAAAAGTATCCTTATTTAACAAGGTGGATAGTTTAGCTACAAAAGAAGTAGTATGTAGTTTAGGGACCACCAAAGTTCAAATTCAGTGCCCCGTAAGTGATAAAACACATACGTACAATGCTAAAGAAGTAAGAAGAAAACTAATAATCAACATTGTATCAAGTTAAGGTGACAAGCTATAAATAGTTGGTGACAAAGCATCATCATAATTAATCATTTGAATTGCCATAAACGTTAGAATCATGATCGCTTGTGTATGCAATTACTTCATTCTCTTCCGCGTCCTTATATGCGACATGCATTACATTCCCTCTCTCAATCTCTTCAATTGGAATTAACGTCTCTTCTTCAAACGTCATTTTGTCATTGTCATCAACATCTTCTTCCAATGCTTTTTGTAAATGATCATATTTCCCATCAGGCATTATATCAACAACTTTCATGAATTTTCTTTTACAACAAGACTTGGTTTGAATAAATATGACCATCATGGGCTTGTTGCATCATCAATTAGAAATGGTTGGTTAATTTGAAGAGAGAAAACATACAATTCATCAATCTCTGATGAAAATTGATTTGTATTTTCACATACAATTCCATACTCATCAAATTGCACTATAAATGGTTTGATCAATTTATTGATCCAGGTGGATATCAGTGGCCACCCACCTCTTCCATTAACTCACAACGGTTCTCCATCTCCTTGGAAATTTTTTACGTTTTTTGAGCTCCCCAAATTTTGGGGTCGTTTTGAGGCCCTAAACAGTCCCAAATGCTCCAAAAGCACTTAAAATTACCAAAATGTGTTCTTCTCTTTGAGATCTTTCCAACGAGCTATCATAGGCTCCAAACAAATTTTGTATGTGGAAGTTGCGCTCCCAGGAAGTTGACTTCTCAACTAGCCACCTCAAGACCCATAAATCATTTTTTGGTGCTTCATATCCTAGGGTTAGGTTTTTGGATGTTTAGGGTTTTTACTCTTCGGATTTATGATTATGATAAAAGTTCCTTTCTGGTCTCTTTTTAATCAACTCTTGTGAATGAGTGTAGCCGACACATATCTATTCAAAGATAAGCTACCACCATCTGAGCTAGTTTGTATTGCTTTGCAGTTTACGATGTTTTTCCAATTCCATTCATTAATAGAATTTGGGTTTTATTATACTACAATTATCTCTGCAAAATATTCATGTGTGTGTTTCCATTTTATATTGCTACCTTAATTTCATTCTCCAAATATCCCAGATCAGTGGTATAAAAATCATGTACTCTTGTTGTTTCTCGGTGGATGTCCCCGATGAGATCCAGATATCAAGGGTTGGGTCTCAAACTAATTGATCTTGTGGACAACCACTTTCAATGTCCCAAGAAAAATCACATGTCGAGAGAAGAAAAGAGAGATGATGTTTCAAGATATCATATTAAGTTGTTGCTTGTGGAATCCCTGATGTGATAGAGGAACGATATGATGGATAATTTCTCCCAAATCATTTGACAATTATCGATGGTGGCGAAGACACATTCACTGAGAAGCCATTTTAGAGGTGTGACTCCCTTCAAGGTACAAGTTAACTTGGAAATTCCTTTATTTGAAGGCTAGATAGATGTAGATGATTTAGAGAAATGGTTAAATATGTTAGAGGGTTTTACTCTATTAAAAAGAATTGAGAGCAAAAAGATCACCTTTGCACTCCTTAAGTCGCTTCCCATGTCAAAGATTCATGGGACGATTACTATGAAAGGATTGTCAGAGATGAGTCTTAAACATACATGACAAAACCCACATAAGCAACTAATTTTGTCGATGTCATAAAGGAGAAATTATACCCTATCGAAAACTATGAAGACCAGTACACGATATGGACAACTTTGTGCCAGGAAAGAAACCAGATTGTGTCAGAGTTCACCAATATATTACATAACTTGCGCTTAAATATAGGTATTAGAGACTTCGAATGGAACTTGGTCCTAAAGTATCACAATAACCTACATACGTAAATCCAAACAAAGACAGATTTCCTGGACATCTCCTCACTAGGAGTTGCTTATCGATACGTTGTCAAGATCGAACAAAAGTTTAAGTAGAAAGATAAGCAGGATTTTTGTTTGCGAATCAACTACAACAAAAGGCTGGTAAAGGCGGCCCTAACTAGTAAAATAAAGGATTGAGAAAGGATGATCAAAATCATAACAACCAAACCATGCAACAACTGAAGAAGGGTAACAGGAAGTCGAAGAAGGACATCGAAAAGTGGTGTGAGTTCCACAAAAGTCCCCGGAACAACACTGATGAATGTCACTCAAAACAATCATTGATGGCTTAGATGAAATCCTCATAGTCGAACTCTAGCTCAGAATCTAATTCAGAGCAAAATAAGGGAAAGCTGATCATTGACACAAAACCTAGTTCCACCATTGCAACTGCAAAGATCCAACCAGAAGATTTAGAGGAGCCAGAGGAAGGGGAGCACCTATTCCATCCATAGTTGTGGGTGAAGGGGAATCCACTACATTTCATTATTGACAACCATAGCCAAAAGAACATGATATTGGTCGAGGTCATTAAGAGATTGAAGATGTCGACAAAGCCACACCCCAAACCATACACCATCAGTTGGTTGAGCCAGGGACGAGACATCCACATCAATCAACAATGTTGTCTATCCTATGGCATCAAACCCTTCAAAGATGAGGTATTGTGTGATGTTTCCCCACTTGAAGTTAGTGATGCTATTTTAGGACAAACCTATATGTGGAAACATCATGTTGTCTATGAGTCCACACCTTGTAGTGCCATAATTAATTTTGAAGGCCAACTCTACAGGATACTAGAGGTAATCCCAACTATGTAGTTTTCCTGATCTCCACAAAGCAATGTCAGAAGGTAATCTCTCAGACTAGGAAATTTGTCCTCTTCATGGTTTAGTCAAAAGGTGGACAGAATGTCACTACAACTGCCACATCCTCAATAAGAGGTCTCTCTAAACAACAAAAGCAAGTGGACAAGACTATAGAATAATATAGACATATATTTGCCTCACCTAAACAAGCACCTCTACACTGCCAGGTCAAACATTCAATTGATTTGATACCTGGTGCTCCTTTGCCTAATGGCCCACTATATATATTCTCTCTTTTGGAGAATGAGGAAAGAAAGTGTTAGATTCAAGAGCTTATCCAAAAAGGCCACATTCAACTTAGCTCCTCACTTTATGGGAGCCCAATTGTGTTGGTACAGAAGAAGGATGGGACATGGGGACTCTGTATTGATTATGGAGCCCTGAACAAATAATTTCCAAGAATCGATATCCAATCCCCTAGATTGATGATCTTCTTGATCAACTTAAGGGTGCCAAGTCCTTTACTAAGATTGATTTAAAGTTAGGCTACCATCAGGTCCCAATTTAGCAGGCCTATGTATGGAAGACAAAATTCAGCCTTTTTGAGAGGTTGGTCATGCCTTTCAGCTTGATTAATTCTCCAACAACATTTATGAGGATGATGGATGATATCTTGTACTCATTCACAAGCTCTTTTGTGGCCGTATATCTAGATGACATCCTCATTTCAGCAGAACTTGGGTGGAACATTTGCAACACATTCATCAGATCCTTAGTGCCTTGAACCAACACAAGTTATCCGCCAATACGGAGAAATTCTCATTCAGCGTGGAGAGAATTCATTTTCACGAATACATCATGGATGAACATGGGGTGCATGTGGACCAAACCAAGATCCAATCATTCATGATTTGCCAGCCCCAACAACTCTAACAGAGTTTCGTAACTTCTTGGGCCTCGCAAACTTTTACTATAGATTTGTGTTGGGGTTCTCTCATATTGCCTGGACCTTAAGCCAAGTGACCAAAGGTGGATCCGCCAATTTTTCTTAGGGTGCATCACAACAAAAATCCTTTGAGGATATAAAATGACGCCTCTGCTCGGTTCCAATCCTCACTTTGCCAGACCTACAACAACCTTTTGAGATTGAGGCAGATGCCTCTAACTATGTTATCGGTGGAGTCCTCACTCAGGATGGACATTCGATGGCCTATCATAATGGGGAACTCTCTGATTTTGTTTGTAGGTATCCCACCTATGACAAGGATATGTACTCCATTATGCAGGCATGTCATCAATGCAAACATTACATCCTAGGAAAGGAGACCATCATCTACACTTATCATAAGCCCTTGCAATTAATGCAGATGTAGGAAAGTTATAGAACAATCGTCATCAAATGTGGTCCACATACCTACAACAATTACACTTCAACATCAAGTATAAGAAGGGAAGCACTAATCAAGTTGCAAACTACCTCAACCAACCTCTAGTTGTTGTGCTAACTATTGTGCTCAACTCTTGTGGACATGAGACATCTGAGTGGCCCAAATTGTACAATAATGACACTGAATTTGCTATTGCCTACCATACATTACAAGCAAGAAGATTACTCTCAAACTTTCATCTCCAGGATGAAATTTTATGCCATATTGACCACCTCTATGTTCCTTCAAGCAAGCATGAGAAGTTGATTTGGGAGGAGCATTACAATTCCTTTGTTTCCTCTAGTTGTGTCTTTTCCATTCGAGTGGAAGGTCACATCAGCGTAGATAAGACAGCGGCAGTGTTAAATAAGTACTTCTATTGACCGAAAATCCGACAAGATGTCGGTAGGGACATTCGATCGTGCACCGATTGTGCCATTTTCAAACCTGCCATCAAGAAGCAAGGGTTGTACACTCTATTGCCTACCCTAGATAGGCCCTGGGAGTCTGTCTCCATGGACTACAAGTCCAACTCGCCTTCAACCAATAATGGCAATGATTGTGCATTCGTGGTTGTTGACTAGTTCTCTCAGATGGCAATTTTAACTCCCCATAAGAAGAACATCACAACAGAGGCAACTGCTAAGCTCTTCTTCGAGAATGTTTGGGTTCATTTCGACATCCCACAAACTATTATTTCATATTGAGATAGCAGGTTCCTAAGTACTTTCCAGTCAAACCTATGGTTGATGATGGACAACAACTTGACCAAATCAAATTCCTTTCACCCCTAAATCGATGGACAGACAGAGGTGGTCAACAGGATGATTGTGCATATCTTGAGAATGTAGGACTCCAAACATCCACACACTTGGGATGAGAGCCTTCCTTATGTTCAACATAGCTACAGCAGATCCCTTCATAGTTCTATTAGTTGTATACCTTTTGAGGTATGCTTGGGGTTCAGCCATTAGCCCCAATTGATGTAGCGTTTCCCATTTCATATACACAGGAAGGGTCCTCCCATGCTCAAACTAAGGTTGATTATGCATCCAAATTTGTTGAACATATCTAACACATCCAACAACAAGTTCATGATATCTTGTAGAAATCTAATGCCTAATATAAGAAGCACCAAGACAAGCATTGGGTTCCACACAAGTTTCACGTTGGTGATAAGCTATGTTTACATTTACAGAAAGAGCGCTTTGCAAGACCCCATCACAAGCTTCGTCCACTTCGATATGGGCCTTACACCATCACCAGGGTTGTAGGTGAGAATGATTTTAAATTAAGCATTCTCTCGTTCCTTGGCTTATGCCCAGTCTTTAATGTGAAGCTCCTTCAACTCTATTTTCCACCTCTATTGGACACCTTGGAGGTGGCCGAGCAATTAGCTACTACCAAACTCAACCATGACTACATTGATCAGGAAATAGTCATCCAAATGATGGATACACAGATAAAAGGCACTCTCTAGTATAACATCCAATTGTATTGGGTCATCAAAGCAGGGTATCTTCTTCACCCTGGCAAGTGTCTCACCGAGAATCAAATTCAGCAAGGGTTTCCCCATCTAATTGGGGAAATTAATGCAATGGATTCCATTGATTCCTTAGGGGGAGGACTAATCTAGGTGGATATTGTTAAATGTACAGCATCAGGTGACATTCTTAAAACCAATCTTGTGCAACCAAGATTGATCCTCCCGTATAGAGGTGAACACTTTGATTGCCTTCCATGTAAAGGTTATTCCTCCTATATAGAGGTAATTGATCAAAGTAATGATGTTGTAAAGTCTTGTTGGACAAAGCTCCAGAATTCTGTGTCAAGTCATGATTCTCATGTTGACCTTCCGTATAAAGGTATCCATGGGATGGACCTCCCGTATAGAGGTGGACCTTCCGTATAAAGGTCATGCTTTACTTAAAATCATTTAATGGTGTGTGATGCATTATTAACCATGATCACCAAATTGCTATTAAGTCTCCTTTATAGTGTTAGGATATTCCTATACTCCATCCTAGTCCCACCAGTATTTTGATCATTTACATTTTCAGTCATGCATGCACCTTTAGGGTTTGCATGCATTCTAGGGTTTGCACACATCCCAGTCATCAGTCCAGCACCTAGCCCTCAGTTAGCCAGCCCCCAAGAGCTTCTCACTATTCATTTTTAGCCCTCCAGTTGCTTAATGCGCCCCTCTTCCTTGATTTTAGGGAGCAACTCGCCCTTCTTCACCTACTAGTCCAGTTGTCTTCAGTTTACACTTAGTTACACTCAGTTACACTCAGTTACACTCAGTTACACTCAGTTACATTTAGTTACACTCAGTTACACTCAGTTACACTTAGTTACACTAAGTTACACTCAGTTACACCTACTAGAGTTAGTTTGACTGATGGTTGACAGTTACTTGAGCATTGATGACTCCACTGATGATGATGAAGACTTCCAGTTGTGCTCCGATGATCATGAGGACACCTAGTTGTGCTCCGATGACACTCTATTGATCTTATGATCACTCTGAGAGGCTAATTCGAATTGCCACCTTGGGCATTCGAATCCTCTCTACCATTGTACTATTTATTTGTCCATATTGTGATTAATTAACTAGTGTGTGTGAAGTTTTATTGCTTCTATCTGAGTTTTACTGTACCATATTATTATGTTGCTCATTATACTGTATTGTTCACTCTTCTTCTATTTTCCTGCTTAATCATAATTACTCTTGTGAGGTACACATCATCTCTTAGATCTGCTGTGAGGATTTTCACATGGTATCAGAGCATGTTGAGAGTATTGTTTATCTCCATTCTTGAGAGTTTTTTGCAGGTTATTACCAAGATTTCGAGTGCAGCAGTTGTAGCAGTTTCTGCATTTTTGCAGCAGTAGTAGTTGCAGTTATTCTATATTGTTTTTGTAGGTCTTCTACAGCTTCAATGAATTCAAAATAAATCACTCCTCTTTCTCCTTTCTCTCCTCTCAGCTATGATGATTGGAAACCAAAAATGATAGCATACTTGAAGAGCCATGATCTCTTTGACTGTTGTTTTGAAAGAGAGTTCGAATCTTCTGAAGAGAAGATTGATTGGTTAAATAAAGTTGATGAAGCCTTTGGATCAATGTTGGATGCTATGTCTGATTGGATGTTATATGACCTCCCTGATTTTTCATCACCAAAAGAGCTATGGGCTCACCTGGATGAAATATTTGGCAAAGAGAATGAAGGACTTGGTCCCAACCCATTTGAAAGCAAACAAAGTGATGCATTCTCTCCTCTTGATGGTCTCTCAGATCACGAACCAGTATCATCTCATATTGAAGTTGTTGACAAAGAACTTGCATATTCTACACTCATGCTCAAACTTTATTCTCTTCCTGTGCCAGCTCACACTCTAGATATTGCAGAAGGTCCTAAATCCTCTCTTGCACCAGAGTCTGTTGGTTTGCATCATGATCACATGATTATTTCGGAGGTCAAAACAGCTATTGAAGGTAATGCATTCGCTCCTCTCCAGCTATCTCCTCTTTTATACTACTATATGATCATAATTCCATGCTTTCAGAAGGTCATTGAAGAATATGGCAATTGCCATTCGCTTGGAAATATTTCTCATGCATCTCATGGTTTTGATCTCACCCATGTTGGTTCAAAGGAGATCTCAAGAAACTATGGCCATTCGCTTGGGATAATTTCTCATGCATCTACTGGTTTTGATCTCACCTCTCATGGTTCAAAGGAGATCTCAAGAAACCATGATTCAAGTCTTGTATCTAATTTGGGTTCTAAGCAATTACTGCTTGGGATAATTTCTCATGCATATGATAGTTTTGATCTCACCCCTGCTGGTTCAAAGGAGATCTCAAGAAACTGTTTTGAAAGTCTTAAATCTGATTTTGATTTCAAGCAAACATGTAATAGTTATTTTTGGCATAATCTCACCCATGGTGGTTCAAAGGAGAAGACAAAAGACTATATGCACTTTCACAGATTTGATCCTACCTCAGCTGATTCGAATCACAGGTTCAAGGATCATTCTCATACTGTTGGATTTGTTCTCATCACATTTGATCTGAAGAGCAAGTACAAGCACATGCTTTTTGAGCATGATCCACTTCTTCCCAATAAGAAGATACCTCCAGACATATGACCAAGCTTCACACCTGCTTGAGTTTGGAGCATTTATTTTTATGTGTGCCTTACAGTCTATTTTTTGAGGAGGGGGTATGTTTCCCATGAAATTTTCCCACTTCCTTGGTTTATTGATTGTTATTATTCATTGTATTGGGTGACCTTTGGTCTTAGTTACCAGGGACCAAGATGGATTAAGGGGGGGTGTTAGGATATTCTTGTACTCCATCCTAGTCCCACCAGTATTTTGATCATTTACATTTTCAGTCATGCATGCACCTTTAGTGTTTGCATGCATTCTAGGGTTTGCATGCATTTTGCATGCATCCCATTCATCAGTCCAGCACCTAGCCTTCAGTTAGCCAGCCTCCAAGAGCTTCTCACTATTCAGTTTTAGCCTTCCAGTTGCTTAATGCACCCTTCTTCCTTGATTTTAGGGAGCAACTCGCCCTTCTTCACCTACCAGTCCAGTTGTCTTCAGTTTACACTCAGTTACACTTAGTTACACTCAGTTACACCTACCAGAGTTAGTTTGACTGGTGGTTGACAGTTACTTGAGCATTGATGACTCCACTAATGATGATGAAGACTTCCAGTTGTGCTCCGATGATCATGAGGACACCTAGTTGTGCTCCGATGACACTCTATTGATCTTATGATCACTCTGAGAAGTTAATTCGAATTGCCACCTTGGGAATTCGAATCCTCTCTACCATTGTACTATTTATTTGTCCATATTGTGATTAATTAACTAGTGTGTGTGAAGTATTATTGCTTCTATCTGAGTTCTACTGTACCATATTATTTTGTTGCTCATTATACTGTATTGTTCACTCTTCTTCTATTTTCCTGCTTAATCATAATTACTCTTGTGAGGTACACATCATCTCTTAGATCTGCTGTGAGGATTTTCACATATAGGTTGATAGCCTCTAAAGTGAATTACTTTAGCATATGATCATTTGGTCCGGAATAATATACTATGATCACATCATCCGATAATTCTTCTTAGTATAATGTAATGTAATGGATAATTAAAGTTAGCACATATTGACCATGCAATAAAAGATAAAGAGATAAAGATAAATGCATACAGAAAAAGAGAATTTTAATTGATTAGGAGATGACTAAGTGATCTCAAATTGTCAAGCTTCAGTTAAATCCACAATGTATGCCTCAGTTAACTAAAGAACTCACAGTGGTCACTACAAGTAAATCAACCAACATGATTTCAGTTAACTAAGTGTTAAATAAGAAGGACTAGTTAACTAAAGTGTTTTCACTTTAGTTAAACTAAAAGATGACACTTCAGTAAATCAAGGAGAACTCGAATTGATCACTACAGTGATGTTATGAAGAAAGAATCAGTTAAAGAGAGTTAACTAAGTGACGACAAAGAAGATCTAGTTAACTAAGTGTTATTGCATGAGGACACTTATGTTAAACTAAAAGACGACACTTGAGTTGCGACACTTGCATGACGACACTTAAGTTAGCCACCTAACTTATAAGTGGGAAATATTTCAGTTAAGGGGTGAGTTCATCCTAATCATCAGTTCAATGAGTTAATGCACTGCATGAGAAGTGGGGTGCACTTCTTTATGCAAGATTGATGCATCTAGATGGTGGGTGAGTTCATCCTGAAGTTATAAGCTAAAAATAGAAGTCTATGCATGAGAAGAATGTATAAATATGTTATACAGGATTAATGAATCCAATGTGAAGTGAATTCTCTTCTCCATTGAAGGAAATGCGCTTCTCTTTGTGCAGGTTATTGTTATTTCTTGTTATTGATGTGTTAGGCACATTGGAAAACACATCTAATTGATCTCTCTTCTATACTACTTCTATATATTCACCAAGAGTATATTGGTGATCTCTTATCTTCCGAAAGAAATCTGCTATATTGTAAAAGAAAGCATTCTCTGCTATCCATTATATTATACTGAGAAGAATTACTGGGGTTTTTGTTCTCATAGTTTTGAGGATTTTCCGCAGGGTATATCTTGTGTTATGGTTGTATGAATTTCATGTGATTGAATTGTCTCATTGTTTCAAGTTTCGGCATCTAAAAGAATTAAAGATCAACTTTCTCAACAAAATATTAACAGATATTAGTGGCCACCCACCTCTTCCATTGACTCATAAAGGCTCTCCATCTCCTTGGCAATTTTCTATGGTTTTTCATGTCACAAACTTACAGGGCTGTTTTGAGGCCCTAAACAGTGTCAAAGGCTCCAAAAGCACCTTAAAATTCTTGAAAATATTATCTTCGTGATCTTTCCATCAAGCTATGGTACACCCCAAATAGAGTTTGTATGCAGAATTTGCGCCCTCAAGAAGTTGACTTGTCTACTAGCCAACTCAGGGCCCACAAATCCTTTTTTGGTGCTTCATCTCCTAGGGTCAGGTTTTTGGATGTTTAGGGTTTTTGCCTCTTTAGCTTTATGCTTATGATAAAAGGACCTTTTGGGCCTCTTTTAATCATCTCTTGTGAATGAGTGTAGTCAACACATGTCTCTTCATAGATAAGCTATCGCCATCTGAGCTAGTTTATATTGCTTTGAAGTTTACAGTGTTTTTCCATTCCATTCAATAATAGAATTTGGATTTTATTGTACTACTATGCTCTATACAAAATATACATGTGTGTGTTTCCATTTTATATTGTTGCCTTCATTTCGTTCTCCAAATAATCCATATCAGTGGTATCAGAGCAATCTGCAATTGTTGTTTCTCGGTGAATGTCCCTAATAAGATCCAGGTATCGAGAGTTGGGTATCAAACTAATTGAGCTTGGGGACAACCACTGTCATCAGCTCAAGCAACCTCACATGGAAAGAGAAGAAAAGTGATATGACGAAGCATGAGATCCTATTAAATTGTTGCTCAAGGAATCCCTTACGTGACAGAGGAATCAGATGATAGATAATTTCACCCAAATCTTGCGACGACTGCCGATGGCGGCGCAGACACCTTCAACGAGCGGCCATTTCATAGGTGCAAATTCCTATAAGGTACAAGTTAACTTTGGAATTCCTTTATTTGAAGGCCAGGTACATGCAGATGCTTTGGAGAAAAGTTTAAATCTGTTAAAGGTTTATTACTTTGTTCAAAAAACAATCTATAGCAAAAAGATCACCTTCGCACTCCTTAAGTCCCTCCCCCATGTCAAATATTGGTAGGATGATTACAGTGATGGACATGTTAGAGATGAGTATGAAACATACATGACAAAACCCACTTGGGCGAGTTTTCTCAATGCTATCAAGGACGAATTATACCATGTCAGAAACTATGTTGATATGTACATGACATGGACAACTTTGTGCTAGGAGAGTGACTAGACATTGCCAAAGTTCACAAATATATTTCATACCTTCGCTCAAAGATGGGTATCATAGACTATAAATGACACCCAGTCCTAAAGTATCGTAGTACCCTACACATGTACATCTAGATAGAGATGGTTTTCGTGGACATCTCCTCACTAGAAGCTTCTCATCGATATGATGTCAAGATCGAGGAAAAATTTAAGTAGAAGAGTGAATGGCAATTTGCGTTTTGAGAAAATCAACTACACATAAGATTGGTAAAGGTGGCCTTAACTCATGGAACAAGGGACAAATCAAGTATAGCCAAAATCATTAAAACCATGCCAAGCCACAAGTGTAGAGGGGTAATCGGAAGTCGAAGGACACGGAAAAGTAGTGTGGGTTCCACAAAAGTCCCTAGCACAACACTGATGAATGTCGCTCAAAATAACCATTGTTGGCTGAGATGAAATCCTCGAAGTTAGACTCCGGATTGAACTCTAATTCAAAGAAAGATAAGGAAAAGTATATCATTTACATGAAACCTAATTCTACCATCACAACCACAAAGATCCAACTCCAAGAGTCAGCAGAGCCATACGAAGGGGAACACCTCTTCCATTCATAGCTATGGGTGAAGGGGATTTGATGCAGGGATTTCCATGGGTTGAAATTTATAAAATAATAATAATAATAATGCAGGGTTGTCCGAGGGTCATAAATTTTGATTCATTTATCCCTTTGGGATCAAATTTAATAGGAAGTTATGTTTCAAAGATGTCACTGCAATGACCGATAAGATCCTTCTGATCAAACCTTTTTTCAACACTTTTACGGGGCCCAATTCCTTCATATAGTGCCTCAGATTGGGGTTTTAGTGTTTTTGCGGGATTTTTTAAATTTGTAATTATGAATTATCTGTTAGTTTATGCACCTAATCAGAAAAACAAGTTGACAACTAGTGTTGCTCAAGTTAGCTTTAAGTTAGTGGTCATTTTTAGAGTCATGCGAGAATTTTCTAAAATTAGCAATTTTCAAAAATCTCATATATCAGTCATAAGAGGTTGAAACTTCATTGTAATAGTTAGGATGGAGAAGGAATAAAAGATTGTTATTTTCCCTCTCTCGTGTCTTTGAATGGTTTTTAGATCTCGTGAATGAATTAAATTTTATTGGCTACATCACCTGGTATCAAAGCATAAAGATGGTTGGGAGAGGAAGGGGAAGAGCAGGTCTTGCTCAGAAGCATAGAAATATGCAAAACCTCCAAAGGCAAGTAGTGGATCTTACAAATGTGTTGGCTAATCAGAGAATAATACGAAGAGAAGTGTCAAATGAGGAGACAGACCGAGGAGATGTGAATCAGCATATGGAACATGGAGAAGAACAATTAGAGTCGCACTTGCCTTTTGAAGAAAGGAAGCTCATAGCTCTAGAAGGGAGGAATGATGGGATACAAATGGAGGTTTCAAAATATGCAAGGAGTCTTAAACCATAGGAGTTAATAGATTGGCTAAACACCATGGAAAAAGGTTATGACAGAGGAAAAGAAGGTGAAATTTGCATGCACCAAGTTGAAAGGTCATGCCATGATCTGGTGGGATCATGTGCAGAAGGACAAAATAAAAAGGGGAAAAGATAGAATTAAGACTTGGAATGAGATGTAGAAAAAATTGCGAGAATTTTGTTTTCCTTTAGACTATGCATAGACCCTTTTTTGCAAATTTTAGAATTTGAAGCAAAACCTATCCATCGTGGAGGAACTCACACACGAGTTTACCAGTTGTCCATTCATGTGGATCACCATGAAACTGATGAGCAACTGGCTACAAGGTATGTGAATTGTTTGAAATTTTATATTCAAGATGAATTGAGCATGCATAAGGTTCACAGCATGGAAGAGGCATACCAACTAGCCTTAAAGGCTGAGGAAAAACAAAACCAACAATTTGCTCAAAGGAATAGAGGAGCAAGGAGGGGTACATCGTCTGCCTCATGGGGTGGTTTTAACTATGGAAGAAGCGAATCATCCCAAGGAGCTGAAAAAGCAGAAGATCCTTGACAAGATAACCCGAATCAACTACAAGGAAGAGGATTTCAAAGGACTAGAGGTTATGGTGGTGCTAGAGGAAGACCTTATATGTGTTTTAGGTGTGGTGTTGAGGGTCATCAAGCATTTGAGTGCTCAAGTTATAACATGCAAGAGCCGAAGCAAGGACAACATCCTAGTTTAAACTTGGTCCAAGCTGAGAATGAAAAATAAGGAGTTGAATCTGAAGTCCTGCACGATACAGGGGAGAATCTCATGATTCGGAGGTCAATGGTGATTCTCGAAAAAGAGCAAAGGCAGGGTGGCAGAAATGAAGATTATTTGCTTCGGACAAATATTTTTCGAACAAGGTGCACTTCTGGGGGAAAGGTATGTCAAGTTATTGTTGATAGTGGCAGCTGTAAGAATATGGTTTCCAAAGAGATGGTAGATAAGTTTAAATTGCATTGTGAAACACATCCCCATCCTTACCGAATTACATGGTTGAAAAAAGGGAATGAAGTCACCATTAATAAAAGATGTTTGATCAAGTTTTCCATTGGTAAGACTTATAAAGATGAAGTATGGTGTGATGTCATTCTGATGGATGCATGCCATCTAGTATTGGGGAGGCCTTGTCAATATGACATAAAAGTCATGCTTGATGGAGAAAGAATACCTACACCTTTTGGAAGGATGGATCAAAAGTTGTCTTATTGCCCCTTAAGGATGAAGGAAAGCTGAGAATATGTTGTCAGAAAGAGAGCTTGTTAAGGAAATGAAAGCAACAGGATTTTGCTATGCATTAATAGTGCAAAAAGGAGCCGAGGAACACATACCAATACATACTGAAGTGGCCAAGGTACTAGAAGACTATGTTGATATTATCCCTAATGAAGAACTTGATGGTATTCCACCAAAGAGGGGTATTCAACATCACATTGATCTAACCCTAGGATAATCTTTGCCTAATCAGGCAACCTATAGGATGAGTCCTACACAACATGCGAAGTTCAACCGACAAGTAACAAAGCTTATAAAGAAAGGTTCGTAAGAGAAATCACGAGTCCATGTGATGTACCATCATTGTTGACTCTAAAAAAAGATAATTTGTGGAGGATGTGCACAAATAGCAGAGCAATCAATAAAATTACCATCAAATGTTGGTTTCCTATATTGCGATTGGACAATATGATGGATGTGCTAGTCGGAGCTAAGTATTTTAGTAAATTGATTTACGAAGTGGATATTACCAAATCTGTATTTGCGAAGGGGATGAATGGAAAATTGCATTCAAGACCAAGGATGGACTATATGAATGGATGGTGATGCCATTCGGGCTATCCAATGCACCTAGTACCTTCATGTCATTGATGAATATTGTGCTTCGACCTTATATTGGTAAGTTGGTTGTTGTTTATTTTGATGACATTCTAATTTTCAATAACAACAAAGAAGATCACTTGTAGCATTTAAAGATTATGTTGGATACATTGAGAAAACATCAGCTTTATGCAAACCTGAAGAAATGTAGGTTCCTGCAAGAAAGTTTGGTATTTTTGGGTTTTGTCATCTCAACAGACTGAGTCAATATGGATTTAGAGAAGGCCAGAGCAATTTTGGAGTGGCCTAATCCTAGGAGCATAATAGAGGTAAGAAATTTTCATGGGATGGCCACCTTTTACTGAAAATTTATTCAAAATTTTAGTAGTATTGTAGCACCCATAACAAATTGCACCAAAGGCATGACATTCAAGTGGACCAATGAAGCTAAGGAAAGTTTTAAGTTTCGAAAGAAGAAGGTAACTGAGGCACCTATATTAGCCTTACGAGATTTTGGTAAAGTGTTTGAGGTAGATTGTGATGCCTCACACGTAGGCATTTGAGGTGTACTTAGCCAAGCAGGTAGACCAATTGCATTTTTTAGCGAAAAGTTGAATGAGGTAAGAAAGAACTACTCCACATATGATGTAGAATTTTATGCAATTGTTTAAGCATTGCGACATTGGAGGCATTATTTAGTGTCGAAAGATTTTGTGTTATTTACCAATCACATTGCATTAAAATATGTAAACACCCAAAAGAAATTGAACAGTAGACATGCAAAAATAGGTATCTTTCTTACAAGGCTACACCTTTGTTCTGAAGCACAAATCAGGAAGGGAGAATCAGGTTGCAGATGCTTTAAGTTGGTGCATTGTTCTTTTGACAACCATGGAAAATCAAGTAAATGGGTTTGTTGTATTGAAGGATCTCTATGCATATGATAATGATTTTGGGGAGATTGTGGAATAGTTGAAGAATCCAGTTGTTGGGAAAATGGATCTTATTCAGGGTGAATATTTTATGCAAGATGGATACCTCATCAAAGGTAAACAACTATGCATTCCATTTGGTTCTATGAGAGAAAACAATATCAAAAAACTTCACAGTAGTGGCTTGGTAGGACATTTTGGAAAGGATAACACGCTAGCCTTAATCGAAGATAAGTATTACTAGCTGAAGATGAAAAAGGGTATAACCAAGTATGCGGCACAACATAGGATTTGTCAAATGGCTAAAGGACATTCACAGAATACGGGGTTGTACATGCCACTACGAGTACCCACAAACCCATGGACAAATCTAAGGATGGAATTTGTGTTGGGGCTCCCAAACATGCAATGAGGTAATGATTTATTTTTTTGCGGTTGTTGATAGGTTCTCTAAAATGGCCCATTTCATTGCTTGCAAGAAAACTAGTGATGCATCAAAAGTGGCAGAATGTTTTTTTCAAAAATTGTTAGATTGCATGGTGTTCCAAAAACTATTACCTTTGATAGAGATACTCGGTTCTTGGGTCATGTTAACGCCTAAAAGTCGCACACATGCGACATTTCCGAGATTCTTCAAGTAAGGCGTCATCAACATAAAGAATGCATCTCACCACAGGGATCCTCAACATATCCAAAATAAAACATGATTCCATAAGTGCCAAAAAGAAATCAAAAGAAAGGGTAGCACGGATAATACATTGTTAAATCGCGTTATAGCGCAGGTTACCTGAACAATGCTCACACTACACCCACACGGATTTTCCTTCGACAGTCGCGCTACTGTCAAAAAAAACGGGACAACTAAATCCCAGCGGCCATTGAAGGCTCAATCCTCTCCAAGGATCTGAAGTCGGCTCCTCACACACTCGGTGGCATTAATTAGCCCACCTTTTGTACCTTGGAACTAATTCATGGAGAAGACGAGCTCACATTTGGATCTAGTTTTTTGTTGGCCACCTCTTCGCCTATAAAAGGAATCCATTGGCATGAATTTGGTAGAGAGAAATCAAGAGCAATTTTATGTTGTTGGATTTGAGTTGGAGCTTCCTCATAGCCCACCATTTCCTATCATTGTGAGCATTCCCAATATCCCTTGCCACCTTCCTTCAAGGGACAACAGTTTCTCTCCATTGTTCTACCATCTACTTGCATTTAGTTTGGACAAGAAGGTCCTCCCTAAGGGATATTGTTGGCTTCCCTTGAACCCCACACCTCCTCGATGTTGTACAACTATACCATTGGGAAATACAAAAGTGGTTTAACATATCTTGGATTGTTATTGGAGTTTGCATTCTCCCCCCATCTCTTTTATTTTGCTTTTTATCCATATTTCTTTGTTTGCATGTGAATTACACTAATAATATTTTGCAGGATCACTTGGATAAATACCAACCAACCCACCACAGGGGCTCCAAGGACTAAGGCCTTGCTGCAAAATACAACATTTATCCCCTTACCAAGTGGAAGAGTGCACTTGTGCAATTTTTTCCACAACAGTTCTAATGGCGACCATACTTACTTTTGTTCATTTCTCATTAAACTAGGTTGTTTTATGCTAAGTAATTAATTATGGGTATTTGCCACTTGCAGGAGATCAGGTATTCCACCTCTCGCTTCCATAACTTGGCCCCAATTCGGCCCCAATTTATTTTTACACAGTAGCGTGGATCTCGGACTCTCAGTCGCACTACCAGCGCGGAAACAACTCTGACAGTCGCACAGTCAGCGCAGGTAATCAGTTCAAGACCCGCGCTACCCCATAAGGGTGATCTACGCAGCTGGTCAATGTATCACCCACGTTTTTTAGTGCACCTATTTTGAATTTACCCGCATGGTCCACACGGTAGAGTGTAGTTTAGTCGTGCTACCCTAGTTTATTTCTTTTTTATCTACATAGTTTAGTTTGGCAGTCCAATTACTGCTTACTAGTGAACTTAAATTAAGGCTAATTCGCATAATTACTTTTTTTTTAGTAATTAGTTCACCTAGACCAAGATTAGTAAGTAAAGAGATCATCTCTCTTGAAACTTACCTAGGTAACCAACCTTGAGGCCTTCAGCAGGCCTCATTGTTGTCACTAATATTCAAGACTATTTCTTGTTTATGCACAATTGACATGTTTTTAGTATTAATGATAATGTACAATACACTTTTTTCACACAAGTAAGGACCTAAAGACTCTTGTCTCCCGAAGTATGCTCTTCACCTCGCACTTCATGTGAGCTTGGTGAATCAGAAAAGGGTGAGAAGTGTGAAATACCTCCATTGCACACTTATCTATTAGTTAGCATTTTTTATTTGCAAAGCACCAAGAGCATCTCTTAGAGTTAAAAGTACGTATTACTTGATATACTCTTCTAGTTAATTTGTTGATAATCGATTTTCCTTTCATCACATGTGTTTGCACCACTAGCACACACTAAGAGACCTAAAGACTCTCCCAATCCTAGTATTCTCTTCACCTCGCACTTCATGTGAGCTTGGTCAATAAAAAAGGTAGGGATTGTGAAATACCTCTCTTACACTCCATAAGTGAACATCAAACCCCTTAAAATCAACATTGTAATTGTCTAAATCAACTAAAATACTACACAGGAGGTCACAAAACAACATTTTAGTGAGGTAGGATTGATTGGGCTAGGCATCCATTAATGCGCACCAATCTAGTTTCATTAGCAATATTTTGAAAAATAGCATTGTTGTCTCATAGGGTACATACAAAATCCTTCTATAAGCAAGTATTAAAAGAAAACCTGGATCAAAAGTGCGTCGTGAACAAGGAGGTGAAAGTGGAGGTATAGCTACCTTTCTCTCCCCTACAAGCCACTCAGCTTGTTGTAAGGAGCTGACACTATACCGTGCAAATCGAACCACTGATCCACACTTGATGCAAGGTATCTTAGTGGCCCAAATTAGGATATCACGAAGGAGAAATTGTGAGTGCAATTGACTCCTGAAGTTAGCTATTTCCTTTGGGAGGTGTTTCCAAGTCTTCTTGATTGGAATATTGGCCCCGTTGTTGGTAGAACTAGCTCTTTGTTACCTTCACTAGTCAATTGGTGAGTGGATACCATTATCACCATCAATTGGGCTTTTGGGAGGCCCAGTTACATTTGAGAGGAAGGACTTTAGGTCTTGTTAGGGAATTTACATTTGTTTTATTTTTAACTACAAGTTCATTAACTCGTAAGTAAAAAGAACCTATATGTGGGAACTCATGCACTAAAATCAACTTTGCACATATCATGACTCACTTATTGCACCATTTTGCATCTGTTGTGGTTCGCATATTTTTGCATTTGTTCAATTGTGTTTAATTCCACTATCACTCTCATTTGACACAAAGCATTCACCATTGAGGAACAAAACAACATCCTAAGACAGTCTCGTAGACTGCAAGGCCTATCCCCTCTCTCGAGGGGTGTTTTTACACCTTCCCCCTGTGGTACACGTGGAAGGTACTACAGTTGGGGCCACTCCCAGGCCACATTGATAGGATCATCTGGTTGAGACCAAGCCTTGCTAGGTGTATTTTATACTCTCGGAGAAACTATTAATTACACCACTTCTTCCCCCATTGGAAGAGATACCCCGCTGGCTTCTCCCCTTGGAGATCCCTCAGTTCCCTTTGACCCATCCTCTCTCATAGGAGGTCAACCATTGTTTACAACTCCACCTAGGTCTCCCCCTAGTGGAAATCATATCCCACACACAATGTAAGGACCAACTCTACCATTCATGGCTAATCTAAATCTACCTGATTTGGCCAAACTGACCAATGATCCCATATCTCATGATCCAACATGGCCGGCTATGCCAGATAAAATTCCCTCCGTTATCCCTAAATTCGAAGGACAGTAGGGGGACGATCCTACTAACCATGTCATGTCTTTCCACTTATGGTGTTCATCTAACAGCATAGTGGAGGACCATGTGAGGCTTCGCCTCTTTCATCATACTCTCACAGGCACGGCAACCAAATGGTATGTCAACCTAGCAAGCGCAACCCATGCCACATTTGCAACATTAGCCACTGTGTTTCTTACTTACTTCCAGCTCCCGATTGGACATGAGCTTGGCCTCGAAATTCTCACCGAGTTTCGGCAAAACATATCTACCCACATTGCAGACCACATCCATGAGTGGTGTAGGCATCACCATTGTGCAAGATCGATATACAACCACCCTTTTTGTTGGATTGGTTTATCAAATATCTCCAACCCACCATAGCTAAATATGTCGCCACCCCCATGGCACAAAACGAGGAAGAGGCTATTCTGAAAGCACAACATTTCAATATCATATATGCACAATCCGACTACCTATATACTATCCTCCCTGCTGCCCCTCGGCATCGGTCATTGGATCCTACACCTTC
Organism: Larix kaempferi; assembly: GCA_027924585.1. NCBI lineage: Eukaryota > Viridiplantae > Streptophyta > Pinopsida > Pinales > Pinaceae > Larix > Larix kaempferi. Next base: position 9,462,506 of record BSBM01000066.1, on the reverse strand, counting down.
GGGATCATCACATTCGGCGGATGGGATTATTGGGTTCGTTTCCCATTTAGGAAAGGTTCCTCCTACCACGTCGGCACCATTCAATATGGTTCCACACTACCCATCCATGCCACCTGGGTCTGTACCCCCTACATGGGTACCAACACCATCAGTTGGTCAATTACAGTATGGACCATATAGTCCTACGTCCCCAAACGTTATCTAAACGACGACGGTTCCTACATCGCCAATGGCGCAAGTCGTTCCTATGTCCACCTCTTATGGAATGCAAACCACATTTATCCCACCCCCGGGGTATAACCCTTATTATCCTTTCCCATGCCCAACTGGTCAGCAACCTTCCCCCCACATGGGGGTTAACCTAGTTCAACCTTCTTGCGTTCAACAAGATTAACAATTTGAGCAATTGAACACCGCAAACACCCATAATCCACGAACTCAAGGGAAGAAGAATGGTAAGAACAAGAAGAATCAACAGTCGGGTCAGGGGGGAACCCCCCTCCCCAGCAAAACTAGAATACGGGTAACCAAAATACAGGGACTAATAATCCTCCCAAACAAGGGAAGAATACCACCGTGAGGACCAATTACTGTTGCTCCATTTACGGCGATTATGGTCACTACATGCATCATTTTCCTCTTATCCCTGATTGCCAACAGTTAGTTGAAGCCAAAAAGAAGACGGTGGTGAACCCTCCTCAGGCAGCGAATCCTCCCCAACCACAAACCACCATTTTACAACAACCCATTGTGAATGAAGGGGTACTTACACAGCAACAAGACCCTTTCCCACCCAGCGATGGTTCTTTCCAAAATATATATACAATGGATGTAAACCTTCATACACAAGCCATAGGTTATGATGGCCCTTCCACCCCCCAAGTGGAATACGTTCCTATCCCCTTGGGGGGGCCTCTACATATACCACTGTCGAATACCAAACAAATACCACAGATTCTGAAAGTTCCACTTCGGCATACACCTAATAACTCTCACATGAAATTTGTCCACAATTACAGTATTGTGGATGACTTGGCTGAATCCCCTGCAACCATGTCCACGTTAGAAGTGTTACAGTATTTCCCAACATAGAGAAAGGAATTACTCGATGCACTAGGTTCCATTGATCCTTTTGACTCGTACCTCATGACCTTCGATCTTGACAAAGGTGATATGGGACTACCATCGTCAGTAACATTTCAAGTTCCATTCACGGTAAAGAAAGTCATGATTCATCAATGTATCATTGTCGAAGGCGCATCCACTTACATTATGTCTACAAAATTCTGGAAACGATTAGGATCCCCTGCGTTGGTCCCCTCATCTATCTCTCTTTGCACATATGATGGGAGACCATCCCAACCAAGAGGATTGTGCCAGAATGTCCCCATAGAGCTGGGGGGCAAGATGGTTATGATCGATATCGAAGTAGTCGATGTTGAACTCGACTACAACATCCTCTTGGGTCATAGCTAAATGTAGGCCATAAAGGTGGTTTCCTCCTCGATTTTATATATCATGATGTTTCCCTTAAACGAGAAAGTACGTACCCTTGACCAGCTTAAATACTATGATCCCAACATCATAAGCTATCCCGACAATGTCCTATCGACTATACTAGGTGATAATTAACCGTATGTTGACATTTCCCCCCTCTAATTTGTTAGGAGTGCATCGATACCATCAATCTTTCAAATACCATTCTTCTATCCTCCCACGTGTGTACAAGGGACACCGTTCATGGCTCAGTTAACTCTACCTGGGATAACTTTGGGCATCCCGATATGGTATCTTACACCACCCTACCGAGAGATGGATTCCAAACTAGTCGCACATATGAGTTTGTCCATGTTTCGGATGTTACACCTACATTGTCCGTAACACATTCAGTTACGACATCCAACCTATGACATCCACGACTAAACCAAAATCGGTAGTCGCTAGGACCGCCAATGGGGGCACCAAACAACCAAAGTTGAAAGGTCCCCTATTTCCTAATCCAACGTCCAATCCAACAGAAACCGCTAAGCCTAAAGTAGGGGGCATCAACCAACAAGAGTTAAAAGTCCTAGTTATGATCAATACTCCCATTCAAAGGGTTACACCACCGTGTTCTCTTTGCGGGCAACAAGGCCACGCAACCAACTTATGCCTTACTTTGTCGGAGCTAAGGAATTTTCTCAACACCCCGGTGAGTATAACGCATACTCCACCAACGGTAAAAGGGGGCACATCTCCCTCCCCCACATCTAAGTCCAAAACATTGTGTACAAATCATGCGTGTTCCATAATCACTCAGTATGGGCACTATACGCACCATTTCCCTAAACTCCCTCGATATCGGGAGGCGTTGGAAATTGTTCCACATTAGCGACATCATCATTCAACCCTCCCACCGAAGTTGCACCAGCCGCAGAAACCACGGTAGAGCCTACAACGTTGTAAGACCCATCTAATCTTACGACAACACCGCCACAAGATGAATACTTTTCCTATGGGAATTCCACACACATGCATCCTCCTAATGCCATCGCTTGTATAATGGAGCAAATCAACACCCAAGAAGTCTAAGAACGCTTATGCCCACGTGTACCAATACCTTTCCAATCTTGTGGAGAGACCACCCACTTCTCATTTCAGTGCCCCATCTTGCACGTCGAACGAGAAACTCATCTCAAACTAAGGAGACTGCAAGGTCAATTACAATCCCCCCATATAACCCCGCAAAGGTCACAAACTGAGGAAGTAATAACTACCTTACCAGATACCATCGATGTTGAATCTCCTTTAGCCAGTGTCCTTACTTGCAGTGATTCCTCGTCTTTCGACGAAGACGCAGACCACCTGCAAGCACTTCCATATAATTAAAAATCAACAGGGGGTTCACCCCCGCAACACAAACAAGACATCCAACACCAACCGTTGATACTCTATTTGTGTCAAAAAAAATTACTTTCTTCGCACATTATCTTGAATTAGAAAGTAAAATCCATATTTTCTTAAATACAAATGGCTTCCCAGTTGGACATCTACATAAGATATGCGGACGATGGAAGTCGATGGTCCGTCCACACATCTAGCATCAACTTCCTAGGTTATATATTCCCCCTCCCATACACTCCACCACATAGGCGGGGTTTTCTTGGGGACACTTACAAACAACCAAGCAAAATATGATGTCGTAATAGGTCTATTAAGTGATGCCCTGCACCTAGGCATTCACCATCTACAAGTTCATCTCAATTCACAACTCATCGTATTGCAGTTAAATAATGTATTATGTGTCCTCAATTCGCTCCTCTTTCGGAAGTTTCTGCGTGTGCGCCTTCTCATTAGATAATTTGAAACCATTACTTTCACACATATACCGAGAAACACCAATGAATTCGTTGACTCCGTCGCCAATGATGTATCGAATTGGCACCTGATACATAACCCTACTGCATATCCATGCATATCAAACATACATAAATACGTCTATGTGTTACACCTACGAATACACATACATGTATATCACCATCATAAGTCCTAAATCGATAAAACATGCCCAAGCAAATGTGCTAGTATAAACTAATACATATGCATCACATCAACATATAGGCAACATAAAACAAAGTATACATACATCACAAACATAAAGAGACGCATGCATTATATATATATATATATATATATATATATATATATATCATCATCAAAAAATGTGTGTCATGTACAACAATGGCCCTCCGGGGGCATATACAAGATAGCCTTATGGGGGATACATCAAATACAACCCGCCTCCCATAGGCTCATCAAAAAATAGTATATAAACTAGGGCTCAAAGCCCTATAAAAAAATCAAGCTACCCCACCAGCTGGTGGATCTGGGGGTCCCAAAATGGCCAGCGACCGCACAGCCTCCCCTCGTGCCGGCTCCGGTCCCTGCCGAGGCCTCTGTCGTGGAGGAGGGGCCGCACCTCTCGTGCCACATGGCACACTACCGCTACTCACTACATGATCTACCTCCAATCTATCCCACACTCAGTTGGGAGGTGGAATGTGAGGGAAAACTCCTCATCCTCGAGGTCTACAATACCTCAGTCATCAACCCCAACAGACAAAGTACTGAACCGCTGCTCCAAGTCCGCAACGACAGCTTTCATCTGGTCCTCGATAGCTGCCCCACTTGCACCAGCTCCTCCGACACCTGCACCTCCTGCTCTAGCGGCCCCACCCTCGGTTGAACCAGCTCCTCCAATGACCTTCCCAACCCCAGCAGCAGGGCGATCTCTCCTGGGTCGTGGGCGATCTCTCCTAGGTCATGGTCGATGAGGTGGCCTCACAGGACCTATACCTGCATCACAAATGAGGAAACCATCATCAGTACTTGATAAACATGTATATCATAAATCTTCAGAAATACAATTATGTGCAAATATATATGCAAAATAATACAAACCATAAAAAACATACATGTAGCATCGAAACCCCTAGTGGGGCAGGCAACTCTAGATCTCCTTGGTAGTCCATACCACTCCACAGATACTGCTCCATCTAGCCAATATGGCCCTCCCAGACATCCAACATTTGGGGCATATAGTAATCCCCCATAGGCCTGCCACCACTACAAGGCATAATCCGCCCCCAGTACGCCATCTGAGGCTCCTGCGGCCCCTTTGGTGGAACTACAACCTGTGGCCTCAACGAAGGATATCGCTAAAAAAAAAGCACACAACACACTACTGTAGCAGAAGGTGGACCAAGCCCCACCCCGATGTAGATCCGACATCTATCAGATCATCGACTGCAACAGCAGCGGACCCCACACTACATGTCGGTCAGCTAATACTCTCTTGACCAGCTGGAGCTGACCTCCAGTAACTTGGTTGGGGGATGTCACCCCCAATACTCGCACCATGGTTGTCGCCTCAGATGGCTCGAAAAAATTGCACCAAAGTTGACAACACTCTGGTCACCATCACAAAAGTGATCCACTAGAGTGTGGATCATCTCTCCCACCATATGTGGAGGGAAGAGCTCTCTCACCCCCCGATGTGTTATCCCTGTTAGAAAATATATGTCATGAGCGGTGATACTCAAGTCTTCATCACCAACCTGGAATACCCCCCGATCCGGAATCCACATATCCAGTAGCCTCCACAGTAGATACTCGGATGATCGCATCAAGGGGCACTTGAAGAATTTCAAGAGCCTCGCATCTCGTAGGATCTGAGTAGCCTGCAGATACACCAACACTAAGTCACAGAGAGCATCATACTCCCCCTCCCTCCACTCAACAACTCCCACACGAGCCATGAGTGACAACCAGTAACCTTCACAAGGACAATGTATTAGACATATAAATACTCAAAATTTATCAGCACGACCTTCCCTAAGAAGGTTCGTGCGTAGCGTGACTATCCCTAAGATATTTGCGCGGAGCGCGGCTAAATCATTGTTCAGCCATGCGGGACATATACCGCTCGGTAGCGTTGATAGGGCAATTGATCAAGGATCAGTTGCACTAAACCAGTGCGCGGCTGAAGCTTTACTATACCACGCGCAGCGTGGTACAATACATTTTACCTATGTTATAGAGGTGCACTACACCTCGCGCGATTTTTGAAAATATCGCACTACTGTAGCGTGCATTTTCCTGGAAATCTTTTGTTATAGCGCGATATTTTCTCAAAATCCTGCGCGGTAGCCCCTAAAGAACTAAAAAAAATCCCTGGCCACCCAGGGGACCCCTAACCCTAATTCTACCTGGACATAATTGACAAGTATAAGGTTAAGGCATACTTGGATCTTGCTACTTGTCAACAGGTACCCCGTATCTCCCAGAATCGCTCAAAATGTGCTCTAGGAGGTCGTTAGCGAGAAGTACAGATGATCTCGAAAAGTGGGCCCCACCCCTATTTATGGTCATTTGACACAAACTTCTAACTGACCCCACGGACAAACCATAACTCTGTTTCCTAAGTCGTTCACGTCACCGCGGTCAGCGCTCCGTGCTCTCCATCATGAAGCCAACCAATTCAAATTCCCACCAATTTCATCGGGATGTTATTTTTACATCGGTACCCCACATGTACGAATTGTTTTCATTATATGATTTATGCATTGTCAAAACCTTAGTCATGTTCTTTACTACACTTGGGTATGTGCGTCATATGTACAGGATCTCAACTAAGACAAGTTCGTAACCATTTTTTTTATAAGAACGAGGTTCCATGGTTCATCAAATCGCGCAAAAATTCCCTACCCTAGGTATCACTTCGAAACTGGCATATAGACATTATTTACCCTCTATTTATAATGCATCTACTAGTATTCCCGTTGATAACCATAAGGTCCCCATTCCCAACCTTGATGTGCCATCAACATCATTTCTTAGAATAGCATGTTCCCCCATGGGTGTGCGCACCATTTCCATCCCAATCATCAATTGACACCCATGATGTCAACCCCCGACAAGTCCGAGGAATCTAACCCAGCTTGAAAAGATCCTCCCTTAGAGTATCATTTTATAGTTGTGCATTTACTCCACCAAGTAGACTTCGTTAGATTCCTTGGCATGTGATACTAGAATGATTCACAAATCCCACTCATACCTCCATGAGCACTTTGTCCTCAACAATCTTCTTTGTATCAACACCCTCGTGAAGACACCGATGGGGCCCCCACCCTTAGAAGCAACCAGATATATTTCAGTTATCCGCAGGAATATACTTCATAACATTGATTCATGTGGTACCCGTCTTCACATTCGCAACCTAACCCCCACTTTATAATTAGAAAGTGTTCCCTGATCCACTCAAAACCGTGGGGACTCCACCCATCATCAAATTGTTCCCTCGACACACCCAAAACTGTGGGGACCCCACCATTATTCTTTATGTGCAAACAAGTTCCCTCATCACCTTACATTGCGGGAACACCATATTATTTTTGCAGCAACCCGTGGTCACCTTTGATCGATGTATTTGAGTCTCCATATTTTCAACAGTATTTGTTTTTTTGGTTACCATTACCCTTCGTTTTGCATCTCCCTCAAATCCCTTTCATTTGCAGTTTGTCTCCGTCTGTTTCAAACTGTGTCGTCCCCACTCCCCATGTTTACATCGGTCAAAAGAAGTTATGAGCCCCACACTTATCAACCAGTCTTGTGTCAGGTCTTCCCACCAACCAGTTGGCTTGTCATGTACTTCAGCTCTTGTCGACATCAAGACACTATATTCTGAGAGTTGCAGTGGTTGCAGGTGTACCTTGTGGTCCCTTTCAATCACTATAAGGGATCACCTCGAACTTAGTAGGGAGAGTCATTAGTGCTTCCTAACTAAGTGGTTTCCACTATGTTCGACATCAACACATCATTGCATCAGGGGGGAACTTACTTTTTAAGGTAGCAGTGTTCACATTGGAAAATCGTGGTATTAGTCTATATGGTGTAGTGAGGCTCTCAGGAAAATTCACATACCAGTTTGGTCCCCCACCTCTGTGGGATTTTCATGGTCAATAGCAGCTCTACTTCTTTAGCACTCTGCGGCAGTTCCTGGGTCATTCACTCAAACATGGATTGGATCCACCTTCATCAATGTCTTAGCAGTATAGTAGAGTTGGACCCATGGTCCTCTCTCATTGTAATCACTTTGACACCATTTCACAAGAATGGGTATGCCCACCTCGTTTGTATAAAAACCAATATTTACTACAGCTCCAACGGTCGTCACCAACAATATTCCCCCATGGGGGAACCCTATTTGTCCACATGTGCTTTGTCCTATAAAACATGAGAGAAACAATAAAAAAACATGATGCATTATCGGCTCTATAGTACCCTCCGAACCTCATATATCAGGGGGCATTTGTTAACGCCTAAAAGTCGCACACATGCGACATTTCGGTGATTCTTCCAGTAAGGCATGATCAACATAAAGAATGCATCTCACCACAGGAATCCTCAATAGATCCAAAATACAGCATGAGTCCATAAGTTCCAAAAAGCAGTCAAAAGAGAGGGTAGGGCGGGTAATACATTGTTAACCCACGCTATAACACAGGTTACCTGAACAATGCTCGCGCTACACCCGCGTGGCTTTTCCTTCGATAGCCGCGCTAATGTCAAAACGGTGGGACCACTAACTCCCAGCGGCACATTGAAGGCTCAATCCTCTCCGAGGATCTGAATTCGACTCCTCACACACTCGGTGGCATTAATTAGCCCCCCTTGTGTACCTTGGAACTAGTTCATGGAGAAGATGAGTTCACATTTGGATCTAGTTGTTTGTTGGCCACCTCTTGGCCTATAAAAGGAAGGCATTGGCATGCATTTGGTAGAGAGAAATCAAGATCATGGTTATGTTGTTGGATTTGAGTTGGAGCTTCCTCATAGCCCACCATTTCCTATCATTGTGAACATTCCCAAGCTCCCTTGCCACCTTCCTTCAAGGGGCAAGAGTTTCTCTCCATTGTACTACCATCTACTTAACATTTAGTTTGGACAAGAAGGGACTCCTTAAGGGAGATTGTTGGATTCCCTTGAATCGCACACCTCCTAGGTGTTGTACAACTATACCATTGGGCAATACAAAAGTGGTTTAGCATATCTTGGATTGTTATTGGAGTTTGCATTCTCCCCCCATATATTTTATTTTGCTTTGTATCCATATTTCTTTGTTTGCATATGAATTACACTAACAATCTTTTGCAGGATCACTTGGAGGAATACCAACCAACCCACCACAGGGGTTCCAAGGACTGAGGCCTTGCTGGAACCTACAAGGCTTAGACCTTTACCAAGTGGAAGAGTGCACTTGTGCAATATTTTCCACAACGGGTCATTTTTGCAGGACTTTATGAAAGAAAATGGGAACTAAATTACAGTTCAGTAGTGCCTATCACCCCCAAATAGATGGGCAAACCAAGGCAGTAAATCGAAGTTTGGGCAACCTGTTACAAAGCATTGTTGGAGAGAAGCCCAAACAGTGGGATTTGGATTTACCTTAAGTATAATTTGCCTACAATAGCTCAGCGAATAGATCTACAGGTAAATCTCTATTTCAGGTTATTTACGGTAGAAATCCTATGGATTTGGTGCATCTACGGCTTGGGGATAGAATTAGTGATGATGGAGAAGCATTTGCATAACACATTCAATAGTTACAACAACAAGTGAAACAAAAGCTACGGGCCAGTAACGAGCAGAACAAAATTATAAAAGATGCTCACCGATGACATTAGGTATTCAATGAAGGTGATTTGGTGATGATTTATTTACGGAAAGAGTGGTTTCCTAGAGGAACCTACCAAAAATTGAAATATAAGAAAAATGGTCCTTGCAAGATTCTCAAGAAAATTAATGACAATGCTTATAAGGTCAATTTACCAGCTGATCTTGATATTTCCTCCTGTGTTTAACATTTTTTATTTATATATCTTCAATGGGGACAACCTGGGTGATGACATTGAGGTGGAGGTGGATTGGAAACAGGCCATTTCGAGCAAGAAAAAGGAAAAATTTGCACATATTTTAGATAATAATACCATTCATACTCGGCAAGTCCAACACAACCGATACTTGGTCCAGTGGGAAGGCTTAGCACCAACAGAGAGTACATGGATTACAGAGGGGGACTTGCTGAATCTAGATCTCGTTAATTGGAAGCAGTTTGAAGACAGTAACTTGCAAGAGCTACGTTCTTTTCAACCATAGGAGAATGATGCAGGGATTTCCGTGGGCTGAAATTTAAAAAGAGAGAGAGAGAAATAATGCAGGGATTTTTGAGGGTCATAACTTTTGACTTGTTTATCCATTTGGGCTCAAATTTAATAGGAAGTTGTGTTTCAAAGAGTTCACTGCAGTGATCAATAAGATCCTTCTGATCGAACGTTTTTTCGACACTTTTTTGGGGCCTAATTCCTTCATATAGTGCCCCAAATTGGGGTTTTAGTGTTTTTGCGGGATTTTTTAAATTTGTAATTATCAGTTATCTATTAGTTTATGCATCTAATCAGAAAAGTGAGTTGACAACTAGTGTCGGTCTGGTTAGCTTTAAGTTAGTGGTCAGTTTCAGAGTCATGCGAGAATTTTCTAAGATTAGCGATTTTTGAAAATCTCATATATCAGTTATAAGAGGTTGAACCTTCATTGTAATAGTTAGGATATTATAGAAGGAATAAAAGATTTTTATTTTTCCATTCTCATGTGTTTTCATGGTTTTTAGATGTCGTGAAGGAATTAAAGTTTATTGGCTACATCAACAATCCTCTACATTTCATTGTTGATGGCGGTATCCAAAAGAACCTGATCTCATTCGAGGTCATCAAGAGATTGAAGTTGTCGATAATGCCACAACCCCAACCATACATCATTGGTTGGTTAATCTAGGGACGAGTTACCCACATCAGTTAACAATGTCATATATCCAACAAGATCAATCCCTTCAAAGATGAGATATTGTGTGATGTTCCCCCACTTGAAGTTTGTGATGTTATTTAAGGACAACACTATCTGTGGAAACGCCATGTTGTTTATGAGTCTAGGCCCCATAATATCATTGTTAGTTTGGAAGGCCAACTCTATTGGATACCCAAGGTAGTCCTGACTATTCTAGTTTCCTTGATCTTCGCAAAGAAATGTCGCAAGGTAATCTCTCAGACTAGGAATTTTTTCCTTTTCATGGTTCGTCGGAAGGTGGATGGAAGATCACTGCAACTGCCACAACCTCACCATGAGGTCTCTCTAAACAATAGAAGGAGGTGGACAAGAGTGTATAAGAATACAGAGATATATTTGTCTCGCCTAAAGGGGTGCCTATATATTTTTACGTCAAATATTCACTTGATTTAATACTCAGTGCTCCTTTACCGAATGGCCCATTATATAGATGCTCTCTTTTGTAGAATGGGGAAATAAAGCATCAGAATCAAGGGCTCATCCAAAGAGGCCACATTTGACCAAGCTCCTCACCTTGTGGGACCCCAATTGTGTTGGTATAGAAGAAGGATGCGACATTTTCACTCTGCATTGACTACAAATCCCTCAATAAAATCATCATCAAGAATCGATACATAATCCCTCGTATTGACGATCTTCTTGATCAACTTAAGGGTGCCAAATTCATTACTAAGATTGAATAGAAGTCGGGCTACATCCAAGTCCCGATTTAACAGGTTGATGTATGGAAGACAACCTTCAAGTCTAAAGAAGTCCTTTTTGAGCTGTTGGTCATGCCTTTTGGCTTGACTCATGTTCTAGCAACATTTATGAGGATGATGGATGATATCTTATGCATGTTCACAAGATCTTTTGTGGTTTTATATCTGGACAAAATCCTCATCTTCAAAAAAACATAGGTGGAACATTTGCAACACATTCAATAGATCCTTAGTACCTTGTGCCAACATAAGTTATACGCCAATTTGAAGAAATGCTCATTCAACATGGAGAGAATCTAATACCTGGGATACATCATGGATGAAAATGGGTTTCACATGGACCCAACCAAGATCCAAGTCATTCATGATTGGTCATCCCCATATAATATAACAGAGCTTCGCAAATTCTTAGGCCTCTCCAACTTTTACTGCGGGTTTGTGTTGGGGTTCTCTCAGATCACTTGAACCTCAAGCCAAGTAACCAAGGGTGGAGCCAAAGCTAAGTTTTCTTGGGGTGCATCTAAACAGAAATCCTTTGAGGATCTGAAATGATGTCAATCCTCATTATGTTAGACATGCAACAACCTTTTGATATTGATATAGATGCCTCTAACCATGCTATCGGTGTAGTCCTCGCTCAACATGGACATATGGTGGACTGTGAAGTCAGACACCCTTTGATTTTGTGCATAGTTATCCTTCCTATGAAAAGGATATGTACTTTATCTTGCAAGCCTATCATCAATGGAAACATTAAATCCTAGGAAATGGGACCATCATCCACACTGATCACAAGCCCTTTCAAATCATGCAAACACATGGAAAGTTACAAAAGGACCATCATAAGAAGTGGTCCACATACCTTCAACAATTCAACTTGAACATCAAGTATAAGAAGGGCAACACCAATCAAGTTGTCAACTACCTCAGCACATGTCTAGTTGTTGCGCTGACTATTGTGCTCAACTCTCTTGGACATGAGACATATGGGTGGCTCAAATTATACAACAAACACCCTAACTCTACTATTTCCTATCAGACATTACAAGAAGGAAGATCGGTCTCAAACTTTACTATCTTGGACGAAATTTTATGCCATCTCGTACACCTCTGTGTTCCTTTACGCAAGAGTGAGAAGTTGATTTGGGAGGCACATTACAGTCAAGTGGCAGGGCACTTCGGCGTAGAAAATATAGTGGTTGTGTTGCAAAAGTAGTTCTACTGGTCAAATCTCCACCAAGATGTTGGTGGGTACATATGATCGTCCAAGATTGTGCCACTGCCAAACCTGCCATCAAGAAGTAAGGGTTATACACTCCATTTCCATGTCTAGACATGACATGGGAGTCTGTCTCCATGGATTACATGTATGTCTTTCCTTCAACCAAGCATGCCAATCACTGTGTATTTGTGGTTGTTGACCAATTATCTAAGATGGCAATTTTAACTCCTTGTAAAATAAGCATCACAGTAGAGGCCATTATTAAGCTCTTTTTATAGTGTTTGGGTTCATTTTGGCCTCCCACGAACCATTATTTCAAATCAAAACAACAGGTTCCTAAGTAATTTTTGGTCCATCCTATGGTCGATGATGGACACCAAGCTGTCCAAATCAACTGCTTTCCACCCCCAAATCGATGGACAAACATGGGTGGTCAACAAGATGATTGTGCATATCCTGAGAATGTAAAACACCAAACATGCCTCCACTTTGGCTGAGCGCCTTCCTTATGTTCAACATAACTACAACAACCCTTCACAATTATATTAGTTGGAACCCTTTTGAGGTATGCTTGTGTTTCCAACCATTAGCCCCAATTGATGTAGCACTATCCATTGCATATATAAAGGAAGATTCCTCCCATGCTCAAACTAAAGTTGATCAAGCATCCAATTTTTTTGAACGAATCCAGTACATCCAACAGCAAGTTCATGATATCTTGTAGAAAGCTAATGCCTGGTATAAATAACAGCATGGAAAACATTAAGTCACACACAAGTTTCATGTTGGCTATAAGTTCTTGTTACATCTACAAAAATACCGCCTTGTAGGACCCCATCACAAGCTTTGTCCACTTCGATATGGGCCTTACACCATCACCAAGGTTATAGGTGAGAATGATTTTGAATTAAGTATCCCCCCCTTCTTTGGCTTGCACATATTCTTTAATATGGAGCTCCTTCGACCATATTTACCACATCTATTGGACACCATGTAGGTGGTTGAGCACTTGGACCATACTAAAATCAACCCTAACTGCATTGAGCAGGAGACAATTAATTGAATCATGGAAACATAGTTAAAGGGAACTCGACATCAAAACATCTAACTATACCAGGCCGTCAAAGTAGGGTAGCTTCTTCACCAAGGCAAGTGGCTCACCAAGAGTCAAATTCAGTAGTAGTTTCCCCATCTAATGAGGGAACTTAACACAATAGATATCGTTGCTTCCTACGGGGGGAGGACTAATCCAAGTGGATAATAGTGGCCACCGACCTCTTCGAATGACTCACAATGGTTCTTTATCTCCTTGGCAATTCTCTACAATTGTTTAGGTCCCAAAATTTTGGGGCAGTTTTGAGGCCCTAAATAGCCTTAGAGATTCCAAAAGCTACATGGATTTGCTTAAATTTGTCCTTCTCTTCTAGATATTTCCAACAAGATATCGTACACCCCAATGGTTTTTGCACCCATGGGAAGTTGACTTGTCAGATAGCCACCTCAAGGCCCACAAATCCCTTTTTCGCGCTTCATCTCCTAGTGTTAGGTTTTTGGATGTTTAGGGTTTTTATCTCTTTGGATTTATGCTTATGATAAAAGGCCCTATCTAATCTCTTTGTAATCAGATCTTGCGAATGAGTGTAGCCAACACATCTCTCTTCAAAGATAAGCTACCACAATTTGAGCTAGTTTGTATTGCATTGCAGTTTACATATTTTTTTTCATTCCATTCATTTATAGAATTTGGGTTTTACTATACTACTATGCTCTTTGCAACATATCCATGTGTATGTTTCCATTTTATATTCCTACATTTCATTCTCCAAATAATCCAAACCAATGGTATTAGAGAAATCTACTCTTATTGTTTCTTGATGCATGTCCTTGACGAGATTCAGGTATCCAGAGTTGGGTCTCAAACTAATTGAGCTTGGGGACAACCACTCTCATCGGCCCAAGCAACCTCACATGGCGGGAAAAGAAAATAGATGATGAAGAATAAGATCCTATTAATTTGTTGCTCGAGAAATTCCTCGCACAACAAAGGAACTTATGATGGATAATTTTGCACAAATCCTTTTATCACTGTTGACAATAGCAGAGACACTTTCAAATAGTGGCCATTTCAGAGGTACGACTCCCTTCAAGGTACAAGTTAACTTGGACATTCCTTTATTTGAAGGCTAGATAGATGCATATGCTTTCGATAAATGGTTAAATCTAATAGAGGGCTATTACTTTGTTAAAAAAAATGATGATTACCTTTGCACTCCTTAAGTCCCTCTGCCATGTCAAAGATTGGTGGGATAGTTATTGCAAGAGGCATGTTGGAGATGAGTCTGAAACATACAAGATAGAACCCCCTTGGGAATATTTTTTCGATCCCGTCAAGAAGGAATTCTACTATGTCGAAGACCATGATGACCATTACACGAGATAGACAACTCTGTGCTAGGAGAGAGACTAGACAGTGACTGAGTTCACCAATATATTGTATACCATGTGCTCAAAATTGGGTATCAACGACTCTGAATAGCACTTGATTCTAAATTACTGAACTAGCCTACATAGTTACATCCATATAGAGATGGATTCCTGGACATATCCTCACTGGGAGCTGCTTAACGGTATGTTGTAAAGATCGAGAAAATTTTTGAGCAAAAGAATAAGCGCGTGTTTGGGTTTGCAAATCAACTACAACATAAGATTGGTAAAGGTGGCCCTAACTCATAGAACAAAGGACAAAGCAAGGATGGCCAAATTCATGACAAACAGGACAAGCCAGAGGTGAATAAGGGTAACAGGAAGTTGAAGAAGAACACAGACAAGTGGTGTGAGTTCCACAAAAGTCCCTGGGTGCACAAACTTGATGAATGTTGCTCAAAGAAATCATTCTTTCCTGAGATGAAATCCTTAGAGTCGGAATTTGGCTCAGACTCTGGTTTAGAGAAAAATAAAGAAAAGTAGATCATTGACACTGAACCTAGTGTCACCATCAAAACTGTTAATATCCAACTAGAAGAGTCAAAGGAAGTAGAGGAAGGGGAGCGACTCTTCCATTCACAGTTGTGGGTGAAGGGAAATCCTCTACATTTCACTATTGATAGTGGTAGCTAGAAGAACCTTATCTTGGTCAGTGTTATCAAGAGATTGAAGTTTCCAACAACACCAGACCCCCGACCATATACCATCGATTGGTTGAGCCAGGGATGAGAGATATGTGTCTGTCAACAATTATTCCTATCTTGCAACATCAAGCCCTTCAAAGATGAGGTATTGTGTGATGTTTCCCCAGATGAAGTTTTTGATGTTGTTTTAGGACAACCTTATATGTGGAAACTTCATGATGTTTATGAATCTAGGTCCCATAGTGTCATTATTAATTTGGAAGGACAACTCTATAGGATACATGAGGTAGTCTCGACTACTGCAGTTTCGTTAATCTCCACAAAGCAATGTCAGAAGGTAATCTCTCAAACAAGAAAATCCATCCTCTTCAAGGTTCAATCAGAAGGTGTACGGAAGGTCACTACAACTACCACATCCTCAATATGTGGTCTCTCTAAATAGCAAACACAGGTGGAAAATATTGTAGAAGAATATATAAATATATTTCCTCACCTAAGTGGGTGCCTCTACACTGCCAGGTCAAACATTCAATCGCTTTGATACCTCTGCTCCTTTACATAATGGCCCAGTATATATAGACACCTTCTTTTGGAGAATGAGGAATTGAATCATCATATTCTAGAGATCAACCAAAAATGCTACATTCGACTGAGCTCCTCACCTTGTGGGAGCCCAATTGTTTTGGTACAAAAGAAGGATGGGACATGGTGACTCTATATTGATTACAGAGCCCTGAACAAAATCACCGTCAAGTATTGATACCCAATCCCCCGGATTGATGATCTTCTTGATTATATTAAGGGTTCCTGAGTAAGATTGATTTGAAGTCATACTACCACCAGGTAACAATTGAGTAGGCCGATGTATGGAAGACAACCTTCAAGTCTAAAGAAGGCCTTTTTGAGTAGTTGGCCATGGCTTTTGTCTTGACTAATGCTCCAACAAAATTTATGAAGATGATGGATGATATCTTGTGGTCGTATATCTGGAAGACATCCTCATCTTTAGTATAACTTGGGTGGAACATTTGCAGCACATTCAATAGATCCTTAGTACCTTGCGCCAACACAAGTTGTACGCCAATTTGGAGAAATGCTCTTTCGATATTGAGAAAATTCATTACCTATGATACATTGTGGATGAAAATGGGGTGCATGTGGACCCAGCCAAGATCTAATTCATTCACGATTGGAAGGCCCCAACAACTCTAACAGAGCTCTGCATCTTCTTTAGCCTCACCAACTTTTACCGCAGGTTTGTGTTAGGGTTTTCTTATATCACTTGGCCCTTAAGCCAAATGACCAAGGGTGGAGCCAAAGGAAAGTTTGCTTGGCTTGCATCACGATAGAACACCTTTGATGATCTGAAAAGATACCTCTTCTTGATGCCAATCCTCACTCTTCTAGACTTGCAACAACATTTTGAGATTGAGATAGATGCCTTTGATTATTCTATCGGCGCAGTCCTCACTCATCCTAGACATCCAACGTATTATCATAGTGAGATACTCTATGATTCTATTCATAGGTATCCCACCAATGATAAGGATATGTACTCCATTATGTAGGCCTATTGTCAATGGAAACATTATACCCTAGGAAAGGAGACCATCATCCACACTGGTCACATGCTCCTATTATTCATGTATACGCAAGAAAAGTTACAGAACAATCACCATCAAAAGTGGTCCACATACTTGCAACAATTCCACATGAGAATCAAGTATAAGAAGGGAAACACCAATTAAGTTGCATACTACCTCAGCCGACCTCCAGTTGTTGCGCCGACTACTTTGCTCAACTCTTGTTTGCATGAGATATCTTTGTGGCCCAAATTGTATGACAATGACCCTGACTTTGCTATTTCCTATTAGACATTACAAGCAGGAATATCAATCTCAAATATTTATCTCCAAGGTGAAATTTTATGCCATCTTAACTACCTCTATGTTCTTTCAAGCAAGCGTGAGAAGCTAATTTGGGAGGCGCATTAAATTCAAGTCATCAAGCACTTTGTCATAGAGAAGACAATATCAGTGTTGCAGAATTACTTCTACTAGTCAAAAGCTTCGACAAGATGTTAATGGTAGGTACATATGATCGTGTGTAGTAGAAATTTCTTCCTACAAATAGGTAGATATCCCCTTGGGATTGAAAAGGTCCCTAATTACCTTCCCAAGACAGAAAGAAAACAAATGGTTCCAAGTGAGGAAGGTGTGGATCAAGGATCTAAACCATGCCAAGGAGGGAATGTGAGATGCGGTTTGAAAGGGAACCTCATCCTATGAAAATCTCTTCGAGATCCAAGGTCCAAAATCTAAGGAAAATGGTTATTCAAGGATTTCCGCACCCCCTATAACTAAGCAAAGTGCGAAAATGTTGTAATTTTCGCACCCCCATAGGTATGCAGAACGCGAAAATCACGAATTTTCGCTCCTTGAACCACTAGCAGGGCGCAAAAATATCTGTAGGAGGCTAAAACGTGGGTTAGGAGAAGTTGTTTTCGACCCCTAAGTTGTTGGATTGGCTTCCAACATGATGAAGAAGGGTCCTAACACCTCTAGGAGGCAAAAACATCATGTTCCTCATGGTGATATGACATGAAGACTCTCAATGGTACAGAGAGTGACAATTGAGGTATAACATTATGCACTACTTGTGCCATTGCCAAACCTGTTGTTAAGAAGCAAGGGTTATACATTCTATTGCCTAGCTCATACAGGCCCTAGGAGTTTGTCTCCATGGACTACATTTCCAACTTGCCTTCACCCAAGAATGGAAATGACTATGTATTTGTGGTTGTTGATCAGTTCTCTAAGATGCAATTTAAACTCCTTATAAGAAAAGCATCACAATAGAGGCCACTCCTAAGATCTTATTTGAGTGTGTTTGGGTTCATTTTGGCCTCCCATAGACCATTATTTCATATCAAGACAACAATTTCCTGAGTACTTTTTGGTCCAGCATATGGTCGATGATAGATACCAAGCTGACCAAATTAATTGCATTACACCCCCAAACCTATGGACAAGCAGGTATGGTCAACATGATGATTGTGCATGCCCTAAAAATGTACAACTCCAAACATCCTTGCACCAGGGATGAGATCCTTCCTTATGTTCAACATAGCTACAACAAATCCCTTCACAACTCTATTAGCCGTAACCCTTTTGAGGTATGCTCGGGGTTGTAGCCATTATCCCCAGTTGATGTAGAACTTCCCATTACATATACACAAGAGGAATCCTCCCATCCTCAAATTGAGGTTGGTTGGACATCCAAATTTTTTGAATGGATCCATCATGTCCAACAACAATTTCATGGTGTCTTGTAGAAATCAAATGCCAAGTATAAGTAGTGGCATGATCAAAATCAAGTTCCTCACAAGTTTCATGTTGGTGATAAGGTCTAGTTACATTCATAGAAAGAGTACCTTGTAGGAACCCATCGCAAGATTCATCCACTTCTATATGGGCCTTACACCATCACCAACGTTATAGGTGAGAACAATTTTTAATTAAATATTCCCATGTTCCTTGGATTGCAGCCAGTCTTTAATGTGGAGCTCCTTCAACCATATTTTCCACCTTTATTGGACACCTCAGAGGTGGTTGATCACTTGGCCCCTACCGAACTCAACCTTGACTGCATTGAGAAAGTGACAGTCAACTTGATCATGGATACACAGATAAAAGGCACTCTCCATCAAAACATCCAATTGTATCGGGTCATCAAAGCAAGGCAACTTATTCACTAAGGCAAGTAGCTCACCAAGTGTCAAATTCAACGGAATTTTACCCATCTAATGAGGGAACTTAACGCAGTGGATACCAATGCTTTATAATGGGGAGGACCGATCCAAGTGGATATCAATGGCCACCCACCTCTTCCACTAACTAATGATGGTTCTCCATCTCCTTGGCAATTTTCTATGATTTTTTAGGTCCCAAACTTATGGGGGCATTTTGAGGCCCTAAATAGTCCCTAAGGCTGCCAAAGAACCTTTTACTTGTTGAAAGTTGTTCTTCTCTTCGAGATATTTCCAATGAGTTATCATGCCCCAAATGGAGTTTGTATGTGGAAGCTACGGCATCAGGAAGTTGACTTGTTAACTAGCTACCTCGGGCCCACAAATCCTTTTTTGACTCTTCATCTCCTAGGGTTAGGTTTATTTTTATGTTTAGGGTTTTTGCCTCTTTGGATTTATGCTTATGATAAAAGTCTCTTTCCAATCTCTTTGTAATCAGCTCTTGCAAATGAGTTTACTTGACACATCTCTCTTTAGAGATAAGCTACCGCCATATGAGCTAGTTTGCATTGCTTTGCAATTATAGTGTTTTTCCATTCCATTCATTAATTGAATTTGGGTTTTACTATACTATAGTGCTCTCTATAAAATATTTGTTTGTTTTTCCATTTTATATAGTTGCCTTCATTTCATTCTCCAAATAATCGAAATCATTTACATTTTAATAATATAGGACTATTTTCACCATAACCAATTCAAATAATTTATTGGATGAATCCAACATATAATTTCTTCTCGGTTTCATGATTGAATTCAACACTAACAATACAATCACAATTTGCCTTTCCTTTGTCCTTTTTATTCCACTCTTAAATGACTATTGTAGGCCCATATTCCATTGAAATGCCAAGCCCGTAAATGTGGAGATTTTCAAAGCTCAATCTCCTCCATTGTTATATCTTGACCTTCTTTTTTTGCATCATTGATTGCATCAATGATCCATTCATCAAATTTTGGAAAAGAGTCACCTCCAAGGAAATCATGATGTTTGCGCTTTCGAGGTCGACGCATCCGTACTTGATTCTTTTCTTCTATTTTCTACATAAAATATGAACATACAAGATAGTAAGAATAATAATATAAATGTGTAAATCCAATTCAGTAACTAAATTATCTTGTAAACAATCTTTTCACATGTGCTACTTATCGAACGAAGATGTATTTTGAAGAACATAGGCATGTATCACAGTTCTTTATTCATGTGATAGCTTGAAGTGTTGTCTATTGCCTTCTAATACTTCACTTGCAACTCTCTCATCTTCATCGTCATCCCATACACACCGATTGACATTTTTTAAAATCCTTCATATATTATGTGTGGAATACCATGGCCCCTTGGATTGAATATCCCTGGGACATGTTGCCTTTCAGTTTTTCCCTAGAATAAACATTTGTTTTCAAAACCTTCATATATTGTTGTATAGTAAACATCCATGATCTCATTCTTACTGAGCCACACTACTTTAGTTCATTTTCTAGATGTATCAAAAGATGCATAGAATTATTAAATATTGTTGGTAGAAATTCTTGTTCCAATAAAGAAAAGACTTCAACAACCTCAAATTATCAAAGTTTGATGGATCTAATACATGTAAACTCATTCTCTTTAATATTAAGCCCAACCGTATAATTTTCTTTCTTGCCTCCTTTGCCAAACTTAATATATTAACCACAATAGGTCAAATATTCTTGATTATGACATGATAGTCATGGGTCTTGAGGCCTCTTAAGCTATTAATGTCAATTTGGCTTCTAATATTGCTGCTTACATATCCAGTGGGAAAGCAAGTATGAGACATCAACATTAAGAACTGTGAACGTTGTTCCTTTGTCCACACAGAAGGAGCACTTGGTTTTCTATATTTTTTATCATCATATTTTTCAACCCAAAGATTTCAATGAATCTTTAGTTCTTGAAAGTCTTGATGTGATGAAGCAGTATCATAAGCAACAAAAAGAGTTATATAATAGCATAAGCTACATTTTTCTTAGTTTGCATAAAGTCAACAATATGCCTAATGGTTACATCCTTAAAGTATGGCACTTATAGAATATGCATAATCACTTTACACCATTTCCATTACATGGATCATTTATGCTACCACAAATGCCACCATTTTTAGTAAACAACATTTTTTTTATCCATTCACAATAATGTATTCACTTGTTATTGGCAATGGTTCTTCACGATTCTCTCCCTAACCATTGAAATGTGATTTTTTTCAACAATATGGATGATCCATTTTAAGGTAAGTATGATGTTCACAATAAATACAATAATTACACAAACTACTTGAGTGCCTCACAAAATACCTGATGTTCAAGTAGGACATCCATGGTACCCGTGAATATTGAGAGAGGTCAATGTTCCATATGCATGAATATAGTGAATCATAGGCAATATGGAAGCTCTTAAAGTGAATTTGATTGAATTGCCATCCCTTAAAAATTGATTTTCTTCAATTCCTTTCCACAATTATATTAGCTCGTCATATAATGGCTCTAAATAAACATCAATTATATATGAAGTCACGCTTCTCTTTCTTGGTGTAATCAATGATATCCTTAATAAAAATGGTTTAGTTTCTAACCACATAGGTAATATATAATTTATTATAAAGACTGGCCAAGTTGACCATTTAGTGCTTTGATCTAAGAATGGGTTCACCCCATCTAGAGCCAAATCCAACCTTATATTACAAGGATCTTGGGGAAAATCATGCCATTTTTTTTCAAATTCCATCCAAATCTTAAAATAAATCACATGTTGTTATTTTCAAATCAAAGCTCTTGTTTTGGGATTGCCATTGCATAAGTTTAGCAAAGTCTCGGGACCTATACAATCAAAGCAATCATGGGATTAGTGGAAAGTGGTGAAGAACCTTTCTGAGAACTATAGTTTATTAATTAAACCCTAGTGTATTCCTCCCTTCTTGACATTTTGAACATTTAGTATCACTTTCTATATTTTTGTGAAATAATACACAACCTTCACACATGTGTGGATGTTTTCATACCCTAAGTCTAGCTTAGTGATTTGTGTGTTTACAATGACTTCG
This sequence comes from Larix kaempferi, assembly GCA_027924585.1. Classification (NCBI taxonomy): domain Eukaryota; kingdom Viridiplantae; phylum Streptophyta; class Pinopsida; order Pinales; family Pinaceae; genus Larix; species Larix kaempferi. Next base: position 9,440,148 of record BSBM01000066.1, on the reverse strand, counting down.
TTTTGTTGTCAAGATGGAGTTAGGTGGTAATAATTGATGTAAGAATGCTAATAACTCATTAACACTTTCATCTATCCAACCTTGCACCGCTTGCAAGTTAAGAATTTGAAGGATTGTTGTTAAATGAATTAACTTGCAAGTACCATACATGGGTTTTAAAGCATCCTCCATCAACTTGTTCAATTCACCATTTAGACACTCATTCAACATTCTGTCAACCTCAAACCCTTCATCTAAGATTGTTGCCTCCTCATATATGTTTGGTGACTCTTCATCTATATTTGGTGACTCATTGTCTCTCATGCTATGCAATTCTACCGTATTTGGATAATTATTTTCAGCCCAAGGGCTTATACCACTATGCCTATATCTTATCATATGTTGATAAATCACAGTTATTTTTTTCATCTTTCCACCACAACAATCTTTACATGGAAACAAATATCTCTTCAAGCCCTTTTTATAGGCTATATTCTCATCGTGTGCACGATATTCATCAGATGTCAACATTCAACATTGACTCATCTCAATGTTCTGCATTCAATTATTAATATGATATGTTAATTAACATACAATAATTTAGATAGTACAAGGACATAAAATATACATGCATTTGAAATATCACCGACTATTGCATATGAATATTAGCTAGTGGGATTAGTTTGTTTTACAGAGTCAAGGCTCAAAATCACTAATTCTACTAGCATAGCCCCAAAATTAATGACCCCATGTTAAACACAACTAGATGCAAGGGTGTTCTTTTTCCAAATCACCACCAAATTGAACTTTCCATAGAAAGTTGTGATTTGAAATTACAAAGATCTAGTTGGACATGACCAAATGTAGAACATGGTATATATATTTTATTTGGTATAACAAGATGTTTGTGGATGTTGCAAAGACTCTAACTAAGTTGAAAATAAAATGTGGTTGAATACTACAAAGATATGGGAGGATGCTTCTTATATCCAGTTCATACTTCAAAACCAGATAAGCTTAGTAGTTGATCCTAAGGTGTGGTTGGATCATCTATTGAATTATCACATAAAAATAAGGTGGTAAACAATAATTAAACATTACATGAATGGAACATTTTTCACAGTATATTACTTAAAAGTATTCAATATAACCAAAAAATGATGCGTGGATAAATCATTTCATAAATTGTTCTTCAAATTTTGAGAAGCATAACAAGATTGGTGCTCACTTTATAGATATTTACCTTGATCTTACAAGATATGGATTAGTAGCACAATATATCTAGTCTTACTAGACATAATATTAAATAAGATGTGTGTATGCATTACAAAGGCTCTATTCAAAATAAAAATATGTAAGAAGAATAACAAAATGTTTCCCACCTCTAGGTATACTGCATTCTAATAAACAAGATTTGGCTACATATCCCTCATATAAAAAAATGTAGAAATGATATGAGGGTTGGTGATCCCGAGATTGTGTTGTTAGAGGCAACAATGCAATATCAGTGGGTGTTACTAAGAATTATTTTTCGTAACAAGACACCACTAAGTGTCAAGAAATTATAGTTCAAAAGATCATGTATGGGTGGATCCAGCATAAATTGGGTTCAAAAAAAGAAATGTATGTGTGCCATTGATATCAACTTAAGAAATAAGATGCGGATGCATGTTGTTGAGATCTAGTTGACCAAAACATGATGTGTGTGGCTGATGTTTGATGACTTCAACTGAAGATTATATGAGTAGATATCATAGAGTTTTAGATACTAACACTGACAATTTACTCAATGAAACAAGATATAGGAAGAATTGTGCAATATATAGCTTAATTTCTTTCAAAATGTGGAGATCAGCCCTAAATAATACACTTCATTTCTATAGCATAAGACTCAAAAACACCCAACAACCATGGTGGACTAATAAAAAAATCCACAACTCTAAAATCAATAGCATGTCATTGTTCAAATTAACAATGGCCTTACCATACCATACTTGAAATAAAAATGATGATGGGTTTTACCAAATTTGGAAGTGAGTAAGGTTAGAGGCATTTAATAGAAAGAAAAGGACAATGATCTAATATGATACATCTGCATTGTGCAAGTAGCAAACAACAATATGATATAGTTGCATTGTGCAAGTAGAAAACTTTACTTCTATTGTGGATTTGGACTCAAAGTAGAATTCATTGCACATGAATCTGGGAGCAAATTGGACTTCCCCACTCCTAAATCTCCAATTAGCAACACTTTTAATTGATAATCGTACTCATCGTCTATTATAAGTGTAATTTGATAATAAAACCACTATGTCAACCATATAGTAGGCTAACTTGTATAGCGTCCGAAAAAACATAGACAAGCACGTGAACAAGCTGAAAATGATGGAGGTTTATAAAGCACGAGGTTTTTATACAATATAATTCATGGAAAAGGGAATCTTGTAAGTGGAGCTTTTGACATTCTTAGAGCATGGCGTAATGAGAAGTTTATATTTGATAGGAGTAGCCTTGTTGTGATTTCCAAATATCAAGTAGAACATGCAACATTTAGAGCAAATGAGAATAATGTCGTTGTGGCTCCTACCCATCATACTCTTCAAAAACTTTAGGATAACACATCACGTTCCCTTCTCTCTACACCCATGCAACACTATGATCCTCCTCAATAAAGATATCCCTTGTAAATGAGTATTTATCCTTAGTGCCCAACAACTAATGAGGATTGATGGCCACAATTAGGTTTTTCAAACAGATAAGTGCCTCCACCTTAAAAAAAAACTCATGATTTAAAAAAGGTTTGGAAGGTGGAGGCTCTTACTACTCTCATGTATTTTGATATAGCCACATGTCTCCTGAAGGCTTGGAAGCACATGTCTCTAAATGTAGCCAAAATTCACAAGCTTGTTAAGCAATCGAAGTGCTTATAAGATAAGATGGCAACTTAAGAATTGATGTGCAACTTGGCTACCATTTGTTAACCAAGATGATGCATTGTCACTGGTAATACCCTAATGTTTATCCACTAATCAATGTTACCACCTACAATGATTACACATGCTTGGTTTTGAACATCCACCAACAACAACGAGTATGATGTTGAAGGCTTTAAGGATGATCCAAATTCCATTGCTACAAATAATACTGTGCAGGATGGACAATCTATCAACTATGAAAGACTAAATGATAATAGTAAAAGCAATATCAAGCATGCCAAGGCAAGTATAACATCACCCTTGCATCATAGGTAGGAGGAAAAGGAAAATTAAGTTTCCTTTGAAGATGTACCCACTAAAATATAGTGGGTTGATAGAAGGTTATAATATAGTTTTTCCTCTGGAGGCATCAATAGTTTAGAGACATTGGATGCAAAGCCCCTCCCATTTAGGAGTTGGTAGAAGGATGAAGTTCATTATCCTAAAAAAAATTACATCTAGAATAGATAAGGAAAGGAAAAATATAATAGTTTTAGAGACATTTCGAATGGAGAAAATCAAGTCCAACTACCTAGATTGATTATCATCCTTAAACTATATGTACAAATTACTTGGATTATGCAGTAGGCTCCATCACCATGAGCACAAATTTCAAGCATGTTACAAATACAACAATTCCCTTCTGTCTACCCCCATGCAACAGTGTGATCCTCCTCAATAAAGATGTCCCTTTGAAAGAAATATTTGTCCTTCTTAGTAGCCAACAACTAACGAGGATTGGTGACCACAATTGGGTTTTTCAACTTTACAAGGGTCTCCATCTTTAAAAAAAAACTCATGATTTAAAAAAGGCTTGGAAGGTGGGGGTTATTATTTTTCTCATCAAGCACATGTCTCTTGATATAGCCAAAGTACACAAGCTTGTTAAGTAGTCGAAATGCTTACATGATAAGATGACAACTAAAGAATTGATGTGTAACTTGGCTACCATTTGTCAACCAACATGATGCATTGGCTCACTGGTAAAACCTTAATGCTTATCCATAAACCAAAACTATAGCCTACGATGATTACATATCACAGGTTTCGAACATTATACACCTGTAGCGAGTATGATATTGAAGGCTTTCAGGATGATTTATATTTTATTTTTACAAATAATAATGTGCAGTATTGCAAAGCATGGTGAGATTTTTTCCATGGTTAACAACATTCTAAAAGATAGCTAAAAATCAACTAACAAAATATTTACATTCATTCAACGTAACACGGTGGGAAATAAATTGGACATACCTTGAATTTTGAGCAAGTTATCGAAGGGGAATTATTTTGCGATGCCTTCAATGTTGAATTCTTCATCCACCTTTTAATATTCACAGAGACAACCAGTCTGGAGACTTGACCTAGTGACCTCTTGCTTGCAATTCACAACACTCAACCACTCGACCTAACCCATTGGGCTATATATATATATATGTATGTATGTATGTATTAACGGTGGTGGTTTTATCTAATTCACTAAAAAATGAATGCATAGATCTATTCATTTGCTTTTCCTATCATAATTTGCTCGTGGACTAGTGGGCATGGGCATGGAAATGAAACCCTAAAACGACAGTGAATGTGAATTAAGTTTTAATTGAGGATTAGAAGGATTTTGGGGCAAATAGGAGGGATTTCACTAGGTATTTGGTTTTGTGAGTTTTAATTGAGGATTAGAAGGATTTTGGGGCAAATTGGAGAGATTTCACTAGGTATTTGGTTGGTTGCGTGCGCGCTTGTGTGTGTGTGTGTGTGTGTGTGTGTGTGTGTGTGTGTGTGACCCTTTCCTTAAAGGAGTTGACGACAATAACCAACTACCCAGTGAAATCCCTCCAACGTGCCCCAAAACCCTCTAATCCTTAACTGAAACTATGAACTATCCCAATTGGGTCGACCCCTTCCTACCAAAAACCTCCCAATCTCAAGTGAATTAGATCAAGCCACCACTGTTAATTCACATTCATTGTCATTTCAAGGTTTCATGGCCATGGCCATGCCCACTGGTTCATGAGCAAATTATGACAGACAAAGCAAATGAATAATTCTATGCATTCAATTTTGAGTGAAGCATATCAAACCACCACTATTAATTCACATCCACTGCCAAGCAAGGGTTTCATGGCCATGCCCACTATTTCACAAGCAAATGACATGCAAGGTAAATGAGTCTGCTTTGCATTTTTCTTTGCATTCAATTTTGAGCAAATTATACTGAACCAACATTGTTAATTCACACCCATTGTTGGGTATTTACTTATATATATTCATTGTAATTATTACAACATGGGCATATATAATGCATAACAAATCAAAAGATGGTAAAAGAGGTGAGGCGAGTTGGATACATGATAGCACTCAAGTAATAATAGATGAATCATAAGTATAGTTGGTGATAATGTAGTATAAATGTGAAGATGCATAATGGGTTGTGGGAGGCCTATTGAAGCATCATAATCTCGTAAAATTACCTCATCATTCACATAATGTCCATACACAAATGCTATAATTAGACACAAGAAATAGGCTAATATTGGATTGATGAGGTTTATTGATGTCGTGATGATATAATTAGCTTACACATTCTCCTAATTATATGCAACCCACATCCCTTTCAATTGTTATAGCCAACCAATCCTAATAACTAGAAACTCCCTCATCTCATTTTGGTGCTCCTTTTTCTAACATATAATATCCATTTTGAGTATTATCTTGTTCATGAGAATTAATGTAAAATTATTTATAAGTTAGAAATACCGCTAATTTATATTCTCATAACCATTATCTAGTTGTAAATGTTTATCCCATCAGCTATATTAGTAAGTTGTGTTTGTCATTTATAGCTATGTCACTTAAAATTGCTCAAATTTGGTAGTATTTAGCTTATAAAAAATGTCGTGGCTAACTTTTTTGGTCATTTTTGTCACAAATTTGTCATTTTGTACTAGTGATATAAATATGTAAGTCTACTGTCCATATCTAGAAGTTTGTTATTTCTTTTGTAACACATCATGTAAACTATTGCATGTAATCTAGTAAAATTATACACTATAAGCACACAATTTTGTATAAATTTATTTCATAGGACCAATCTCTATCACAATTTTTCTTGTATTACGATATGTGGCATTGCTTGATCCTTGCCAATTGTTGTAGATCATTCTTTTGTACTGAAGTATACATTTGACCATATTTGAGTTTCACAATCATGTGTTACTATATATTTTGGTCACTGTTGTTTCTCTCTATTCCTTACTTATTGAGTTCATATACACGCCACGATAATTTTTTAAAGTCACGTAACTCTACATAACATCAATCCATTTTTGCATTCCTATTCACTTCCACTTGGTTGAGTTTTTATATATAGGAGCTCACTACCCCAATGCAACAAGGCAACGTGGGTTGCTTTGTAGTTATGTGCAACATGGCATAAGTTGCAGGTTTGGTTAACATCCTTGCAAAGAAGAGTTGCGCACTTAACACAACCAATTCCACCTTAAGTTTGGATCAAAACCTAGATTTCTCTTTTTTTATCTTATATCTATTTTTGTTTTTGTTTGCTTATTCCATCTAGGTTCTTCTGTCACTAGTTTTTTAATTGTTTTCCATATGTTTACATTTCTCTAATTATGTGCTTTTAAATTTATTAACTCCAATTTTATGATTCATTCTCTCTTTGTTTGGATCCCTGGATTGGAAGTGGAGAACTCTACAAGCTACCTCATCCAATGATTTTGTCCTTAATGGATAAAGGTCACTATACATTATCTCGAATAGCTGACGGGAAAAGAACTGACATCTGGTAGAAAGAATGGCTTAGTTGGAGGGAGGTTGGATTTAGGGAGGAGGAAGCAAACAATTGGGACAAATTTGTTGGTGGTAAATGTTTTAGCTTTGCAAGGTTGAAGGAAGAAGAAGATCAACTAGTTTGGTCATTGAATCCAATTGGAGATTATATTCAAAGGAAAAGTTACAAGGCATTAGAAGTATATGGAAATTAGGCTCATTTTGTTTGGTGGTGGAAAAAGATTTGGAAATTCTAGTGCCCTTCAAAGTCATGAATCTTAAAGTGGCTCCTTCTAAACAACAAAGTATTGAAGTCTTGGGACATACTACAAAAAGAAACACCTCGGATACTTGTTGGTGTTGCTTGTATAAAAATAATGAGGAAACAAATTACCATTTAATAATGTCTTGTCCATTTGCTAAACAGATCTAGTTAGCAGTTGAATGTATAATAGGTTCAAGAAAATCCCAGTGGGTTAGCTCGAGTGGTTGAGAGCTATAAATTGCAAGCACAAGGTCTCAGGGTCAAATCCTCGGGTGGCTATGCATAGAATGTAAAAGGGCCTCACTCGATGTCCCCACCAATTTAGGCTCCGTAATCAAAGTCGATGGTTTACCCATCTACCATCCATAAAATGTGGGGAAGTATTCAGAGGGTTTCCTACGAGGTATTCCTTGGAAAAAAATAATAGGTTTAACAAATGTTTGTGTCGGAAATAAAATAGAGGAGGCCCTGATAAATTGGAGTTTTAATAATTGTAGAAAGAATTATAGTGATCTCCCTTTTAGTATTGAATGGGGACTCATGTTGGCTAGAAATGCAAATATCTTTTAGGATAAAAACTCTCCCTTTGAGATGTGTTGTACAAGATTTGAATATTATCAATGTTTTTCCTTGGATGTAATTAAATGATGATTTGAGACATATTATGGAGGGAAACATAGATAAAAACATTCCATGGGCTTGCTTTGATGGAGCATCTCAAGGGGAGTCCTCCTGGTAGAGGTGCAAGGGGAGTGCTACATCTTTCATACTCACATAGTATAAAATTTAAAGCTAGGTTGGGTAATGGTACAACAATTTATAGGTCTTGGCAGTGGATCTGGGACATAGAGTATCACATTTACAAGTCTTCAGGGACTCTTTATTAGTTATAAAGTGGATGAGGAAGGAGTATGCTCTCAAATTTTTTACCTCCAAACAATATTTTCACATATCACCTTTTCTCACATATAAAGGGAAAGGAACTTAGTAGTGGATTATCAAAGGAAATCATTCAGCTTGAGAAAGGCTTGTGGTTTTTTTTGGAGGAGGAGGATGTTCATCATTCATAGTACTTTCATGATGCTCAGTTTTCAGGAATACTTCTTACTTTTCTGTGCACTCTAATATATACTTTGCATAGATACTCTTGTATAAGGTGGACATTACGTAATCATTTTTTAAGGTTTGGAGACGATTTACACTGAAAAGGAGTCATGTTTTTTTTATTATAAATTCACACCTATCATTATTTGAAATGCAAGAAAAATGAAGTTTGTAGAGAGACTTATAAAAAGTCATACTTTTGGGCCCGAGAAAAAGCAAATTCCATGAATGCTCACGACGACTGCAAGTTTGTTTTATAATGAAATAAAAGTTACAATTTATTTTTTTTCTCCTAGAAAAAACAATATTTCATGATATATTTATTCATGCCACTTTACAACTCCCTCCCCCACCATAGACCACTACCACTTTACAACTCCCTCCCCCACCATAGACCACTAGGTTCAATTAATTTTGGGAATTGGATTATAATGAAAGTAAATCACACATATTTAAGCTCACCCCAAACGCATTTTTGGGGATCAAGTTTTAATTTCAACATTTAATTTACATATGTCTAAAGTATTAAATTTTTTACGTCATACCTTTAACTTAACTTGTAGAAACTTCCTTATTCACTCTTCAATGAGGAGTTTAACTAGGAGACCAATTCAAGTAGACCATTAAAGAAGAATAAAATGACTAATGTGCATACAATCCATCAAATAAAATATAACATCCATAGAAGTTGTTTTGGATCTTAGAGAAGATCGTTTGCTTAAGGTGCATCATTCCTTCGTAGTGAGGACAATAGTCATAATTGTGATATTTTCACAACCACCTAACGGGGTTGCGATTCCCATATGTTATGTGATGGAAAACTCATTGATAGGAATGTGGAAGTGTAAAAGCATTATGCAACTTGTTACAAGTCATGTGGTTTAAGAGATTAAATGTATGAGCACGACATATAAAAGATGATAGAAAGTGGCAACAAAACCAAAAGGCACAACCTGGTAGGATGCAAGTTGGATTAAGTGTACAAATAGATTAAAGAATAGGCAAGGATTGAAGCAATGAAATAGTTTGCATTGGCTCAAGTTGTGAGAACAATGGTGTTGCAATCAATCTTGTGAATACACATTTCTACAAAACTATGTCAACAATGTACATTGTATAAAATCTATTATAGTTAATGGCATTGCATGTTTTTATATTTTCTTCGATCATTTGCAATGAGTGAAGTTACATATTTATACAACAAGAGGGCGCAAAGTTGCCATTAAAGTAATGATTGATAAGTTGAGCAAGGAACCAACAATATTACAAATATGTTAGAGATCCTTAGATGTTATGGCCTTTGGCATGTATGTGGTTTACTTTGATCATTGGACATTGAGTGGATTGACCTCATTGATTTCAAGATCCTATTAATGTTGCATATAAGGAATCTGAAGTTGAGTTGGCATGAATGTATGTGCATTGAACTCCTGGAAATACCTTGCTAAAGAAGAATTTGTGGCATGTTGAGGATCAAGAAGAGGTTTATAGTTTAGGATAATGTAATGAGGAACAAATGCCAATGACACAATGTATTATGAGAACCACACTGGTCATAATCATAGAAGTTGCATGCCTATAAAAAACCAAGTCCTAATTGATGCATGGATCGATAGCTCCCCGGTTCTCACTGGTCATAATCATAGAAGTTGCATGCCTATAAAAAACCAAGTCCTAATTGATGCATGGATCGGTAGCTCCCCGGTTCTCACTGGTCATAATCATAGAAGTTGCATGCCTATAAAAAAACAAGTCCTAACTGATGCATGGATCGATAGCTCCCCCTTGATTGGCAATGTTTTCCTTGCATTAGAGGTATAAATTTTGGACCTATAAATGTAGGTTATCAATGTTTATGTAGATAAGGTCAACATTTCATCCACCGACTGAGGAAATTTTTATTGTGCCCACTCAACCATATAACACTTAGCATGTATTGCAAATTTACCTACTTTAATGAGTTTGTTACATATGGATATAAACACATCCTTGGAGGCATTTTATTTATGTGTGGATACATAAATGTTCTTAATAGTAGGGCTTGCACACAAACTATTCAACAAGCCTTAAAAAAGGCTCCAATAACAAGGCCAAGTTGCATCACACTCTAAACTGTAAATGTGATAAGTTCAACCAAGCTGCTAGTTGTGCTCCATCCCTACTTACATGTGCATTGTAAAGGGAAAGGTGGGGTGGAGGAGGCACAAGGCATTAATACCCCGATAATAGGGAGGTTCTATGACATTGAATGAAGATCGGTCCTTCATACATTCGAGTGATAGAAGTGCTTCACAAGTGATCGCTCTCGCCAAAGTAAATATGGATATAGGTGTAAAATAACAAATAGTTATTTTGCATCCCCTTGGGAGTTTGTTTGCTTGTTCTTATTTTACAAGGGTTAAATAGGAAGAATTGAGTAGTTTTGTGTGTCTTGGAACTATAAAAAGTCCCTTTGAGTTTTTAGTTTGTCATAGAAGAAGAGTAATACTCTTTTGATGTGTAATGGTGTGTATTAGTATGATCAATGCAATAATTACCATCTAGTCAACGAAAGTGCTTTATGTGTATAATTACCTAAATTGTGGTATTCCACACCTGCAATTGAAGAAGCATTTGTTTATGTTTTACCTCGTAAGCTTAAAAAAGTATGTGCTTGATCTCAAGTATGATGTGTCATAATCACAATTTTAAAATGTCATGTCTCTCCCATAACTAAGGCTACCCAGATAACATATCAAATATGTACAAGGGTATGCCATTGCACATAACCTCATATTTCAAAGGATTAATTGTGTTCTTGGAATACCTGCCTAGTGACATATATTTACCATTTCCTAGCTAGAGCCATACATTGTTGTAAATACACCTATGCGATTGTGATGTGAGCTTCAATTATTGTACAACGAATAATGAATCACTTTCGTCTAAACTTATATCATCAACAATACAGTTAAGGGGTTATTAATCAACTCGCAACTAGTTGTGGAATACTTGCCCTTGCTCATCCTCCAATTCAATTATCATGGTTGAGGGAAATGAGTTTGTGTAGATTGTGAGAACAACAACATTGTAGAGGTCATAATCTACTTACCCTAGTTGCATTCTTTCTCATCTTTGAGATTTATTAAGAGAGCTTTATGAGCACAACAATCCTTATTGTTGTGTTTGGATGTCTTATGGGAGCGAGACCATGTAACCAAACTTTCTTCTTTGATTGCTAATGCTTATTTGTGTTGCCATCCTTTGGAACATAAGATTTGTTGGATTTTGAAATGTTGTCAAGTTTGTTTCTTCTTCATTTTTTCATCTTCATAGCATTGCATGACTACTTGTGTTTCTTACTAGAGGAATTGGGGCGTTGCTTATACTTGTGCTTCTACTCAAATCCTTTGCACATATTTATGGGCATTTGTAAGTGTTCAAGTGGTTAAGAACTATAGCTTCTAATTGGCATATTGGTGTAATCCTTTATATTTTTTGAGAACAGGATTTGTGTCCTACTTCATGATGAGCAAATGAGCGACAAGGGTGTTGATCCCATTTGTGTGGTCATCCATCAATTGACTAACACAATTTGTTTCCACTTCATGGATTGGTCTTTTGTATGCCGTAGAGAGTGAAAAATTTCATGCATTTCCTTCATGAAGTCATTATGTGTCACAAAGGGCTCATTGAACTCCTTAGATTGTTGTTTATGGGCTTCCCACCAAGTGTTAGCAGTGAGGGACATCTTCATGGTTGCAATGTTGATCTTCTCAATTTTGTCAAGATGTTAAACATCAAAATATATTTTCAATGCACTAAATCAATCTTTTAGTTCTTTCGTGTCATTATCCCCTTCAAACAATATGATTTTGTGGTTGATCTTGACCATAAAGGGGTTTCTTCCTCCACACATGCTTGATCCTTTGTATTAATAACACATAGGCGTTTGTGGTAGCACTCCCTTGAGACTTTTTGCAAACTAGGTTAGGGTTTCCTCGTGTTGCTTTTGAAGAACTTCTTCAATCATGTTCTACACAACCCTTGCATTTGGGATCACAAAATTAACATAATTATCTTTTACCATATTTGGAGATGTCGAGCATTTAAAGTTGACCAAGATTGACTCCTTACCTCTGGTACTCAAAGTGTGACCAAATTGACACTTACTTCCTTTATGGATTTGTTGTGCATATCTACAAGAATCCTTCACTAATATTTCACAAGGTTTTAAATTAAAGTTGTAAGAACTTTGAGATGATCCCAATGTTGTCACTTGTTAAGGAATGTGGTCTTCAAATTCATCGCTGATATCAAATTTTAATAGATACCAAATGGTTAATTGTGTGCAAACTTCTAAAGTCAATTTGGTAGTAACCACTCTAGTACTAATGATATGGCCTCTAGATGGGGTCAATGACCCAAGGTACCATGAGGACAACAATCAAAATTGTGAATTACATGAAGCTATTCGCATCCACTTATATGCTATATGACTTAAAAGTTAAGAGAGAAGGTGTAATGACACATCATAAAACAAGAGAAAAAAAGCATACAACGGAACCAAAAGAAGTTAGGAAATACAATGTAGGTTGGCTCAACTATGCAATTCTATAAATGTTATAGATAAATTATAGAAGAAGTAGGGACCAAAGTGATGTAAGAGTTTGATGTGGCTTGAGATGCAAGAATAGTTGCATTATGCTCAATCCTAAAAACCTAAATCACTACGAAACTATATGGAAAATGTACTTAGTATGAAACCTATTATAGTTTATATGATTGTAGGTTCTTGTATTCAATTTGACATCATTCAATTTGATTATTTGCAATTATTGAAGTTATGTATACAATAAGAGGGTGTAAGCTCATCATTAATGCAATAAACATTGAGTTCTCTAATAAACTAACAAATGCTAGAGATTCATCAATAGTTATGTGTTCTAGTGCATATGTAGTCAACTTTGATGAATAGATTTGTTGAGCATACTGAACTATTTAATTACATGGTCCTATTGATGTTGCTAAGGAATATCGAGTTGAGTTGGTATGGTTGTATGAGTGCTTCATATTGAAGATTCTACATACATGCCTTGCTAAATATGAACTCGTGACATGTTAAAGTTTAAGAAGAGGTTGCAATTTCTAAGAATGCAATGAGGAATAAACGAGTCACAAAGTATGTTGCGGGAAACTCCACTAGCTATGATAATGGATGTTACATGTTTATTGAGAACACGATCTTGATTGATGCATGGATAAAAAACCAATCCAAGGTGCATACTCAATGAAAACCACATTTTGACCATTTGAGTGTGGTAGACTTGCCTCTAGGAAGAAGACCCCCACATGCCCTACGCAAGCCTAGTACCAGTGGTAGCATGATGCACATCCACATACACACCACATGTTAGTCGACACTTCCAAGTTTAATTAAATAACCTATTAGAATATTAATTTTCCAATAAATTAATTATGGCTATTTTATTGAAATTCAAATAAGAGAAAATTTGACAATTTTACTACTTCGGTTGTTGAAGGGGCCGTACATACCTATGTTTTGGTACTTTCCAATTTTAGATTAACACAAATTTCCTTTTTGTATAGTGTCGAGGATACCCATCACTATTTCAAAGATTCTAACATCTCGAAAGGATCCACCTTTGCTCAACACATGACAAAGCATATACGAAAGAAATAATGGCAATAAAGCCAACTCTCAGTGGAGCAACTTACTGCATGGAGACAACAACACAACAAGTTTCATGCTAAAATGATCTCAAATATTTTCAATATGTTCCAATTATTATTGACCATGCAATAATCCGACTCGCAACAACCATTGACTTTGCAATAGCATAATATCCATATGTGTGTCTCCATTGTCCAATAGACTTTCTTGTTAGACACAAAGTTTCCCATCCCCAAATTTAACAATGCCTTGGATAGAGGCAATCAACTCTAAGATTCCTTATTTGGAGGCCTACTCCAAGCATACTCCAAGACCTAACTCATATGGAAAATGCCCATAACCTCCTAATTGTAAGGATACATATCACCAAGTAGGGCCTCAATGGTAAACACACCCTCGATATCTTGCAACCATAACCCAACTTTCATTCAACACTTGGGACTACCTTGAGGCTATCATTTGCACAAAACTCTACCCATTAGGGTATAAGAGTTCTATGTTGGTAACGTAGCTACACCTCACATACATCCCCATATGGATCATCCAACAATGCATTGAGGTATTTAATAAGTTGTCCATTAAACTCGAGGCAATGAATTATAAAGTTTTCCTCTACATTATTGACTTTGCTTACCCACATTAAAATAGAGTTAGAATTCTTACAAATTTACTCACTAGATGATGCCTTTCAATTAGCTTCCAAGATGAAGCTAAATTGTTGAAGGCTTAATATTCCACTAAGGAGTCTTCGCAACCCTCTAAAACAAAGGCCATTCTTTCTCTTCTCTTTCAACCACTAATGGTTCCAATTAAGAGATAATGACCAATTTAATCAACCAAGGGAAATTGAAAATCTACTTCTATCACCCACTACGTAGTGATTTCGATGTTGCATCTTTTTTTCCAACATCTATTATTTATGTATGTACAACTTGAGTGGGCCTAGCAGTTAAGAACATGTGTTTCCTCCTAGGAGGTCATAGGTTCAAATCTAGTCCCTTGTCCCACAAACAAGGGGGTCTCATACACCAAATTGGTCTTTGGCTTGGTTGTGACCTTAAAAATAGATATTATATATATATATATATATAATTGTGACGTGTAAATATATTTCTATTATATATTTTACCTCTAGTTTGTTGATTACATGTCACATGATGTCTTCCACAAAAATTATCTTTAAAAAAAACCATGTATAAGACTCTCAATTTCCAACTATGCCTACAAGGAGTAGTTGCATGCACCCCCCAACATTGCACCACTTGTAGGGAACAATTGTTAGTGCACACTAACCTCGCACTAGTCTTAAGGAGGGGGGTTGCAGAGGCTACCCCAAGAGGGTGGTTAAGGGTGCCAATACAAACCCATAAAGAGTTTTAAACATAACTTGATAATTCACTGGGTTGGAAGTGACATAAAAAAATGTCAATCAATTAAATGTTGGCCCACTAACCAATGAAAATTCTGATTACTTAATTGAAAAGCAAGCTACATTTCCGGTCGGTTTGAAAGGGCGACTCTGCAGCTAGGGTTTGAGAGTCGAAAAGCTGAACTCGGCGGCCATGGATCCTTCCATGGCCGCCATCCCCCCTTCCCCTTGAGTTGCTACCTGTCATGGCCGACTGGAGGTGAATATGGACGGTTTCTCTCTGCGAGCGGAGTGGTGGTGGAACCTTCACGCAACGACCCCTTGCGTTGCAGGCTCCTCCTGCTTACCAGTGGCGGCGGCGACGGGTTCTGTGCTGAGGAGTGTTGTAAGGGCGCTCCACGATGGGGCATCGACGACGGCTAGATAGCGGAGGAGTTCAGCATACAGATGCGAGCTCATGTTACCTTTTGGCGGCGGTGGCGGGTGCTGTATGGAAGGGTGCTCCATGATGGGGCATCGACGACAGCTAGACGACGGAGGAGCTCCGCATACAGACGCGGGCTCCTGTTACCTTTTGGCGGCGGCGACAACTACATTGTTGAGGGGAGCCGACAATGGCTGGATGTCCTTGGTGCGATGGTGAACCTTCTTTTGGCGACAGTGTGACTACCTGTCGGGACGACGGTTTCAGCCTTCAGAAGCCGGTGGCTCCGCAACCTCCCGTTGCGTTTTTGGTTTTTGTTTTATGTTCTGCTTTCAGCCGTCATCACATTTGGCTTCTTTCTTTATTGTTTCTTCAGCTCCTTATGAGCTGGTTATTCATTGTACATGAGCCAATCTTGGTTGCCCTGAATTAGGGTTTATTATATTCAAGTTTTATTTTGGTGGTGCCCTGGTACCTGCTGTTTTCTATGAAGCTGAAAAGTTGTTACTGGAAAGGGCTCTTAGAAGCTTCTCTGCAATATGTTGGTTATTCCTAATGAAATTATGCTTTTTTCCCTCGAAAAAAAAGCAAGCTACATTTTAAAAAGTGCAAACATTAAGGAGTTGATAGGTTGTGAATCATTCGCTGCAAAAAGCAACACAAAGCCATGAGTAGGTACTAGGTTTTGGTTGTTAAAAACAACATGGAACCATGAGGGGGTAGTTTGAAATTGGGGGTAGGGGGTAGGGTTAGTTGTACAAAATAGGTTCCAAGGGGTAGAATTAGTTGTGCAAAATAGTTTCCAACTAGCCTCCTCATGGTTCTGTGCTATTTTTGCAACCAAACATGTTCCTTGCCCTCAATTCCTACTTGTTGTTTGAACATGCCCCCTCATGGTTACGTGTTCTTTAAGGCATTGAGACTTGTGTCCTCATTGCTCTATGCTCTTTTAAGAAGTGAAACTCGCATCCTCATGGTTCTGTGGGGAGGGTAGGCTAGCTGCGTAAAATGGGTTCTAGGGGGTAGGGTTAGTTGTGCAAAATAGGTTCCAACCCACCCCTCATGGTTCCATGCAATTTTGCATAGCTAAACATGTCCCTACCCTTAGTTCCAACTTGTTGATTAAACCTACCCCCTCATGGTTCCATGTTCTTTTAGGTAGTGAAACTTGCCTCCTCATGCTTCCATGTTCTTTTAGGTAGTGAAACTTGCCTCCTCATGCTTCCATGTTCTTTTAGGTAGTGAAACTTACAACTCATCAAATGCCATAAATCACCATAAAAATAATTTACAACTAAAAATAAAATTCTCAAAATTCTAAAATTGCTATAACATCAAACCAAACACTTCCACCCATAAACAAACTTAGCTCTTTAGAACACTTTTAAGTATGGGCAATGGCTTATAAAACTTTGTCGTTGTTTTGTGGCCTTTCTCTTGGTTGTTTAGACATGGATTTTATAAAGACGGGGGCACCACAACGGACCAGTGCGATTGTGAATAGGCAAATGTTTTGAAAGCCTTTCAGTTGATGGGGATGGAGTATGCGCTGAGCGGGAACGCCATAAAGACCTTCAACAGGGCCGTCACTTGCCTGGCTAGAATTGGTAACGAGCTCATCATCGAATGCCTCCCTGCTCAGGTGGGTATTATTTTAAGGCCCATCAATCTTTATTTAATCTACTCCTACTTACGTTTAACGCAGCATGCTAGTCTTCAATGGCGGGAAAATCCAAAATGTGCCACAAATTAAGGGGAATTGTAGGTTACTCGGGGTTACCGTTTGATTATTTGGAGAGAGGGCCGAAGACACATAAAAGAGAAATCTGGCAGCACCTGTTCTATAGAGTAAAATGAACCCCTTTTGAGTCAAATTCCGTTGTTGGTGATCAGAGATGGACTTCAGGCTTCATTAGCATGTTTTGTTCACTTCGATATTCCAGGTTATTTAACGCACAATTCTCAGTAAATATGTCATAATCATGGTTTCAGTGAAGTGGTTACAGCTCATCAAAAATAAAGTAGGACTTTTTTTGGCCAAGGAAAACCTGGAATATCTGGATGGAGGGCGTCTCAGCTGTCGGCCACAATAGAGGCTATTAACCCAGCAGGACTCAGTCAGACTCGAACTCAGCTAGACCTCACACAGTAAACTCTGCCTCGAAACAGTCTGTTCGAACCGATTGAACTAACTCACTGGGCTATAGGCTTTTATATAAATGATCTCCCCAATAACAGCATTGTGTTTTTCATTGTTAAGCTTTTTGTTTTGTGTAGAGCCCTTTTTGTGTGTGAGGGAAGGTATGTGACCTCCCGTAGTTGGTTTCCTCTGTCATCTAAGGGGCTTAACACATGTCTGAACAAACAGTGGGACCAAAAGGCTTTAAGTCTGATGAATTTCGTCAATCTAATGTGTTATCTCTGTTATAATTTATCTAATGTGTTATCTCTGTTATAATATTAATTGAACAAAGAGAAGCAAGGTGCATTATACAACCCAAGTAGGGGGAATCCATCAACACTTTGTGTTTTTGTGTAATGGTGCATTGTATATAGAGTCTAGACTCTGCATTGGGTGCATTTGAACATGGAGGCTAGTACAAATCCATCTAAACCTGGGTCTTATATGCATCTCAAGCTTGCAAAAGCTTGAGGATGCATATCTTGATTTTAGACAAAGGTATGACATATCAAATAATGGAACTTGAGATATGAAAGCTTGACTTTTGCAACCTCGGAGTGCATAATGGACTTGTTGGCAAATTTATTGCTGAGGGTCCGGAATCTAACTTATTGGCAATATTGGGGAAAATAAAGAAATTATCAGGAAACTTAAAAAATACAAAAATAATCAATTTTTTAAACATCTAAGGCAACAACAACATGAAACAAACACATTGCTACACAAATATGAAAATAAAATTGATATATAAGACGTATAAGATCATGTCAAGTGGTGCATCACACGTCGATATTGAAATATGATATCTATCCTGGCTCTCGAGTCATAAGTCTTGATAGGTGTTGATTAAGTTGTCATTGATGCCAACAGTGCTTGGTCATTGATGCCAACAGTTGAGTCTTGGTGCCCCTTGAGGAGCCCCTGAGGGTTAAGTAATTGTCAGTGTCTAAGGAGACCTTTTGATCTTGTCCAAGCCCAAGTTTGAAGCCCTTGGAGCCCTTGGGACAATGATAAAAGCCCTGAACACCCTGCAGAGTGTTTAAGTACCCCAAAGATGTTTTGCGTTTCCCCAATTGTTTCTTTGTTTCCCTAGTACCACAACTTATGCCCCAGTACGCTACAAAAGTGTTGAAGAAGTTGCAAGAGTCCAAATGAACCTTTCAGTGGTCATTTGTGTTTATTGAGGTCATGGTAGCCCAGGAGAAGGTCTAGCAACCCCACAGGTGATGTCATGATGGATCTTGACCCTTGTAGGTCTCCTGGTGTGGTTGAGGTGGCTGAAGAAGCCTATGAAGCCCCTTGCTTGATGAAGAAGCCCTGAAGAAGTCCTTGGACCCACATTTGATGGCTTAATGGTCCTTGTCCTCTTAAAGGTGATGATGTGGTCATTAATGACTTGATGAAGACTTGGAACCCTTGATGAAGATCTTGATGCCCGTGTATCCCTTGTTGGGGTCATGGAACCCTTGGAGATGGTCATTATGCATGAGAAGGTCTGGCACCCACATAAATGGCGGCATGATGACCCTTGGACACTATATGATCATTGATGGTGCATTTGGAAATGATTTGGGTCTTGGAATCCATACATATGGTGGTTTGTAAGCCCATGATTGTTGGATCCTTTGATATGATAGAATCCTTGGTCATGATTCCCTCGTTACTTGGCGATGGAGTCCTATGTGATGGGCTTGAAGTCCATGGAAAGTATCTTGTTTAAATATTATATGATATCCTTGAAAGAGTCCTTGAAACCCTTGCATGCGGTGCCTTGGGTCTTGAACCATGGTGATGTAAGGTCCTATTTGTGGTTATATGGCTATTGGGATGTAGATGGAGGTAGATCCCATGGATGTGCCTTGATATGTTGAAGAAGACTTTGAAACTCTTGTAGTTAGTGGTATGGTCTTTGGCACACTCATGTGTGGGGTCTTTGACGTCCTGGACACATTGAATAATTTAAGGGTATTATACCAAGAATTTGCAAATAAACCCATCATAGGGAGATAGTCCTCGTCAAGCCATTTCCATTGATATGTGGAGCATCTTCTAACTCCTTATGGTTGAAGAGATATGAATTTTTGAAGTTGGTGTACCCCACCTTTTTGGGTGAGCCGACCTAACAAAAGAAAATTTAATTATTTGTAATTTTGAATTGCATGTCGGCCCTGTTTGAAGTAATAACTTTCCTCCACGACCTATATAAATAGAATATCAAACATTTCATTTTCTCATCAATTGGAATTTCGCAACTCTTGGAGAAAAGTGCGAAATTTTGTGGAGGAGAAATTTTTGGGCATCTTTACTAAAATTGGCATAACTTTCTCATACGGAATCGGAATTACAAAATTCTTGGCTCGTTGGAAAGCTTGTTACGAGGGCTATGTGATGACATGATCTAGAGTTTATTTTGGTTTGTCTATTGTTTCTTGACCTTATGATCTTCAAAAAGGTATGGCTCATGCTTCTGGGTTTCTCTTGTAATGGCACATGTCTCTCATGGATAGAGTTCATCTTTGATATTAGTATGTGAGCCTATATATTGGTATATATATTTGAAGTCATTATGGAGGATATGATGATGATGTTGCATACCTTTATGCTATGATATTTTACACTTTATGATGATAATGCATGTGATAATGATGTACACTCTATGAAGTTGATGCACTCCTATACAATATGATGTACATGCATACCATAGTGTGATGATGCTCTCCTATGCATTATGATGTATACTTGATGTTGATGTGCTAAAGAAGTTTACACAGTCATGTTCTAGATATGCTCAACTTACATATGATATGATCAGTGATGTTTACACAGTGACATGCTCAGTGTATGTTGATGTGCTAAAGAAGTTTACACAGTCATGTTCTAGATATGCTCAGCTTCTATATGATATGATCAGTGATGTTTACACAGTGACATGCTCAGTGTATGCTGATGTGCTAAAGAATTTTACACAGTCATGTTCTAGATATGCTCAACTTACATAGGATATGATCAGTGATGTTTACACAGTGACATGCTTAGTGTATGTTGATGTGCTAGTGATGTTTACACTGCTGTATGCTCAGTAAAGTGCGATGGTACACAGGATTATGTATGCTCAGTTGTGTATGTAGTGATATATAGAAACAATGATACAATGATGACATTGATGAAATGATGAACGGTGGTATTGAGCAGTGAGTACATTGATTCAGGCTACATGAGCAGATTCCTTAACTCAGATTGGTTGAGTTGTATGAATAGTTGGTTTGACTCAGGTGGACTGAGTCTAGTATACCGTTGGTTAAACTGATATTTACTAATTCGAATGATGTGAACAGCAGATTGATTGGTACAGACAAACTGATTACTTAGTTGATGAACAGTGTGGCACAGTTGTGATGAGCAGTGGTCAGTTGATGTGGTTGTGCAATATAGTACAGATTGAGCAGTGTGATACAGTTGATGTGCAGTAGTCAGCAGTGGTCAGCAGTGACAGTGGTTGTGCAGTGTGATACAGATTGAGCAGTGTGATACAGTTGATGTGCAGTGGTCAGCAGTGACAGTGGTTGTGCAGTGTGATACAGATTGTGCAGTGTGATACAGATTGAGCAGTGTGATACAGTTGATGTGCAGTGGTCAGTAGTGACAGTGGTTGTGCAGTGTGATACAGATTGTGCAGTGTGGTACAGGTGTTGGATAGCCGGTCCGTAGGATCAGTGCAGTAGTTAAGTATCTATCTTCATTTCAGGGTGGTAGGACGGGGCAAGGAAATATAGGGAGCTAAGGCTTCCTTCAGGTTGTAGCCTGTAAACCAGGGGGTTGTAGCCTCCTTCCAGTTGTAGCTGGAAAATTGAAGTCTTTGTAACAAAGGGGGTTGTTGCCTCCTTCCAGTTGTTGCTGGTAAATTATTATTACAAAGGCTTCCGTGGTTTTTCCCCCAGGACTTGGGTTTCCACGTAAAAATCTTGTGTATTGTGCTTCCTATGTGATGATGATATGATGATATGTGATGATGAGCTGTAATTGTTAATAATGTTGATGATATAATGATAATGTGGTAATACATTAATGAATGATGTATTGAAGAAGCAGTTGATGATTGTTAAAGTTGAAAAAGTAATAAAAACCTATACACACTGTTCACCCCCCCCCTCTCAGTGTGCTCGGTGTGTCCAATAATAGGATGATACAAAATCACATCAAAACAAAAATAAATGTATCTTATGAGATGAATCATCATGAGGCATCTAGATACCACATGCACTAAGGAAGCAACAATACCCTCTACCCCTCTTATGGGCAAAGGTCATTGCTGGCGCTCTTCCTTTGGAAGTAGTAGGTTGACGTGCTGAGGTTGATCTTGAGGTCGAAGGTGACCGTGCCACTATTGGGACTTAGGTGGAGGGTGATGGGGCAAAGGTTGAAGCTGAAGTGGGATGTATTCCACTCTTCCCCTAGTTGGCAGGCTCTTTGGAGGTGGTCACATTGGCTACGATGCATTCTCAATCTCCTCCCAATCTGTTTGTGCTGGAAGTGGATCTTCCTCCTATGATTCCTCCTCCTCCAACACATCATCATGAGGCTCCAACCACTCAAGGGCCTTCTCCATGATAGGCCTCTCGGTCTCCACCCTCTACGGAACCATGGTGTCAATCTCATCTAATTTAATGGCATCTGTGTCAGGGGTTTTGTCAATTTGCTTCACCCACAACCTTAGATTGTAGTAAACATAGACCATATCATTGAGGTGGTGGGCATCTAACCTGTATGAGGGCCATTTTGTAATTAGAGGATGATGGCTCATGAGCATAAATTAAAATTAATGAAATTAATAATTTTACAAAATTCAAATTTTAATTTGAACATTTTTAAATTCTAACACGTTTGCACTTCTTGGAGCGTATTTTTTCAAAGGCACTCCAATTGCGCCCACACCTTGATGAGCTACAAGTTTGACTAAGCACCTGAATGGCAAGTTTTTGTCACTATGGGACTCTTCTGCCATAGTTTGTCCACCAAACATCTACAATGAATAAACGAAAAGGAAAGAGTCAAGGCAACAAATTATATTTCAATTTTCCATCGAGTAACAAATAGATGTAAGGGAAAGACATTGCAATTTGAAAGTTTGAAACAAAGTGTACTTGGAGCTTACTTGGCATCCTAGCGGTCTTGTCTTAGATAGCCATCTCAAAACCAAATGTCCCAGCGGCCAACCTATATATCTCCACTTGTTTGGAAATCTCTAGCGTCCACCATCCTCTGAACACATTGGAAAAATCCATCCATCACCTTAGCGTCAAATCTAGAACCACATGCATAAGAGTATCTAGGGTTGAGATAGAGCCTTGCTGCATGAATCAGACAATGGAGAGTATTGTTCCATCACTCATCAATCACTCCATATCTGGGTTCATCTGGTGAATCTCTCCTCCCCATTCACCTCATAGTATCAATGGATAGCTTCCTTGGCCCTATCCATGGTCTCATACAAGTAGCCCATTGCAGGCTTGTCACCATCGACCAAGTGAAGAACCTTTACCAAAGCTTCGCTAATGGCACACAACCTCTGCACGCCCATCCAAAATCTTTGGTCATGTCTCACAAGTTGGGCTATGGATCGCCCATCCACTCTAGTGCTATAGACACAAGCATTCCACTCATTAAAATAAACATCCTTTCCAATGCAAGCATAGAATTGTGGAGAGACTGAAGATAAATGAAGCTAGTGGCAAAATGCGTGATTGTAGGACAAACCAACTCCTTGTCCCCTGTGAACTGTCTCATTAGTGTAAGAACATTATATCATAGTTGAAAAAATCGGCATTGACAAGGGTCTCGAAATACAATTTCTCGGCAACATTGGCGGAAAAATTGGCAAACCACGACAAACATTAAAAAATACAAAATATATTCATTTTTTTTTCTTCAGAATTTTAAACATATAAAGCAACAACATTAGATAAACACATTGGCACATAAATATGGATAACGCATTGATATATATGATGTAGTGAATGCCAAATAAAAAATTGATACATCAAAGTTTCAAAGATTGGAAATTTGGAAGTATCAACACTGGTTGGAGCATTGGTCAACCCGCTTCCTCTTGGCTCTAGCCCTTCCCTCTACCTTGAATCTCGAAGTTGATCCTTCAAGGAAATTAGTCAACACCCTACAATTTTGATGAAGCTTTCTAATCCAAGCATTACAATAAGGTAGAAAAAGCTTCCCATGCTTAATAAGTGATTTTGCTTTTGAAGGGTACATTTTTATTAAGGTCACGACAGAGGAGTTCAACAGCTTCAACAAACAAGCATCAACACCACCAACATCAAGGTACACAGAGAGTTTAATGTGTTTGATTAAATTCAATCCCTTATCCTCATACATGATAGAATCCAATGGAAACGTTGCAATCCTGAAATCCTGAAAACTATTAAGTTTGTTGAATTCTGAATGGGATCTAAAAAACTACTTTTTGCATATGAAGTCTGATGAGGTTGGAACTACTCTCAAACATCCTGAAACAATTAATGGTAATGTTAAAAATTTAAGTAAAATGATGGAAAATAAAAGATAAGGAGAATGCCACTTTTACTTTAAGAATTTATCATTATAATTTGATATTATTGACATCTATATCACTTGTACAAAACTAATCAATTTTTTTTTAGAAATCCCTGTTTTTAAAACTATGAAAATGACCCATAAATTTTCAAACTTGCCCTTAAAGCTTGCGACTCTGGCGATTTTTTCTATCATGGAACGATTTTTTCGAAAAAATTGTCGATTTTTTGTAAACCTCGCATTGCGTGATTTTTGGTAAAACTCGCGATTTTTTCGGCTGAAAAAATCGGCAGCTCGAAAAAAATCGCAAAATTTCGAGACATTGTCGATATATTGTGACACTCCTAGCTGAATCAACAATTTCCTTAATCCAAGAAATTTTTCCGATGTCCTCTAACATCAAATCAATGCAATAAGCGACACAAGGAGTCCAATACAAGGTTCGATACCTCTCCGTAAGCAAATTGCCATCAACAACATAATAGCAGCATTGTCTATAATGACTTGGATAACATACTGTAGACCTATCTCTCAGATGAATCTATCCACCAACTCACATAACAATTGTTCATCTTTAACATATGCAGATGCATCAATAGATTTTGTTGAAAAGTTACCTAGGAAGTGTTGTTCACCTAGTGTTGCCTTGGGGTGGACAAGAACACTTTAAATGGTGACCCCTATTCATTATTAATTAATAAAGTGAGATGTACTTTATAATTTTAAAGTCACTTTATTAAAAGGTAAAGTCATGGTTTATCCCAAGTTCACATTTAATGAAAAGTCAAGTGAGTGATTAGTTAAAAGGGGTGTTCACTTTATTAAATGACATGAAGTGCACTAAATGTCATTTATTAATTATTTAATTGAGCATTTAATGAGAACCCCTCATCTAATCTAATCTGGACCATTAGATTGAAAAGAGGAAGTTGCCATGAACAAAAAGGGACTTGGGCAAGGTAACCACATTTAATTATTCATTTTCCAAGAGAGAGTTTTGGGAGAGCAAGAGAGAAAGAAGAAAGGGTTTGAGAGAAGTCAATGCTGAGAGAAGGAGAAAATTTATGGCACATTTCCCAAGGAATCCATTTCGGTTTAGCAGCAAAGGAATCTATACAGCAAGGTACATTTGATTTGGCACAGATTTTGAGGAGGTCGTACTGTACCTATTCGTACAATGGCACAAAATTCGAGGCAGAATTCTGCACAAAAATCGAGGTGAAGTATAACAACATTTATTGCTGTCTGTATAGTTCGTACTCTGCACAGATTTCGAGGCAAAGTACAACAACATTTATTGCTATCCGTACAGTCCGTACTGTGCACAAAATTTGAGGAGGTTTTGTACAGAAATCGAGGCTGCACGTGTGAGGCCATACAACATTTATTGGGCACGATTTTCAAGAAAGGTACAAAAAATTGGGCAGGCCGTACAATGACAGTTTAGCACAGATTTAGAGAAGGAATTGTTGAGATAAGTACATCTGTTTATTTTGTGTAATTTCTCTCTCTAAAGAAATAAATTTTTTCTCTCTCAGAAACAGGCTTTCCCTTCGGGGTTTTATCCTGGATCAGTTTGGTAAAAAATCCAGTGTTAAAATTTCATGTGGTTGGTTGATTTAAATTTAGGAGAATGAGTTTATTGGCTGAAAGTTAAAAATTTCTGAGTTGTTTAAATTTGAAAAAGAATCCCATGTGTTTCAATTTAGTCATTTTTATGTTAAAAATGTGCATACTGGGGTTTGGGCATTAAACCATGCAGAGAAGCTATCAAGCTTGAAATCGGGTTGGGGTTCCAAAAACTTTCATGGTATCCGAGCAAAGTTAAAGATCAGAAATTTAAACACTTAGGAAAATTTTCAGATTTGAAGAAAAATAGGGGTTTGAGAAAAAATTCAGATTTGAAGAAAAATAGGGTTTTGTGAAAAATTCCAGATTTGTGAAAAAGTTCTTGAACAAGTTGCTTGAGCAGTACAAGTTGTAGCTATGGTGTCTGGACTTTGGGTTGAGGATAGATTAGATGGGGCTACAAATTTTAGCCCATGGAAGGCTAGGATTATGTTTATACTTGAGGAGAATGAGCTATGGTATATAGTGCATAGTACAACAACAAATCCTGTTACAGTTCCTGTCGATGCTACTAATAGGGCAGCTTTTATGAAGGGAGAAGTAAAGGCAAGGAGGATCATACTTGATGCCGTGAAGGATCATGTGATCCCACACTTATCAGCAAAGGCACATGCCTTTCAAATGTGGGCAGCTTTGACCAACCTTTACCAAAGTTCAAATGAGAATAGGAAAATGGTGTTAAGGGAGAAGTTGAAGGATGTACACATGAGCAAGGGAGAGGGCATGGCTTCCTACCTTACCAGGATCACACAGGTGAGGGATGAACTTGCAGCTATAGGAGAGTTTATACAGGGCACTGAGATGGTGCGCACAGCCTTAAATGGCGTGACTCAGCAGTGGGGTGTGTTCGTACAGACTATTGTTGGTTGAGAGAACATGCCTACATGGGATCGTCTTTGGGATGATTTCATACAGGAGGAGACATGTAGAGGATACGTACAGGGCAGTTCATCACATCATAGGGATGATGAGGAAAATGTGTCATTGGCATCAAAGGGAAAAAAGAAGAAGTTCAAGAAGGGTCCCAAGGGTGGGGCCAAACAACATACAGGTGATCAGAAGAAAGACTTGATTAAAATCAAGTGTTTCTCATGTCAGAAGTTTGGACACTATGTTGGACAGTGTCTGAACAAGAAGAAGAAAGGGCAGCAGACAACAACGATAACATATATGGATGACTTTTCCTCATGGTTTGAGGGAGAGTTCTCTCTTTATGCTGGATGTACAGAGAGGACATCTTTCACCACCAATGATATGGAGAGTGACATGGAGGATCAGATTCAGTGTTCATTATTGGTTGGCCATTCTTTTAGTGCTACCACTACTACTTCCACTTGGTACATTGATAGTGGGGCTTCGAGCCATATGACAGGTGTTCGTGATGTGTTCACCGAGATGACTGAGAGAGGCTTCAGTCTTGAGGTAGTGTTGGGAGATGACACGATTGTGAGAACAGTTGGGCGAGGGACTGTCACCTTTCAGAGGGAGTCTATGCAGTCCATGACTTTGAGGGATGTTCTTTATGTCCTCGGGCTGAAGAAGAATCTTGTTTCAGTTTCCACGATTGAGGACAGACGCTTTGGAGTATGTGTTCTAGGTGGGAAAGTTTATATCTTTCCCAGAGCAGCAGGACCATCTACTTCATGCGCCATTGGAGTGAGATGTGGGAAACTGTACAAGCTTCTCTATCAGCCTCACCATGCATTAGCCCATACTAGCAGTAGCATCGAGACGTGTGAGTTGTGGCACAAGAGGATGGGCCACCTTCAACATTCAGCTTTGAGGTTGTTGAGGGAGATGTCTACAGGTTTGCCTCAGTTCAACACAGAGTAGGGTGGTGTATGTAGAGGGTGTGCTTTGGGAAAGTACACCAAGACTGCTTTTCCGAGCAGTGACACCAGATCAGGTGGTATACTGGATTTGATTCATTCAAATTTATGTGGACCTATGTCTTTAGCTTCAGTGACAGGTTTTGAGTACTATATCAGTTTCATTGATGACCACTCCAGGAAGACCTGGATCTACTTTATGAGAAGTAAAAAATCTCAGGAAGTCTTGCAGAGGTTCCAAGAGTTCAAATCTCGTGTGGAGAACCAAACAGGGAGGAGGATTCATGCACTCAGGTCAGACAATGGGGGTGAGTATACCTCTAAGGAGTTTGATGAGTTTTGCAAACAGGAGGGCATCAGGAGGCAGTTGACAGTTCCATACACTCCACAATAGAATGGAGTTGCGAAAAGGAAGAACCGAGCCATAGTGGGAGCAACTAGAGCTATGCTGCATGGTCAGAGTCTTCCTTTCTTTCTATGGACTGAGGCCTGTAGTACTGCTGTTTATGTTCAGAACAAGAGTCCACACTAAGTATTGGGGTGTAAAACTCTTGAGGAGATGTTTACCGGGAAGAGACTTGAGATAGGTCACTTCCGTATATTTGGATGCCTTACATACTCTCATGTCCCTTCTGAGAAGAGGACAAAGTTAGAGCCTACAATGGAGAAAGGCATCTTTGTTGGATATGACAAGATTTCGAAGGCTTTTCGCATATACCTTCCTGCACAGAGGAAAGTTGTGGTAAGGAGGGAGTTCAAATTTGAGGAGGAGAAAGCCTTCAGGAAGTCTTATGATTCAGAGGTGGAGAAGCTGTATCTCCATAGGTGACAGGATCACAAAGTCAAAGTACAGTGTCACAAGTTTCAAGAGTGACTGGGTCACAGGTTACAGGTTCATCAGTTTCAGGGACTCAGTCTATAGGGACTTCTGGTACAGGGACAGGTTCATGAGTCACAGGTTCACAGGTTTCGCCTTCATGTGATTCAGGTGGTACAGGTTCAGGATCACCAGGTACAGGATCTCAGACCACAGGTACTTCTTCAGGGAGACAGTTGTCAGATGAGGAGGTTCTGGAGGAGCGCCTACAGCAAAAAGCTACATCCAAGAAACGCAAGCCAAGTTGGCTTAAGGATCTTGTGAAGGAAGCTGAGGACTCTATTGGACCGCCCAAGAGGGAGGTCAGGGAGAGCAAAGCACCAGAGAGATTTTCCAGTTATATGGCGATGGTGACTAGCTTAAGTGATTTTGAGCCTACTACATTTGAGGAGGCCTCCCCACACCAGGTTTGGAGAGATGCCATGATGGAATAGTACAATTCCATCATGAAGAATGGAGTGTGGGAGATTGTTCCGAGACCGGAGGGGAAGTCAGTGGTGATTTCCAAGTGGCTCTATAAAATCAAGCATGCTGCGGATGCCAGCATCGACAAGTACAAAGTTTGGTTTGTGGCTCCATTGTGGCAGAGATGGGTTGGAGGATTCATCAGATGGATGTGAAAATCGCTTTTCTAAACGGCTTTCTACAGGAGGAGGTATATCTAGAGCAGCCTGAGGGCTTTGAGATTCATGGGAGAGATTCACATGTGTGCAAGTTGAAAAAGGCCTTGTATGGTCTGAAGCAAGCCCCTCGGGCTTGGTATTCTAGGATTGATACTTATTTGCTTTCAATTGGGTTTCAGAAGAGTGAGGCGGATTCCAACCTATTCTACATTGTGGTTGGAGGTGTTCCGCTCATTCTTCTGCTATATGTTGATGACTTGTTCATTACAGGAGGAGAGCACCTGATTGAAGCATGTAAGAAAGATCTTGCTTCAGAGTTTGAGATGACTGACCTTGGACTGATGCATTACTATTTGGGGATGGAGATTTGGCAGGAGGATGGACATGTTTTCCTGGGGCAAGGAAAATATGCTACAGATGTTCTGAAGAGATTTCAGATGGAGGACTGCAGACCCATGTCCACACCCATGACCACCAATTGGACGAAGCTTCATGCTTTTGAGGGAGAGTTGGTGGATCCTACTTTGTATCGTCAGTTGATTGGTTCGTTGATGTATCTTGTCAACACCAGACCAGATTTGAGTTTTGCGGTTAACACTCTCAGTCAGTTCATGGTGGAGCCCAGGAGAGTGCATTGGACTGCCGCAAAACACATATTGAGATATCTTACAGGCACAATAGATTTTGGTTTGGACTACAGGAGATCTGATGGAGTGGGATTGGTTCGCTTCATGGATTCAGATTGGGCAGGTAGTGTTTCGGACCGGAAGAGCACTTCCTGTTGTTGCTTCAGTTTGGGCTCGGCAGTTGTGTCGTGGTTCAGTCGGAAGCAAAAGTCCGTTGCATTGAGTTTTGCAGAGGCTGAGTACATGGCAACCAGTCAGGCTAGTTGTGAAGCTTTGTGGCTTCGTAAGTTGATGGTTGACTTATTTGGTCAGGAGTTGAGACCTACGGTTATACATTGTGACAATCAGAGTTGCATTAAGCTCTCTGAGAATCCGGTATTTCATGACAGGTCAAAGCATATTGAGATCAAATATCACTTTATCAGGGATTATGTTCAGAAAGGAGCTATACAGTTGCAATATGTTTCTACTGATGAACAGGTGGCTGACATTCTCACGAAGTCTTTGGGTAGAGGGAAGCATGTCTATTTCAGAGACAAGTTGGGAGTGGACAAAAACACTTTAAATGGTGACCCCTAGTCATTATTAATTAATAAAGTGAGATGTACTTTATAATTTTAAAGTCACTTTATTAAAATGTAAAGTCATGGTTTATCCTAAGTTCACATTTAATGAAAAGTCAAGTGAGTGATTAATTAAAAGGGGTGCTCACTTTATTAAATGACATGAAGTGCACTAAATGTCATTTATTAATTATTTAATTGAGCATTTAATGAGAACCCCTCATCTAATCTAATCTGGACCATTAGGTTGAAAAGAGGAAGTTGCCATGAACAAAAAGGGACTTGGGCAAGGTAACCACATTCAATTATTCATTTTCCAAGAGAGAGTTTTGGGAGAGCAAGAGAGAAAGAAGAAAGGGTTTGAGAGAAGTCGACCTTGAGAGAAGGAGAAATTTTTTGGCACATTTCCCAATGAATCCGTACAGGTTTAGCAGTAAAGGAATCCGTACAACAGGGTACATTTTATTTGGCACATATTTCGAGGAGGCCGTAATGTACTTGTTCGTGTAGTGGCACAAAATTTGAGGCATAATTCTACACAGAAATCGAGGTGAAGTACAACAACATTTATTGCTGTCTGTATAGTCCGTACTCTACACAGATTTCGAGGTAAAGTACATCAACATTTATTGTTGTCCGTACAATCCGTTCTGTGCACATAATTCGAGGGTGCAGGTGAGGTCGTACAACATTTATTGGGCACGATTTTCAAGAAAGGTACAGAAAATTGGGCAGGCCATACAGTGACAGTTTGGCACAGATTTCGAGAAGGAATTGTTGAGATAAGTACAACTGTTTATTTTGTGTAATTTCTCTCTCTAAAGAAATACAATTTTTCTCTCTCAGAAACAGGTTTTCCTTTTGGGATTTTATCCTGGACCAATTTGGTCAAAAATCCAGTGTTAAAATTTCATGTGGTTGGCTGATTTAAATTTCTGAGAATGAGATTATTGGTTGAAAGTTAAATTTTTTTTGAGTTGTTTAAATTTGAAAAAGAATCTCATGTGTTTGAGTTTAGTCATTTTTATGCTAAAAATGTGCATACTGGGGTTTGGGCATTAAACCATGCAGAGAAGCTATCAAGCTTGAAACCGGGTTGGGGTTCCAAAAACTTTCAGATTTGACAAATATTGTCCCCTTGGGAAAATTAACCAAGAAATTCAGAATGGACCTACCCTTTCCATCTGTCCAATCGTTTGACATAATGGTGCATCCAGTGTTCTCCCATGAATTTCTAAGCTCAATTGATCAGTCTTCTTCCTTGAAGGAGGGGCCCTTTCAAGTCATTATAGGAAGGGCCCTTGTACCCTGGGCCAACAATAACAATAACTTCAAACATGGAATGGTAGAATGGGTTGTTCTTGGCAATGTTGAAAGGAATGTCACTCCATAGAAAACATTTGGCCACAAGCTTGTTGTCCTCCTCCTTCTCCCTTGTTTTAATTATTGACTTTAGAGAAGGTTTTGTCCTTGGCACTGACCTCCACACGAAGAAATGTGAGGATGGTGAGGCCATTGTGAAATTCGTGGCAAATGATTGGGTTTCCCCTGCCCTTGAGTAGCTTGTGGTTCCCGTGTTTCTTGCAGCTTCATTTGGAAGCTCAATCCTCAATTCTTTCTTTTGCTCTTTCTTCCTAATCATATCAAGTATGGATTGATTTACAACATGGACTATTTTTGGGGTAGCTTGCAAATATCCATGTCATGCCCTAGGATTTTGGCAAGGTGGTATTTCAAGCGGTTAATTCCCTTAAAAATTAATAAATTATTGCTTCACATAGCTTGCAGCTCAACTTCA
Source organism: Larix kaempferi (assembly GCA_027924585.1). Classification (NCBI taxonomy): domain Eukaryota; kingdom Viridiplantae; phylum Streptophyta; class Pinopsida; order Pinales; family Pinaceae; genus Larix; species Larix kaempferi. Next base: position 9,407,875 of record BSBM01000066.1, on the reverse strand, counting down.
ATCTATTAAAACCCTCAAATGGTTCACCATACTCCCACATTGAGTCTAATGTCTTTGGCATTTTCAATGATTAAAATTTAAACCTATGGAACAAGTGACAAAACAAATGGGGAAATTCAATGAATAATCAAGGATTCAACATAAAAGAATGCTTGTAGTTGCATATAAAATTTATATCTCCCATTAAAAATAAAAATGGCAAGAACAAGTATATCTAAGTCTTATGATTCTAATGGACATTGCACAATGCAAAGTGCAAACCCTAGACTAGATCTTGCAAGCAACATAACAAAGAAAATAGAAGCGTAAATTGTTTTACATACATGGGAATTTGGATATGGTAGATTGGACTTTAGCGTAAATATCCACTCGACAATTGCTCGGTTGATGGCAATGAAAACCACATATTTCTCCTTGTTTGCTAGGCTAAAAATGGTCACAACATCACTAGAGCTCAAACCCCTAACTCACATTTGCAGAATGAATCCAAAAAACCCCCCGAATCGACTTTTTATTGCGCGTTTGAGAGGCAGGCCGATAATTTCCATCTACTCGTGATAAATACCAAATTTATTGCAATGAATTCACTTAATGGAAATTATTGTGATAAATAGGGGCAATATTATCGCAAAGCTTGAAAATTGAGAATTTATCACTTATCATCAATAAGTGCAACATTGGTTAAGATGGTTATTTGTGGTAGTTATAAAATTTCTAAAATGTCTTACATAAGATCTGTGAAGGTAAGGTTATCCAAACCCACAAGGAATTTCAGGTCCAAATAAGGCAAACCTTATCGGGAAAAGGAAGAAATCTCTTTTTTAGGTGGATATGAGTGTGATCTACACTATTCAGATGCATGTGATTGCTTAGTGCTATTTTTCTTCTTTTGATCTGTAATATCTAAAGTCTGATTCTCTGTCACACTCTTATGATGATTAAGCATGCATGGTGATTGGGTTTTTTAGTGGTGGTGGGGCCAAACTAGCTTGGATCTTATGTTCTTCAATGGCCAAACATTTGTTGATTACATTCTCATGGGACACTTGATATTGTTTTGTGCTTTAGCATTTTATGACACACTCTTATTGTGATTAGGCATGCGTGGTGACTGGGTTTTTAGTGGTGGTGGGGCCAAACTAGCTTGGATCTTATGTGCTTCAATGGCCAAACTTTTGTTGATTACATTCTCATAGGGCACTTGATATTGTTTTGCGCTTTAGCACTTTATGACACACTTTTGGTTGAAGCGCATTAATGAAGAAATTGTAGCTTTGGTTGTTAGCCAATGGAGAGGTACAAGCATCGTTCTCCTCCCTCATCATGTTGTTGAAGTCAAAACTTGACATTTGGAGATTTCAAATGCTTGTTTAAGCATATGAGGTGACAAATGGTCATGTCATATGGCTTGGAAATATCAAAGCTTTGATGAACATGTTGACTAGTTACTAGAGGACATATATTGATCCCTTAGGCAAGTTGTGGAACAACTTAAGTGTATCAACTATCAAAGAGCAAGGAATCTATGGATGACGTCATTGTTGGACATGAATTTCATGCATAACAATGCAAAGGCATCCACACGAGTGGTAGGATCCTAACTATGAGCACCGTTGAATTGGTGTAGCTCAAGCAAAGAAAAAGGCGAGGATGCAATGAGAACATGAGGTCTAAGGGGATTCTTTTGATAGTTCATATAGGATGTGCAGATCCTGAACTGAGGCCAATGATCAATAAGTCTGTTATATGTGAGAACTACACAAATGCATTACATTGGTTATGGGGCATGGGTTTTATTTGGGTATCCATAGCATTTGATAGGCCATGGAATTGATCCAAGTTTGTGGCTTTTAGAGAGACCATTCTGAGTTGTTGAAATGATTGATAGGAAGACGTTCAAGGGATTGGCTTTGACATTGATTCTACCATGAGAGGTTGATAAATCCCATGAAAAATGACTTGAGATGTAAATGCTTCTTGAGATATTGGGGATTGTAAGCCCACTGTGTTGTCCAACAACTACTTGGACACTCTGTGTATTTTCCTCATGGATTATCTTTATGAAGAAGCTTTGTCCTTGTAGGTTACTCAAACAAATCAACGAGATTTTATTAACCAATGACATGTTGCCTATTTTGGTCTTATTAATGATAACATTTCATTATAAGAGACTACACTTCGAATTAATGCCATCATCAAGTCCTCCTAGGACCTTTTTTTTGAGCTTCATGATTAGTTGGAAGAGAAGGAAAATTGCATTTAGAACTTGGAGCAACTCAATTAGGACCTTGTACGACAAGTGAATTGAAGGTATATTTGAGGATTGTATTTTTTCATTGCAAAATTCCACTCTTTCTTTTGTTTGTGCATCTACCCCTGCACTAGTGGGCACACCTGAGCTTTTCTCTCCTAACATTGGTGGTTATGAAATATGGGAGAGAGTAGATATGCCACAAGAGGATATTCAACCTATATCATAGGACCTTCCTCTTCTTTTGATGCTTTAGTGGGTACACATGGATTGTTAACTCCTGATTTTGAGCATCATATTGGAGGGATTAGGTCCACATTGCTTTGTCATATGGGGTGTACTAGTGGTGGACTTGCATTTATGGTTATGGTATTGCTACTCATATTGGTGCTTGTGATGAGATTGGTGCGAGTAAGCCTTGGATATTAGACTTCATTACTAGATGCAAGTCATTTTAAACCTTCAATCATTGATTTGCACAGGCCTTAGGGCCCTACAACATCCATTGATGATATGCCAGAGCTTGAGTTTGTCACTTTTGTTAGAATATAAGGCTTACATGTATAATAAAGTCACCTTAGTGACTCAGGCAATAAAAGTTAAGGTTTTGGGTTGTTATTAGTGTTAGTTTTTCTTACTTGTTTAGCATATAACATTAAACAATCTATCACTGAAAGAACAACAAGCACAGCAAGAACACAATGAACACAATATTTCTCTCGGGGAAACCACAAGGGAGAAAACCTCGGCAAAATCTTCCTCAATATAGAATTCACAAAGTTTTGGGTTGTTATTAGTGTTAGTTTTTCTTACTTGTTTTGCTTGTGCTCGATGAATATAACGTTGAAGCCCTCATATCCTTGATGATGATGATCATAAAGATATGGAGCCTTTGGTAATGGCATACATTGTTGTTGAAATCCATATCATGAGAAGATACTCATTGTACAAAAATGAGGGTGTGGAACTAGTTTAAATAAACACTTTGCAATTAGAACAAATGGTGAAGACAACTCACAAAATGTTTTTTAACCAAATATTAGATCAAATGCAAAGTCGGCTCAGTCAAGAATTAATAAATAAAAAATAAAAATAGAAAGACATATACATTGTGCAAGTCGGCTCCAAAAAATATATGAAAAAATTAGTATAAATAACCAGTCAACGTCTTCATTTAAGGAAGCAGAATTCGGTGGTTTCTCTCTGAAATTCGGGTGGATAAAGGACCACTGAGGCAGCCGCAGTAGGGAGCAGTCCATTGTGGAAAACGCAGGAGCAGTCTGATATTTTTTGACAGCCACAGTAACAAAAGAACAAGTCTGATATATCTCTGTAATTCGCAACTGTGGCAGCCATCCAATCAACAGCATAAGTCAGAGAAATAAAAGAGTGAAGAGAATGTATTGAGGCAGCAGCAGTATGAAAGAAAAGAAGTGATGAAGTTCTGATTTTGGGTGTGAACTCAGCCACAGACTTACAAAGTTTTTTTTATTTCCTTTTCTCTCTGATTTCGGGCATAACCACTGTGGCAGCAAATCAATGCAGACCTGAGGCAGCCGCAGGCTTCTTGATGATAAGGATCCATTCTTTGAACAGCAGTGATATGTTGACATGAACAGACATTTGACATAAACAGACAATGAACATAAGCAGACTTTATTGATATGACAGGAGCAATGAACAAGCAGCAGATTTGACATGACTATGGATACATTGATGACATGAATGTGGACATGATTGTGACAGATTGACAGTGACAGACACTTGAAGACATGAGCAAAAGACAAGTTCAGATTTGATATGCAGAGGTCAGATTTGACATGACAGGTATCTATATGTAAGTACAAGCTGGGTCTTGTAATATTTTTCTTAGTTGGATCTAAGAAAAGACCAAGCTGAGTCTTGGAATAAAAGTTGGTGCTTCTGTTTCAGTTGTAGTTGATAACACCTCACGGTTGTAGCTGGTTGAATCAAATATAAAAAGATTACAAACTTTATACTGTGATGTGTCTCTGATGGTGTGACTTGATATTATGAATGACATGTTTAAATTTGATGAATGATAATGATAGCTTGGTGATTGATGAAAGCATTGAAGTGAAATTGGTGAATGATATACATGTTAAGTATTTAAGAAGTTGAAATTGTCAAATGTGCTGGCCCACCTATTCACCCCCCTTCTCAGACTTCAGTGTGCCATTGTGTCTAACAATGGTGAGTTGGATTTTATGCCTAGATCATTCTAGTCGGTTGCCCCGATGTTTGGCTTAGCGCGGAATTCCCCCTAGTCACATGAGATGTTGTTGGCTAAAACTTGAAGCACTTGTAATATCTATGGAAATCTCTTATGAAAGCCTATGAACTTAAAATTCTAGAATGTATTTCTAAACACACGATGAATAAAGGCTAAAACAATGAAATGCTAAAATACCCCATGAAGGGTATAGAAAGGTCCAAAAAGCAATGGCTAAATAAATCCTAAATCTAAAGATTGCTGACCTAATAAATGTAAATATGCCCCGGATGCAAGCTGCGATTAGTTGTGCTTTTTAGTGCATGTGAAATCCCAGAGGGGTCATATATGCCAAAAATGCCATGAAATTATATGAATGATCCTAATGAACTTGGATCAACTTGATATAGACATGATGCCAAGGTTGAATAAGCACTCTCTAAACAACTTACTCATTTGTGAGGCATTGCCATTCCCTTTGTTTATCTTGTCCAACACAGTGTGTAGCTCCCCTCTTTCCCTGTCCAAAGTATCTCTTAGTTGAGTTGGTCAAAACAACCCCTTTTCCTAACCTTGTTCTTAGCCTACACCCTGTCTTAGCAGTTAGACCATGTCCATTGGTGAGTATGTCTTTAAAGCTTTGGTGCAAGTAAAATATAAATAACACTAAATATCTATGTATTAACTGCCACTTGATTGATGTTTATACTTTAAGTTAAGCTGTGAATATGGTTAAAGGAACATGTCTTAGTCATTTGTTATGATCTAGTCCTTGGTTGTATTTTGACCTAGTCAAACATAGTTTTACCATGGTCATTCATGGGATCCGTGATGAGATGGACCACTTGTGCTTTATGATGTTGATTTATGGTCCCATATGCACCTATTGATGATTCCATATGTTGGACATATGCTCCAGATGATGATTGATGCAGTTGGTCATTTTTATTATTATTTCCAGATCATCATATTTTACACTGTCCGGATGTGGTCGACCCTACAGATGACCCTACAGGTTATCATGGGGTGTATGAGTACTCATCTCTAGTGGATTTGGATCTTTTGGATCCATTGAGACACTTATCTTTCAGTTCCGGGCACTTCTGGGCATGATATTAGCAATTTTCCACTTGTTGACCAGTTTGGGCATGCTGGTGAGGCCTATCCAGCAGGAGCATTGGAGGCAAGTCGTTGCCTAGGTTGCTACAGAGGAAGGGGGTGGTCCAACCACTTGTTTTTACCATTATACCCCCTTCCAGACATCCTGGTACACTCAGTTTGACAGCGCAGGCACCCTGGATATCAGTTTTGGTCAATTTCAGGGTTTTCAGGAGGATTAAAAAATGGAATAAAAGGGTCAATTGAGGAATTCAATTTGTGCAATTGAGGCAAGTTTTTGGCAATTGAGGCAAGGTTTTGCCACTTGGTCTGCTCAGAGGTCATCCATGGTGTATCCCCCTTCTTCCAGATCAGTTGGCATTAATTAGTGGGGACCACAATGGTTACAAGAGGTCTTTTACTGCATGTCTCTCTTAGATTTTGGAGATAGGATTTGATCATTTGTATATTTGACATGTCATAGACACATATTTTATATTATTGTGCCATGGGGACATGCTAGTGAAGAGGATTAATATCTCCTAGCCCCACCATGAGCTCTTAGTGACTTGTCTTGGTCTTATTGTGTGGCACATGTGTTATTAGCCACCCTCCATGTATGACGTCACCCTCATTGAGTCTTTTAGGCTATGACGTCATCACTTAGTTGAGTGATCCATGTCTTATATTGTATTGGCTCATCTTAGCCGTTGATTAGATTGTTATATCTTTTGATCTCAACCACTAGTTTTCAAAAGTGGTTTTGTGATTTAGGGTTTTGGTCTTTCTCTCCTATAAAAAGAGAAGACCCCCTCATTGTAAAGGCATCTAGAGATTTTTAGCTCTTGGCTATTGGAATAAAATCTATCTTTTGGAGCAAATGCTTGGATCTTGGAGTGGATGTTGGTTGTTATGATTGTAAATGCTTTTGTCCATTGCACTGGAGGATATCTTGTAGCTATCTTGCATCTTTTGCCATACTTTTGATTTACAGGTGGAGAAGACGTCTTGGGAGGAATGCGCATTGGTGGGGAGGCTTGCCTTGCAACTTCTTTCCAAAGCGTGGATCAAACAGGGAGTGGTTTTGTCTTTGTACCAATCATTCTTTGTCAATTATTTCTTGCTTGTATCTACCCTCATGCCGTTTGACTGATTGATGCTTTGTCTCCTTGGTTTGACATGTATAAAGGAACAAACGTGTGGGCTTGGACAAATAGTTTTGGCAAGAGGGCTTCAAAATCTTCCATTTGATCTTTGGCAAAGTAATCATCATCTCAACTAGCATTCATCTTATTATCCAGGAATGCTCTAAAGGTTGGTATTTTCTCTCCTTGGCTTATCTCTCCTTGGCTTATCTAGATCATAAAACCCTCATAATCAAAACCCTCATTTTTAAAACTTTTTTAGATCTACTTGGATCTAGCTTGGCTTTGGGTATAAAATTTAAAACCCACCTTAATAATAATCACGACAATCCCAATCTAAAGTTTGGTGGTAATTGGCCCTCATTTGACCCATTTCCCAAGGCACATTAGCCTCTACAAGGCAATTCACATTCCCTTGAAGAGGCTAGTTTGGCTAGTTCCCAAACGTGGGTAGGTGAGATTCGTCTTGCACTGAATAGATCACCCTTGAAAACCTACCGCTAGTGCTTCACTTTTGTGATTTTCACCTTGTGGGCCCCATTCCTCATTTTGAGGGTTGTGCCCCACTTGGGTCACTTTGTGATGCATTAGATCTAGTGAGATCTAGCCATGGCATGCTCTTGATCTTGAAAACTCACCTTGTTTTGCATCTTGGCTATCCCAATCTACAATTTGGTGGACATCCGACTCCATTTGCCCCTCCATCCAAGGCACTAGTCTTCTCTAAGTCAAATCGCACTCCTTGGGGTTGGTGGCTTTTGCCTAGATCCCACACTTGGGTGTTCCTAATTTTTGGCCAATCCATAGATCCATGCCATAGAACACCCCTAGTACCATTTTCCTTCAACTTTGACCAAGTGGACCCAACTTGGACCAATTTCCACTTTTTAAGGAGTGGGTCCCACTTGGCTAATTTTTATGGTACTAAGTCGTCTTTAGATCTTTTATTTGAACCTCATAAGTGGCCCTAGTCATTCATTGGTTGAAACATTTGTCACTTCTTAAAGCCTCTTCAACCACACCTTAACCATTTGGGTCCACTTAACCCATCTAGATCTAAAGTCAATCACCATTGGTCTCCTTGATTTACTCTTCACACATTTCCCTAGGAACCTTTGGGTTAGCTAGTCTTCATTGATTGGCTAGGGTCTCCCCCTTGATCTTGATTAGTCTTGATCTAAAGTGAAGAGTGCCTCGGTTGACGTGACTCCCAGCTTGCATTGGGAACCGTGGCATCTCTTGGGTCACCTCTTTAGTTGTCCAACACCTCTACCATCCTGGATGGGATACCTTTAGGGACAACTACAAGTTGTGTGACAACAGGGTTTACATTGACTCTTTCAATGACTCTTACATTATTAATTACAACAATGACATCTCCCGAAGGAGGAATACAATAATACAATAGACAAGTATAAATAGAATATCTTCCGCAGTTACATTTCTTTAACAACTAGCATTTAGGGTTTTGGACAAATAAGACCTCTTGAACTCTATACAAGGGAGGTGAATGTTAGTTTAATAGTGTGAAGCGTTTTCATAATATAATATTGTGTTATTTTGTGTCTCTATGTCTCAACCCTATCTAGGGTTTTCGGATTCAATGATCTAGCTTCTTCGTAATATGGTATCAGATTAAGTTTGTTATTGACCTAGCTAGAGATAGAGTTGTGAGAAGCATGCATTTCAATGAGAATAGTCTATTGCTTAGCCACCATTCGAAGAGCCATAAATCTATTGTTTAGAAGAACTTGCCACCGCCAAAGTTGAAGGAGAATCAAGTTGTTGGCAATTTGAGATCGTGGTTAAAGAAGATAAATTTTTGAAGCAGTTGTTGCATGTAAAGAAGAGCCACCAAAGCACAATCACAAATGGTCTACGTGGTATTTGGGGTACAAATTGAAGGAGTTGGGCATCATATTGAAGGAGTTGCCATGTTTTTTTAATACAGTTGTCGCATTCCCCAACTCAACCACCAAAGAATAAAAGTCATATTTTAAAAATTATAGAGCATTCATTAGTCAGTCGACTTGGAGAAAGGAGATGTTTCTCAATCCACCATGGTGTACAATTGTTGTTGTACATCAGTTCGCTGTATAGAAATTTGTGGCTATCATATATTTTTTCCACAATTGTACTTTCTATCCCACAGTACATGAGCATGCCGTTGTACAATTTGTCAGTACTCTATGCATTACCACGTAGAAGTACATCAACTTGCCTTGGTGAATTCTTTGTAGGATCAAACAACATTCACAGACTTATTTCTCTCTTCAGAATAGAAAAACATTATAGTTTGTTTCCAAAATAACTCACAAAGAATGGAAACTCCTCTAGAGAAATTCAATGGCTAGAATTTCCATACTTGGAAAGTGAAAATCTAGATGCAATTGATGAACAAAAACCTGTGGGGAATAGTAAAAGGAATTGGGTAATGGCCTACAAATTTGAATAAATCATTGGAATGGCATAGTACAGATGATAAAACCAAAGTTATTATTGGCTATGCTCTCTCAGATTCTGAATTGCATCACGTTGATCGAGAAAAATCATCGAAGGAAATCTGGGATAATTTGAATAAACTATTTGGAGCAAAAATAGTGAATGCAAAGTTTTCCCTGAAGCTATGTTATTTAGATTCAAGATGTCTACCGAAGTCACTATGTCTAGCAAGATAAACAATTTGAGATCTCTCATCAGACAACTAGTTGAAGTCAAAGCTACGATAGAGGAAGGGGATGCCAAAGTTACTTTGTTAAACAATCTACCTTCTCAATAGAACAATATTATCTTTACTGAGACAAATGTCTTCATGCACTCAAGAAGGCATGATTTCATCTCTCTTAGCTGAAGAAAAGAGAGCAACTGTAGGACATTTGGAAGGAGATTCTCAGTCAGAGACAACACTATACTCAAAGAAAAGGATGGGAAAGAGAATGATATGTAAGAGTGGGATTCAGTGTTGCTACTGTGGAAAAACATGTCATACAACAATTAATGGCAAAACTTGTGCCATATCTAGATCCACTCGATACTAATAGTGGTGATGACCTTGCTGAATAAATGTTTTTTTTTGCATTTTAAGAGGCCCACACTTTGAAGACATGTAGTGATACAATGGAGGATAGATAGCTATTCAAGGGAGATCTAGCATCTAAAATTTTGGTATGGTTATCACAATTCTCGTAGCAACCCAAACAATTGATCTTATTCAGGATGACAGAGAATGACGATTGCTAAATTTGTGACCCTTGAGAATCCTACCCCCCAAGATACGCTTTGGTTGTCACTCTAGGTAGATTCTCGTCACTTTAAGTTACCTAGGACACTAAGGATGAACTAGATAAGCTATGGGGGAGATCCAAGCTTGACAAGATTGCCAGACCTTTTTATAGCAATAGGATACCTATGAATGATGAATAATGAATAGATGAAGTACCTCTTATCACACCATAGTAGCTGGGCTACTATTCTTTCTGAGCAGATATCTGCACTTTCCAGAGCTTTGCTTTTACAGAGATCAGTTATGATGAGCAGTATTATTTGGGATCACTCTCAGATTAGAGCAGTATATATATCAGACATTGAGTAGACCTTGTGCCAAGGCTGAGACTTGAGAGCTTAGATTTGATGACCGATGTGACCTTTTGTTCCATACAGTTTCAGTTCAGTGCCTAGACTTCCGGATGTTATTATTGCAGCAGTGTTTCAGTTGGTTATTGATGATGATTATTGATATGATATGATGTGACCTATGGACTTGTGATTATTATCTTGTTGTTTTAGTCATCTTCATAGCATTGACTTGGTATATGACTCATGATGTGGCAATACTATCTAAATAAATAAAATGCAATCTCCTAGATGACTTTATAAAATATAGAATTGGATATATTACTTGCACTCTAAGGTTTTCTGACAATACTCATTGGTTTCATTACCCTCCTGTGAGCATAGACATGGTCTTTCCTGACATTCTTTGTTTGCTAGCCTAGGCACCACATTCACTTGACTCCATCCATCCATGACCTTCCTTATTTTGGCTTTCACCTTGACTTGCCTTCTCGACTGCTTGATATGGAGGACTTCCCTATTTCTACCTCTGTGTTGGACTGCATCCATGTTTGTTTTGTGTCTCGGCTCTGAGTTGGTGACAGAACTTGCCTTTGTTGAGTTGGATTTTATGCCTAGATCACTCTAGTCGGTTGCTCCGATGTTTGGCTTAGCGCAGAATTCCCTCTAGTCACATGAGTTGTTGTTGGCTAAAACTGAAAGCACATGTACTACTTATATTGGAAATATGTTATGAAAGCCCGTGAACTTAAAATTCTAGAATGTGTTTTTCAACACACTTGAATAAAGGCTAAAGTAATGAACTGCTAAAATACCCCGCGAAGGGTATAGAAAGGTCTAAAATGCAATGGTTAAACAAATGCTATATCTAAATATTGCTGACCTCATGATTGTAAATATGCCTCGGATGCAAGCTGCGATTAGTTGTGCTTCTTAGCACATGTGAAATCCCAGAGGGGTCATATAGGCCAAAAAGGCCATGGAAATGAAATGAATGATCCTAATGAACCTGGATCAGCTTGATGTAGACATGATGCCCAAGTTGAATAAGCACTCTCAAAACAACTTATCCATTTGTGAGGCACTGCCATTCCCTTTGTTATTTTGTCCAGCACAGAGTGTAGCTTCCCCTTTCCCCGTCCAAAGTGTCACTTAGTTGAGCTGAGCAAGTCATCCCCTTTTGCCTAGCCTTCTTCTAAGCCTTCACCCTTTGCTAGCAGTTAGGCCATGTTCGTTGAATGAGTATGTCTTTAAAGTTTTTGTGCAAGTAAATTATAAATAACATTGGAATATATATGTATTAACTGCCACTGAATGATGTTTATACTTTAAGTTAAGCTGTGAATATGATTAAAGGAACATGTCTTAGTCTTATGTTATAATCTAGTCTTTGGTTGCACTTTGACCTAGTCAAACATAGTTTGACCATGGTCATTCTTGGGATCCGTGATGAGATGGACCACTTGTGCTTATGGATGTTGATCTATGGTCCCACATACACCTATTGATGATTCCATATGTTGGACATATGCTTCAGATGATGATTGATGCAGTTGGTCAGTTTTATTATTATTTCTAGATCATCATATTTTACACTGTCCGGGTTTGGTGGACCTTACAGATGACCCCACAGGTGATCCCATGGTGTATGAGTACTCATTCCTAGTGGATTTGGGTCTTCTGGATCCATTGAGACACTTTATCTTTCAGTTCCGGGCAATCTTGGACATGATAGTAGCAGTTATCCACCTGTTGACCAGTTTGGGCATGCTGATCCAGCCTGTCCAGCAGAGGCCTTGAAGGCCAGTCGTTGCCTAGGGCGCTATAGAGGAAGGGGGTGGTCCAACCACTTGTTTTAAACATTATACCCCCCTTCCAGACAGCCTGGTACCCTCAGTTTGACAACGCAGGCACTCTGGATGGCAGTTTGGGGCACTTTCGGGGTTTTCAGGAGGATTAAAAAATGGAATAAAAGGGTCATTGAGGAATTCGATTTGAGCAATTGAGGCAAGGTTTTGGCACTTGGTCTGCTCTGAGGTCATCCATGGTGAACCCCCCATCTTCCAGATCAGTTGGCATCAGTCAGTGGGGTCCACAGGGGCTACAAGAGGTCTTTTACTGCATGTCTCTCTCAGATTTGGAGACAGGATTTGATCATTTGTATATTTGACATGTCATAAACTCGTTATTTTATATTATTGTGCCATGGAGACATGCTAGTGAAGGAGATTAATGCCTCCTAGCCCCACCATGAGCTCCTAGTGACATGTCTTGGTCTTATTATGTGGCACATGTGTTATTAGCCACCCTTCATGTATGACATCGCCCTCATTGAGTCTTTTCTAGCTATGACATCATCACTTAGTGATTGATCCATGTGATATATTATATTGGCTCATCTTAGCTGTTGATTAGATTGTTATATCTTTTGATCTCAACCACTAGTTTCAAAGAGTGGTTTTGGGGTTTAGGGTTTTGTTCTTTATTATCCTATTAAAGGAGGAGACCCCCTATTGTAAAAACTATCTAGATATTTTTGGCTCTTGGCTATTGGAATAAAAATACTTTCTTGGGCATCTTGGATCTTGGAGTTGGAATGCTTGTGGTGATTGTAAATGCTTCTTCCTCTGCACTGACAGACATTGGTGGCCATCTTGGATTTTATCTTCAACTAACATTTTTTTTGTAGGCAAAGAAGACGTCTTGGGGCAATTCGCATTGGTGGGGAGGCCTACCCTGCTTGTTTCAACAAGTTGTTTTGGGTTATAGGGAGTTGTTTTGTCTTTGCAGTCTGAGTTTTTAATTTTTGCAGCAGCACTAAGGTAGTTCGGTGGTAGCAGCAGCAAGGAGAGAACCCGAGAATTGCACAGAGAAGATTTTTTTTAATATTTTGGTTTCTTTTTTGGTTTGATGCAGTTCATTGTGAACTTGCTTGGGGTTTACCAACACAAGTACACCAGTCCCGAAATGCAGCAGCAGTGGGTATAAATAGTCTGAGTTTTATGTAGGGTTTCCACAGTCATAAGCCTGAAATTTGCACAGGTTACTTTTGTTGGATGATGAATAGTCCTATCCGAGCCCTGTACAGTGAATCTTGAAGGTTAAACAGTCATATACAAACTAAATTTTATGTGCTGCTCCTATACACATATGAGGTCATACTTCTACAGTTTTAACATGCATTATCTAAGGTATGATCATGCATAACCTATACCAACTGTATGATGATAAAGTGATGAAGTAAACCCTACAATGATGCCTACTACACACCATGATGATGAAGTAAACAGTACAGTGATGTACATTAAATACAACCAAATATGTGACCAGTACTAGTACAAACAGTGAAGTAAGGTATACAGTGATAGTACAATGATGTGCATGTACAGTAAGTACAGTGAAGTATGGAGTGAATTCTCTGTGATCTATAATGATCCATACTATGATAAAAGCACTATGATGATGTGCTGTATGATGATGTGTACTAGTTTATACCACTGTATGATGATGATGATGCTTATTCCATACACCATGATGACACCTAGTATGTTATGATCATTGATGATGCTCTCCGTTAAAGAAGTTAAGATGTGTATATACACAGTCTCAGCTTGTACTTAGTAGTATATATATACAGTATATGTATGTACAATAGTATACCCTATGATGATACTACTTGTACATGAGGCATCCTTGTTAACACATGCTTTATGATGATGATGAAGTATGCCATGAGGAAGAGGATATGATGTTGATAGTGTCTTAAACACTATAATGCATAACCTATGATGTTCCAGACCTTGCCTTGATGTTCTATGATGGTGATGGTGACAGCCTTTAGAAGTGTCACCTATATTGATCAGTGTTGCAGCAGCAAGCATAGAATGACCAACAGAGTTGACCAGCAGAAGAAGGATTGATCAGATGTTGATGAGCAGCAATCATGAGCAGATGAACAAGATGATTGATGAGTAGACCTATGACCAGCAGTAGTGATGAGAAGCAGCGTTGACGAGCAGAGATGATGAGCAACGTTGATGAGCAGTGAAGAGGATGAGCAACAGAGATTGATGAGCAGTAGATTGATGACAATTAGAGATTGGCATCAAGCAGCTTGCAAGTAGTATCTTGCACTTGAGGATTGGACTCCTCAAACATTCTTAGTTGGAACTAAGAAAACCAGGCTGGGTCCTGTTACAGAGTTGGTGCTCTTTCTATAAGTTGGTGCTGATTGTAATTGAGAAGATTGTTGTCTTCCATGTACAATAAATAAAGATCAAATTACACATATTCTTGTGTCTCCTTTGATGTCATGAATGTGCTTATGAATCTTGGTTGATTTAACTGATGCATTTGATTATCTAATTGATGACATAATGATTGATATATTCTGGTTGACTAAAAGAATGTAAAAAGTTTAAATTGCTCTCACACTGATTCATGCCCCTTTCAGTGTGGCCATTGTGTCCAATAGTCTCCCCCTTGATCTTGATTAGTCTTGATCTAAAGTGAAGAGTGCCTCAGTTATCGTGACACCCAGCTTGCATTGGGAACTGTGGCATCTCTTGGGTCACCTCTTTAGTTGTCTACACCTCTACCATCCTGGATGGGATACCTTTAGGGACAACTACAAGTTGTGTGATAACAATACCCTGAGGATAACACTTCCTTGATCGATAAAAAGTAATTGAGCTAGGGTTTAGGCTTGAGGTGAATCGAGCTCAATTTCAAGTTTAATATAAGGAACAAAGAAGAGAGGTGCTAAGGTAAGGACACACCTCAACACCTGCTCGACTTACTATAAAGAAAGATTATGCAAAACAATGCACATAAGCAAGTCGTCAAGCATCATTAATGGATTTTGGCTTCTAACCCCGAGGACAAAATGACTGGCTATGGATCAATGCTTTAGAAGGGAAATGGAGTCATAATAAGTTTATGAAGGGAAATGAAGATAATCATTAGAGAAATTCGCCCCTTTCCCAAGCTATTCGGCCTCCAAAACCATAGATCGAATTCACTTAAGATCAATGTTACAAAAACCGAACCGATGGTCGAATCGGCCGACCTTGTGAACCGGAACTGGACCAAAACTGGATCATAAAACCTGTCCACCAAAAATACATAAAATATTAAAATTTTGAAAAATTATATATATATTCATGTGCATCCATGTGAATTCAAACCATTATACACAAAATATGAAAAGTATCTCATTTATATAGCAAATAAGAGTGCATAGAACCAAAATAGCAGTTAGCACTGAGTGCAATACATGTCTGAATCAAAATACATCATCAAAAAGGCTCTAAATGGCCTATAAAAAAGACTAGAGTCAAAGACTAAACAATCTAATCATCTGAATCCTCAGGCTTAGAGGCCTCCGACTCCGACTCTGAGCCATCATCTACATCCTGATCCTCAATATGCGGAGTCTGGGCTTGGGCCACCTGACTTGACTCCAAATCTGCTGCAATTGTTCCAAAACAAACCAGCCCATACACTCCGGAAAATACTCCTTCAATCCTCTCTTCAAATTAGCGTAACAACCAACTCGAGGACCCTCAACAATCAACACTCAAAGAATCGAAGGAAAAAGACCCCCAAGCACAAACTCAAAGTTCGAATATTGGAAACTTGGAAAGACTCCAATGAATAGTGTGAGTGAAAGAGAGGGGGTGGGGGTCTTTTTATAGCTTCGTGGGAGTGTCTAAAGTAGTCTAGGTTCATCCCCCCAAGACCCACTTCCCTTTAAAAAAAAAAAAAAACGTTTTTGGCTGGCCGTACAGCACCGTACGACTGTTGTACGGACCGATCGGTTTCTTCTGCAAAACCGGTTCCGTACGGAACCGACTGGTTTTGACCGGTTCGGTGACTGAACCAGCTGGTTTTGTACGGAACCGACCAAAAGCGGTTCATGAGGGCGGTTCAGATCGGAAAGGTCTCGGAACCGGTCTAACCGGCTGGTTTTGCCTAAACCGGTCCGGTTTTTGTAACATTACTTAAGATAAACAAGTGGATGGATGAGCTTGGGAGTGAAATCGCTATGAATGTAGAGTAGCATCCTAAGGCAAGCAATCATGACCCAAGAGAAAACGGCCCTTCTCTAAGAGATTCGGGTTTTCCACAATCAACATGAACTTTGTATTCGTTTGAAATATGCCCCACGACCAACATATTGATTCAAAATGAGTTTGATCTGCTTTTTAGAGTGACACCCAAGGCAAAATACGATCAAACCATAGGGAATCAGGTCCTGCACCACTAAATTCGACCCCTCTAAAATAAAAAATGAAATCGTTTTTTGTAAATTCGTGCCAAATGAGAGAGATATGGTAGAAATGGGTTCGATTTAGTTCTTAGATTGACGTCCTAGGGGAAACGAAATGAATGTGGTCCCTCTACAAAGTAAAATCGGTCCCTCTCTACTTAGAAACGATTCGATGTTTGCGCAAACGGAATGAGATAGGAGATTACCAAGGTTTGAAATGAACTCGTGAGGGTTTACCAAGACGCCCAAGGGGAAAACGAATTTGAACACCAACACTCGACCCCTCCACAAATGAATCCGGCCTCCATACAAGTAAATTCGGGCTCCCTTCAGGGTTTTGACCTCCACACTTAATCTGGTTTGATCTTTGGCCAAACAAAAAGGAAAAAACAAAATTACTAGGTTAAAGATGACGCCCTCCACAAGCAAATTGAAGAATCCCCGAGATGAAATGGCCTCTTACACTAATGATGCAAATTCCAAAGAAAATTTTGATTTTTTTAATTTTATTTGTGTGATAGATGGTTTGGAAAAATGCAAATTGAAATGAGGTACTTACATTGATCCGGGATGGTTGGAAGAGTTTGTCCCAAAGCTCAACGACGCCAAATAGATATTCTCCTTCCTCTTCTCGATTCACTTGTGAAAATTCGGTGAAATTCTACTTGCAAAACAAATGAGACAATTGTCAGAAAAACCAAAAGGCAATGACTGGAAATAATTTCATTGATTTGCAAATAAAATGATCTACAGGAGATGAAGGAGAAATGGCAAAAGAATAATGGCCAAAATAAAATTTTCTCATTCATAGATTACTCCCTGTCGGAGAGAGAGTCCCCAATATGCCAGAGTCATCAATTGGAGAATTCGCCCCTCCTTTCCTTGTAGATGAAAACCCCAATAGAAATTGTCCTAAGAAGAAGAAAAATGAATCTAGTAGCGAAGGAGATTACAAAGACAAAAATTGTTCCACATTCATCCCAAGATACAAGAGAATTGAGCCATACGACAAATTTTATTATTTCTCCAAGAGCTAAAAGTCGTCTGCAAATGAGGGGTACACTGTACACTCTTTTTTATAGATAAGAGAGTGACCAAATCCCTAACCAACTTTTTGATTGATGGTTGAGATTAAAAGATAAAAATAAAACATCAACGGTGGAGATCTAATCTCTCACTAATATATGCATCAAGCTGGAAATAATCTAATGAGGGGGGCAAATTACCTCATTGCACTGAGAGGAGTGAGGTGCTCTACATCCCAATATGGGGGAGATGTTGTCACATAATGTAACGTAATGTAACGTAACGTTACATTACCAAAAAAAAAGTAATGTTGGCTCATAAAATAAAAAATTAAAACCAAATGAAAAGTAATTAAAAAATCCATGTCTACTCGTAAAATAAAAAAATTAAAACCAACGTAGATCCATCTTAAACCCGATCTATCAAGCAAAGAGAGAGATCAAATTTCTTGAGGTGTAAATTTTTTTTGGATGTATAAAAAATTTAAGATAAAAAAAATTACACGTCAAGAAATTGGATCCCTCTCAGTGCTTGATAGATCCGGGTTTAAGATGGATCTATGCTGGTATGCCCATAATACAATCATAAAATATAACAATGATACAACATATGTCACCTAGGGGGCTCAAATCACCCCTAGGGAATTATTTTCCAACTTTACATAGACATTTAACACAATACATGAGTTACTCATAGTGAAAGTCGCCCCACGGGGGGAAATGGAACTCGTGCTATAATGACATGAAGATATGCCATGAAAGTCGTCCAATAACATGTAGGGGGCCATGTCCACATTGTTAGGATATTTCAATACTCCATCCTTGTCCTACCTAGCATTATTTATTTTTCCTAGTTGTTGATGATGTCATTTGCCCCTAGTGGTTTGCAGATGTCATCCAGGATCCATCTACCACCTTCTAAGCCCTGCATGCATCATTTTAGGACCACTTCAGTCAGTTCCCTATTTTATAGGAACCTACTGAGTGTTCCAGTGCAGTCCACCTGAGTTAGTTGACTCTTGTGGGCGATTGGAGCTCTGGATGCCATTGATTGTGGCCTCATGCACCCATTTCTTATTGACATGCATGACAAACTCACTATTGCGCCCTCCTTAGTCAGTTAACTGATTGTGACTTCAGTTAGCTGAGTTTAGGTTCAGTTCAGTTGAGTTTGAGTCTTCCGGAGCACTCCAGTGGTGATAATCCCTATGCTAGACCAACTGAGGTTCGAATTCTCCTGTGTGATTCGAATTCTCTTCATTGTAACATCATTGTTCATTATACTGATTATTGGATCACGTGACATTATTCTGCTCCTATCTGAGTTCTGCTGCATAATTATTCTTCTGCTCTTTTTTACTGGAGTTTTCACTCTTATTCAACTTTTTTGCTCATTCTTTCTTTGTGAGGTATCTTCAGCTCTTGGATCTGCTGTGACTTAGAATTTCACATGGTATCAGAGCTCTTGAGCGAATAGGTTGAGCAACTACTTTTGGTAGTGCACCAGAAGCCTATGGATTTCCACAGCAAATCCTGGTACCATTGCATTGAATTCATTGAAGAAATCCAATGAGGTCTAGCCAGGTGTGAAGGATCCTGATAAAAGTGCCTACTGTCCTAAAGCAGTGCTCAGTAGTTGTGTACCTCCATTATTGAGAGTTTTTTGAGTGTTGCAGCAGTTTTCACCTTGTATTTGCTCCAGGAGTTGTAATGGACAATTCAAACTCTCCTCTCTCTCCTAGGATCCTGACACCCTTTAATTACCTTGATTGGAGGGATGATATGCAATGGTATTGCGCTACAAATCACTGTACAGGGTGACAATGGGGAAGGATCCCGAACCACAATCAGCTGTGGAGAAAACCAAGTATCCGAATAGATTGGATGAATCATTTGGTTTCATGTGTATTCATATTTCCAGAGATCTACTCTTCCACCTCGACGGATTGAAGACTCCAAGAGAATTATGGTTGAAGTTAGAGACCCTCTTCGGCAAACAAGATGAGCTAAGAGGCCATATTCTGGAAAATGAGTTGATTGCTCTACAACCGAGCAGTTTCGAGACCATTCAACAGTTCTTTTCAAATTTCAAATCTTTGGTTATGCAATGCAAGCAGTGTGGCATTGAGAAGAAGGATGAGCAACTGGTGCTATCCATTTTGAGCAAGCTAGGTCTCGAGTTCTCCATCTTTGTCTCTACCTTCTGTTACCCCCTATTTTGGCAGGGGTGTATACAGGTAAGAATGCCCTCACATCCTTCAGCAGGATGATGACTTGTCAGGCAGGTTTTGATGTTGAAGATTCTGGCATCCCATGTTGTAACAAATCTGAACCAGCAGATTTTTTGCATCACCTTTGTTACTGTTTCCCTGTCTTATATCATCCATCTCAAAGGTCAGGCAAATATCAGATGAGAATGAAGTTACTGTCATGTTTAATGCTCTTCCTACTTCTGAAGAAATTCGGGTTTTTTTTGAGGTTTTTAGCAAGGTTTGCAATATCACAGTTATTGATGAAATCAGACCACTCTCTACAAAGTGTCGAAACAAGCAATTTTCAGGAATACCATGTCAATGGTACCAATCTCAACAGTTTTGAATGGTTTGCATTAAAGGGCATTCATCATGAGTTTGCAACTATATATGGAAGATTTTTTAAATGCCTATTAAAGGAAACATGTGCATTGTTGAATAAAGATGCTACCTCGGGGCCTTCTGAGCTTAATGGCATTGATGCAGCAGGTACATTGCAGAGCAGCCTAGCAGGTTCGTGAGCACTCTATCTCTTGCTTCCAGGGTTTTGATATTAATGTGTGAGGTTCAGAAAAGTATTGGAATAGCCTAGGAAAATCATTCAAATCAGTGGCCAGAAGCTGTAGAAGAGACAAAGAAGGACCGCGCTTCGCATAAATGATTTATAAAGTACAAGTCAGTCCTTAGGTGCAAACTCTGTCCAGGAATTTGTTTGTCTATGGACTCAATGGAAGCACACCTTGTTTCAAAGGGGGATGCACGGTACCAAAAGCTATTTGTTGAAGGAAGGCTAAAGTTGATGCTTGACAGTTGATGGGAAATTTGATATGCAAACATAGTTTAATTGGTGATATCTCAAAAATGAAAAAGATAGAAGTCTGAGAAGCAAGTTCTACGACGGCAATCTTTAGTCAGCTAATGGCTTTACCAATGATACAAAGACTGTGATTTTGCAGAGGACTCCAGAAATTCACCAAGACCTGATGGGAAATATAAGCATGCAGAGTTGGACATTCAAGCCACATCAAGATTGGAAAGGGTTTTCATCCTACTTCTACACAATTGGCAAACTACAGCTGTGGCACCATTGTTTTGGGATATATTTCAGGGCTTGGGAAGCACTAGAATATTATCCACCTGTCATAATTTTGAATCTCAGTGTGTGGAAGAGCCTAGAAAGCTTAGACTCTGTGGATTGGATCTTAAACGACTGCATCGTCCTGATCGATTGTAAGATAATCTTGATCCGGGACTTGCTAATCTAATAAAGGGGGGGAATTGTATATTCCAACAGTGTATTGACAATATCCACTCCATTTGTGATGGCTAAAACGACAAAAGAGAATAGTCATGGACTGGAGTCTACATCAACCATACACAAAAACAAGGTCATGAGTGTCCCATATGGTTTAGATGATACTGTATGGGATCCTGCAAAGGATAAATATCTGCCTGCAACATACTCAGTTGAAGATCTTTCTGGAAAAGCTATCTGTAAGGTAGCGTTAAGGCGACGTGATTGGTTTATCTGAAACTCAAGCATCTACTGCCATTGTTGGATGTGTGTAATGCCAGATACAGAATTGAATTGTATGAAGTTGTATTTGACATCTGCACCGAGAAATAGTCTTCATTGATTTTCACGTGATCGACTTTCATCCTCAGCGTTATCTCTGTAGCCGGACAGGGTTTTCCACGTATAAATTGCCAGCCGAATTGTTGTTTCAGAGCTCGAATTTCAGTATCAACGTTTTACAAAAGAAATCCCTCACGCCAAGCTATAGAACGACGAAATTTGTGGGTAGCTGAACGCCTTCACTTGGCCGCCGATTCTTCGATCACCTGCACACAGTAGAGCTCCGATATCGAGCCCGCGAACAACAAACTGAGCTCGGTGTTTGGCGTTTTAAACAACTCGATGGAGGTTAAGTAGCAGTCGATTTCACTTATGATCGGGTTTTACTTCAAAATCTGACAGTTGGAGGCAGTAACAGTTGCGTGGAATCCTTGATCAATAAATCGACTCACATACAACCAACTGCAAAGACATCTAGATTTGTATTCTGGTTCATCAAACATCGGCGCGTTTTTTTCACGTCAAGTATAGACCCGCGATTTAATCTCAACGCCGATCGCGGGGGCCATTTCAAGCGCCAACTCTTGTATTTGCGCCGATGGCCGAGGTTACACTAACATCCATTTTTTTTCAACGCCACAGTTAACTCGAAGTTCCGGCTCCTGCTGTGGGTGTTTTCATCTGTCTTCACATATGGCATCGGTGATTCGGTGGTCTCTGGCATTGGCAACCATTCTTTGATTTAAAATTACTTTCAATACAGAGCCCATATTTTGATAAAGACACATAGCAGAACCTAAGTCGGTGATCAATTTGTGTTCGACAGTTGTTTGAAGCTTTTTGCAAAAAGTTTGAGAGCTGGATGAGTCGACATGGTTGGTGAGCATTTTTGATGACATGGCAGCGTGAAACAGCCGATCACTAACTTGAGTTATGGGTTTTTGATTGCAAGTTGCATATTCTTATTTTTTGACAGCTAAGTACTACTCTGAGAGCTGTTAGAATAGTCACCTTCAGATAGTTGCATATTCTTTTTTGTTTTATTATTTTTTAAAGTAGGTGAGCTTTTGAGACTATAAAAGGCCAACCTCTTTCATTGTAAACCTGATGGAAATTTTTTGGGGTTTTCTCTCCCTGTTGAGCTTTAATGAAAATATCAGCTGGGTTTGTGGACAGATTGAGCATCTTTCATGTGGTTGTGTGATGTATTTCAAGTTGTAGAATGAATGTAGCTTGTGAGGGCTTTTTCAAGCACAATAGATTAGCCATTTAGGATTAAGTTGGTTAATTATGCTTAAACAATTAGTATTTCGATGGACATTAGTATTCGGTTGTACGAAATGTTGATTAAGATCTGATTGTTTGTGCATTCTAGGTTCATCTCACTTTTATGAAGCATAAGGCCTCCATGAGTCCTCTTTTGACTCCATTTCCCCTTCTGGTACTGGCACTGGTCTTTCCCTGAGGATTGATCTTCCCTTCTTTTCCATCACCCATTTAAAACTATCTTTTGTTACTTCCGTTTCTCTAAGGCAGCCTCTTCCATTCACCTTGCCCGTTACTGTACCTGCCTTAGCGATCCTATTTTAGGGATACCCCCCTAGTGTTGGAGAAGAGCCAACCTGAAGCGAAGAGGAGAGGAGTGTGGTGACATTGGCCTCTCTCCTGAGAGAGTTGTCATTCCAACTGGTGTGTTGCATTTTGGGCTTTCAAACGACACGCATGCCATTTCGGAGGACAACACCTTCCATTCTGGGCGAATGCAAATCCTTGGTTGGAAGATTCCCTCCTTAGATGTTTTCACTGAATCTCTCATCCAAGAACAAGATAAGTTGATCCTGATGGGCACCTTAAAGGCCTCCAAAGATCGAGCTCTTATGTCTGAAGAAGCAAAAAGTGCGAATGGGTAGGGGAAGCACAAGGGCAAGGATAAGAGGCCATCTGAACCCAAGTTGAATGCCAAGTCAAGTCCATTAGAAGGAGCCTCCAGCTGTAAGAAGGACAAACATAAGGGATTTGAGAAATCCAAGTTTTCCTATTGCAAGAAAGGAAACCACCCAGAGAGATCTTGCATGCAGAAGAAGATAGATTAGATGACCAAGCTTCTTGAACAACACAACATTGCCCTCCCAAAAGGTGCAAGAGAGACTGATTCTAGAAGTGAGTCTGATTGGCATGAGAGATGCCATGCACTGAAGGCTGGATTTTCAAAATCACAAGCCCTCCTCATAGATTCAGGAGCCTCCAACCACATGGTTGCCTCCAGAGAATCATTTTCTTCTCTAGATCTCAGAGATGGTCCGATTATTCACATGGGAGACAACTCTCAGATCTCTGCTGAAGGGAAGGGCACAATACATATGGAGCATGGGAAGTTAAAAAATGTTCTATTTATGCCTTCTTTGTTAGCAAATTTGTTGTCTGTATATCAGATGACTCACACAGGTTCACTAAAGAAAGTGGTCTTTGGTCCTGACATAGTGGAGATTGCAGAGATCTCTATTGGGAAGATTATAGCGAAAGGGTTTGCAAACCATGCCTCCAATGCATATGAATTCTCCCATTTTTTGCCATACTCTCTGCCTACCCCATTGGAATTTGATGAAGATCAGAGTGATATCTCTTCTAATGAAGATGAGATCTTGATGTTGAGAATAAAGTTCAAGGAGATTCAGATTCAGATCCAGATCCAACACATGCTCCCAATCCATGGCCAAGGCCAATATGGGCTCACAAAGTCCTTGTAGCTGCTGGGAACACAGTTGGGGATCCATCTCACCATAGAACCACCAGATCTCAGTATCATGCAAAACTTGCACTATGTCATGCAGATCCACTTCTCTCAGAGAGGCGCTACATGATGGTGGGGTTTGATCCACAATCTCTTGGAGAGACTTGCCATGGGGGATCTACAACCAAGTACAAATCTCGGTTGTCTAACAACAGGTACTCAAAGGTTCATGATTTGGGCCACAATGAGCCATTTGCTCCAGTAGCAAGAAGGGTTCCTGAAAGACTTGTTTTGGCAAATACAACTTCTACACAGTGGGAGGTACATCAGAGGAGCAGATCCAGATCCAGATCTAGCACCTGCATTGCTATCCTACAGAGGAGCAGCTTACCAATATTTTTGCAAAGGCTTTCACTGAGGAAAGTTTTTTCCTTCTCTGCTTAGTATGAAGGTTCTTTGAGTTCCCTACTGCTGTTCTTTTTGAGGTGGGGTATTTTTCCCATGAGGTTTTTCCTCATTTCCTTGGTTCATGGACAATTCTTTTTTATCATTTATTTGATTGTATGGGTGACCTTTGGTCTTAGTAACTAGGGTCTAGGATGCAAAAGTATGGATTAAGGGGGGGTGTTAGGATATTTCAATATTCCATCCTTGTCCCACCTAGCATTATTTATTTTTCCTAGTTGTTGATGATGTCATTTTCCCCCTAGTGGTGTGTAGATGTCATCCGGGATCCATCTACCACCTTCTGAGCCCTGCATGCATCATTTTAGGACCACTTCAATCAGCTCCCTATTTTATAGGAACCTACTGATTGTTCCAGTGCAGTCCACCTGAGTTAGCTGACTCTTGTGGGGGGTTGGAGCTCCGGATGCCACTGCTTGTGGTCTCATGCGCCCATTTCTGATTGACATGCATGACAAACTCACTACTGCGCCCTCCTTAGTTAGTTAACTGATTGTGAGTTTAGTTAGCTAAGTTTAGGTTTAGTTCAGTTGAGTTTGAGTCTTCCGGAGCACTCCAGTGGTGATAATCCCTATGCTAGACCAACTGAGGTTCGAATTCTCCTGTGTGATTCGAATTCTCTCCATTGTAACATCATTGTTCATTATACTGATTATTGGATCATGTGACATTATTCTACTCCTATCTGAGTTCTGCTGCATAATTATTCTTCTGATCTTTTTTACTGCAGTTTTCACTCTTATTCAACTTTTCTGCTCATTCTTTCTTTGTGAGGTATCCTCGGCTCTTAGATCTGCTGTGACTTAGAATTTCACACACACAACCCAAGTCACATCTTGCCATTCATTAGTCCCCTGCCACACATATCATACCTTGGTCTTTTTTAATCAATTAATTTTTAGTTGAATTCTCTATAAATCTTCAAAATGCCCAAAATTGCCTCTTCCTTTGCCCGAACTGATAATATGACTTCATGGATGGATCCAGAAACACCAAATCTACTAAGATCCACTACTCATACACCTTGGAGCAATCTATCATATCCTTTGTGAATAATTTTCCATTCTTAATTAAAAAAATGGCTTAATTATTTTCGTTGACTTTATAAAAATAATGAAGTAACCCAACTTTCCACAATTTGATGCATGGAATGGTCCAATTGGCCTCCAAAGGCACTTAAGATGAACACTGCCAACCTGTCGTGGGGTCCCGCTACGGGATTGATCCGTTGACCAAATCAAACCAAGTTTGACCAAGTCAAACTGACAAAAAATGAGACTGAGCATATAAATCAAGGATGCTGCATGCAAGAGGTGTTAGTTCACTTATCATAACAAGTAACAAGTATTGAAAGACAACTAAGTGCTAAGTCATGCCAAACAATGGTGATCAACTCAAAAGAAAGGTAAAAGTAGGACAATTACTCAGTATAATAATTAATTAAGCAATAGAAGTGACAGTTCCAAATGCATACTTCAATTCACATTAATCACAATTGTAAACTATAGATCAATCCCCCTTTATTCTCTTCTGGGTGAGGTGAAAGTATAACAAGATGGGTTTTGGCCAACGTGAGGTTTGACTTTTGGATAGACTTAATTCACCTTTAGAGAGAAGGGATTTACAGGGCCATTGTGACATTTGTTGGACTAGAAAACGATAGGGAAGGGAGGTGTATCACAGATGGATAAAGTGTTTGAAAGACACCCTTTCGACTCTAACAAGCCCCCCATTCATTTATTTCACAACTTTGCATTTCACATTTGACTTTCATTTCATTTCACTTTGCATTCTTTTGGATATATCATTGAAGCACATTTTCACATTTGATTTTCCTTTAGTTAGCCAATGACCAAAAGGTACTGGACCTGGAAAGCCTTGCGGGCCCCAATACTACCATGGCCTTAGCACCATTGCCAGCGGGCGTCCATAGCCTCGACGGAGTTGCCACAATAATGCCTTTTTACGAGCAAGTAGGCGGAACATCATAGAAAGGATGAGCACCTACCCTTTTAGCCACTAACTAATTTCAAGGACCTTTAACCATTTCATAGTTTTGGGAGTACTTGCTTCTAGTCTAGGGGATACACTTTCAGTGACATATGTCTACCTAGCTGCACTCAAACATCCTGGGTGCAAGACGAGAGAGATCCGTAGGATTGCAAACATAGCCACACACTTTAAAGCTGAGACATAAATAAAACATGGAGGCTGTCCAAACAAAGAGGTCACGGAGGGGGAGGTCCTCGGGTTCATTAGTCAAGTCCAAGTCAAGGGATTTTAAGCATCAAACAGAAACATGGATGGATGGAGTAGGACTATGATACAGATCCAGGAGAGAGGGAATTGATCTACTTTTTACATATGGATTAACCCAAAGAAAAACATGCAAAAAAACTTAACACAATAGTCACTATATCATTCCAAGTGCAAGCCCCACTATATCAACCAAATAAAACAAATTGATCACCGTTACATGACAATAACCAAGCATAGTCAATCTACCAATACAAGTTGTGAAATCCTTCATATACCTCATGCCATATACCTACTTAGAACCTGCTACTGTACCTGCTATCCATTTGTACTGTCACTGATGTATCTGCATGGCAAGGAAGGAGTACATTGTTAGAATTTTAAATGCAATACTAGAAAGGATCATTGAAAGATAAACAAGCACAGCATAGACAATAGTACACAACAATTTATTCTGGGAAACCCTTGTGGGGCAGAAAACCCAGCAAAACTTCTTCAGTATAGATTCGTCGGAAAGTACAATTGTAATCCTCTTGCAATAACCCAAAACAAGAAGTCTTCAAAAGCAACTACTCTCCTTGACTCTATCTCTCAACTCATGCGAACTTGATGAGTGAGTGAGGTGACCAAATGAGGAGGGCGACCCTCCTATATATACTAATCAGTGACTTGACATTTTTCCCCAACAGCGCCGACTTGACCTCTTAAATAGGGCCGACTTGACCTCTCAAATAGGGCCGACTTGTCGATTACACAATAAAATATTCTTTTCCGGATTCTTCTAGGCCGACATAACTATTAGAGTTTACATTGACTCTTTCAATGACTTTTACATGATCAATTACAACATCAATAATTTCCCGAAGGAAGTACAATACAAATGATACAAATAAGAATATCTTCCGAAGTTACATTCTTCAACATACATCCAATTAACTGCTTTGCCTTAATGAACCAAGGTTTGAATATGCCTAACAAGGGATGTCATGAAGAGGGCTCGAAATGACAAGGGTGGCCCCACAATTACTGCCCTTGAATAAACCAACTGCTAATAATAAGATCTGATCATCCACCAATGATAAGCTTTGATGCTCATCCATCTCAAGTGTAAGGACTAGTCTCGAAACTGACATTTGATCTGCAAAAATTAGTAGTAGCTCCCAGCTACTAGGAATGTGATAAGTATCATACCTTTACGAGGGTTATGAGGCATTTCATGTGCCAATGGTGTCCAATGATGCTTGGAAGTTAGATTATAGCTGGGAGGCTATACCTTTTAGAGGAATAGAGAGCAACTTGAAGGAATCTTACTGGTTCAAGCATTGTTTTCAAAGAAGAAGCATTTAAAGAAAATTTGGTTCTGTTGTTTTAGTTTTCAATAAATGTGTTTACAATTATAGTGTGTTTTCTTTCAATAAGTTTGTTTTTAGTACTGCAAGCCTTAAGAGAGAGTGTTAGAATATAAAGCTTACATGTGTGATAAAGTCACCTTAGTGACTTGGGCTAAAAACTAAAAGTTAGGGTTTTCGGTTATTCTTGGCATTTAGGGTTTTGGACAAATATGACCATTTGAACTCTATATAATTGAGGTGAATCTTATTGTAATAGCGTGAAGTATTTTCATATTATAGTATGGTGTTATTGCATGTACCTTTGTCTCAATCCTATCTAGGGTTTACGGATTCAATGATCTAACTTCTTCATAATAATGTCTAATGTATCTACTACTATTGTTGAGCAAGAATCACATCCTGCACTCTCTATTGAGCAAGAACCACATCCTTCTCTCTTTGTTCCATAGGAACAAAATTTGTCACTATCTACATCTTGACCGTATTGGCACCCTAACCATTTTGATTGGAGGAATTCATTTGTGCATTGAAATTGCTCTTGGCATGGTAGCAATACTTCTTATTTATCATTAGAGAAGAGGTATAGAAGGCAAAATCTTGGGTTTGTGTTGACTATCAAGGTTTCTTGTGGTTGGATATATGATTGGACATGGCGACATTTGAATTTTTTTTTGTTTTACTAGGGGAATTGGCAACTGGGGCGGGTTTCGTACTCGCGTGACATGGGGTCAATTCCCATCCGTTACCGCTATACCCCTAGGTGCACCCACATAGCCCCCCCAGCATGGGGCACGGGTTAGTCGAGGTTTGAACCTGTGATGTCGCAAGGAGTGCCTTAATAGAACACTCTATCGCCACTTAGTCTACACCCCAGGGGGCGGCTACATTTGAATAGTTGTTTGAGGAATTAATATTGATTTGTTTTGTCGATTGTACAATCATACAGTCCTTATTGATTTTCTTGATTGATTGATTATAATAGCGGCCTTTGGATCCTATTCAACTTTGAGGAGGGATGTATCGCTAATCTTGTGATTAAATGTCTTCTCTCTAGAGCCTCTTGTTCAAATTTAGGGGGGATGTTGAATACATGAGTGTAATCTTCACTTTCAGCTAAGGCTAACCTTTTATTGAGTTGGGTATCCATAAATTCTATTCCATAAACCCACTCTCAGCTATATTTGAGTTGGGTGTTTATAAACCCACTCTCAGCTATATTTGAGTTGGGTATTTATAAACCCACTCTCAAATGTGTTTGGGTGAGCTATATTTGAGCTGGGTATCAATAAACCCACTCTTAGCGATACTTAACTTGGCTATCCATAAACCTACTCTTATGTATTTGAGCACTCTCAGTTGTATTTGAGTTGGGTATCCACGAACCCTCTCTCAGTATTCAAGTTGGGTATCCTTAAACCCACTCTCAGCAATATTCGAGTTGGGTATCCATGAACCCACTCTTTGTTGTATTGAGCTGGGTATTTCATTGTTATTCCTCGTGACCCCCTGTTCAGCTTAAGTGGAGGTTGAGAATGGTGTAATCCTCACTTTTGGCCACAGACAAGACACTTTGTAAGGATTATTATGGTGCATTTATTGTAATTCTAGGCTATGGTTAAGGCTGATCTACTCATTATGTGGGCTAATAACCCTTCTTGGGGATGGTGCCCTACTTCTTGAGTTGTGTATAAATACACACAAGAATCATTTGTAATTCATCATCTTACGAACTATTGCTCTCTTTAAAAATTGATTTAAATTTTAGCCTACGGGCACCTATCATATATTGCACTCCTCTTTCTTTTGTGTAATTGTCTCCATCTTTGAATAGGTTCATCAGCTAACTTAGAGAGTGATTATGTGATATATTTATGATGGCTATCTATGTGAAATCTCAACAGTCTTATTGCTGTATGGACCTGTATGGTTTCTCCAGGTTTTTATGGAATGCTTGTATGGTAAATTCTTAGGCAGGGTATTATTGTTCGTGCAAAAGACAGATTTGATGGGGTTGTACCTTTACACAAAAAAATAATGTTTTAATATTTGTTTGTGTTATTATTTCATTTCCGGTTGACATGTGAGCCCACCCAAAATTTAGAGAAAAAGTGAAAATAGAATCTTCCTATACAGAAAATGCCAGGAAACATCTGGGAAATTTAATTTAGATAAAAAATGAAAATAAAAGAGGAAATAGAATTTCCTGTACAGAAAATGCCAGGAAGCATCTGAGAAAAATTTCCCAGGAATTTCTTCTGCTTCATCTAGACTATTTCCTTACTGGAATTACTCTGGACAGGAACGGCAGCAGATCTACGCATTTTGGTTATGTTACTTTCTTTATGTAGTTACAGGATTGGTTCATGACTTACAACAGGAAATGAAGAAAGAAAACTGAATCCAAATGAAGTGTTTAACACTTCATGCAACATGCATGAAAATTCTTAGACCTTTCTTAAAGTTTATATACAAGCAAAATTGGTGTATGCAAATGCAATTTCATAGAAGTGGGAAACATGAAGAAAAGGTACATTATACTGTCCTGTTGTCTTGTGAAATCTCTCAATGTTCTTGATTTAACTACTGATCCTTACTGGGCAGATTGTTTTTCGGACTCTCAATTCTTCTCGGTCAGCATTTCTTGCAATAACATTCAAAGCACAATTTTTTGATACATACAGAATTTCTGCAGTCCAAGCTCAATGCAGTGTGCTTCTGAAGGTATGCAGGCTCTTTCTTGTTGCCTGTGTTATAATACATATTCAGTTGCAGCAATTATAAAACCTAGCTTATCATAACTAAGAGGAAAGTTTAGGCTGTCTTGACTATTTTTAGGACACCTCCAAGTAATCTGGAGTGTTTATCAATACTATTGCCAGATGCAGAGGCAACAAAGGTGCAGTGGA
Organism: Larix kaempferi; assembly: GCA_027924585.1. NCBI lineage: Eukaryota > Viridiplantae > Streptophyta > Pinopsida > Pinales > Pinaceae > Larix > Larix kaempferi. The sequence continues at coordinate 9,376,741 of BSBM01000066.1, read as the reverse complement.
CATTGGACTGCCTAAATGGTGTGTTAAAAGTTGTTATAGTGTATTGCATATTTTCTTCAATGTATATAAACAAATGATTTTTGCAGCAGTCTTATTGTTGTTCTCTGCCATTGACCACTTCATGCAGGCATCAGGAAGACTTACTGGATTACTTGCAATTATCAACCTGATATTCAACATTTGGCGCTTGACAGGACCAGTTTTCCCAGCCATTTGGTGGTAAAGCCTCGTGATCTGAACAGGTTGCTAGGCAATTTCCAGTCTTCACTTCAAGAGATAACTGTTATTGCAACTGAGCCAACTTCAACAGAGTCGGAAACTGAAAGCACTACAGAAGGGAAAGCCGTTGAACTAAGAAGCTACATAGACCCTGTTAAAGGTTTGAAGTTCATCACTTATTCTTAATATCTTTTGATGATAGGTTTTTAAAACACTGTTAGACTGAAGATACTTTATGCACTCTGCCTTGATGCTATATGTTCATAAGTCCTCTGCTCATCCTTAAGCATCAGTATAATATTGTTGACCTTTTGGGATTCAGAAAACAGTGATAATGCATTGCATACACAGCTTTGGATTGATCCTACAGAGGAGTTACTGGAGTATCACCACAGGGGAGCTCCAGTTGATGTAACATTTAGTGTGAAAGAACTGAAGGTATCATAAATTTTATATCTCAAGAAGAGCTTATATCTCACATTGTCAATGCATTTCTGCTTTGTCTATTTAGTATTTAGTTAGTGTCTAAGCAGCATTCCAAATGAAGAAAATACAACGCTGATAAGTTTCAGTATATTGAAGTCCATGTTTTTCATAATTATCCCATTTTACTAAATTGTGTTATTGCTAGGAGCAGCATTTTGACTTTAAATACATATATCCATAGTTATAAGTTTCCTATACAGCTAGTAAGGCTGTTGACTGTTATATATGTTGGTAACTTACCTGTTCTTTAAACTATTCCAATTTAAAGGGTCCTAATTTGGTGGACGTATCCTTTGTCTCAAAATGGCAGGCATTCCTTACATTTTGTGAAGGGTGTGAAGCTGATATGCATATGTTTTTTGCAAAAGCGGGCGAGTAAGCAATCTTATTGCTTTATTTTACTTTGCTAGCATGGCAATTTCTGTTTTACGTTCGATTTTTTTTCCTGAACTCAGCTGTTTTTTAATTTGACATTTTATTCATAAGAATATTTCAGGCCTATCCTATTGGCTCCCAAATTTGGCTTGGATGATGTGGCAAATGCAGACTTTGATGCTACACTTGTGTTAGCAACCATGCTTATTTCGCAGCTTAGAGAAGTAAATAATTCAGAGCAAATGCCAGTGGGACCTGGTGTCTCACGAGAAGATGCTCATGGAGCAGGGTCTGAAGGCTTTCGTACACCTCATCATCCTGCACAAAATAGACGTGGACTAGCTGTTCCTTCATCTGGCTCAGAACCGCCTTCTGATCATACTAGAATCTGGTCTAATGTTACTGGTGTGTACTAGCTACTGGAGAAGAGGTTTTTAGGTTATATCATTATCTAAAGCAATTGAAATATCAGAAAGTGCCAGTGCATCTCGTTGTATCTAGGTTCTGGATTGGCATTTGTATATGATGTTCCAACTTCCTTCTTGAGCAGGTAGTGGTACCAGAAGTGTTAGTAGGGAAGCAACTAGTCGGCATCTGATGCAGGACAGTGCTGATGCAAGTGAAGAAATACCTACAGGTATCCAAAGGCAACAGACGCTTCAACAGCTTGCTGGGGGACAAGCTGTGCCAGAGAGAACACCGCAACAGTATCCTAAATTTATACCAGTACAAAGTCCATTATGCTGCAATTTTAATGTTTCCTAGCACGCCCTATTTTATGACATGATGAAGAAATTTAATTTTTACTCTACATAAAATGCTTCAAAACTGAAAATAGATGATTCTACCATATAGATGTTGATTGGTAAGAAGCCTGTGAGTTGTGAAAATGCATTAATTAGTTCCCAGATTTTGTTATACTAGATACCAATATGCACATGTGAAGTATTTAACAGTACTAATAGGTGATTTCATCTGCTAGCTCTGGTCACAAAGTTCCATCTTCCTGTTGTTCAGATCATCCGTCCATCTTGAGAGCATTTTCAGGCTCACCTCCTTTTTACACGGGTTCTAACTCTTTGCCAACTCAGATGCATGTCGTAGGAGGTATCCTTATCTAGCTCTTGGCTCCTCCATTGAGTTTTCTTCTTTAGGGCTCTCAAGTTGGAAATAATGTTGTTATTTTAAGGCTTTATACTTCTACAGTTAGTAAATATCTCTATTGATCATCTCCTACATTATAAGTTCTCCTTCGATGCCTCCCCCAGCTTCTCCCCTTGAAAGGATAAATTATTATAGTGATAAGGGGTATATTTTTTGACAGTACATCTGGGCCACATAGATCTCTCCTCCCTAACCCCTTGGCCCCAGGTTGGGCTTCTATGTGGAGCACTTACAGATTGTGGATGGTCTTATTATTTGGTTGGCTACTTACGATGGCATTGGTCTCATGTTCATTAGTTCCCAATAGGCCAGTTGAGAGCATGCTTTCACCAGCTTCGTATCAAGCCAGACCACCATATCTCTCAAGAAGATAGGGTCTGTTGGCTTTGTTCTCTTCAGAAGGTTGAGATTAAGGAGCACTTCATCTTCAGGTGTCTCTTCTTCTGTGTGATCTGAGGAATCTTTTCCATCTCTACATAGGTCAGTGGGGCTGTAGACTTTATTTCACTACCTTGACCAGAGATGCTTGTTAGATTTTCTACTTTTAATCAATAGTTATCTAGGATCTTACTGGAAGAATAACATGCACAGCATAACACAATAGACACAAGGAATTTCCTCGGGGAAACCATAAAGCAAAAAACCCCGCAACTTCCTCAGAGATAGAATAGTCACCAATACAATGTCAAAAGTAAAAACCCCAAAATAAAGATGGTCTTCTGCAGCTTCTCTCTTCTCCACTTGTGTGAACTTGTCCTCTCTCTCACTTATGCGAACTTGAGTGAGTGAGTGAATGAATAAATGAGAGAGCCTAGCTCTCTATTTATACTTTACTTTCACTTTACCTTTTTCACTTGATAGTTCGGCTCCAACTAAATCTGACTAGGCCGACTCCTCTAGGAAGACTCAATAACCCTAATACATTGACTCTAGGGATATCTATTGCCCCGACTTACAATGGAGGATTGACCTCAATGACTTTACATGATCAAATGTAATAATGACATCCCCGACCGGAGGAATAAACATCTCCGTTGGAGGTACAAATAAAATACAAGTGAATATCTTCCGAAGTTACAATTACATTAACACTCCCTCTTAACTAGGAAGGTATTCTCTTGACACAGTCATCAACACATCTGGACACAAGTCTTCGTCGTTGGATCATCAATGCTGGAACATCATCATCAACACTGGATCATCGTCGTCGTTGTTGCAATCCTCATAAAGCCGATCATCGATTGGTGACATCTCTCGATTCTACTCATCATAGGAAGTTCTACAAAGCCAACACTTTTTCATGCTGGATGTAGGCTTAGCCCTCATTTAGGTCTTCATCATCTCTGCGAGCAATCCATCAAGTAGGTACAACCATTACATTGCCTCTGCAAATACCTTCGTCTCCTACTGTCGCCTCATCGTCTTCATATCATCTCATCGTCACACGGAGCACAACCTAGATGCACATCACAATGTCTCCAGTATGGGAGGACTTTCCTACCACCATACGGGACCCAGTCTACCAACATGCGAGGAATTTCCTACCAGCATGTGAGACACAACACTTACATCAACCGACATGGGAGGCCTTTCCTACCACCATTCAGGAGAAGCCATGTGCCACAAACCTTGCCTTGTGTTTCTCTATGCTGCCATCTGCAGCATGCTTGATCTTGTAGATCCACTTAGAAGTCACGAAAGACTTCCCTTCTGGTCTCGGAACTACCTCCTAGACATCATTCTTCATGATCGACTGGTACTTCTCGATAATGGCATCCTTCCATTCTTTCTTCTCAGCAACTTCCTCATAGTTGGAAGGTTCTTTTCACGAGGTGGATCTACAGGTTTTTTTGGTTCTTCTATTTCGCAATCTTCATGATCTTTTGGAACTGCTTCTTTCATCACTGAATCTCGAATCCTGGGAACTTCAGGTTCTTCAATATCTTCAATAGGTAGTTTTCTTGATCTTCGAAACAAATCTCTCTTGTAGGTGATGGTACACGATCTTTCCTACAAGACAAGTTCAATTGCATGATTAGAAACACCTCATAGTTTTAAGAACAAATTCTTACGCATAAAAACATTGGTCATACAGTCATGCAATTATCTTAGCCAATGCTTTCAATACAAAATTCATCCATATCCCGTAACTTTCTAGACGCCTTCCATCTCTACCAGAACATTGTTAAGAGTGTGCACTACTCCCAACATGTGAGCAAAAAGGTTTCATTCTAGATAACTAGCAATGGAATGTTGTACAGTACCATAGGCCACTTACCCATCACATGCATATTAGTAGTATATTTAGGAACATAAGTATGTACACCACTGAACAATATTCTTTAAGTAATTAGATATACAAGAAATGACAATTCAAACACTTATCTTTGTTTGTTTGTTGGGTGGACTCCCTCTTGATCTTTGCTTCCTTGCAGGAACTAATGGAGTCTCTGACAGAGTGTTCTTATTCATCGTCTGATTCTGATGTCCTGTGCCTTTCTTGCTTATGATCGGAAATGTTGAGCAAGTATTCTACATTGTAGATCACATGTTCTTTGTACTGGAATAAACTCTGTGTTCTCGCATCTTTAACCAATGCCGAAATGGATGAGAGATTCTTCCATAGAGCATTGATCCTTATTTGTTTCCGGAGTCCAACTTTGTAGGAGCTTTTCCTACTCCTTTCATGTAATATTGAAAGTCATCTCTAGCTTCACCTTATGAGGTGGAATCTTCTGAATGAACCCTTGTAACTAGTTACCTTCATTACAATACATATTCTTCATCACTTGAAGAATATTCTCTTTCTTCTTCTCCGGTTCGTTTCCTTGCGGGTTCATCATCTTCAACGGTGTGAGCATGATGTCTCTTCTTGTTTGACTTCTTGTTGGAGCCTCTGTTTCTGGGACAATCTCTGGAGTAGTGTCCCTTCTCATCACATGCATAACATCTAATGTTGGATAGATCTCTTCTGGGTTTTCTTTGTCTATCGTAGTTCTCCCTCTGACTTTGATGGTGGTTCTCCCTCTTACTGTGATGATGGTGCTCCCTCTTGTTATTATTCCTTCTAGTGTGTGCTCCCATCTTCTCTTCTCGAGCTACAAGTCGAGCTTCTTTTTGTGGGCATTCATCCCATAGCTTATTGAATGTGATTAACTTCTTCCTAGCACAAATCCCTTGAATGAAAGAGTCCCATGATCCAGGGAGACCATTCAAGGTGGTCATCACAATTTCTCCATCTTCTACATTTTCCCCCACAGCTTCAAGTTGCTCCTTGATCTGAGAGACCCTTGTAAAGTAAGACTGCATGGTCTTTGCATTTTGTATCTTCTCATTCTTCAATTGGTTTCTCAAGGTCATCTTCCGGTTTATATTCTTCCCTTCAAATAGCTTGGTCAAGGCATCAAACACCTCTTTAGGTGTCTTCAAAGATGACACATGTGGGATGAGATGATCCTTAATGGAATCTGCAATGATCCTCTTGGCCTTAACCAAGTTCTTCTTGTGTAAGGCTTTAGCCTCATCTCCCTCTGGTACTGGAATCTCTTCATTCACATATGTGTCCAATTCATTCTCTTCAACGACAAGTGTAATCCTATGCTTCCATGCTCGAAAGTTATCAACCCCTTCAAGCTTGTCCTCAAGCTTGGTGTGGTGAGACATCTTTAATGAGAACTTCAAATGGAAATAGAAAAGCTTTTAGGTCTTACCACTTTGATTTGTTGAAACTGGTTCTGGAGCTGGCTGGTCCTAGGGTTTATCAGAGAAACCCTAATTTTTGAAATTTGGAATTTGGAACTTCTGATTGGACAGATAGATGTGCTTGATTGAGGTGAGTATGCTGGTATACTTGGTTTTTGAAGATTCCAAAATCTCACCCTTGAAAATTGACTTGCGAAATTCTGATCTGCAGTTTCTGGCTTTTTATGGTTTTCTGTAGTTTCTGGTCCAAAGTCAAACTAGGGTTTGACTTTCCGTGAGATTCACCCACTCAAAAATTTCGATCTTGGTACCAAAATTTCGATCTTGGGGAGGCGCACTTCCCTATGCCAGTTGCACTCCAAAATTCCAATTTTGTGAGAAGCCCTAATTTTCCTCCGGCAGCAGTGACGAGCCAAAAAATGAAAATTCTTAGAATCAACTTCTGCTTAGACAGAAAGATGCGCCCTCCTTAGGCGAGTTAGCCTAGCCTCTTTTCGTTGATGATCTGTGGAGAGAAGTCCAAAAATTAAGAAGCCCTAGCTTCCGCAGCTGCATAGTGTCTTCTTTTCAAGTTAGCTCTGATACCATGTTTGATTTTCTACTTTTAATAAATATTTATCTAGGATCTTACTAAAAGAATAACATGCACAACATAACACAATAGACACAAAGTATTTCCTCGGGGAAACCATAAAGGATAAAACCCCGCAACTTCCTCAGAGATAGAATAGTCACCAATACAATGTCAAAAGTAAAAACCCCAAAATAAAGATGGTCTTCTGTAGCTTCTCTCTTCTCCACTTGTGCGAACTTGTCCTCTCTCTCACTTATGCGAACTTGAATGAGTGAGTGAATGAATAAATGAGAGAGCCTAGCTCTCTATTTATACTTTACTTTCACTTTACCTTTTTCACTTGACAGGTCAGCCCCAACTAAATCTGATTTGGCCGATTCCTCTAGGAAGACTCAATAACCCTAAGACATTGACTCTAGGGGGATCTAATGCCCCGACTTACAATGGAGGATTGACCTCAATGACTTTACATGACCAAATGTAATAATGACATCCCCGATCGGAGGAATAAACATCTCTGTCGGAGGTACAAATAAAATACAATAATAAAATACAAGTGAATATCTTCCGAAGTTACAATTACATTAACAATGCTTAGCTTTGTTCCTCAAAGAACTGTTCACCTTTCAACAGCACGCTCTGCGAAGGTCCTCTAGATCTACCAGGTTGATTTCATTCTCCATTCAACATGTCTCAGCCAAGGGGGTCAAGTGCCAAACTGGAAGGGTCTCAATGTCAATTAGGGAAGGTGCCAATGTCACCTTGTACAATCCCTTCACACTTAGGGCTAGTGTTTGCTAGTGTCCAGGGGGAATCCCCAGATGATTTGAAGTATACAAATCTAATTTGTACTCACAAAATACACTTTGAATCTGCAAATCAGCTAACTGTAATTTAATTATCAAACCTGATTTCTGTTAAGGAATTGATGGGACAACAAGCTAAATTGAGATTGACACCTACATTAATCAATTTGCCTTAATATCTGTGCAAATCTGCTATGTTTCACTTCAGATCCACACTTAAAAAGTTGCCGATCTGTGTATTTTTGTGCTGAGAAGGTGCATTTCTACAACTTGGGTGGGGGAAGTGTCTGTTTGTCCCTTAAAAAAAATGAAAAAAGGAATGTATGCATCAGTGTGCTGTAGCATAGTGGAGCTTGGGTGGGGGGAAGTGTCAGTCTGTCCGATTTAAAAAAAGAAAAAGGAATGTATGCATCAATGTGTTGTAGCATAGTGGAGCCCAGGTGGGGGGAAGTGTCAGTCTATCCGATTTAAAAAAAATAAAAAAAGAATGCACGCATCAATGTGCTGTAGCCTGTAGCATAGTGGCGAGAGGGATGTGTGCTGTAGTTTAGTGGTGAAAGGTTTGCAGATTTGATCCCTCTTGGCGCTTTATAGAACCGGAGTTAGATGGGTCTCAACTGGTATGCTCAAAATTAGTGGATAACATAGTTGTTTTTATTGTGTTCTACTAGTGCCTTGAATCCTATGGGCAAGGAGTTAAAGGAAGGCATACAATTGATTGAGTGGGAGTGATTCCTGAGGCCAATTCAGAAATTTGCACAAAATCCGCCAATCTCTCTAGTAAACAGGAAATGGCTGCCAAAGATTATTGCATATATTCCAGAGTTGCATATACAAAGTGTAGAGATATTAGCTCCAATCTTTAAGCACTTCTGGGGCTGAAATGATTTTTCTCAAACACTTACAGTAAGTTTAGGGATACAAACATGTGAACTCAAGGCAAAGAACCTCCACCTCTCCCTCACCAATTTGCTTAATAGACAAGTATGCAAGGACGTAGAAACAATGAATGAATAGGGGCCTCGAGCAAAATACTGATCAACCTCATCTCATCAACCTCTCCATTTCTTATAGATGAGTATGGGAGTGAACAATGGAGAATGTCTTAGATAAAATGAGAGAGAAGGAGCCAAGATTAGTACAAGGAGGGCACGATCTTCTTGCTCAAAATAAAAGATGAAAGAGTGGAGAAAATTCAAGAGAGAAGTTCCAAAGATAGACTACAAGTAGGGTGCACAAACTCCAATAGATGAATGCTAGAGCATGTAAGAGAGGTGTGAACCTTCTCTAAGGTATGCGCTATTAGATTTTTAATTATAGCAGTATAATTTTCATCTCTTTCAACTTATAAACAATATAGGATCACTGAAAGAATAACTATGCATAGAAACAATAGAGACACAATATTTTATCCCGGGAAAACCCAAACTCAGGAAAAACCCAGCAGGCCTTTCTTACTCAGAGATTTAGTACAATAAAGATAAAATTATAAGAAGAATAGATGCCAAAGAAAACAGCTCCAAAAGTCTTCTGCAACCCGAAATCAGTCCTCCTTTTGCTTGAGCGAGCTTGCTTGAGGTGAGTCACAAATGAGGAGGGCGACTCCTCTATTTATACAGTACTTTTGAGTGATTTTTCCAACTGGGCCGACCTGTCTTCTTTACTAAGCCGACTTGTCATTTTTACTGGGCAGTGTTGCCCTTTTACTGGGTCGACTTTGTCTCTTTTGTAAATATAAAAATACATTTTATTTATTTATTTATTTTGTAGGTCAGCTTTAGCTAGTGAGGATACTTCACGTAGCTACAACAACAACACTCCCTCTTAGCTAGAGAGGTATCATCACATTGGAACCAGTGTTATCGGAACCGGACCAGAACCGGAAAAAACCGGCCGATTCGACCGGTTTACGAAGGTAACTGGTCCGGTCAGGGACCAAAATCGGTTGAACCGGATTTTTGTCCGAACCGGGTATTGAACCGGCTGGAACCGGTCAAAACCGGCCATAACTGGTCAAAACTGGCTCGAACCGACTGGTCCGTACAGTGCCGTACGGCCGCGAACAGTGGACCCACGAAACTAATTTTTTTTATTTTAAAAACACACAAAAAAAGTTTTCTATGCTTCTATGATCAATTTATTGTTATTCATTAGTACTATGGTTGCCATTTTGATCCTCTTTGTTGATGTACTTTGGTGCAGAACCTCAGAGATGTATTGCACTATGTGGTGTTTTGGTTATTTGCACCCATACTTGCTATATATATGAGAAACTTTGCATATTTGTGTATTAATGGTTTGGATTCATATTTATGCACATGAATATATATGTTTTTTACAAAATATGAATATTTTATGTATTTTTTAGTCGACCGGTTTTTTTCCCGGTTTTTTTTCGGTTCCGGTCCGGTTCACATTTTGGGCTTCGTCGATTCGATGACCGGTTCGGTTCCGATAACATTGATTGGAACACATTTGAGCATCATTTGATCGTCACGACTGGACTCATACATCTCGTCATCACAAGAAAGGTCAACACAGTTCATACAAGACAACATCCCACACAGGGATACAAGCATACTCTACACAAGAGTCCTCTCCACACAGGAACAGTAGTTCACATCAAGCTTGAAAAAATCGCCGAAAAATCGCGCGGTTTTACCTCTGTCGAAAAATCGGCGCTTAAAAATCGCGATTTTTTAAAAAATCGGCGATTTCCGACTTTTTAAAAAAATCGGCGATTTTTTCTTGATTTTTTCGAAAAGAAAAAATCGCGAGTCGAAGGGAAAAATCGCCCAGGCTTTTTCACAGTTTTAAAAACTCGGGTTTTTTTTTTATAAATTTGATGAGTTTTGTACATGTAACATTGATGTCAACAATACTAAATTGTAATGTTAAATTCTTAAAGTAAAAGTGACATTCTCTTTATCTTTCATTTTCCATCCTTTTACTTAAATTTGTAACATTACCATTAATTGTTTTAGGATGTTTGAGAGTGGTTCCAACCTCATCAGACTTCATATGCAAAAAGTAGGATTTTAGATCCCATTTAGAATTCAAAAGACTTAATGGTTTTCAGGATTTCAGGATTCCAACGTTTCTAGTGGATTCTATCATGTATGTGGGTAAGGGATTGGAATTTAATGAAGCACATCAAACTCTCTATGGACCTTGATGTTGGTGGTGTCGATGCCTGATTGTTAAAGTTGTTTGAATTCCACTGTCATGACCTTAATAAAAAAATGTACCCTTAAGTCAAGCAAAATCACTTATTAAGCATGGGAAGCTCTTTCTACCTTATTTTAACGCTTGGATTAAGAAGTTTGAACAAAATTGTAGGGTGTTAATTGATGTCCTTGGAGGATCAACTTCGAGATTGGAAGCAGAGGCAAAGTCTAGAGCCTAGAGGTGGGGGAACATGGTGCTATTGATGAATATGATCTCGACATAGACAATGATTTTGATGATTATGTTTTTTCAATTTTGATTTAGATATGTATTGCGCTTGGTGCCATTTTGATAATATTTTGTCTCTAATGGTTTGGAATCATAGCTTGGAATCTTTAATTATATTTTTTTCATTAAAATTGTGAAATTTTATGTATTTTTTAACAGTCTGAGTCATTGAAATCAAACCACTCCAAGTTATTTGCATCCACTACATCTATATATTAGTGCTTTCTACATATTTATGTTCCAATGTGTTTATCTGATGTTATTGTTGCTTTATATGTTTAAAATTCTGAAAAAAATGAATGTATTTTGTATTTTTTAATGTTTGCCGACTTTTTCGGATTTTTTCCGATTTTTTCACCGATGCTGCCGAGAAATTGTTTTCGGGACCCTTGTCGACTTTTTGCCAAGTCCGACTTTTTCAACGTTGGTTCACATAGAACTCAACTCGGTCTACACAGCACCGACTGTCTTCACTGGACTAATCTCTTCTTGGTCTACACAGGACCGCCTGTCCTAACTGAACTGAGCTCTTCTCGGTCTACACAGGACCGCTTGTCCTAACTGGACTGAGCTCTTCTCGGTTTACACAAGATCGCCTGTCCTAACTGGACTGAGCTTTTCTCGGTCTACACAGGACCGCCTGTCCTAACTGGACCGAGCTCTTCTCAGTCTACGGAAGACCGCCTGTCCTAACTGGACTGAGCTCTTATTGGTCTACGTAGGACCGCCTGTCCTAACTGGACTGAGCTCTTAATTGGTCTACGCAGGACTGCCTGTCCTAACTGGACTGAGCTCTTAATCGGTCTACGTAGGACCGCCTGTCCTAACTGGACTGAGCTCTTCTCAGTTTACACAGGATCGCTTGTCCTAACTGGACTGAGCTCTTCTCGGTCTATACAGGATCGCCTGTCCTAATTGGGCTGAGCTCTTCTCGGTCTACGTAGGACCGCCTGTCCTAACTGGACTGAGCTCTTCTCGGTCTAAGCAGGACCGCCTGTCCTAACTGGACTGAGCTCTTCTCGGTCTACACAGGACCGCCTGTCCTAACTGAACTGAGCTCGTCTCGGTCTTACGTAGGATAGCCTGTCCTAACTGGACTGAGCTCTTCTCGGTCTACGCAGGACTGGCTGTCCTAATTGGACTAAGCTCATCACGATCTACTTGGACCGCTTGTCCTAACTGGACTGAGCTCTTCTCGGTCTACTTAGAGTAACTACGCTAATTTACAAATTCATCGAACAAACTGCAGATGACACTAAGTGAAGAAGATAGAGAATGTTGCATAAGTTAAACAACGGTGGACGAACTAATATTTAAGAGTGGATTGAGAAGATCGCAGACAAATTTTGTGAAGAAAAAAACCTTAAAGAAAGAATGTATGTGGACAATGTGAAAAGAAGGTTTTACGATGACTTGCATGAAAGCTTTTTATGCATAGTACCAATACCCCTTCACAAGTTTTTGATTGACAAAGGGGTTGGGCATATTGTGGAACCTCGACCACCAGTGAATACACCTATTCCTATCGATTGGGAAAAGAAGCAAGCCGAGTGGGAGTACTTTCTAAGGAAATGAAATCATACCTACCTAACACCATCTCTGACCTAGAGTAAGTCGAGCCGACAATGGGGGTGTTGCTTACCATGAGGCTGCAGTAAAAGAGACATACTAGTCGACCTGCAGAGGAAGAGAACCAGGATATAACGCAAGTTGGCAAAAGATCTAGTCAAAATGTTAGCACATAAAAGAAAAGTAGATATCCATAAAATTGAAAGAGAAAAAAAAATTGAGAAGCTGCAATTCCTTGTTGGTTGAAAAGGAAGGTAAGAAGAAAGGAAGGTGTGAGTCTGGCACTACCTGAGTTGAGGTTTAGTTGACCAAAGGAAGAAGTGGAAGTGGCGATGATCGACCCAGCCTTGGATGATGAGCTACAGAGGGTAGTCGCAGGATTTGGAGTGCTACGTCTGATAGACTCAAAAGACGGAGAAGCCACCGACAAACGGGAGGTTGTAATCTATAAAATACCGCCACAGCGCCCTTGAAGTGGCACTGTTAGAGAAATATTAGCCAATAACTTGCGTATTGAACTTGGTCAAACATCAATATGGAATCGACTAGATGAAACAAATTGACTTATTAGGATGATAATAGAGACACTTGAGGATGGAAACTGGGTTTCCATCATTCCAGGGGAAGGAACACCCGATATCCTCATCAAGTACTTGGACCTTGTAGAAGCACACCCCTTGCTAGAGCTAATTAATGAAGAAGAAGAAACACCACAATCAACAAGGGACATGAGCAAACAATCGTGACCTTTCGAGATCATTAGATATAAAGAAGTAGAATTCCAAACTTCAAGTCAAATTACATTGACTACAACATCAATGTCGATCAACCACACTACACATATACCTATTTACGAAGGGGATGAAGGTCCCAAATGACATTGGTTCTTATGCGAGAAGTTATGGGATGCGACTTGTTACATCCTAGATTGTTCGTAGCATGGTTGCCAGGATATACCAGAGTGAAGGGTTCTTTCGCCATTGTAAAAGGCCAAGTCTGGTGATTCAAAATTTTTTGTGAGAACTTTCTCAAACAAAAATCTTCGACGAAGGATCGTTTACTGACGATTATTTGCATGTTAACTGAGCAAATTATGATCTTGAGCATCTTTAAGTAAATCAACCAAGTGAGATCAACAACCAAAATCACACATTCAATTTTACACACGTGATAACGGGGTTCACCAGACTATACTGGCTACGTCTTCAGGCCTACTCTAAAAGAGTGACTGATCCATTATGACAAACAAAATGCATAAAAGCTGATTACATCACAAATGGATTTCACCTGCAAGAAGTCTTACCAACTGTTCACTGTCTGGACCGCATAACAAGTGCCTTTGAAAATCTACACTCTCCTTCAGATCCTTCACCTTTGTACTTCAGAACGAGAATGTCGAAGGCCAACACTTTCGTCAATATGCAAATCTGTAGCTGCTTCTTCTGCACAACAACTGTCTCTGAAAGGCCACACTCTCCTTCAGATCCTTCACCTTTGTACTTCAGATTGAGAATGTTGAGAGACCAACAATTGCATCAATGTGCACAGCTGGAGCTGATAACCACATGACCATATATCAAGGTTTTCAACCCATTTCCATGTCATGCACCTCGGCCCCTTGATGCCCTTGGCCTGCTCTTGTGGCTTCAACCCTTGTGTCGATGGCTAGCCCGTGACCTGCCTTGTGTTCCATAGCTCGATGGTAAAGCGCTTATATAGCACAAGGGTGGTCATAACTACACCCCACTTTTCGTGGCAACAAACCATCCAAATGTGCCAAATCAAAACCATCGCCAGCTTAACAAGGCATGTTGTTATAACCATAGAATCATGCCATCGGGACTTGAAGTGTTGTCCACTAAATGTGGTACTACCGCTAACCATATATAACATACTCCAAAGTTGACACCAAACTTAAACGTTGCCAAACCGTCGCCAATCAATATAGCATGTGTTGGGTCATCGCCAAACTAACCCTTAAATTTGGTAGGGGCCATAACCAAATCTTACCCATTCGATTCATATGGAGTTGCGGTGGCATTATTATATCCCAAAACTTAGTGTATGGCACCCGTGGATTTAATATCCATATAACATAATCAAATGTGGGTCGAGGGCTAAGCCCTTGGCCCCTTTTAAACGCCAAACGGAACTCCATCAAACTTCAAATAGAACCCACGCCGCTTATGGTTAAGAAACGATTGGTGGGTGTAATGGTAAATACTTGCGTTGCTACATAAGAGGTCACGGGGTTGATTCCTGTGACTTCCAAATTTTTGGTAAACTTGAAGTTGCCATGTGTCAACAGACGATAGGTCCACTTGTACGCCACATCATCTACCAACTCAGCCAGACAATCTACCACCTCAACAACTGCATGCCACGTGTCATCTTGGAGTGTTGCCATGTCAGCGTGTGACCCGTACGACTGCAATGTGTCACCCTTCCAGTGGTGCCTTGTGGCACCCCTTTTGCCTTTTTTCTCTGTTTAGCCATAATTTTAGAGTGCCATAACTTTTGCATATGGACTCTGTTTGAGCCAATGTTACAAAAACCGGACCGGTTTAGGCAAAACCGGCCGATTAGACCGGTTCCGCTACCTTTTCGGTCCGAACTGCCCTCATGAACCGCTTTTGGCTGGTTCCGTACGGAACCGGCCGGTTCAGTCACCGAACCAGTCAGTTCCGTACGGAACCGGTTTTCCAGAATAAACCGGTCGGTCCGTACAGCAGTCGTATGGCGCTGTACGGCTGGCCAAAAACGTTTTTTTTTTTAAATCAAAAAAAAAAGGGAAGTGGGTCTTGGGGGGATGAACCTAGACTACCCTAAACACTCCCACGAAGCTATAAAAAGACCCCCACCCCCTCTCTTTCACTCACACTATTCATTGGAGTCTTTCCAAGTTTCCAATATTCGAATTCTGAGTTTGTGCTTTGGGGTCTTTTTCCTTCTATTCTTTGAGTGTTTATTGCTGAGGGTCTTCGAGTTGGTTGTTAGGATGATTTGAAGGGAGGATTGAAGGCGCAACCAATTGCAAAACAGGACCCCTGAATCGTCTTCCATATTCCTGGATGATAGTGATGCCTTAGTAGATTGGGTTGTGGAGACGCAGCCACCAGCATTTGACACTGACAATGAAGACCTTTCATGGATGGATTTGGACCAACTTCCACAATAGCAGGATGTGGAAGCTGATGTCAGGTGCCTTCTGGACCAGGGGAGTCAAGTCAGGTGGCCCAAGTCCAGACTCCGCATATTGAGGATCAAGATGTAGATGATGGCTCAGAGTCTGAGTCAGAGGCCTCTGAGCCTGAGGATTCAGATGATTAGATTGTTTAGTCTTTAACTCTAGTCTTTTTATAGGCCATTTAGAGCCTTTTTGATGATGTATTTTGATTCAAACATGTATTGCACTCAGTGCTAACAGCTATTTTGGTTCTATGCACTCTTATTTGCTATATAAATGAGATACTTTTCATATTTTGTGTATAATGGTTTCAATTCACATGGATGCACATGAATATATATATATAATTTTTCAAAATTTGAATATTTTATGTATTTTTGGTGGACCGGTTTTATGATCCATTTTTTTTTCTTCGGTTTTGGTCTTGTTTCGGTTCACAGGGTTGGCCGGTTCGACCATCGGTTCGGTTTTTGTAACATTGGTTTGAGCCCGTTCAAACATCGCCGAAAAGCTCCCGCCGAGCTCTTCGCAATGGAGTCACTTTCATCAGAATCTGAGACAGTCAATTTTTTCTCGATTACAAAGATCCACCTGGATCAAACCTCCCCACAAAAAGGACTTTAAGACCCCAAAAGTTTACATACAGGGATTAGACTCATTATAGACTCCCATACCCTTTGTTACCCAACAAAAGGCTTAAAAGCTCACTATGTTGCATACATAAGCGATGCTATACAAGATCATCACTTTTTCAAATTTGCCCAACTATGGGGGTCTTATATACAACATGTGTTTTACAAATTACAATAATCAACGATTTAAATAAGCTGCCCAACTCTTACTCAGTCGGGTTAATAGGTTTTCTTTGTTTTGTTGATTTTATGCTTTGTGGACCTTACTGGCATGCTCCGCTTCCTCATTTGCTATTAGCTGCACAGGTGCCTACATAATTTGCTTGCCCTTCTTTGGACCAAGCTCTGGATGGAGCTTCGAGCACTTTTCGACCCAATGTCACTCATATTACAATGAGCACAATAGTTCTCTCTCTTGGACAACGAACCTTCCTTGCCATTCTCCACTTTTGGACTCAGAGAGTGATCTTTATGCTTGATCTCCTTCCTGGTTGAAATGCCCTTACTGTACAAGGATTTTCTTTTCGAACACTTGGCTACACAGTGGTTATTTATTCCACAAAAAGTGCATGGATATTGATACCATAAATTCTGTGTCGCATGGCCATACTTGTAATCAAGGAATATGTTGGAATACTTATGTTTGTTATACCTGTTAGGGCTGTCCTTTGTGCAAGATTGACGAGGTGAATCTGTCTTCACTCCTTCAGAATGTCCATCTCTTTCTGGAGATGTCTGGCATTCTTTCCTGCCGCTTCTTCCCTAACTGAAAGATTGTAGGTTTCTTGATTTCAACTTGCACTCGCTCTCATCATGGAGTGTTGTGTCACCTTTTGGTACGGGTTGTTTCGGAAGAGCTACTGGCTTGGACTCTTCTTTTGAAGCTTTGCTTGCTTCAACTGCTTTGGAGCATTCTCCAACCTCCTCTTCACTGTATCCCAAACCTGCAAATCGAGGCCTTTCTACCAACTCCAGTGGTTGAGTGATGCTTTGGCCAGTAATGCCAAGTCCTCCTCCTTTATAACCCATCTTGGTAAGGAGATTTATGCCCACACCTTTAGTGTGTCTTTCAAAAGCACCAAATTAATCATTATGAAAAGAAGGAACTAAACATGGAGCATTCTTTACCTCCGTTCCTGTTTGTGACTCTTGGTCATCTTCTTGAAGTTTGACCACCTGCTCATTCTGTCCTGTTTTGTATGAAGTTGTAGATGAAGCTTCTAGGAAACCACCTTTGTCATTTGGTGCCTGGAGAGCGTCCTCTATTATCTGACAAAATGGACAAGCATCGGTATTTCACACCAAGAACCGTAACTGGTATACCTGCCATGGCCCCAAGTTGGCCTTGTCTTGGATGGACTTTTGGCTGCTTTTGTAGTGGAGCATTCTCCAACTTGCTCCTCTACTTCCTGTTCCAAAAGAAGTTGCAACTTCCTCTTTTCATCTTTTGCAACTTCAAGAAGCCTTTTGAGCTCGACCTTCTCTGCTTGAATGCATTGATTGATTTCCTCCAATTCTTGGATCCTCTCACGCTTCAGACGTTTTCCCATGATGATGTTCACAACTTGGAACTCTTGTTCGACCTACTCTGATACCACTTGATCCGAAATTTTTTGTGGGAACTTTCTCAAACAAAAATATTCGACGAAGGATCTTTTACTGACGATTATTTGCATGTGAATGGGAGCAAATTATGATTTTGAGCATCTTTAAGTAAATCAACCAAGTGAGATCAATAACCAAAATCACACATTCAATTTTACACACATGTGATAATGGAGTTCACAAGACTATACTGGCTACGGCTTTGGGCCTACTCTAAAATAGTGACCAATCCATTATGACGAACAAAATGCATAAAAGTTGATTACATCACAAATGGATTTCACTTGCAAGAAGTCTTTACCAATTGCTCATTGTTTGGACCGCATAACAAATGCCTCTGAAAAGCCACACTCTCCTTTAGATCCTTCATCGTTGTACTTCGGATCGAGAATGTTGAAGGCCAACACTTGCGTCAATATGCAAATCTATAGCTTCTTCTTCTGCACAACAACTGTCTCTGAAAGGCCACACTCTCCTTGAGATCCTTCACCTTTGTACTTCGGATCGAGAATGTCGAAAGATCAACAATTGCATCAATGTGCACAGCTGGAGCTGATATTCACACGACCATATATCAAGGTTTTCAGCCCATTTCCATGTCACGTGCCTCGGCCCCTTGATGCCCTCGACCTGCTCCTGTGGCTTCGACCCTTGTGTCAATGGCTTTCCCATGACCTGCCTTGTGTTCCATAGCTCGATGCTAAAGCGTTTATATAGCACAAGGGTGGTCATAACTACACCCCACTTTTCGTGGCAACAAACCATCTAAATGTGCCAAATCAAAACCATCGCCAGCTTAACAAGGCATATTGTTATAACCATGGAATCATGCCATCGAGACTTGAAGTGTTGTGACTAAATGTGGCACTACTGCCAACCATATATAACATACTCCAACCATATATAACATACACCAAACTTTTCATCTAGTTCCCTTACATTGAGATGCCGAGATGAGCATCTATTATGGATCACTATTGTATCATGGACAACAGGTTTGTTCCCCATGCCATTACTGAGTTTTAGGACACTCAGAGAGATGATCGATGTAGCCATTTAGCCATTTATACAGAGCAGTCAATATTGCCCAGAGTTACAGCAACAGTTTCAGAGGACAGATGTTGGTTCAGATATTGTGCATTCAGGTATATGACTCAGCAGGTATATTATTGTGTTATGGTTATATTGCTTTTATATTCATTCTTGTAGCATGTCTTAGCATTTAGTATCATGATCTGGCGATCATATAGATATGTGGACCTGGTTGTATCATTATATATATTATATTGTCCCCACTCAGACTTAGAAGTTCGTTATCCATACTCATTGGTTTTACCCTCCCTAGGGAGAATAGAGGTGATCATTCCCACCATACTTTGGTTTGCTAGTGCTGGTCTCATTATTCACTGTCTTCATCTATCCATTACCTCTCAGTTTGTTTATTACCCTGACTTACTACTTGACTAGTGGCATGGAGGACCTTCCCCCACTTTAGCCTCTGTGTTGGATAAGCTTCCTTTTTTCTTGTGTCTCGGCTCTAAGTTGGTGACAGAACTTACCTTTGGTGAGTTGGATTGTAGTCCTAAATCATTCTGGTCGGTTGTCCCGATGTTTGGCACTGGTACGAAGTCCCCCTAGTCACTTAACATGTGTTGGCTAAAACTGAAAGCTCATGTACTACTTATGGAAACTTATGTAAATTCGCCCATGGGAATTGTAAACTCTAGAATGTGTTTTCTCAACACACGTGAGTAAAGGGCAAGAGCAATGAAACACTATAAATACTCCTTGAAGAGTATAAGAAAGGTCCAAAAAAACAATGGTTCTTAAACTCTATATCTAAACAATTGCTGACCTTATGTATATGTATGAACATGCCTTGGATGCAAGCTGCAATTAGTTGTGCTTCTTAGCACACCTGAGATCCGAAGGGTTATGTAGGCCAAAAAGGCCATAAAGTGAAATCAATGGATCCTAATAAACTTGGATCATCTTTAAAAGTAGACATGGTGCCTAAGTTGAATAAACACTCTTTAAACAACTTACCCATCTGTGAGACACTGCCATCCCCCGTGTTACTGCTTGTCCAACATATGTTAGAGTGTGTATTCCCTTTCCATTTCCAAAGTGTCACAATGTCAAGTCAATAGTCATCCCTTAGCCTAGCCTTTTAATTTTTAGCCCTCACCCTTCACTAGCAAATTGATCACAACT
The DNA here is from genome assembly GCA_027924585.1 of Larix kaempferi. NCBI lineage: Eukaryota > Viridiplantae > Streptophyta > Pinopsida > Pinales > Pinaceae > Larix > Larix kaempferi. The sequence continues at coordinate 9,356,752 of BSBM01000066.1, read as the reverse complement.
ATGAAGTGAGTATGGTCTTGAAAGTCTAGTCTGAGTCATAGTAAATATTGAAAACTCTTTATATTTGGTTTTGGATCGCCAGTAAATGATTACTTCTTGTTATAATTGTTACTTGAATGAATTGTAGAGCATGCTTTAACCTTTGGCACTTGCAGCAGTTTTGATGATAGCTTGAGTTATATTATTGGTCATGTTGACTTGGTCAAACTTAGTTTGACCAAAAGTCAACCACAGGACATGAGGTGGCAGACCTAAGATGATGCAGAGATATGATATATGGTCTGGTACATGTCACCAGATGTTTCTATGCAGTGGTTTTGAGGCTTATGATGATGATTTGTGCTTTTCAGCACTTTTACAGATTATTATTATTTGGTCTGTCGGGTATGTTGGATATTTTATATGATCATGCAGAGATCTATATGGTGTATGAGTACACATCTTAGATGGATTTGGGCTCTCTGAGTCCAATGAGACAGTCTGTTTTAAGTTCCGGGCAGTTACAGTGATTTTTGGCCTCAGTTAGGCATCCTAGTGCAGTTTTGGCTTGTCAGATGGCCTGTTAGAGTAGAGGTTGGTTTTGATTGGTTCACCTGGGGCGCTGTGCATGGAGGGGGTGGTCCAGCCACTTGTTATTACCATATTACCCCCCTCCCAGAGAGCCTGGTGGGCTCACCTTGACAGCGCAGGCAGTCCATGAGGCAGTTTGGGTAGTTTCACACTTCCCAAGGTAGATTAAAAATGGTAAAAATAGCTATTGAAGGATTCGATGTGAGCTACTGAGGCAAGGGATTGGCATGGGATGATCTTTGATGATGAGTTGGATGTCTTCTACACCTTCTCCAGTAGTTTCAGCTTTCAGTGGGGCCTACACTCGTCACTCTGGCATTTTTATGGATTTCTGGAGCCTCCTAAGGCTCACGACTTTCCCAGAGAGGCACGATTTGGTGCTTAGATTATTATTTTGATGCTATTGGGCCATGGGGATTGACCAAGGGTGCTAGATATTACCCCTTGGACCCACCATGAGCTAGATCTTATGTTTATTCATTGACATTTGGTGGGACCCCCTCTCCTAGGGCGATTTGGTCCATTGATGTATTGTATTGTTATATTGATCCATGTACTTTTATGTTGAGCTCATCTCAACCATTGATTAGATCACTTTGATCTTTTAATCTTAGCCATCCATTCAGAAGGTGGTTAGGGTTTTGGTGTCTCTCCATCCTATTTAAGGGAGAGAGCTCCTCATTGTAAAGGGACTTTTGGCTCTGGATTATTGGAATAGAAAATTATTATTGCATCTACTTGTTGTGTTGTGGTGAATGCTTTTGGAGTGCGACTGTTTGTTCTTCCTTTGCACTGGGTTATTGGAGATTATCTTGTTATCATTTTGTTCCATGTATTTTTCAACTACAGGTGGAGGCCGATTTGCTTCAAGGAGGTTGCATTGGTAGGGGAGACTCTCCCTGCCTCTTCTTTGGGGTCTCTTCGTTGGTAACAGGGAGTATTATTGTCTTAGTACCTTCTACTTCATGTTGCTATTGCTATTTGCTTGTATTTCCTCCCTTCTTGATCTCATTGATTGAATCGACTTTCCTTGGTTTGACAGGAAGAGGACGACGCACGTGTGAACTAAGGCATCATATCGGGGCAAGAAAAATCAAAGATCTCTCATTTGATCTCTGCCGGAACATTCCTCAACAACATGGCAACCTCATCCATCACTCAGGTATGATCTCAAGGTAAGTTTCTCATTCCATTGATCTATCCATTTGTCTAAGTCATTCAAAACCCTCATTTAAAATCAACTAAAATTCTAAGAAAATTTTTATTGATCAAATCCCTTGGTCAATTGGCAAATCCTTTCTGGGTATTGTAGATTGGGCACATTGTGAAGTGGGTTCTCAAAAACGTCTTGATTGGGTGACTCCATAGGCCCAAACCCCAAGGCACTGATCTCTCCAAGCCCTCACGACTTTCCTGGGTTGTCCAATTTCCCTATGGGTTGATCCCTTTTTGGTTGCTTGCACACTCAGACATTGTCATATCCCTTCATCAAGCATAGCTAGAAAGCCCTAACTGTCAGATCTATGTTTTGGGGCACTTTCCCTGTTTTAAGGGTCACGTTTCCCAAGGCAGTTGATTTTGACCATTTTGAACTAGCTTTGAATCCTGGAATCATACATAATTATAGAATTACTGTGTGTTATCTTTCCCTATCATTTCACACCTTTCCTAAGTCTCCACAGTGGTCCTACTTCCTTAATTCTAGGGTTCCATACCTATCACCCTACGTACTTCACTTGATTGATCTGATTTGGTGATTGGGTTGATCTCTCCTGTCGGGAGTAGATCTGGGTCTCCCCCTTGCTATCTTGGCTTTGATAGCTAAAGCGAAGAGTGCCTTGGTTGGCGTGACAACCATCCTTTTGGGAACTAGGGCTCTCTTGGTTCACCACTTTAGTTGCTTGTCCCCTCTACCATCCACCTTGGATCCATCTGTAGGGGCAACTACAAGATTGGTGATAACAGAAGGGTTGTCATACTTGGTTTAGCACACCTCTTTTATGCTCACTTGGACCTTCTTCTCCATTGTATGACCTCTCCTCTTGGTACATATGTGCTCACATCACCATGATGTCATACCGGAGAGCTTTACCTTGCTAAAGGGGAGGACCTTGAGGGATCTACATTGTTGAGGTTAGTAGGGATATGATGTCCTCCCCCGACTCATCGCTTCACATGTATGAAGCCAATTGCACCATTTTATCATTGTTTTTAGTCTTTTGGTTTAATCCATGGGTTGTGGGTGACAAACCCTAGAATTAAATTATTTTACTTTTTAGTAAGGTAGGATCTAAAGTTAAGTTAAGTCAAGGAAGCCTCATATAAATAAGGCTTCTAACTTTCATTTGTAAAGATGGACAAGGGTTCAAATATGTACTTTTCTCTTTTAATCTTGGTATATTGGAGCTTCAAGTGATGCACACCTCTTTGGATTGTGATGAATCGTGAATTTTTTAGGGTTTCTACTATCTTGCAAGTTGATCCTAAGAATAGTTGTAATAACTCGTGGCTAAGTAAGGACCTAAGAAGTATCTCTTGCTCTCTTTCTTGGCTGACGTTGGTAAGATCTCTCCATTTTCTTGTTTGACGTTGCTTTTGCACCTTGAGCAAGGTAAATTAGGTTTTTTATCGACATCTTGTCAACTTTGTGATGAGACCGTCCTCTTGAAGGAGCTCTCCACTTTGGGCCTTGGAGTTCATCTTTTGCCCTAATTAGGGTTTTTGGCTTCTTCGACCTAGTATCGTGTTACTAGCCTCTTGCCCTAACTGATAAATATTGAATAGCCAAATTGAGTAGGGACGATGACCTGGATCGCTAATTGCCCTAGGGTTGAAAAGACTAAGGTCATAACCCCTTCTCCTTCACTTTTTTTTTTAAAATTGTATTTTGTACATTTATTACAAAAATCCAAAAAACTATAATATAGAAAAGCCCTAAAAATTAGAAAATACATATCTCAAAAAATACTTGGAAATTGGAAATTTTATTCCCACAAAAAGATGTGCCCTAGTTGAATTAATGGTGGATCTTGAAGGGCGTTTTGATCCTGTGGTTGATTTATGTGATATTTTGATATTTGTGCCAGCTAGGGTTTTGTATTGCAGATATGTTATTGCAGGTACAATAGGTATATCAAGGATTTTTGCTAAGTTTGAAGGCCTGAAAAGTGGGTTTCTAGGCCTGTTTTGACCCCCGGGGTGTTTGAGGTTCATTGGAGAATGTGTTAAGCTGGACCACACTCTATTTGAGGGCTGTTACAAAGCTCATATCAGGTCTGATATCCTATTTTCAGAACTGTTTTGAGGCCACTCCTTCACCCTATTGCACATCTCCCCTAACCTACTTTGCGAGGTACACTTCACATGGTAAGGTTCACATTGTTTTGACTGATTTTTATCAACTTTTCTGAGATATATTCACTGCTGTGATCCTATAACAGCAGTAGCAAATTGATGTTATATTTGTTGGGATCCATGATAAAGCTCTTTAACTCCTCCCTCTCTTTTAGTGATTATTATGCTCAATTGTTGCATTGATCTATGTCGAGAGGTTTATTGGGAAACATGTTTGTGTATTGTCTAGGGAATCACAATTATTGTTCACCAAGTTTTAGGGACTCCCCCTTGGTCTTAGGAGTTGACCTAAAGCATTCAAGAATCTAGGTTGTGGTGACAATGGGCTCTAGCTTCCCCTGTGCTTGCCACTTAGCGCACCGTGATCTTTGCCTTTATTGTGGGTGCTACTTTGAGCGATAACATGATTGATGTTGTCGACGAAGCTAAACAAGTGGCACAGTTTGCCGGAGCTCTGAGAAAACGAGCCTTCACGTGGTTTATGAACTACACGGAAAATCATAATAGGGCAAAGAACGAAATCAAATAGAATTTCTTTGCATTTTTCAAAACTGAAGATAACAAGCATTTGGCAGCTTAGAAATTGAAAGAAACTAAGCAACTACTTGGAGAATCTGTTCGTGATTACAATAAAAGATTTAAAGATCTTCTCAGTCAGATACCATACGCGATAGATGATCGGTTATTGGTTCAGTGGTTTATTGCAGGACTACGGCTCAGAATCAGGTCACCTCTGAGAATGCATGAGATTAAAACCTACGAAGAAGCTCTCAGGATAGCTCAGCGTATTGAGACTGATGATGAATGGGTCACTTCGACCATTGATAGAGGCTGGAAGAGAGAATATATATGATACAAAAGTCTATTAAAGACCTCACAATACAATGATTAGAGATATGGTGCACAAATTGTCTGCATGAAGGCCATACCAAGGACAATTGTAGGAAGCTTGTCCGCCGACAACAAGACACTAGGCCATTACATACAGAGAGCTTTTGCGAAATTTGTGAATGTCCAACTAACCATATAGCCTGCGATTGCCCTCACAACTTGAAGAATAACAAGAGCAAATGGTGCGCTATTTGTGAAGAAACATCCCATAACATGTCCGAATGCCAACTGAATGCAAGAAACAAACTGAATGTCCATCACACTCAAGCAACTGACCAGAATCAACAAAACAATGGATACCGAAACAATGGGTACAATGGTCAAGGAGGATATGGTGGACGAGGTGGCTACAACAACCACAGAGGCTTTAGGGGGTGCAATGGAAACAGGTGGGGTCGTTTTGGTGGTCGACGAAGAAGATCACATTGCTTCATATGCTACAAAAGCAACCACTTTAGTCCCAATTGTGCCCTGAAAGATAGAATTGACTTAAAATTCTGTACAAAATGTGGTATAGGGTATCATTCATTAAAAGATTGTCCGATCATGCTAGAAAAAAATCGGAATAAAAAGAATGTCCTCCTACTACAGAGCTGCCTGAAGTACACAGGTAAATTCCAAAAAATTACAAGTAATCACGAGATCAGGTAGCACCACAGGAAATGACAATGTCCAGGAAAATCCTATTGCAAGAGTAGAAAAAATAAAGAAATGGAGTACCGAAACCCCAGGAAGCAAAATGAGATATCCAAGGAAGCACTAAAGCTATTCCGGGACATCGTCCGAGAAGAGGAATTACATGAAGTGGCACAAGAACATACGAATAGAAGTGCTGTACTAAATGAATTTCTAGACTTATTAACTAAAGAAGAAGCGATCGGCAGGTTAATCGAGTTGTTAAGTCTTTTAAAATCTAATCAAGAAAATGGCAGGAATTCAAAAACGGTAGCCCAACTGAATCAGGAAGCGAAAAATTTGGAGGATCAGGACCCTTTAGTTGACCTATAGATAGAAAATGATCAGTTATAGAAGAGTATAGAAGATTATTAGAAGTCCAACAGTGACGATGGAATGTCTTCTTCTCTTTGCCTCTTCATCTTCCTTTTTATGCATCTATTTTAAGATATGAACAGCCAGGAAACAAATTGTTTCCTATTCCCTTGATAGGTTATTATGCACCTCCCTATGATTGCAAACAGGTTTGTGGGTGGTAGTGGATTGATAGGTGTGTTGTAAGCTTCATGCTGTTCATATCTCTCTGTACAGCTCCATCTTATTAATAAATTTGAAGTGTTGTTGCTGCCTGATCTATTGTACCAATGTATCTGATTGTATCTATGAATTTATCTCTGTTTTTGTATGATATGCTGAAGTATCTATCACACTATCTAGTGACTATATTTGAGTTGAGCTCATCATAGCTGTTTCTGTGATTGCACTGATTCCGCTAGCACGTGGTTGGATCAAGAAGGAGCACACTGAAGAGTTAGGGAAGTGAATTTCTAGGGTAAATAGGTCTTAAAAGGGGAAAATGTTTTTGCATTGACTTAGAGGTTTAGGACCTAGGAGGCTGGGTGGAGGTGGATTAGTCATTTCAATTGAGGATATGAGAACTTGTGGTACTATTTAGTGCACCTTTGGAGTCTAAACCTAAAGGTAAAGTGAAGCCATGGACAGCTCTAGTGGGGATGAACTTGTGGACTACAGGGGTTTTGGCCATTGTACCAATGTTATACTCCACCGGATGTCTTTACCAGGTGTATGAGATACAAAATAGCTTACAAATGCCAATTTTGTGTGCTACATTAAGTTGCATTGCTGCTATTTGAAGGCCAAGTTTGTTAGAAGGCTACATTTTGCTACACTCAATTACTCGTATGACTTGAGATTTTCATGTTAGAGGGTGGTTATTTGGCAAACCTTGCCAGGAGTGTTGATATATGATTATCTATGCTTTCTTTAGCATCTGTCTGACAGTAATCAAGACTGATTTATTTATGCTAGAAAGACTTATATTAGGAAGAAATGTTTGCGTTTTGGAAATGAATCTTTTGGCAGTATCCAGGCACTAAATAATATATAGTTGTGTTTGTCAATATCCTAATAAAACTGTAGATGCTGCCAGAGTGATGAGGAACAGTGGAGATCCATAAATTACCTTGTCAACTATGCGGTTTAATAATACCTGTTCTGTGAGGCTTATTGGACAATAATACTGTTGCAAATGATACCTGCAGGCGAGGACCATTGATATTGTCAAATTATTATTAGACATTGGTGGATAGATTACTGTCATTCTTTATCAATTATGGCAGACAAAAGGATCTTGTGTGGGAGTGCAAAATGCTGAGGTGAAAATGAAACCCAATTCTTTTTCTCATGTCTGATTGGCTGTCTAGTACCAGTCTTCATAAGTAACAATCATCTTTGGTGGTTATACTGGATTTCAGGTACACTGCCAATAATGAACATTGCCCTCTATACACCGTTCCCTTAGACGTTCAGTTTCACCAATGTGCTTGTAATGATTCTTTTATATTTTGATGATTGAATACCAATCTTTTGTCGACATTATTAAGCTACATTTCACAGGTGCTAGCTGGTAGACCTGTAATAGAAGGTTCTTCCAAGATTGTAAATTTAACTGTGTTTTAATTCAGCATGTTAATTCCTTAGTGAATCTTCAGGTGGAAATCCACTGGCCCCGTTTTGGATTCTGCCAGAAGGAGCAATATAGCTGGGAGAAGTGATGCACAGCAGCAAGCAGGTAATTTATGACCGACGGCAAGCAATGTGTTTGTGGTCTTGTGTTTAGTTGTAACTTCTAAGCTTATTGATGGATGACCTTAGATTGCATATCTTGTTTTTCTAGGTGATGATATCTGGAAGAGACAAGTAATATGATATATAATAGTATGTAATTTTGTTATGATTTTTTGCATTCTACATTGTATTTCCTGCATATAAAAGTATGAATGTTGTATTGAGTAACCATGTGGGAATGCAGTTTTCTGAGCAATATATTAGAGCTCTTTCCTTGTGGTTTCTTATCTGGTTGCTGTGTGGCAGGTGGATTTACAAATTTTAATCCGGTCGATTGTCAAACAGTGTCTGCAAAGAACATGAGTAACTGGATAAGTGCAGACTCGGAAGACGAAGGAAATGAAGGTGAACCTGATTTATGTGTTCAATCAACACCACCACGGAAAATGCATTGGAATGGATGAGGATACATTTGGTTTTTTAAATTTACCAACTCAGAGCTAGAGTTTGCATCCTCTTTAGAACAATGAGTCAAGAATTCAAGTCTTCTCAAAACCTGTGCTGTACGGAATTAGATGATGGAAATTCGTAGCATGGAAGGTTGCTCTCATTATGATAGGAATTCAAGTGGCTAGAAATTCCAAAAATATTTGCTAAATAGCTTTTATATTTATGAAGCTTGTGGATAATGGTCAATATCTATAAATGCCCTATCATTCTAGATTGTTGGTAATAATGTAATGTGTTTTATTTATTGCCAATTGAGAGGGTTGGGACTAATCTTTTTTGATATACAATACATAGAAATCTGGATGTGGTATGTTAACATTGGAGCTGTATCGTTCAACGAGAATTGGAAACCTCCCACCATGAGTGAGCTAGGGGGGTATATGCATTTGGTCTTGAACCTAAGACTTCTCAAGACTTCTCGAAGTTGCGAAGCTTTCATACAAGGGTGATGAAACCATCTCACCCACAGGCCTAAGCTCTAATGTGTTAATATGTTGTCTTCCACATGTAGTTGAATCTTCAATCTTCTATGTACTTTGAACCAGTGTTGCCAATATCATGTTGAGCAATATAAGGTGGAGGGTCCATTATATAATTTATTGGTAATATCGGTGAAAATATTGGTAAGCTAAAAAAATGCAAAAATATTCATTCTTTTCAATTTTGAAAACATTTGTAGACAATAAAAGAAGGGCAGTAAAAACAAGTTGGTGGACATGCTATCAAGGACACCTACAACCAAGATCACAGGTTTAGGTACTCTTATGCATATGGAGTCTTTGACCCATGATGCATACAAGGAGGAATACACATAAGATGAGGACTTCAATGATGTATTTCAACAGCTACAAGGTCAATTCCATGTAGAAGAAGTGGACAACAAGGATGACTATCACCTCCACGATTGGTTACTCTACAAGTTGGACAAGCTCTATGTTCCTAAAGGTGAGAGATTGCAACTTAGTAGAGAGGCTCACACCTCCAAAGTTGCAGGGCATTTTGGTGTTGGGAAGACAGTTGCCAACTTACAAAGGTATGTTCATTGGCCTAGAATGCAAGAAGATGTAGCTTGGTTTATTAGAGGATGCATACTTTGTTGTACAAGAAATCCCAATAATAGGAAACAAGGTTTATACCATCCCTTACCTATACCTACTAGACCATGGGAGAGAATCTCCGTGGATTTTTTGGGTGGTTTGCCAAGAACCAGGAAGGGACATGACTATCTATTTGCGGTAGTTGAAAAGTTTAGTAAGATGTGCATTCTCATTGCTTGTACAAAGACCATCAATGGACAAGAAGAAAACAACTTGTTCTTGGAAAAGGTCTGGGTGCACTTTGGGATACCAAGAAGCATCATCTTAGACAAAGATACCATATTTCTCAGTTCCTTTTGAACTACACTCTGGGAAAAGATGGAGATTAAGTTGAAGAGGTCTATAGCTTTCTATCCGTAGACAAATTGGCAAACAAAAGTGGTGAATAGGACATTAGTTCAATGTTTGAGGGGTTATAATTAGAAGCATCCAAAGATTTGGGATGATAATTTGATATAAATCCAACACTGTCTTAATAGAGAAGACCGCACTTCCATTGGTAAGTCCCCTTTTGAAAATTGATTTGGATATCTACCACTTTCACCTCTAGATGTTGTATATGGACATCAAGGGGGAGAGAGGGAAGACACCACAGGTGAAGCATTTAGAGCCGAAAAATCCATTGATAAGTTTGGGCAAATCCATTCGCAAGTACATGAGACATTGAAGAAGTCATATGAAAAGTACAAGGCTAGACATGACCAACACAAGGTTGAGAAAAGATTCAAAGTGGGAGACAAAGTTTGGTTGCACTTGAAAACAGAAAGACTGCAAGGTCCTGGTAAGAAGATCAAGGCACTGTGGTATGGTCCTTTTGAAGTGTTGGAGAAGGTAGGCGATAATGCCTACAGACTTAGTCTACCCCCATATATGCACATTTATTCAGTAATGAATGTAGAAAATCTGAAATTCTTTGAACCATCCATGTTGGACTAGGAACCCGGGCGAGTCTTACTTTATGCGGGTGACTTAGTGCCAGATACTTAGGTAGAGTTAGTAAAAGATACCATTTTGTAGAAGAAATCTAGAACAACCAGACAAGGGCATTATAAACTCTGGCAGGTTGGGTTGAAGGGACAATTTCTAGAAAAGTCTAAATGGTACCCAAGGAGAAGGTAGAGGAAAAATTTCCTCATCTTATTGAGTAAAATATTTTGGGGACTAAAATCCTCCCAAAATGGGGAGGTATGATCCAAAATGGATTAATATATAATTTGCCATCTATTTTGGTGCTTGGGTGGAAAGATTGGACGAATTGGCTTGTAGGGCCCATTTTAGGGGTAGCGCATCGGGGCCTAGGCAGAACAGTCGAAGTTAGTCGACATGATGTAACGCCCTCCTCAGCACCTATGATTGATTAGACTATTGAGATCTATGATTGATCAGACTATTGAGACCTATGATTGATTAGACTATTGAGACTTATGACTGATTTGACCATTGAGGGCACTAGTTTGAAGTGACTCGGTTTTATAAACTTAGACCATGGAAATTGCTTTGAAAATTATCGTGTGAAATGAAAATGATTAGATGAATGATGGATATGCTCGACTGACTGAGAAATGATGATGAACGATGAAAATGCTTTATAATGAAAATGATGAATGCTTGATTGACTGAGACATAATAATGAATGATGAAAATGATGAATATGCTCGATTGACTGAGACATGATGATAAATGATGAATAATTTGTATGCTCGATTGACCGAGATACTAGAATGAATGATGAAAATATTTTATAGTGCAGCGCTACTAATGTGCGCTTGAGTGTGTGCAGTGGCAGGTAAGACGATTTACCGATTGATCCACAATGGAATTATAGGGGTCGTAAGTACGGAAAGAACACATAGGGGTACGACGACAAACTGTCGGCCTTGAATTAGAAATCCACGCACGGGTAGGAAGCCGTTTCAGCTCACTCGGGGAAGCGTGTGCCATACGGGCGAGGCCATAACGACTTGGTCGCGTACGATGAGTTGAGGGGTGCGCGATAAGGAGAACCTTATTCCTCAACAGCCCTTAGTCTCCAAGAAAGTGTAGTTGGAAGGTCACGGTAAAGATTCCCGTTTGCTACGCAGTGCTCCCCATAAGAAGAAAAAAATGGAATTGTCGGAAGGGCCTGCCGAAGAGGTACCTAGAAAAAAGAAAAATAGAAAAAGAAAATTACTCATGCATGCATAATTAAAATAATATATACGTGGAAGTTCTAGAAAATTTAATAATAAATTATCAGTGTTTTATTATTATTATTATCAGGACGATTATACTATTATTCTTGAGAAAGGAAAGTGAAAATTAGAAAAAGTTAATGTTCTTTTCTTTTATCATTAATTGAAATATAAATTAATTATTTCAAAAAAAAGAAAAAAGAAAAGAAAGGATTCTAAATAGATTAGAATATTTATTTAAATAAAATATTTTCTTTTATAAAGGAAAAAGAAAAGAAAAGATTCTACATATATTATAAAATTTATTTAAATACAATATTTTCTTTTATAAGGGAAAAAAAAAGAAAAGATTTGAAATAAATGAGAAAATATATTAAATAAATATTTTCTTTTATTATAAAAGAAAAAGAAATGAAAATATAGAATGAACATGTGTCTTTCTACAACAACTATATTTGAGAAGTCAAACACAACTAGGACTCTCTTAAAGACCACTACACCTATCTTGCACTGATTTAGGGAATTGGGTGCACACTTAAGATAGGAAGAGACACTTGTAACTTGAGAATGAATATTAATAAAATATTAAACTAAATAAATTATGTGCATGAGAAGACACATGGCACACAGACTTTTGTTATAAAAGAAGGGAGGGGAAGGAGAAAAGCATCTCTTGCTCCCTAGTGCTGGATGGGCACTGGAATCGAGAATTGATCTTGTGGTTTTTGTGCGTTGTGGGCTTAGCTTGACCGGGGATTGGGAGATCCCAGTGGAAAGCTTGCTTGTGTGTTCTTACGACCCCATTTGCTCGGGGTTCGGGAGGAAGAAGATTACTCTCGATACGGTAGGGAGGTCAACCGAGGGGTTGTCGATATCTCGTTGAACGTTGGATTGCTCTGAACAGCCAAATCAACCACTAATGCAACGGTTTTCAAACTCGACGACCCAAATCAGGTTACGTAAATTGTTTTCTTTATTTCCTTTTGTTGGAATCTAATCCATCAGGTTGGGAGACGAATAGTCATCTTGGGAGTCCAAGAGATTCTTTGGAATATGAATCCAAAGGGTCACATATTATTGTATTTATATGTGCATAACTTAATGAAATGTATTGCACTTTCACGCCATTCTATTTGTCTTTGTGTTTGTTATTTGGCTCAGTGTAAGCCAATCTGCTCATTTGCCCATTGGGCAACCTAACAGTGGTATCAAAGCTTTATGAGCCCCATGGCCTGTGATTAATGTCTGCTGCATTCCAAACTCTACCTGCGAGCCCTGTTGACCTTCAAACTGCATATTAAGAAAGTGAAACCTCTGCATGCATTAATTCTGCTAGACCTGCCTTAATTCTTCCGTGTACATCCCTGTGCACCTGTGTGTGACGGTTTGGCTTCTCCTCCTCTTTGGCCTCGAGCCCTTCATCGTGAGCCCTCCATCAGAGCCTCACCTTCTGCGAGCTGCGATTTACTGCGAGTTGTGCATTGGAGCCGTGCACCTTCTGCGAAGAAGAATCCCTCCTTCTGTGCCGCGTGTTCGTGAAGGCCCTCCTTGGCTCTCACCGTCGTGAAGACTCTCCATTCAATGCGACTTGCTGAAGAGTGTGACCTGCTGGAGAACTGCGACCTCCACTCTATGGGTACATGAGACCATAATCAAGTGAGATAATTGTTGCTGTATGTGAAGTTATGTTTTATTGATTTCTACATGAGGAGGCTAACGAAGAGTTGCGTGAGATACCACTATCTCTTATGCGTGGATATATGGCCATAGACTCTATTTGGAGACTCTGATTATGTTCTACTTTGTGACAATCCATTCTGGCTTTAGTCTTGTTGGGAGATGCTGGATAAGGACCGTGGTTGATATCATGCACAAAAATGTCTGAAATACGAATAACTGGAGGTGTGAGACTTCTTGCGAAGACAAACAGACTAGTATATTGCCACGTCAAAGGTTATTTTGAAGCTGCATAACTATTCAATTGGTATACTAATCGCCTGCAGAAGCTCACTGGTATACAAAAGCTCCCTTTGAAATTTGTTGCTGCCAGCCATCCATGGAATTGCTGTGTATTAAAGATTGTTGCATGTGAAACATATTTTTGCTGCATATATTGAGTTCCAATTATTTTGAATAATTGGTATGTTGAGGCATTAAATATATTGAAGGCTATGCTGCTGGGAATCGACCCCCCCCATCGAATCGATCCCAATTCGCACTCCGGACGGAATTGATGAGGAATCAATTCCGGAATCGCGATTCCTCATCGATTCCGCCCGGAATCCATTTTGTAATTCGCGAATTGGGTAAAAATAAAACGATCCCTGGAATATTGCAATTCGCTGCGGAATCGTAACTTCCGAGTCTATTCTGGATTGAATCCTCATTGAACCTGGGCATAAAAATCGAACCCTAAAACGATCCCGAGATCGATTCCGCGGACAGGGCGGATTTTTGGATTTTTTTTGGGGGTTCTTTTTGGTGGGCTAGGTCACTTTGGGCTAATAAAGGGTGAATGAGTCCATTTACTCATTTGCTTGATTGGGAAGAGTTTGAGCTTGGAGTGAGTTTGCTAGTTGTTTGAGAGCTTTGAGCATTGAGTGGGAGATTGAAGGGGAGAGCTTGCAAGGGAGATTGAAGCTTCCATAGAGACATTCAACCACCATTGAAGAGCTAAAAGGTAGGCTCTAAAAACTCATCTTTGTTTGTTTTTGCAATTTTTTTTCACTATGTTAAAAAAGGGAAAACTTGCAATGTTCTCTTCTCCTACTCTTTCCAATTTCTTCTTCCCCATCATTCTATTGCAGGGAACAAGTGACTCTCATCTTGAATCAAGAAACATGATAGGTATGTGGTTTTGGTTTTTCATTCCACTTCTCATTATGATGGTGTTGGGAAGTAGATGTGGTGGTGGTAGTGATGAGGGGGAAGAGGTAGAGAGTGATGCATACCAAGGAGAAGAGGAGGAAGAGGGTGATGATGATGAGGATGAGGGTGATGTGGGGCAAAAACAAAAAGACACAACACCTTTGTGGAAGTATGTGACAAGGCAAGGGGGAGGGAGAGGGGGTGGAACCACAAAGTTTGGATGCCCTCATTGTGGGAAAACATACACAGGTTCATATACCCGGGTGAGAAAGCATTTGTGTGGGGTTATGCCATGCGATGTAGGTAAGTCTCATGGAGTCAAAACTTGTGCCAAAGTGGGAGCTAAAGAGAGAAGCAAATACAAGATGGAAGAAGAGGTCGCTCAAAACAACTCCAAGAGATCGAGGGTTGATTCTGAATCCCCACAGAGAATGTTTGGTAGTGGAGCTGGATCATCGGCTCGATCGGGAGCCTCATCTCCCCATGGAGTCTCGCCTATACGAAGAACATTATCCGATTTCCTTGACCAAGGTTGTAGAGATGATGTGGATTCAAAAGTTTATAGGTTTCTCTATGCATGTGGTGTGCCATTCAATGTTCTTCGCTCACCCTATTGGCATGAAATGGTTCAAGCCATCAATGGTGGCCCTCAAGGATACAGAAGCCCTGGGTATGACAAAGCTAGAGCCGTGGGACTTGACAGGGAAAAAGACAAAATCAATAGTGCTCTTGGAAAGTTTACAAATGATTGGTCCAACTATGGGGTATCCATTGTATCTGATGGGTGGACAAATGTTAAAGGCAAGCCATTGATAAATATTCTTGGCGTTTCTGCTAGCGGTGCGGTCTTCCTTTTAGCCCATGACTACTCAGATCTCTACAAGACCGCTATTAATATTGCACAACCTTTACTTAAAACCATTCAGGAGATTGGGCCATACAATGTCATTCAAGTCATCACTGATAATGCTGCTAATTGTAAGGCAGCAGGAGCAATCATTGTGGATAAGTATCCCAACATATTTTGGTCAGGGTGTTTGGTTCACACATTGAACCTTTTGATGCATGATATTGTTAAGATGAAGGACAATAATTACCGATGGATTGGTGCCTTGTACAAGAGAGGTAAGAAAATGATCAAATTTATTACCAATCATAGCATGGCCCACCACATTTTTCGCAATCACTCTAAGTTGGAGCTATTGAAGATTGTAAAGACTAGATTTGCTAGTTACTACCTCACCTTCAAGAGGCTTTTGAAGGTAAGAGATGTTAGTTTTTGTACCTAGGGATGTGTTCCCCAAGTGACATTTGCCTAATGTCACTTAGAAGGGGGAAAAAGGTGACCCTCACATTAATTGCACTTAATGAGACTTTATAACATCAAAGTCACTTTTTGATAAATTTAGGTGGGTGAGTGAAATTATTTATTTATGAGAAATAAATGGAGCATTTAATTTCATCCATTGATTTAAATCAATCTCAACCACTAGATTTAGGAAACCCTAGGGTTTGATAAAAAAGGCATGAGGGAGGCATTTTGACTCATTCTTGAGATGAAAGTGAAGAAAAAGAGAGCTAGAGAGAGCAAGAGACTGAGGGCACGAATTCCTAGGAGCCATTAATGCAGGGTTCAGCTGGCACGCATTCGAGGGCATTTTTGCTGAGCATTTATTGCACCGTACGGATTCATAACAACAGGTATTTCTTCAGTGGGCACACATCTTGAGGCAGTGGGAGTTAAGCACAGAAATCGAGACACTGTACATCAGCATTTAATGTTGTTTGTACAACACAGAAATCGAGGTGTTTATTGCAGCAGTTTGTTGGCACAATTTTCAAGGTGAAACAACAGCACAAATCTCGAGGTATTTTCTGGGCACGGTTTCCTAGACATCACACATCCTGAGGACAATCTGGGCACAGAACCCGAGGACTGTTGCACAATTTTCGAGGTGGTAGTTTGGGCTCAGAAACTGAGGTTTGCTGCACGGTTTTTGAGGCAGTTTGAGAGCACAGAAATCGAGATTTTCTGCACAGATTTTGAGGAGAATTGTACTGTACGGACTTTGTACTTTCTGCACAGAAATTGAGGCACTCATATGCACAGAAATCGAGGTTGCAGTTTGGCACAGATTTCGAGATAATTTGCTGGGTGAAATTTCATGGTGGAGATAAGTAAAATTTTTGCTGTAAAATTTATGTACTAAGATTTACTGAAGAAATAAGAATCTCTTTCTTACTGGTTTTCCCCGTGGGGGTTTTTCCAGGGCATAGTTGCCGAAAATTCCAAGTCTCTATCTTTTGTGGTGTGCATGTTTAAATTTATTTTCTGTCTGTTAGAATGAATTTTCAGCGTGTTTAATTGTCTCAGAAAATTTCATAAGTAGTTTGCAGCCTATGCAAAACCGACTGTAAATGAAAACCACTGAAATGTTGACATAAACCAGCAAGCAGAAAACTCAAAAAAATTTACATGGTATCAGAGCGAGGGGGCAGAAAACAGTGATATTTTTGTAGACACACAAAAATATCTAGAACTCGGAAATTTTAGTATTTTCTTCTGTTAGTGAACAACACTTTGTTGGGTTGGCTGAAAGATGGCTACAGGACTTAGGTTGGAGGATAGGCTGAATGGGATAGTGAACTTTGTGCCATGGAAGGCCAGAATTTTACTGATATTAGAGGAGAATGAACTATGGGAGGAAGTGGTTAGGAATACTACAGCAAACCCGGTTCAAATTCCCATTGCTACAGATGCAGCAGCACTATCAGCCTTCAACAAGAAGGACTGTAAGGCTAGGAGGATAATCCTTGATGTAGTTAAAGACCACATAATCCCTCACATTTCAGGCAAGACTAAGGCACACTTGATGTGGACAGCTTTGACCAGTTTGTATGAGAGTACCAATGAGAACCGGAAGATGGTTCTCAAGGAGAAACTCAAGAGTATAAAGATGAATGGAGGAGAGGGATTCACAGCATACCTCACTAGGATATCTGCAGTTCGGGATGAACTGGCAGCGGTTGGGGAGGTGGTATTTGCTACTGAGCTTGTACGTACAACAGTGAATGGGGCTTCAAAGCCCTGGGGTGCATTTGTGTAGGCCATAGTGGGTAGAGAGAACCTACCGTCTTGGGTGAGACTGTGGGATGACTTTGTGGAGGAGGAGACCAGGAGAGGTCTCGTACAGGGCAGTTCATCTCAGAGTGGGGTAGATGAGGAGAACGTGGCATTGACAGCAAAGGGGAAGAAGAAGAAGGTTCCCAAGAAGGGTAGGGCCAAGCAGCAGCAACAGGCTGGGCAGAAGGACTTGAGTAAAATCTAGTGCTATGGTTGTCAGACGTTTGGACACTATGCTTCACAGTGTCCAAACAAGAAGAAGAAGAAGGGACAACAGACAGCAGCCTCAACAGAGGTTGATGACTTTGGAGACAGGTTTCAGAGGGAGTTTTCCCTATATGCTGGACAGATTGAGAGAGAGAGAGTCTCTTTAGCCACCGACACATATATGGATATGGAGATTGAACATTCATTATTGGCAGGCCATCAGACGAGTCCATCCACCACTAGTACTTGGTACATTGACAGCGGAGCCTCGAGCCACATGACAGGTGCTCGAGAGTTGTTCTTTGAGCTATCACAGACAGGTAGAGATGTGGAGGTTGTACTTGGAGACAATGCCATTGTTAGAGCAGTTGGTCAGGGGACCATTACATTTCAGAGGGAGTCTATGAGTCCCATGATTCTGAGGGATGTGTTGTATGTCCCTGGGCTGAAGAAGAACCTTGTTTCAGTTTCCACTATTGAGGACAGGGGTCTTGGAGTGTGTTTCTCAGATGGGAGAGTGCAAGTTTTCCCCAGGACTACAGGTGTATCTACCCCCATGGACATTGGGGTTAGATGTGGAAAGCTGTACAAGCTATTGTTTCAGCCGTAGCATGCTCTAGCACACGGCAGCAATAGTGAGCTATGTGAGCTATGGCATCGGAGGATGGCCCACCTACATCACTCAGCTCTGAGATTGTTGAGGAGCATGGTTACAGGTTTACTCGAGTTCAACACTGAGTAGAGTGATGTGTGCAGGGGGTGTGCTTTGGGAAAGTACACCAAGACTGCTTTTCCAAGCAGTGACACGAGAGCAGCAGGGGTGCTTGACTTGATCCATTCTGATATTTGCGGTCCTATGTCATCGGTCTCTTTTACTGGTTTTGAGTATTACATCATCTTCATTGATGACTACTCCAGGAAGACCTGGATCTACTTCTTGAGGAGCAAGAAGTCACACCTAGTTTTGAGTGTCTTCCAAGGGTTCAAAGCCCTTGTGGAGAAGCAGGCAGGGAGGAAGATTCAGATGTTGAGATCGGACAATGGGGGTGAGTATACCTCCAAGGAGTTCAATGCTTTTTGCAGACAGGAGGGTATACAGAGACAACTGACAGTTCCCCACACTCCTGAGCAGAATGGAGTAGCAGAGAGGAAGAACAGGTCGATTGTGGGAGCAGCGAGAGCGATGCTTCATGATCAGGGGTTACCGTTCTTTCTATTTGCAGAGGCATGTAGCACTGCAGTGTATCTGCAGAACAGGAGTCCTCATCGTGCTTTGGGGAGGAAGACTCTAGAGGAGATGTACACAGGCAAGAAGCCTGAGGTGAGCCACTTTCGTATATTTGGTTCTTTGACTTACTCTCACGTCCCTTCAGAGAAGAGGACGAAGTTTGAGCCCATTGCTGAGAGAGGCATATTTGTGGGATATGACGAGACTTCGAAGGCCTATCGGCTTTACCTACCTGGCCAGAAGAGAGTTGTTGTTAGGCGGGAGGTGAAGTTTGATGAGGAGAGAGCCTTCAGGAAGTCGAGAGAGATGGAGCAGCGGGAGCCACCAGCTCCCACACCTCAGTTGACACAGGCTTCTTCGATACAGGTTTCAGGTCCACAGGTTTCTGGAGTGACTGGATCACAGAGTATAGGCACAGCTTCTATAGGTTCAGTGGTTCAGGTGATAGGTACTTCAGGGACAGGTACAGGTTCAGGTTCACAAGTTACAGGTTCTTCAGGGACTGGTTCATCAGTCACTGGTCCTCGGGGTGTTGGACCTTCTACTTCTGGGAGTTCCTCAGATGAGGATAGACCAGTATGAGAGGAGCCTTCAAGGAAGAGGAAGCCTAAGTGGCTTCAAGACACCTTAAAGGAAGCAGAGGCATTTGGTAGACCCCAGGAGGAGATCAGGACTGTAGTGATGCCAGACAGATTGGGGATGGCTCTTGTTGCGAGTCTTTGTGACTCTGAGCCTTCCACATTTGAGGAGGCTTCTCAGCATTAGGTATGGAGAGATGCCATGATGGAAGAGTACCATTCCATCATGAAGAATGATGCTTGGGAGATAGTGCCGAGACTTGAGGGGAAGTCAGTTGTGACTTCCAAGTGGCTTTACAAGATAAAGCATGCTGCAGATGGCAGTGTGGAGAAGTACAAATCTCGGTTTGTGGCTCGGGGGTTTTCACAAGTTGAGGGAGTTGACTATGATGAGACTTTTGCGCCAGTTGCTCGGCATTCTTCCATCAGAGCAGTGATATCTATAGCAGCAGAGATGGGTTGGAAGATCCACCAGATGGATGTGAAGACCGCATTTCTCAATGGTCTTCTGCAGGAGGAGGTGTACTTAGAGCAGCCACAGGGATTCGAGATTCATGGGAGAGATTCTCATGTGTGTAGGCTGAGGAAAGCCTTGTACGGACTGAAGCAAGCTCCTAGAGCTTGGTACTCCAGGATTGATACATACTTGACTTTGATAGGCTTTTAGAAGAGTGAGGCTGATCCCAACCTTTACTACATTGTCGTTGGTGGAGATCCTCTCCTTCTTCTGTTATATGTTGATGACTTGTTTATCACTGGAGATGAGCATCTCATTGCGCATTGCAAGAGAGACCTTGCAGCTGAGTATGAGATGATTGATATTAGGCTGATGCATTACTATTTGGGGATGGAGGTTTGGCAGGAGCCTGGACATATTTTCCTGGGACAGGGGAAGTATGTAGTTGATATTCTGAAGAGATTTCGAATAGACGACTGCAGGCCTATGTCTACACCGATGATCACCAACTGGAAACAACTTCATGCTTTTGAGGGTAAGTTGGTGGGTCCTACACTTTACCGTCAGCTCGTTCGAGCGTTGATGTATCTGGTCAACACCAGGCCAGACTTGTGTTTTGCGGTGAACACTCTTAGCCAGTTCATGGTGGAGGCTAGGAGTGTACATTAGAATGCCACAAAACATGTGCTGAGATACCTAGCAGGTACAATGGATTATGGTTTGGACTACAGGGTTTCGGGTGGAGTCAGCTTGGTTAGTTTCACAGATTCAGACTGGGCAGGTTGTGTGAGGGATCGGAAGAGCACTTCCGGTTGTTGTTTCAGTTTGGGCTCGGCAGCAGTGTCGTTGTTCAGTCTGAAACATAAGTCCGTTGCATTGAGTTCTGCCGAGGTTGAGTATATGGCAGCCAGTCAGGCTACTTGCGAGGCACTGTGGCTTCGCAAGTTATTGGTAGATTTATTTGATCAGCAGCTTAGACCTACGGTGATCTATTGTGACAATCAGAGTTGCATTCAGCTCTCCGAGAATCCGGTGTTCCATGACAGGTCAAAGCACATTGAGATCAGGTACCATTTCATCCGAGACTACATCCAGAGAGGAGCAGTTGAGTTGCAGTATATTTCCACAGATGAGCAGGTTGCAGATATCCTGACGAAATCTTTGCGGAGGGGCAAGTTTGTCTTCTTCAGAGACAAGTTGGGAGTGGTGCAGAACACCTTCCTTGGTAAGACGGAGTGTTAGTTTTTGTACCTAGGGAAGTGTTCCCCAAGTGACATTTGCCTAATGTCACTTAGAAGGCGGAAAAATGTGACCCTCACATTAATTGCACTTAATGAGACTTTATAACATCAAAGTCACTTTTTGATAAATTTAAGTGGGTGAGTGAAATTATTTATTTATGAGAAATAAATGGAGCATTTAATTTCATCCATTGATCTAAATCAATCTCAACCACTAGAATTAGGAAACCCTAGTGTTTGATAAAAAAGGCATGAGGGAGGCATTTTGACTCATTCTTGAGATGAGAGTGAAGAAAAAGAGAGCTAGAGAGAGCAAGAGACTGAGGGCACTGTAGAATTTTCTGCACTTTACTGTTTGCTGGTTTATGTCAACATTTCGTGTTTTTCACTTACAACCGGTTTTGCATTGGCTGTAAGTTACTTATGAAAAATTCATTAACAATTAAACACACAGTGAAATAAATTAACAGGCTGAAAAACACATTTAACAATCACACCATAAAATGATAGACTCAGAAATTTTTGGCCAAAATCAAGCCTTGGAAAAACCCCCACGAGGAAAACCAGTTAGAGAGAGAGAGAGTTATTATTTCTTCAGCAAAAATCTCAGTACAAATATTACAGTAAAAAATAATGTACTGTCTCAACCACCCAAAGACACCCAGAAATCTGCCTTGATTTCTGTGCCAATCTGCATCTCAAAACACTGAACAAAATCACCTCGAAATCTGTGCACATGACTGTCTCGATTTCTATGCTAAAACAACACCTCGAAAACTGTGCCAAAACCTCGATTTCTGTGCAGCTGAACTGTCTCGAAATTTGTGCAGAAAGGTACAGTCTGTACGACTGTACGGACCTCGATTTCCGTGCCCAAAAAATCCGTACGGTACGAAATCCGTACACCTCGATGTCTGTGCATGCAATAAATGCAGTCCGTACACTCCTCGATTTCTGTGCCTGCAAATAATGGCTGAACTTGCCTTGGGAATCGTGCTGATAATAAATGCAGACTGTCTCGATTTGTGTGCCCACTAAAATCTCTCTAGCAAGCTCCTTGGAAATCGTGCCCTTGCTCTCTCTCTTCAGCTCTCTTCTGCCATCACAAAAGGTGAGTTCTCTTGCCTCCCTCAAGCTTTTTGTTCTAACCCTAAGTGAGTTTTCAATCCAACGGTGAATATTGAATCTAATCCGATGGATGAGATTCAATGTGAGTGAAAATCCTTTTTATTTAATTCACATAAATAAAATCACTCACCCACTTAAGTTAAATCAAAAAGTGACTTTAACTTTATAAAGTCTCATTAAGTAGTTTTTAATGTGAGGGTGACTTTTTCCCCCTTCTAAGCGACTTAGGCAAAATAGTCACTAGGGGAACACTTCCCTAGGTACAAAACTAACACTCCCTCTTACCGAGGAAGGTGTTCCGCACCACTCCCAACTTATCTCTGAAGAAGACAAACTTCCCCCTCCCCAAAGACTTCATCAGGACATCTGCAACCTGCTCATCAGTGGATATATACTGTAGCTCAACTGCTCCTCTCTGAACGTAGTCTCGAATGAAGTGGTACCTGATCTCAATGTGCTTCGACCTGTCATGGAAAACCAGATTCTTAGAGAGCTGAATGCAACTCTGATTGTCGCAATAAATCACCGTAGGTGTCAGCTGCTGATCAAATAAATCTACCAATAACTTACGAAGCCACAGTGCTTCGCAAGTCGCCTGACTGGCTGCCATATACTCAGCCTCAGCAGAACTCAATGCAACGGACTTCTGTTTCCTGCTGAACCACGACACTGCTGTCGAGCCCAAGTTGAAACAGCAACCGGAAGTGCTCTTCCGGTCCCTCACACAACCTGCCCAGTCTGAATCTGTGAACCCAACCAAGCTGACTCCACCCGAACCCCTGTAGTCCAGACCATAATCCACTGTCCCTGCAAGGTATCTCAAGATGTGCTTTCCGGCCGCCCAATGCACACTCCTAGGCTGCACCATGAACTGGCTAAGAGTGTTGACCGCAAAGCACAAGTCTGGCCTGGTGTTGACCAGATACATCAACGATCCGATGAGCTGATGATATAGTGTGGGATCCACCAACTTACCCTCTAAAGCATGAAGTTGCTTCAAGTTGGTGATCATAGGTGTAGACATAGGCCTGCAGTCCTCCATCCGATAACTCTTCAGAATCTCCGTTGCATGCTTCCCCTGTCCTAGGAAAATATGTCCAGGCCCCTGCCAAACCTCCATCCCCAAATAGTAATGCATCAGCCCAATATCAGTCATCTCATACTCAGTTGCAAGATCTCTCTTGCACTGTGCAATGAGACGCTCATCTCCAGTGATAAATAAGTCATCAACATATAACAGAAGAATGAGTGGATCTCCACCAACCACAATGTAGTATAGGTTGGGATCAGCCTCACTCTTCTGAAATCCCATCGAAGTCAAATATGCATCGATCCTGGAGTACCAAGCTCTAGGAGCTTGCTTCAGACCGTACAAGGCTTTCCTAAGCCTGCACACATGAGAATCTCTCCCATGTATCTCGAATCCCTGTGGCTGCTCCAAATACACCTCCTCCTGCAGAAGACCATTGAGAAACGTGGTCTTCACATCCATCTGGTGGATCTTCCAACCCATCTCTGCTGCTATAGATATCACTGCCCTGATAGAGGAATACCGAGCAACTGGAGCAAATGTCTCATCATAGTCAACTCCCTCAACCTGTGAGAACCCCCTAGCTACAAATCGAGCCTTGAATTTCTCCACACTGCCATTTGCAGCATGCTTGACCTTGTAAAGCCACTTGGAAGTCACAACTGACTTCCCCTCAGGTCTCGGCACAATCTCCCAAGCATCATTCTTCATGATGGAATGGTACTCTTCCATCATGGCATCTCTCCATACCTGATGCTGAGAAGCCTCCTCAAATGTAGAAGGTGCAGAGTCACGAAGACTCGCAACAAGGGCCATCCCATATCTGTCTGGCTCAACAACTGTCCTAATCGCCTCCTGAGGTCTACCAAATGCTTCTGCTTCCTTCAAGGTGTCCTGAAGTCACTTAGGCTTCTTCTTCCTTGAAGGCTCCTCCCAAACTGGTGTATCCTCATCTGAGGAAGTGCCAGAAGCAGAAGGTCTAACACCCCGAGGACCTGTAGCTGATGAACTAGTCCCTGAGGACCCTGTAATCTGTGAGCCTGAAACCTGTGATCCTGAACCTGTACCTTTCCCTGTACCTGTAATCTGAACCACTGATCCTGTAGAAGCTGTGCCTGTACCCTGTGATCCAGTCACCCTAGAAACCTGCGGACCTGAAACCTGTATCGAAGAAGCCTGTCTCAACTGAGGTGTGGGAGCTGGTGGCTCCCCCTGCTCCATCTCTCTCGACTTCCTGAAGGCCCTCTCCTCATCAAACTTCACTTCCCGCCTAACTACAACTCTCCTCTGGCCAGGAATGTAAAGCCGATATGCCTTCGAAGTCTCATCGTAACCCACAAAGATACCTCTCTCTGCAGTGGGCTTGAACTTCGTCCTCTTCTCAGAAGGGACGTGAGAGTAAGTCAGAGAGCCAAATATCCGAAAATGGCTCACCTCAGGCTTCTTGCCTGAATACATCTCCTCTGGAGTCATCCTCCCCAAAGCACGGTGAGGATTCCTGTTCTGCAGATACACTGCAGTGTTGCAAGCCTCTACCCATAGAAAGAACGGTAACCCCTGATCATGAAGCATGGCTCTCGCTGCTCCAACTATCGACCTGTTCTTTCTCTATGCTACTCCATTCTGCTCAGGAGTGTAGGGAACTGTCAACTGTCGCTGTATACCCTCCTGCCTGCAGAAAGCATTGAACTCCTTGGAGGTATACTCACCCCCATTATCTGATCTCAACATCCTGATCTTCCTCCCCGTCTGCTTCTCCACAAGGGCTTTGAACCCTTGGAAGACACTCAATACAAGTGGGGACTTCTTGTTCCTCAAGAAGTAGATCCAGGTCTTCCTGGAGTAGTCATCAATGAAGCTAATATAGTACTCGTGACTAGTCAAAGATACTGAGGACATAGGACCGCAAATGTTAGAATGAATCAAGTCAAGCACTCCTGCTGCTCTCGTGTCACTGCTAGGAAAAGCAGTCTTGGTGTACTTTCCCAAAGCACACCCCCTGCACACATCACTCTGCTCAGTCTCGAACTTAGGTAAACCTGTGACCATGCTCCTCAACAATCTCAGAGCGGGGTGATGTAAATGGGCCATCCTCCTGTGCCATAACTCACATAGCTCACTGCTGCTGCTGCTGTGTGCTAGAGCATGCTGCGGCTGAAACAATAACTTGTACAGTCGTCCACATCTAACTCCAATATCCATGGGGGTAGATACACTTGTGGTCTTGGGAAATACCTGCACTCTCCCATCTGAGAAACACACTCCAAGACCCCTGTCCTCAATAGTGGAAACTGAAACAAGGTTCTTTTTCAGCCCAGGGACGTACAACACATCCCTCAAGGTCATGGGACTCATGGACTCCCTCTCAAATGTAATGGTCCCCTGACCCACTGCTCTAACAATGGTGTTGTCACCAAGTACCACCTCCACCTCTCTAGCTGTCCGTGATAGCTCGGAGAACAACTCCCGAGTACTTGTCATGTGTCTCGAGGCTCCGCTGTCAATGTACCATGTACCAGTGGTGGATGGACCTGTCTGATGCCCTGTCAACAATGAATGCTCACTCTCTATATCCATGTCTGTGCTGGTGGCTAAGGAGACTCTCTCTCTCTCAATCTGTCCAGCATATAGGGAAAACTCCCTCTGAAACCTGTCACCAAAATCATCAACCTCTGCTGAGGCTGCTGTCTGCTGTCCCTGTCCCTTCTTCTTCTTGTTGCTTGGACACTGTGATGCATAGTGCCCAAACGCCTGACAACAATAGCACTTGATTTTACTCAAGTCCTTCTTCTGTCCACCCTGCGGTTGCTGCTGCTGCTGCCCCTTGGCCCCATTCTTCTTGGGACCCTTCTTCTTCTTACCCTTGGCTGTCAGTGCCACGTTCTCCTCATCTGCCCCACCACTTGATGAACTGCCCTGTACGAGACCCCTCCTGGTCTCCTCCTGCACAAAGTCGTTCCTCAGTCTCTCCCAAGACGGTAGGTTCTCTCTACCCACTATGGCCTGCACAAATGCACTCCAGGACTTTGAAGCCCCATTCACTGCTGTGCGTACTAGCTCAGTAGGAGATACCACTTCACCAACCGCTGCCAGTTCATCCCGAACTGCAGAAATCCTTGTGAGGTAAGCTGTGACTCCCTCTCCTCCATTCATCTTGATACTCTTGAGTTTCTCCTTGAGAACCATCTTTCTGTTCTCATTGGAACTCTCATACAAGCTGGTCAAGGCACTCCACATCTCATGTGCCTTGGTCTTCCCGGAAATGTGAGGGATTATGTGGTCTTTTACTGCATCAAGGATGATCCTCCTAGCCTTACAGTCCTTCTTGTTGAAGGCTGAAAGTGCTGTAGCATCTGTGCCATCTGGAATGGCAATGGGGTTGGTAGCAGTGTTTCTCACCACCTCCACCCATAGCTCATTCTCCTCCAAAATCAACAAGATTCTGGCCTTCCAAGGCACAAAATTTTCTGTCCCATTCAACCTATCCTCAATCCTCAGACTTGTAGCCATCTGAACACCAACTCAACAGAATGCTGCCCACTAACAGAAGATAAAAATACTGAAGTTTCTGAGATCTGAAAATTTCTGTGTGTCTGCAAACTATCACTGTTTTCTGCCCCCTTGCTCTGATACCATGTAGAATTTTCTGCACTTTACTGTTTGCTGGTTTATTTCAACATTTCGTGTTTTTCACTTACAACCGGTTTTGCATTGGCTGCAAGTTACTTATGAAAAAATCATTAACAATTAAGCACACAGTGAAATACACTAACAGGCTGAAAAACACATTTAACAATCACACCATAAAATGATAGACTCAGAAATTTTTGGCCAAAATCAAGCCCTGGAAAAACCCCCACGGGGAAAATCAGTTAGAGAGAGAGAGAGTTATTATTTCTTCAGCAAAAATCTCAGTACAAATATTACAGTAAAAAATAATGTACTTATCTCAACCACCCAAAGACACCCAGAAATCTGCCTTGATTTCTGTGCCAATCTGCAGCTCAAAACACTGAACAAAATCACCTCGAAATCTGTGCACCTGACTATCTCGATTTCTGTGCTAAAACAGCACCTCGAAAACTGTGCCAAAACCTCGATTTCTGTGCAGCTGAAATGTCTCGAAATCTGTGCAGAAAGGTACAGTCCGTATGACTGTACGGGCCTCGATTTTCGTGCCCAAAAAAATCCGTACGGTACGAAATCCGTACACCTCTATTTCTGTGCATGCAATAAATGCAGTCCATACACTCCTCGATTTCTGTGCCTGCAAATAATGGCTGAACTTGCCTTGGGAATCGTGTTGATAATAAATGCAGACTGTCTCGATTTGTGTGCCCACCAAAATCTCTCTAGCAAGCTCCTTGGAAATCGTGCCCTTGCTCTCTCTCTTCAGCTCTCTTCTGCCATCACAAAAGGTGAGTTCTCTTGCCTCCCTCAAGCTTTTTGTTCTAACCCTAAGTGAGTTTTTAATCCAACGGTGAATATTGAATCTAATCCGATGGATGAGATTCAATGTGAGTGAAAATCCCTTTTATTTAATTCACATAAATAAAATCACTCACCCACTTAAGTTAAATAAAAAAGTGACTTTAACTTTATAAAGTCTCATTAAGTAGTTTTTAATGTGAGGGTCACTTTTTCCCCCTTCTAAGTGACTTAGGCAAAATAGTCACTAGGGGAACACTTCCCTAGGTACAAAACTAACAGGCACGAATTCCTAGGAGCCATTAATGCAGGGTTCAGTTGGCACGCATTCCAGGGCATTTTTGCTGAGCATTTATTGCACCGTACGGATTCATAACAGTAGATATTTCTTCAGTGGGCACACATCTCGAGGCAGTGGGAGTTAAGCACAGAAATTGAGACACTGTACATCAACATTTAATGCTATTCGTACAACACAGAAATCGAGGTGTTTATTGCAGCAGTTTGTTGGCACGATTTTCAAGGTGAAACAACAGCAAAAATCTCGAGGTATTTTCTGGGCACGGCTTCCTAGACTGTAGCACACATCTCGAGGACAATCTGGGCACAAAATCCGAGCACTGTTGCACAATTTTCGAGGTGGTAGTTTGGGCTCAGAAATCGAGGTTTGTTGCACGGTTTTCGAGGTAGTTTGAGAGCATAGAAATCGAGATTTTCTGCACAGATTTCGAGGAGAACCGTACTGTACGGACTTTGTACTTTCTGCACAGAAATCGAGGCACTCATATGCATAGAAATTGAGGTTGCAGTTTGGCACAGATTTCGAGATAATTTGCTGGGTGAAATTTCATGGTGGAGATAAGTAAAATTTCTGCTATAAAATTTATGTACTAAGATTTACTGAAGAAATAAGAATCTCTCTCTCTCTTACTGGTTTTCCCCGTGGGGGTTTTTCCAGGGCACAGTTGCCGAAAATTCTGAGTCTATCTTTTATGGTGTGCATGTTTAAATTTATTTTTTGTCTGTTAGAATGAATTTTCAGCGTGTTTAATTGTCTCAAAAAATTTCATAAGTAGTTTGCAGCCTATGCAAAACCGACTGTAAATGAAAACCACTGAAATGTTGACATAAACCAACAAGCAGAAAACTCAGAAAAATTTACAAGAGTGGCATTGGCTAGTATGGTCTCAAGTGATCCATGGCAGGAATTGAAAGACAGAGCTGCAAGTGCATCAGATAGAAGTGAGTTTCAGGAGGTGGAGGACACCGTTCTTGAAGGTCATTTTTGGTCACAGGTTAGGTATGTTCTGTAGTTCACCAAGCCAGTTTATAACATGATTCGTTTTGCAGATACAGATCAGCCGGTGATTGGGGAGGTATATGAGCAGATGGATAGCATGCTTGGTCAAATCAAATACATTGTTGAGCAAAGAGATGCAGTCTTGTATGACCATATTCATAAACATGTGGTCAAAAGGTGGGATAATCTAAATGTTCCACTCCATGCCCTTGCATATGTCCTCACCCCAAAATACTATTCTCCAATTTGGTTGGCCCAACTTGCACCTGGGGGTGGAGTTAGGAAAAAACCCCACATAGATCCAGAGGTTGCTGCTGGG
Source organism: Larix kaempferi (assembly GCA_027924585.1). Lineage (NCBI taxonomy): Eukaryota > Viridiplantae > Streptophyta > Pinopsida > Pinales > Pinaceae > Larix > Larix kaempferi. The sequence continues at coordinate 9,327,488 of BSBM01000066.1, read as the reverse complement.
TATATGCAAGCATTAGAGAAGTTGGTCCCTGATGAGGAAGAGTATGCTCAAGTACGGACTGAATTGAGCATATACATAAGTGAGCATGGACACTTTGGTTCCCTGTTTGCAACCAAAGATCGAGACAGATTGGATCCTATCCATTGGTGGAACATGCATGGCTCTGGAGCCACATATTTGCATAAATTGGCGCTGAGGGTGCTATCACAGGTTGTTAATAGCTCTTCTGCAGAGAGGTGTTGGAACACCTACAACGTCATCCATAGTGTAAAGAGAAACAGTCTGAATGTAGATGGTGTAGAAAGCTTGGTTTATGTGCACTACAACTTGAGGTTGTTGTCCCATTATTGTGAGGCGGCCAAGAATGATAGAACATTTTTGACTTGGGACAACAATCCAGAGGAGGCTAATGTGGAGGATGGAGCCATAGCATTAGAGCGCTTGGAGGCTGAACTATTGGGTGATCATGATGATCCAATTCAGACTACCCATACAGAGATGCCACCCCCAAGCAGAAGCAACTTTCCGGATGCAGGAGTTTTGCCATTAGCTTCACAACGTCCAATTTCAGCTCGTGGGGGCCATTCATCTTCTTCTCATGTTCCACGATCACTTCCACCAGCACCTATTCCACCTAGAACACGAGAAAAGAAATTGGAAGTTACTCGTGGCAAGCAAAAAGCTTAGTAGATTCATAGTACTTTGTAGTTTGTATTTCATTTTCATGTTTATTTTGGCGGTTGGCCTATTTTGTAAACATTATGGCCTAGTTTGATGGCAAATATTATATGTTGAAATTTGAAGGTTGATGTTGTTGATGATTGATGATTGATGATTTGATGATGATCATTTAATGACAATGTTATAAGTTATAGCTCCTAGAATCTAGAAGACTAGATGATTAATGTTATATCAATGTGTACTAAATGGTTATATGAATATCTAGATTCTATGTTTTGATGTTTTCTATAGCTAATTTGGCATAATAGATGTTTTTTTTAATTTATATGCATCAAAATATATTAAAATATATATTATATAAAAAACGCTCCTGAAACGGAAGCTTTTGAAAATTTCGCTCTCGCTCCCACTCCCGCTCCCCGCTCCCCACTTCGCTCCCGCTCCCAACAGCGTAGACTTGGACTACTGCTGCGTTGGATTGTTGCATCATTGGAGTTTTGTCTCATTTGTTTCCCTAGAGCTGATACAATTGCAGAGGAATGCATTTTCCTAGAGATTGTGTACTTTGAACATATAAAAAGTGGAGTGGCATCATTGTGTGTGTTGATGCTGAGTGAAATAGTATTGTTGCTGCGTGGGCTCTCTGGATCTTAGTCGAGACCCTTCTAAAGACTGCGTGAGGGCATCTTCTCATCTATTGCTTGGACATTCACTCAGACTTGCATTGCTGCGAATTGGAGACTTGCATGAGCCGGAGGAGAAAAGACTGTTATCTCATTGCTGGAGACCTGTACCTACTATTTGGGTGTTGAGAGACCTGTGCACTGATATTGTTGGCCATCTTGCCATTCTGAAGACCAAACCCATTGCAATAAAATTCCATGTCAGTCGCTCGAGTGTTGTGGAGCGCTTGAAAGTGTAAAGAACAAACGACCTTCTACTATGTTTAGACTAAAGCACTTCAAATCTCTTTACACATGGAGGTATTTTAATTATAGTCTCAGTTATTTGAAGCATCAGCTTTGGCATTGTTTGCATGTTGCATAGAAATAAATTTCATCCTTTGAGTTCATCGAAAGAGAAGTGAGCTAGCTGACTGGTGATTGTTGGAGTGACTACACGCCTCCATTTTGCTGCGTGGAGTGAACCCTAATCTGGTTGTCAGTGCATATATTGGAGATTGGTACTGTGTTATTTTGTAGCTGCTACGTTGAAGATTTCCACAGTGCATTTTGCTGAGTTGGAGTATTGAATGAATGTGTTGGGGCATTGATTTTCTATGCGTTACTGCTGATCATCATTGTAATTGCTACATACGGGTTCACATCCATTGTTGCATTGAAAATTTTGAAGTGGTTGCATACAAGGAGCATATTGTGTAGAAGAGGTTGACAACCATTGAGTTTGTGGCCTTAACACCACAACATTCAAATCAAGAGACCTATCTTCATAAAGGTAAAATACTCAATTTTCTGAATTTTATTTCAACTTGCAGATCATAATCAAATTTGTAACTTGCAAACTGTGGGTTTTGTAAGTTCATTGGCACTTGAAATTATTTCTTGTGAGTCATTGTAAACGGGTGCATTCTCGGTTGAACCTGGCACCCCTCAAGTTGCTGAGTTTATTTGTTGAGATTGAGTCTTATTTGTAAGAGGGCGGAATTGCAAGAAGCTCTTGTTTAGTTGAGTGAGTCTTTAGTTTACTAATGGCGAGATTAAATGTCTTGGTAGAGTTACTGAACACTCTACTATTTTCCTCTGTCGACAACACTCTCATGATCGGCAAGAGCACTCTCACTCACATTCGAGATTCTATAAAAGATTCACAAGACACTCGTGATTTCCTACAGCTTGAGTTGCAGCTCATACGAGAAGAAAAGCATTCTGAACCTGTTCATGTTCAGAAGAATCCCCTTCATGGTTCCATTCAGCAGCCTGCACAAAATGATGCCACTTCAATAGCACATGAGAAAATCAGTGGCACGCCATCAGAAATGAAAGAAAATGAAGATGAAGACATGCATGCAAAGGTTCTGCTTGCTCCTTCCATGCCCATCATCAGACCTTGGGAAGAGATCAGCCATAACAAGCACAAAACCGGTATTGGATATGTCAAGGAAGTGACAGTTCACATTCTTGATTTCTCCAAGCCCATTTAGTTTCAGAGTGCTGGATTCATCCACGACAGTCCATCTTCATCCACATCAGTGCAGAGTTCGACATGCCAACACTGTGATCGAGTTGGCCACATGAAAGATCATTGTTTTGATCTTCACCCTTGTAAGCATTGTGGAAAACGTACGCACGCATTAGACAAATGCTTCATTATGAAGAAACCTACAAGAGAGAATATTTATTATGGGTGGATTGCTTCTTGGCGATAGTCGTCAACAACTAAGAAGATTTATAAGTCATACCAAAGAGTTCATTCACGAGTATTGACACATCTTGCAGTTGAGACATCTTCCTCTCCTCACTTTGTACCTGACAGGGGGGAACATGATGTCAGGCATCAAGTTTCGAAGCCTCCATCTAACAACAAGAAGCCATGGGCCTCTACAAGTAAGTGATATCAAACAAGCATGATCCACATCCAGTTTCAAAGGCCAGATTCAGTGATAGAGACACCCAGACAGAAGAACCATGACATAGAGTACTCACATGAGACTCTGCTCTCCTCACATTGTTTCTGACAGGGGGGAATGAAGACCGTCAGTAACAAGCGAGCGAGTGCAAGTGAGCCGGAACAAGCGAGCCTGTGAAGAGCTATGTTCGACTGAGCTCCAAAGTTGGTGGTAATCCTTAAACCACCGGTATCGAGAGCACCTTCATTTAGCAGAAGCATGTGCAGGCTTCTAGCTAACTTGGCAAACAGTTGTTAAGATGGAAATGTTCAGCAAGTTGCAGTTGTTCACTTCCTGTTTTCAGCTCTCCAGTTGGTTTGGTGTCAACCCATCCCAACCATTCCACATAGAACCTCTGAGCCTTCGAGCCAAATTCGATATTTTGTGGTTAGCATTGAACCACACACATAGTAGAAGATTCCAGCCTTCTGCTATCCTATTTCGGTTGATGGTCATCTTAAAAACCATCCCTTGTGAGAGCCATTGTATCTAGCAGAAGCATGTGCAAGCTTCTAGCTAACCTTCTTAGGAAAGGATGTTCGAGATGTAAATGTTTAGCTGGTGGTAGCTGTCCACTTCCACTTATTCAACTCTCTTCTTTTTCTTGGACTCATATACACCCTTCGGATTAAGGGGGGATTTGTTGGAATTTAATCCGTCAGGTTGGGAGACGAATAGTCATCTTGGGAGTCCAAGAGATTCTTTGGAATATGACTCCAAAGGGTCACATATTATTGTATTTATATGTGCATAACTTAATGAAAGGTATTGCGCTTTCACGCCATTCTATTTGTCTTTGTGTTTGTTATTTGGCTCAGTGTAAACCAATCTGTTCATTTGCCCATTGGGCAACCTAACACCTTTGTATGTGAGATTGATATTTTAGTTTTACTTTCAAGAAAAAAAAAGAATTGATATACCTTTTGGCAAATATATTTATAAATTCTGTTTTTCAATTATTTATATATATCCTGAATTAATTATAAATACATGATGAACAGAAGGGAAGACGAATTGATCCCTGTATGTGGGCTTATCATTGTTTTTAATTGTTTATTCTTTTTGATTGCTGTATACATATATGTTTTAAACCAGAATCCGATTTGTGGAGTCGAACCTAATGGAGACGAACGGATCCATTGTCCATTTATTAAACTCTGTTTGTATCTTTTGCGTTTCCAGATCTATTATATTAGAAGTCGATTGGGTATCTCAATCTCTGTTCACATCTTTCTGCGATCCATATTTTTTTTTTAGAAGTTGATTGGGTATCATATCTTTCAATCTCTGTTTGCATCTTCTGCGTTTTCAGATCTATTATATTAGAAGTCGATTGGGTCTCAGATCTGTCAATCTCTGTTTGCATCTTTTGCGTTTTCAGATCTATTATATTAGAAGTCGATTGGGTATCAGGTCACTCAATCTCTGTTCACATCTCTCTGCGATCCAGATTTATTTTTGAAGTCGATTGGGTATCAGATCATTCAATCTCTGTTCACATCTTTTGCGTTCCAGATTTAATTTTTTTATCAGAAGTCGATTGGGTATCAGATCATGCAAACTCTGTCTGCATCCTTTGTGCTTCCAGAATTGTTTTGTTGTTTTCATTGAAGTCGATCTGAGTTGCTCATTCAAAAACTCTTTAGGCGTTTGGTTAAGAATCGTTTAACTTTCAAGTTCTCTGAATTCATATCGATCCGTCATTATTAATCATTTAAAGACTCTGTATGCGTGTTGGTTGAGAATTCATTCCACTTCCAGACCTCATGATAAAATAGGATCGCGGTTGGTGGATTTAAATCTTTATTATCTCTTAAATCCGGAAGTATAATCACGATTCCAACTCATCTCATCTATTGCTTTGTTGTATTTATTTTACTGAGGTTCGATTCACGTTTTCAAAAATTGGGGATCTTGAAGGATCTCGAATGTCAGACTAGAATGCTTTATTTTATTTCAAATCTTAATTAATCTGAATCCTTATGGTGTATCCTCGTCAAGTCAAGCGAGCAGTTGGTATACCATCATGGAAAAATATTGTATCTACGCTCTGTTTTTGGTACTGCTGTAATTTTTAACTGTCACTACCTTGTTTAGCATCTTTCCTGTCACCTGTCTGTAGTCCATGCGGCAGTCACATAAATCTGCATGCCTGTATCTGTCACAACAATTTCTGAGATGCTGCGATATGTTCATGGTTGTATCGCTGATTAGCTGAGGCTACAATTCTTTTTATATATATATTAAAAGACAGGTATGCACATCAACTCTGGGTTTACCTGTTAAGCAAAACCTCAAACTCCAGTCTTGTTCATCTTAAATCTTATCTCACAACCATACTTTATATATATCACCGATTGGGAGTGAGGGGTATTGAAAGCCCGTGCGAGTCACTCTGGGAAACTGGCCTCTGGTGCCTTGATGACTCTGCATTGGACATAACCCTGTTCTCACGCCCTTGTATCTCTAGTTTTTGTTTAGATGGGTCGCTCAGTTAAAGGGCCAGGATTACTGAACGTTGCATAAAGAGTATAGTCCTTTAAATTTTATTTATGTGAAATAAACTAACATTGTATGCCAGAGGTACGCCCTTTTACATGATGAAATCGATTTGGTTATATTACCCCAGCTACTCGTCGAACACCCAAGTTATTCCCTTACTCATATACTTTATATTATTTGAGAATGTTTCCTTACTTCCAAATCGTCATTTGCATCGACAGGATCGTATATGTATTCTTGAAATAGTTTATTCTTAATGAAATAAATTGAAGGAAATATATCTAACCTTTAAATAAATGGAATGCCTTTATAAATCTTAGGCCTACTCTTGTTTAGAAAAAGGGAATTACATTACTGAATTGTATGCATTATGTGCAAATTATATGTTTTTTAAATAGTATTTAAGAATGCCCTTCATATTATCATAAATATATGTATTATGTTCAATTATAATTATCAATTTGGGAATGCACTCTCATTTATTGAAATAATGGTATTATGTTTCAATATGACATCCTTTAATATTATGGTGGAAATAACCTGTATATTATTGGATTGTATAGATTATGTTCAAATAAAATACCTTCTAAAAGTTTATCCTTGGAATGTTTTTCTTACGGAAACGAAGAGATATAACTTTTATCTTGGAATACCTTTTTATAAGTATGTTGTTTTCTGAGTAGAAAAGTTTCACTATTTTATATGATAGTAACGGTATTACATGCACTTGGAAATGATATATATATTTGTTTCAATAGAATAGATAAATTCATTACATGATCATGTTAGATTATATGAATACGACTCTTATATAACCATATCAAGTTATATGAACATTGTCTTAAAGATTCACTATTTTATATGATAGTAACGGTATTATATACACTTGGAAATAATATATATATTTGTTTCAATAGAATAGATAAATTCATTACATGATCATGTTAGATTATTTGAATACGACTCTTATATAACCATATTAAGTTATATGAACATTGTCTTAATAGGAAGGAATACATCTTGAATAATACACTTTTGATTTATTATACATATATCATTTCAAAAGGGAAAAGGATGTGAGTCATTAAAATCAATAAGACAGTTTTCTTATATAATAATATTCTGGATGTTGAAGGTTTAAAACGTTTAAATCTTTTTAATGAATCGTATGTTTAAAACTAGTGTTAAAATGGATTATGAATTTACATCTCGCATGAAAGTTTAATACTTCAAAAAATAAAATAAAAAATTACTTGCTTAGGATAAGAGACACTACACATGAGGAAAGCTGACCAGAAGGAGTGCCGATGACCACTAGTGTGGAAGAGCAGATTGGCTTGTCTAAATCAATAAGTCGAGCAGGAGCAATGGGTATGCGACTGACAGATGTAGCAAAGGTCGAGAGACGACAGACGACGGGGTGTAGCGAAGCGTCGATGGTTGACATGCGTTGAACCACGACAACGACAAGTTTGGGCATGAGCCAAGCGAGGAGGAAGGGGCAGATTGGCGAAGCTTGAAGAGTGCGAAGAAGCCGACGGGTAAGTCGAAGCTGACAAACAGTATGGTCGACATGAGGGATTACTGTAGCCTGTCAGAAGGACGCGTAGAATTCAAGGAGAGTACTTGGAAACAGTTCGAGGTTGCTAAGGAAGTTAATGGCAGTTATTGAGGGTAGTTGGGATTGTGACAGATGTTAATACAGACAGGGATTGTGCAACACGGTTGGGGCGCTGAAAGTTGCAGGTCTGCAGGATCTGAGGAGATCGATAGACCGAGGATGCGTGTCTCGGGGGTTGGAGCGATAATGGGAACAACAGCAGTAGAGTAGAAGGCTGAGGGAGGAAGATTAGTTGGAGGATTCCATAGAGCAGAGTTCGGGGAGAAGATAGGTAGATTGGAGAGAACAGTCACACGTCTTCCGAACGCAGAGAAGATCGAGCCATAGGTCAGAGTTCCGCAGTGAACCAGGAGAGGGTGAAGATCGATACACTGAGATAGCACACAGTTACTTCTGTATTGTAACGGTTGAGGCCGACAGTTAGTTAGTGATTTGATTCCTTGCATTTTGCATTGTAACCGATTTAGAGAAGTAATATAAGCCAGCTTCTGGCATCCTGTTTACATATTGTCTATGTGAACGTGTGTGTAATTGTTAAGCAAGAACCTTAGCGATAAGGCACTTTGCGTCAGTTGGTATCAGAGCTATAGCATCCCGAGATTTGGAGGATATCCATATCAGAGTGGAAGAATCCTGTGAGTAGGAAAGCGCCAAGTGTGTTTACAGCTCCAGCTGCGGTTGGGTAGAGTTGTACACGACTTGTTGAAGTCTGATTGCGATTGGACGAAGTGGGAGTTTCAACCGAGGTTGAAAATGGCTCACATAGGCGTTAATGTTCTAGGTGTTGGGCGAAGAGCGCGTGGCGCAGCAGTCACAGTTGATTGTGAGATGTTCGATGAGTGCGTCCGAACAATGCGAACTTTGACAAATGAAGTCGCATCGATCAAAGAAAGCCAAAGGCGTGGTTGTATTCCTGATGCGTTAGACCACGACAAGGAGGTTGAAGAAGTGGAACCACGGGAAGCAGCGGGAGAAGAACCAGGAGACAAACTGATCAAACTTCTGACGGATATGAGAGGTCGGACAAAGATAGATGTACGTACCTACTCAGGAAGTCTGGATCCAAAAGACTTGATCGTCTGGTTCAGAGAAATTGAGAAATACTTTGACATAGAGCAGATCGAGGATCCTAAACAGGTTAAGACTGCATGTTTGAGGTTGAAGGGTCATGCCTCATTGTGGTGCGACAATGTGCAGGTTGATAGAGTCAAGAAGGGCAAGGAGAAAATCAAATCTTGGGATAGGATGGTCGCCAAGCTGAAAGGGAAGTTCTTGCCATATGACTATGTGATTTCTTTGTTCCGGAAGTTGCAGAACTTTCGACAAAAAGAAATGACCGTGAATGAATACACGGAAGAGTTCTATAGATTGTCGATAAGGTCGGGTCAAACCGACGAAGGAGAAAAAGCTGTCGCTAGGTACGTGAATGACTTGAAATATGCCATTAATGATGAATTGAGCATGTCAAGATTCAGAGCGGTTGGTGAAGCCTACCAGTTAGCTCTGAAGGCAGAAGAGAAACTGTCGAGGAAATCCGCAGCGACCAGAGGTAGGATGACTGGTCCGGGTGCGTAGACTGTTTTCGCGAAAGGTCAAAGTGGCGGTTACAGGAAGAAATCCGTCGAAGAGAATCGACAGATGGAAGGGACATCGACGAGGGAGAAAGAGCAAGAAAACAAACGCGATGGTCGTGAGAACCGCGGTTGAGGTGTGTATGGTCGAAGTGGTCCATCCGACAGAAAATGAGCTAACAGACCAACCATAATCTGTTACAAGTGTCGTGGAGCGGGACACAAGGCATATGAGTGCCCAGAGAACCTGCACGTTGCAGAGGAGTCGAAACCTAGACGTCGAAGGGATGAGCAAGTCGACGAGAGGGAAGAGTCGGCATCCGACAACAGTGAGGATGGTAAGAAGAAGAGTTGGGCCATGACAGCCAGGAAGACACTAGTTTTGGACGACAGACACGACGAGCGAGGGTCGGCACAATGAAAGGCGATCTTTCGAACTAAGGTGCGAATCGGCGAATGGCGTTGTAAGACCATAGTTGATGGTGGAAGCACTGAGAATCTTGTGTCGACAGAGGTGATCGAAAAGGCAAAGTTAAAATGCTGGGAACACCCACACCCTTACAAGATATCATGGTTGCAGAAAGGACATCATGTGAAGGTGACCAGACAGTGCCTGATTAACTTCAGAGTCAAAGGATTTGAAGATAGTGTACTGTGCGACATAATATCAATGGATGCGTGCCATCTGTTGTTAGGGAGACCATGGCAATATGATCGAAAAATGATCTATGATGGTCGAGCCAACACAGTCACAGTGTGGAAAAATGGTGTGCAAAGGACTCTTAAGCCAAAGCCGGAGGAGCGAGCCGACGGTAAGCACGACGAGAGCAAATTTTGGGAGAAGCGAGTGCTGATGTGCTCAACGAAGGAATTCCTTACGGAGGAGGAAAAGCAATCGGGGTGTTATGCTATCATTCCGAAAGGACCATGTGTCGAGAGGTCGACAATGGAGAAGATTCCGGTCGAAGTTGGAAAGATGCTTGACGAGTTTCGAAGCATAGTAGTCGATGAGACACCGACGGGATTGCCATCAACAAGGAGCATATCCCATCAGATCGACTTGATTCCAGGGTCGAGTCTGCCAAACAAGGCACCGCATAGGATGAGTCTGACAGAAGGTCAAGAACTCAATTGACAAGTCCAGGGGTTGTTGGACAGGGGATTGATTAGAGAAAGTCTGAGTCCATGCATGGTACCAGCAGTATTAGCGCTGAAGAAAGGTGGAGAATGGAGAATGTGTACAGACTCCAGAGCCATCAACAAGATCACGATCAAGTACCGGTTTCCATTGTCGAGAATGGACGACTTGATGGATTGCTTGAGTGGAGTGAAGTACTTCACAAAGATAGACCTGAAGAGCGGTTATCACCAGATTCGGGTTAGAGAAGGAGATGAATGGAAGACAACATTCAAGACAAAGGAAGGGCTATATGAGTGGTTAGTCATGCTGTTTGGATTGACTAATGCACCCAGTACATTCATGTGATTGATGAATGAAGTACTGAAACCATTCTTGGGAAAGTTTGTCGTAGTCTACCTAGACGACATTCTGATTTTCAGTCGAACCAAGACAAAACACTTGGAGCACATTCGACATGTATTGCAGAAGTTGCAGGACGAGAAGCTAATGGTGAACCTGCAAAAGTGTTTCTTCATGAAGGAAGAATTGGTGTACTTGGGATTTGTAATCTCGGGTAAAGGGTTGGTGATGGACCCAGAAAAGGTGAAGGCAATATTAGATTGGCTGGAACCGACAAGTACGACTGGAGTAAGGAGTTTCCATGGACTTGCCAGTTTCTACAGGAAATTCATTCGGGGATTCAGTTGGATTTGTGCACCTTTGACATAGTGCATGAAAAAGGGCGAGTTCAAGTGGACGGAAACAACCCAACGAGATTTCGACAAGTTGAAGGAAAAGGTCACTGAGAGCCCAGTGTTAGCGCTCCCAGATTTCGACAAAGTTTTCCAGGTCAATTGTGACGCGAGTGCAATGGCAAATGGAGCAGCGTTGAGCCAGGAGGGCCGACCAATTGCATTCTTCAGTGAAAAGTTGGATGATGTGAAGCGGAAATATTCGGTCTATGACCAGGAATTTTATGCTATTGTCTAGGCATTGAAGAAGTGGAGGCATTATTTGTTTCCCAAGGAATTTGTGTTGTACACAGATCACCAAGCACTGAGATATCTGAATACTCAGTCGAAGTTGAATCAACGACACATGAAATGGGTCGAATTCCTACAATGATATACATTCATGTCGCGACATAAGTTGGGCAAGTCGAATAAGGTTGCCGACGCGCTGAGTCGAAGAGTTGCATTGCTGAACACGACGACCGTTCAGGCAACAAGAATAGAGTCGGTGAAGACAAAGTATGAGACCGACGAGGATTTTGCGAAAGCATGGGAGGCTTGTCGTGAACCGTGGAGTGTCGACATAACTCCATACTTGGATTATTTTATCCAAGAGGGATACTTATTCAAGGGACAACAATTGTGTATTCCTAGAGGATCCGTAAGGGAGAACCTAATCCGAGAATTGCATAGCGGTGGATTAGCAATTCATTTTGGCATCGACAAGACCAGAGCATTGGTCGAAGAAAATTATTATTGGCCAGGAATGATAGCAGATGCCGGAAAGTGGGTTTGACAATGTAGAGTTTGCCAGTTGGCAAAGGGAAGAAGTCAGAACACGGGGTTGTATACACCATTACCTGTACCAGATACCCCATGGGAGCACCCAAGCATGGATTTTGTGCTAGGATTGCCGAAGATGCAGCAAGGGAGCGACTCAATATTTGTTGTAGTCGACAGATTTTCGAAAATGGCACACTTTATTCTTTGTCGGAAGACAAGTGATGCCACAGGCATTGCTGTACTATTTTTCAAGGAAGTAGTTAGATTGCATGGGTTGCTGAAGAGTATCACATCGGACAAAGATACCAAGTTTATGGGAAATTTCTGGAGAACCCTATGGAAGAAACTGGACACAAGGTTGTAGTTTAGCTCGGCATATCATTCGCAGACAGACGGTCAGACTGAGGTGTTGAACAGAAGTTTGATAAATCTTCTGAGATGTTTGACGACTAAGAGACCCAAGCAGTGGGAGAACGTGTTGGCACAAGCAGAGTTTGCATACAACAATTCTGTGAATCGGTCGACAGGTTTGAGCCCATTCCATATTGTTCAGGGAAGAAGCCCACATGGAGTGGTGGATTTGGTCAAGTTACCGACATAAATCAGGAAGAGCGTAGATGCAGAATCATTTGCAGAGCATATGAAAGAAGTGCATGAAGATGTGCGAAAGCGCATAGAAAAGAGTAACGTGACATACAAGTTGAGAGCCGACAGGAAGAAGAGACTACAGTCGTTCAACGAAGGAGACTTGGTCTATGCACATTTGTGGAAGAAGATATTTCTGACGGGGACATATAACAAGCTGAAGCTGAAGAAGATTGGACCATGTAAGATTCTGAGGAAAATTTCGGACAACGCTTATGTGTTGGAGCTGCCGAATGACTTGAGCATTTCACCAACGTTCAATGTTTTAGATCTGTACAAGTTTGAAGAAGGTTCAAGCAGTGGAAGCGCAAAAGTGTCGAAGATCGACTGGACATGGCAGATTCCAGATCGACAGAAAGAAGAAATCACAGAAGTAATAGAGGAACACGAAGTCGGGTGTACGCGTAGTTCGCGAAGGAAGGAATACTTAGTGCGATGGAAAGATGATGAGTTGCAGGAGGCGACATGGATTTCCGAAGAAGAGTTCAGGATACTGATAGAGCAGTCGAGTTCTTTTTCACCTGGGGAGTCTGATGCAGGAGCATTGGGTCCTAGGCAGAATAGTCGAAGTTAGTTGACATGAGGAAAGCCGACAAAAGGGAATGCCGACGACCACTGGTGCGGAAGAGCATATTGGCTTGTCTAAGCCAATAAGTCGAGCAGGAGCAATCGGTATGCAATCGACAGATGCAGCAAAGGTCGAGAGTCGACAGACGACGGGGTGTAGCGCAGCGTCGATGGTCGACATGCGTCAAACCACGACTCCGACAAGTTTGGGCATGAGCCAAGCGAGGAGGAAGGGGTGGATTGGCGAAGCCTGAAGAGTGTGAAGAAGACGACGGGTAAGTCGAAGCTGACAGACAGTATGACTGACATGACGGATTACTGTAGCTTGTCAGAAGGACACGTAGAAGTCAAGGAGAGTACTTGGAAATAGTTCAGGGTTGCTAAGGAAGTTAATGGCAGTTATTGAGGGTAGTTGGGATCGTGACAGATGTCAACACAGGCAGGGATTGTGCAGCACGATTGGGGCGCTGATAGTTGTAGGTCTGCAGGATCTGAGGAGATCGACAGACCGAGGATGCGTGTCTCGGGGGTCAGAGCGATCTCGGGAACAATAACAGCAGGGTAGAAGGCCGAGGGAGGAAGATCAGTTGGAGGATTCCGCAGAGCAGAGTTCGGGGAGAAGATAGGTAGATTGGAGAGAACAATCACATGTCTTCCGAACGCAGAGAAGATCGAGCCATAACTCAGAGTTCCACAGTGAACTAGGAGAGGGTGAAGATCGACACACTAAGATAGCACACAGTTACTTCTGTATTGTAACGGTTGAGGCCGACAGTTAGTTAGTGATTTCATTCCTTGCATTTTGCATTGTAACCGATTCGGAGAAGTAATATAAGCCAACTTTTGGCATCCTGTTTACATCTTGTCTATGTGAACGTGTGTGTGTCGTGTGTAATTGTTAAGCAAGAACCTTAGCGATAAGGCGCCTTGCGTCAGTCTTACTTTGCAGATTTGGGGTCAAGAACCTTCTAAGGCATGTTTGAGGGCTTAAACGATGTTTTTGGGGGTCAAACGTGTTCACACACCCCCTTGACATTGCTCTACACTTCGATATATTTCCATTGATGTAAAGGTCACCTTAATCAGAGTTTGTACGAGGAAGTTATGCCTCCTGCATGTTGATCTATCTTGTTGACCACCATGGTACTGGGTGGATTCCACATTTTCTCTCATTACCAACACATGTGGAGCTAGTCACGTGTGGAATTTCAAGAACATTCTATAGGGTCCAAAACCCTAACTCTAATCGGGAGTTGAGGCATGCAAAAATCCCAAAACTAACCCTAGATGGGTATTAAGACATTGTCAGATACTGGGCCACTAGTAGAAGGGGTTCCATTCTTATGGTATTATTGTATTGTTTCATAGTTGAGAAAGAGACGGGAAGTGGATATTAGAGCATAACAGAGGAAGTAGGTGATTCTGTAGGAGCCATACAGGCCATAGTGTCATAGGTAACTCCATAGAATGTACCATTTTCTTTGTATTTGCATTGCATATTGGAGAAGAAAAGAGTAAGGCATAGTCCTGACTTTTGGTTGGGTTTTTCCCCATAGTGGGTCTTCCTCGGGTATATCTCGTGTCTTCCCAGGGTATATCTTGTGTTACTTGTGTGGATGTGTTATTTTTCTCTATCTATTTTCCTTTTGGTTTCTATTTATTCTAGCATTATGTGAGATTAAGCTAACAACAATGAATCTTAAATCTTAGGCAAACACTACATAACTATGAGTTTGCAGAAAGTTGTAAGATCTATTATGACGAACTGTTCTAGTGGAATATCCATAGTAGTTTATAGATTGGATGGGATCATATTATGGCATAAATCTATCAATCCATAACATTGTTCGCAAGCTCTAACATTTATATGGTGTACAATGGTGAGCAAGCAAATGGAATGTGCGTTAATGCCCGTGGATCCTTGGTAATAGGGGGTTAAGATGGTCTCTCTCTACATTTAAGTCGTTTTGTGAATAGATGGTCTTGGAATTGTTATAGCTATATAGGAAGCCAAATGTTGTTTTATTCTCTCAAAAGTTGGTCCAACACTCGTGTCCTTCGGTTCTTGAGGTGGACTATTTAAATTTGGTAATTTTCCCTCCTCTCTTGTCTCTGTATTCTACAATTTGTTCCTAGGTAATTCAAGTGGTGGGTCCGATAGTTAATTTTTGTGGGAGGTTGGCATGTGGTATTTCTTATTCTTGCATTGTAAGCTATTATCAGTGGGTGGTTTGAGCACTTTCTATTGAGTAGTCTTTTGTTTGTATTAGTGAAGGTGTGTGGTTCTATTGCTCTGGTTCCTATATTTATATGGCACATTGCCAATGTTGTAAGGGTTGTTGTTCTTTGTGTGAGATGGAAGTGCTATCGCGTAGCCTGAAGTGGCATGAAAAAGAATAATCACAATGCAATGCAATATAGTGAATTAGACTATCAAGTGGAATTGCTAGAAAGATGATTTGCCTAGAGCAAGTTGAAGGAAAATAAGGTTAGGGACAACTGTGCAATTTATGCAACAAGAAGGATAGTAGAGCTTTGTGAATAGAGATAAAAGTACAAATTTTCATGAGTATTTATAAAGTGAAGAAATTGGAGCTTAGTTTGCAAATGCAAGCTCTGCGAGAGCAGCTTGGTTGGTTGTTCACCCTCTTGGGCTCCCTATGGAAGAAAATTCAGTCTCTAAATCAATGGGTACTAGTTCTATGGGTGTTTCTTCACAAGGTGGTCATTACATGACCTTAGTTGGAAGCTGAGCATTTTAGCACCCTCTGGCACTGGAACTGAATAAAAAAGAAAGTGCCCATATCACTACAACTATTGTGAAGAAGGAGATTCTATGAGTGGAGGACGATTCAACTCATAAGATGTCTTGCAAAGAGGAAATGCAATATGGGCCCACTTATTAGCGTTTTTCTAATTTTGTTACTAGGTGTTTTATCGTTTGCTATTGTTGCTACTACAATTTGTAAGGCATTAAACTTTCCATCATATAAGAGGTATGTATAGAAAATACAGTACTGATCTTTTTATGATTTAGATAGATAGTTTCTTTGACATATGGCTATGGCCTTCTTTTCAAATTTGTATTAGAAAGTTGTATAGTTTGGTCGCAACATTTTCTAATACAAAAATAGACTTGTTAATGTGATGTGAAGAAGAGAGAGGATCATATATGGTTTTAATGGATGGGTGGATGGAAGGGTTTCATAATATGCCTTTGCCAATATTATTAAATTTAAAGCACCTCGTCGATGATGGTAAGGGCTTGGCAAGAAATTTTATGATAATTGCAAACTATTTCTACATTTTGCATCATATCTAGCTTTTTAAACTGAATTTCCTCGGAGAAATAAGTCTCACAAATGGGAGCCGTGTATTGGGCCTTTAATAGACATTGAACTTGTTGGCCTTTAATCATGTAGTGGATTATAACCAAAGAACATACAAACGATAAAGCTAGAGGAAAAATGAAAATCTGGTAGAATCCATTGCCTTCACTTTCTTGATCTCTGTGTATATGGTTGTAGGATTGACTGTACATTTGTTGTTGTAGGATTGAACTCCAATACGTGGTTGTAGATGTAGAAATGTCAGTTTGAAAACAATTTGATATAGTTCACACTCCGGAAAATAGATGATTAAACATTGAGTGCAGTCAAGAATCTCAGTGCATAGTGCAATATCAGTGGCAACAATATCATATATGTGATATGAAAAGGATGTGCGTTGGAGCTCCTTAGTCCCAAGCACTTATAGATTCATGATCTATGATGCTTTCTATTTACCATATCTCATGTTCTCTGAATATATCACTGGCCAGCAGTGTTGGAATTTGGTTTACATTTTACCTTTTGGAATTTTTTTTTTTAGGTTTTGGGTTTTTATATTACCTGTCGAAAAATGTTTTGTTGAAAATTTTATCCTTCAGTCTTCGCAAAAAAAATTACCCTTCAATAATTCAATTTATTGATTTTGTTTTTAAATATTTTTTTTTCTTGGTTTTTTTATATTAAAATTAAAATAATCATTATTATGTATTACTATCCATTAACTTAATTCACATTCATTTTATTTATCATTTATGTACTAAATTAATATTATATAAAAAAATAACTTAAAAATAAATAAATAATGAAGCATAAATAAACAAAAAATGGTTTTATAATTTCGCACAATTATACATATAAAAACAAAACAAATATCACATAATTATTTTTGTTTGCAAAATCATAAAATTGAGGTAAGAGTTGCATTATATTTGAATTGAATCAATTGCCCATTGGAAAGCTATATATCTATACTCTAGTCATTATTGTTATAAAATATGCTTGAGTTTTTGTAAATATATGGCATATGTAATCATAATCCATATTTTTAAATAGATGCAAGCCTCTGTAAATCGAATCTTGAATGCAAGACTCTACAAAATATAGCTCTATATGCTTCTTTTTGTATGTATCGTTTATTCTACAAACTACATAGGCAATTTTCATTCCAAATGTTGCACACAGATTTCATGTCTCTCAACCCCTTATTTAGTACTTGCCTTCATTTAAATTCTGCATCCCTCATTGAAATTGAACCATGAGAGAAATATAAGAGATGTTCATTTCAATTTCAATGGGAGTTGGAGAATTAACCAATACTCTTCGTGTCCAAATCTATATAGATTATTGAAATTATGGGATAAATGACTAAATACACATGCAAAAAAATAGTGCAAGAATTACCTCTATAATGCAAATAACTCTCAACCTTTGTCTCGAAGGCCCTCCAACTCCCAATCCAACTCCCAAAGTTCTTGCAGCATGCTAATATAATCAATGAGCATTGAGCACTAAAATTTGTGCACTGTAGATGCCCAGTGCACTAATAAAAAAACAAAAAAATATGAGTTTTCCTGTTTTTAGAAAAAATCAATGCAACTTGCAAATGGAAAGGCATGGAAATAATTATAATTTAATAGATGTTTCTATTTTTTTAATAAATGTATTCTTTGGAAGTTGGAATTTATAAAGTATAGATTAACAAATCAATGCAACTTGCACATGGAAATAATTTTAATTTAATAGATGCTTCTATTTATTTAATGAAAGTATGCTTTCTAAGTTGGAATTTAGAAAGTATAATTTATATAACATAAATACATTAATACTACTATTAAATTAGTAATATAATAACATTTTAGGAATTTTTTGTGCTTAAAAAATAGTAGTAATATAATGACGGTTTATAAATTTTATCGTTCTTCAAAAATACGTTTTAGAAATTTTATGACCCTTCACAAAAGACGGTTAGCTAAAATTTTAAACCGTATTTGACTGTCAAAATACCCCATGATGACCATTTTGCCCGTCAAATTCCATCACTACTGGCCAGAAGTAGACTAGATTCTGTTGCTTTTCTTGTGATTCCATACAAGTCATAATATAGATTAGAAAATAGTTCACCCAAAATTTAGAGATCAAAAGCTGCCATTGCATTTGAAAAAAATAAAAAATCACATGGACCTCCCAAGTCTCATCCTCCACAAGATTTAAAGGGAGAAGTAATACAAAAACATTCAACCAAGGAGGGAGCATATTATGCATAGTTATACCGATAGGTGTTTATTCCCTCCACTTTGTGGGATAGAGGTCAATCTCCAGAATCCAAAAAATCCAGAAAGATTCATTCCCGAGTGATTAAGGGTAGTTAGGGAAAGCAGATACCTTCTCTGTCAAGGCCATGTAAAAATGATAATATCACGATACTCCATACCCATTCCACTATTTTGCAACAATTATATAACTTGTTTATTTTTCTTCATACCCATTCCACTGTTTTGCAACAATTATATCCACTTGTTTATTTTTCTTCCTTTGTGATTTCAGAAGGATTTCAATCTCACTTGATTATTATCTTTGCACCAAGAAGCAAACGTGCATGAAGCACCAACAATGTCGACCACTAGCTACAGTTCACGAATATTATAATTAAATTAAATCTTAAATATTCTTGAATTTACTTGTCCCAAGTTTAATTCACACTTTTATGAAAATAGTGGATTCATTCGATGTAGAATCAATAAATGCAATATATGTACAAAGATAGTCATATCACAAAATTGATTACTTTTGCAAAAAAATTTAGTATATATATAAATTGTTTATATAATCGAGTTCTATTTACATTGTATTTATGCACTTACTTAATGTCTTATATAAATGCCCTAATATATTATTTATTTATTTTTTTCAATTTAGGAACATGTATTTGAGTATTTTAATGTTGGAAGAAAGAATTATCTGCTCAGTGTGGAAATTACCATCAAATTTCTATGAAGTATCTAGGTTTAAATTTATATTTATCTTGGAACAACAATGTGCTTCTCCACTTACTAAAGTTTACATTTTTTTTCTCTACTACATCTTTGTTGTTATGATAAATCTAAGTGTCACATCAGTTAGTTATACCTATATAAAAATTATTGAACACTTTATATAAAAACTACTCCATACTTTACTTTTGCATCATAAAATATTAGATGTGTTGTTTTGTGTTTATTAATCTAATCATGCCATCATCGACATGAATGAGCATTTAAGCATTTAGTCACGAATTAAAATCACACTTCAACAATTAAATTTAACTTTGATTATTTTTTAAATTTACTGTCAACATTTAAATTTAACTCTCATTAATTTTTAAATTTGCTTCAGTTTTCACCGATTAAAATCACACTTCTATTAAAAATACTAAATTTGTTCAATGTGAAATCAATGAATTCAACATTTACATAAGGACAATGTGATATCATAAAATTGACTATATTTGTGAAAAACAAAAAAAATAATAATTTATTATCATTCCAAATTTTTTAATGAAACTTCAAAATCTTCGTTAATAAGTATACATCTACATATTTGTATTTTTTTAATAGAAACCGAAGAAGAGAAATATTTATAAAAGAGTTGTGCACAACCATTCATTACAAAATGAGAGCTTCATCCTTAGCTTTGTAATTTGCTAAGTATATGAAAACAAAACTTGTTCCATTTCATATCTATCAGTTTTTCTATTAAACTTCCTAGGAAAATCAAAGGCACGAGAGGGGTAAACCCTTACAAACTGTCTATTTAACAATACACAAAAAAACATATAACTGAAAGAGGTAGAGCATCATTCCTGTAGCCCATGCAGACCCTGGACTTGTTGTTGCACTGAGGCTTCATCCATTGGCAGAGCGTCTTCATCTGGGGACTCCTGGCAGTGGCTACATTGGGTCATTTTGGCCATTTTCAACACTTTGTCTTTAATGACATCCACGGTTCCCATGAGCTCAAACAAGTTCTTCTCAAGGTCGTCTATGCGTGAGTCTTGACAGGAAAGCTATTGGGATATGCATTTCATGTCCTCCGCAGTATCCTTGTTTGCCTTGAGACCAGCATATGCAACCTCGTAGACCTTCCTAAGATTCATTTTGAAATCTTCGACACTAGCCTTCAAATACGACATGGCCTCCCTAATTCCAGCCATAACTCCAGAATGCTGGAAAATTCCTGTAGATTTACTGGCGGTGTTCGGGCTCTGCTTCCACCTGCAATCTTCCTCACAGTTCACAGGAATGAGGGACATACCTCTCAAGTGGTTTCCAAGCTGCTGCGTCTGAAGTCCTGCTTGCCCTGTCTCCTCTTCCTTATCTGCATTCCTATAATGAGCCATCTTGTTCGTGCGTGAGCCGAGAAGGGTAGAGTCTTGGAAAGACTCCCCATAAATGCACCTGCCAGGTAGCCGAGAGGCCAGGTGCTGCAAGGACGCAACACACACTTCCACGCCGTCCAAATGGATGCCTTCCCATTATGGCTTAAATTCAAATGGGTTAGACACTTATGGGTGGAACTTGGAGTCCTAGGGGATTGAGATATGTCTTTGCAAACCATCCTCATAGATTAATTCCCCTAACCTAAGCTTAACTCCTTTATTTGCAAGGTGGTCCGCTGATCCGTTGTTTTCTCTAAGAATATGAAGGTAATTTTCCTCTTGAGAGATGTTTAGTGAGCCAATTCTTTGATGAATCCTTCTGCACCATGAAGATCCTTTGGCATAATCGTTCCTCTTTTTTTGAATGACTTGCCTTGAATCTCCAAAAACTAAGAGCTTGCCGATTTTTAACTTGGTGACTATTTCCATACCATGAAGAAGAGAAAGCCATTCATCTACATTGTTGGATTTCTCCCCCAGTCCCCAGGCTTAAGATTTAACTATTTTTCCTCCAGGATCATAGATGACCCCCCCTCGCACCCGCCTCCCCTATACATCTACATATTTGTTATGAACATAGTGATATTTTATTTCAAATTATTTTTCATTGTGATCCATTGCTTCATTGCTTTTCGACACATACAAGTCCACATTTTTCTTCTCCACTTGCTCATGAAAAATATAATTATATTGTATTGCGATGTGTTTTATTTTGTATCTAACGACAAGTTCTTTGTTGTTATGATATATCTAAGTGTCATGCCAACTTGTTAGAGTCATAAAAATTGATCAATACATTACTTCTACACTTACAAAAGATCAAATGTGTTGTTTTTTGTTTTCTTATGAAATGACTATTATCAAAGAACAACTCAATCTCAATTCACATGAAATAGCACTTTAGTGTTAGTCTACACTCATTTACGTCTCTTCTCTAATCCACAAACCATATATATGAATAGCTACAAAACATTCTCCAAACACTAGATCATTGTATACACCACATTGCAGTGTGCCTTGAAAATTCCCTTGAGCACTACCTAATTATTCACCTTTATTTTAAATTGCTTACAATATATATGTTATACTAGCATTGGCCACAACATTGCATATGTAACACTTCCAAGTGCACTTTGATAACAACTCTCTTCAGAAGTTTGAGATGTCGGGCCTTCAATATTTCAACATCAACCACACCTGGAATTGGCTAGAAGTATAAAAAAATACATTGGGCATTGCACCACACTTCATCAACTACAATTGAAGAGGTGGGGAAATCATCCAAGAAAAAAATCCCAAACATCCATCCCCAAATACATTATCTCAAAATCAATAACTTGCATTTGACATACACTTGAACATTCACAAGCAAGATGAACAAAAGAGACTTTGAAGATGATCATTCAAGAAATTGTTGGCAGACATAATCCTACCTTATAAGCAGCATCAAATTAGCACTATCGTCTCAATTAACCTTTTTCCATAGCCCAATACTGCTCATTGGCCCTATTGGAGTTATAAGGCTTATGATTCCTATAAAGGACATTAATCTTTTAGATGGTCATCCCTTGACAATGTTCTAAGAAGAGATGAAACATATTATGTACATTCTATAATTATACGAGATTCATAGGACCTAAACATTTTATGCAAATCGAAATTCATTTGCATGAATTCTTTCCAAGAAAAAACCATTGCTCATTCGTCCATTGATCAATAATTCTTATCGTAGACCTAAGCCATTCATCTCTAGTAATAGAAAAGCCTCTATATGCATGAGAAACTCCAAGAAGGTATATATGGACAACCTTTACCACTGTAATCAAGTTGGAAATAATCATCAAGAAAAAGGGAACTGATGGCACCTAGGTCAATTCTCTCCATATGTTGACGACATTTGCAATGCAATGCTAACAATAGATGACTGGAACCTCATTTAGTATAGGACTAACAATTTTTTTTTCCACACAATATTATACAATATTTGACACATCAATGAACCTCTTTGTAAAAAACATTATTGCCAACAATCATAACAAGTGCACGCTCTAATAACTAAATATGCCCATCATGTGAAGTGTCATAGAATTGATTAGTGGTATAGAAACACAACAAGAGGATGACCACCAATTGGAAAAACATATATTATTATGTGTAGAGCAATTATATATGTTATCTTGCAATTTATGGGTCCAAGCAACAACTGTAAATGGAGCTCTTAGAGTGGTCGTGCAAATTGCATACACACTTGGATCTAGCCCTCCAAAGTGGTTAGCATATGTTGTTGTGGCATTCAATAAATACATTGGCCCTCCATGGGACTAAATCCAACCAAAGCATGTATTGATTCCACCCATAAAACAAAGTAGCAAGAAACAAATCCCCCTAAATATGGCTTCCGCATTGACTTTTCATAAATCCAAGTATTGACATTAACAAGGACTACAAGCAACATTGGTCACATAGAAATTCAAGGATTGACCTTCATGAGAATGTCACACACCGCAACTATATAAGGAATGTGAATCACACCATCACATCCTTCAAATGTTGTGAAAAATGAAAGATATTGCTTATATCTTGCTCTAAAAAAGAAGAAGAGGGCATGCATGTTTTTATTTGTCTCTTGCATAGTTAAAACATGTAGCCTCAAACCCTATCCCTTATCATTCTCTAATGTGATAAGGGAAGGCACAATGTTGTTTCTTCTTCCATGTTTCTTTAAATGCAATGTTTGCCCAAATGATACATCTTGCCAAATGAAAATATTGTTGATGATTGCATTATATGATTGTATGTTTATGCATTAATATGGTGTTTAGCGAGGTGTTGTAGCCACAACAGATTCCATCTAATCTAGATAAGATAGGAGCTCCAATTTCAACTTCGTTTGCAGTTAGCTACTTGATTTCTCTTGATTTTCAAACTCATTTAATCACTTGCTTAAGACTTGTTTAAATTCTGCTAAATCATGCTTACGCTCTAATTTTCCAAGCAGATTGAGTTTTTTCACACTTGATCAACTCATTATTCGGCCTTGTTGAAAAATAAGAAAAAAGTCGAAAGTTGGGAAAAAGTTTATCAAAATTGGATTAAAGTCTCCTGAATCCCAATTTTCTCTCTCCATATTTTTTGGAATTTGGAAGTCAGTCGTGTTCATCTCTAGACATGTTTACATTCCCCGACTCCTGACCCCCGACTTCTCAAAAGCGACAAATTTGCGGAAGTCAGAACTTGGGATAGTTAAGCCTATTCAAATTTCTCACCCCGACTCCCGATCCCCGCCTTTTATACGAACAAAATATCGGAAGTCGACAGAGTTCCCCGTTGAAAATATTTTTGGATCTGACTCCCGACTTTATAGCTCCTCAAACTGCAAAATTCGGCAGCTGGCAAATTTTTTATTTGTTCTGTATTATTCACTACGACTCTAGACTCCCGACTATTTTGGAACCTAGAATGCAGAAGTTAGCAGTCAGCAAGTTTTTAGCTAGATTGCACATTTCACCCCCGACTCCCGACTTTTGCGGGACCCCCCTAAGTTGGTAAACTAATTCGCAAGTCGGATGACAATCATGCAGCACACACCAAATTTCTTGATCTATGTGTCAACCAATCAAATCGATTATTGGTTTAAAACTTAACCGTCATTTTTATTTGTCACCTACTCCAATTAATGTGTAATTAATGATTATCAAACTTAATCTTTACTTAATTAAAATTTGAATGTTTTGCCATTATCCCATAACAACCTTTTGTTCAAGCACCTTAGTAACTTGGCGCTCTGTGTTTGATTCTTCCTGAGTTAGTTCAACCTGTTTGTTTGATTTGCAGGTATGATTTAGCTACTATCATTTGGATTGATTTCATGCATTCCTGAGTTACTTATTTCGCTTCCCGATTTCGTAGGATCAGTCTTTCCGAAATGGAAAAACGAACCAGGTCTAAGGCTGTGGCTAAAGCGTTGAAGTTCAAGGACCCTAACTTTGGGTTCTATTCTGACACGGAAGCTAGAGTCTTAGATACCCACTTCCTGGACTGGTCAAGGATCTACAACATCTTTGAAGGGGATGACTTCTCCGAGTTCAAGGATGACACCCCACTGTACCAGAATGTAAGTAATTCCCAACTACATGCAATATCCGCACGACCCGCAGTAATGCCATTCATGGACCTCGTGAAATGGATGATTGATTACGCATATATCCCAATCAACAGTTTCAGGGATGCTAATTGAGTCATCTATGCTTCCTTTAAGCCATATACATTTTCCAAAATTTATAACCTAAAGGCTCCCTATCAGTTGCTCACATAGGAATTCATTCAAGCATTTGAGGCAAAGTATGAATCATACGTGCTTCTCAAGTCCTGGATGGCTGACCCTGACACGTTTTTTCTAAGAAATAACAAGAAGTATCCCATTTCTATTCTCAGGGATCCCTACAAACTGCAGGCGGCTAGCTCTGCAGATTCTATGGAGCCGAGATGTGCTAGTATTTCAAACTTGAATGCCCCCCCATAGCGCATTACATTACTATTACTGGTAAGATTTTCAATTGGGCCCAAATATTTTATGTTACATTTCGGGATGCAATTGCCACAGTGCAGAAAACCCCAACAGTTAAGAAACCCATGCTCTTCATGTCGGCATACATGATGGACATTATGTGTGCATATTTCTCTTATCCTACACTATATTGGCATTGGACCAGGGAGTAAGCCCCCATTCATATCTACTATTCAATTCTATGGGAAGACAATTATGCCCCCCAGACTTATGATATTTGTGATAAGTTTATCGTTGTAGCTTATTATGCTATTTTCAAGAAAGTTGCTCCTAGAGTTTATGAAGATGCCATTTCCCTAATTTCTACCATGGCAGCCTAGTATGTGGGAGAGTATTTTAATTACATCAGGATTTTGGGAAGTCAGTCAGTTCACCTTCTTCCCATGATTGTCCCAGACATAATGGTGCTCTCAGAGGTGGCCTTTTAGACTGTATATGAGGGATTTCATGTCCAGTGCCATTCCTAAAAAAGGAGAGCATGGCATAAATTTCCATTGTACATTGGACATCTGGTAATTTCCAATGCAACCCATGGCATCACTTTAGCCAAAGAAATGGACTGGCTTAAGCTAGGATTTGCAGTGAAGAGGATGAATGAGCCTAAAGGGTTCATAGTAGAACATTTTGTTCAATATCATCTCAAGAACTCTTATGTACATGAAGTCCAACCAGATGAATTCATTACCAAAATTCTCATTCTTTTGAGGAAGTGCTCAGCAGACCACCTGATGCAGGTCAAAGGATTCTAGTACACGAGGCACAACATCAACAAAAAATCAGAGTATTGGAGGAAAGGAATAGGTTCTTCCAACAACAATAGGATGCTGCTAGAGAAGCCTTGGAAGCTTCCAACAAAGCCATAGTTTTGACTTCTGCTACACCTCGGTCCCATGCACATCAAGAAGTGGAAAAAAACAGGGTAAGTAGCCCATGGAACATGGTCCTTCTACCACTCTTATTCAAAACCTTAATATTCTTATACAAAATCCCCATGCTCTCCAAAGTAAGTCCACCACTCACACTCAATCTATTTATGATGCTTCCTTTGTTTCTAGGATACTTTCTGACCTTTCTATTAAGTCTGAGAAATCTGCTACATTGGTAGTTAATCTCCCTTTACACACTTCTACTAGTGAAATTGTTGATTTAGAGAAAGAGCAACCTGTAGAAGTAGTCAATCCAACACCTATAACTCAAGAACCCTCACAACCATCAGTTGTTAATTCCACCCAAATTATAAATGGTAATATCCCTCACCAATCCCAAGATACAGGCATGTCAGATATACCCACTATAGATGACCCTATGCAACATGATGTATCTAGTTCACCTCAAAATCCATCTACTATACCTAACCCTTCTGAATTGGACACACAGAGTTCTGATCCACGCATTACCACTACATTGGATACACCAACTGATCAGACCATTTCCCAACAATCTACCAACACTTAACCCAATCTTTCATCAATTCTAGATGTGAATTCTTCCCAAACTCCAATTGACACCCAAACTGCTACACTTCTTCCTTCCACATTGTCCTCCATGTATTATTCTTCTCAACTTGATCCAGTGACCTCTCAGAGTCCATCACAGTCTATGGATGCCAATGTGAGTCAAACTATTCCTATTTTTCCAGCTACTGGGCTGTTGGATTCTACAACAGAGGATGCGATGGATTTTGATGAAGATGCTGTGGTGCTCCTGACTCCTAGGGGATTATTGTTTTAATAAAAGAAGAAAAGAAATACTTACGAAGGAACCAAAGAGGACCACCTCAGGGCAAGTTCAGGTTGGATCGGCTCCAAATCTGGTCATCTGGAAACAAACCACAGATGATTCGCAGAGAGAAGCAATTTATGTTGTTGCTGCTATGGGAGCTTTTGATGGAGCTAATTTTGATTTTGTCTCCACCTTGAATGCTACATTGGAAGAGGAGACGACTAAAAACTTAGCACTTCAGGCAGAAAAAAATTCCCTTCAACAAACCTTGGCAAAACAGATTGAAGATTTAAAAGTTGAACATATCACCTTCCTAAAGGATCTTCAAAATCAAATTCATCAGCTCACATAACAAAAACAAATTCCTGAGGAGAAGATTGTGGAGCAAGCTAATGATTTAGATGATCTTAAGGTTCAATTGGAGCAAACTAAAGAACATATTTCTTTTTCTGAGTTCTTTAAATTGTCTGTCCAATAATTCAAGGATGAAGCCATATCTTTTAATAATAATGTCAAGCAGACTCAAACTCCGTATTTCTTGGGCCTCAATGAAATACATGATGAATTTAATTCCTTTGAAGACTTGGAAGACCTATTAGATGACCATGTAGATAGACACAAGACATCACATTCAGCTTATGAACAGTTGTGTGAGTGGCAGGCACACTTGAAAAATATTCCACAAACTCTTCCTCGTCTTGATTAGGTAAAATTAATGAGAGCCAGAATTTCCATCAAGTCCCGAGGATTGGTTTGTGAAGAAGTTGCTCAGATGATTGAAAAAGGACAGAATGTTTGTACTAGACAATGGATGTTAGCAAATAACCATCTGGAGAGTATGGAAATGCCCTTTTTTGTTGAGTTGGTAGACTTAGTGCCAACCAAACTGAGGCTTGCTGAGGTGGAAGACCAGAGGGAACAAATCGATCAATCCATATGTGATGCTTCTCAGCTGGACTTTTCTCTTTTTAGATCATTCATTCTAGTTCCTAATCAGTTGGAGATCACCCTCCAGAGTTTCCTAGATTCATGGTCCAAGATCCGCAACAAGGATATCAGGTCCTACTTATGTAAGGCCCAGTTACAACTTGAGCATGCATATTATACTGATGTTTCCCATTTGCTAAATGTATACGCTGCATGGAAGGATCATATAACTAATACGGATCAGGGAAATTAGATGCGTCTCCCTTAAATGTAGGACATTTGTCCTCCTGTTGTGCATCCATGGGTTGATTTGTAATTGAATTTATTTTGAATTATGGGGGGTATGAAATGAGGTTTTTTTTTTCTTTCGACGGAGGGACAAGTGGTAGAGACTCTGATGTAATTTTTTGTATTAGTCCTGTTGGGAAATATTTCTTCAAAATATTTGATTGTAATTTGTTGCAACCTGTTAATGAAAGAAGGATCCTACCTGCAGTTTGTTTCTAAATGTGTAAAGATAAAGTTTCCTTTTTCTAATATTGTTCCTTTGTTTTTATTCAAATATTTTTTAAAGATTTAAAATATTTAGATTCATAAGAACTTAATAAAAAATGTTTTAATTACTGATGTTCTGTAATTGCAGGATGATAAGAATTTTTTCTGGTTATCTCTGTTGATTGCATGATCTTTTCAATCAATAATGTTATGAGATCATTAATTTAGTGTTTACTAACCTTTCACTTCTTTATTAGTTTAAATATTATGTTTCTGTAATATTAAGCCAGTTAGATCCGGGGTATTTTTTAAGAATTCTAATTAGACTTAAGTATAGTATCCTAGTCGATTATTTTGGATTGAAAAAAAATGTATATAGATAGGTAGGCAAATATTAAATATGAAACATACAATTTAATACTAAAATGTGTAAATTTTGGCGAATATTATGATACAAAAACATATTTTATGTAAATATAGGCAATATTGGAGACTAAAAATGACCCAATAGCAATTTTTTTAATTTTTAAAAAGCCCGAAAAATAGCCAATTGGCGAAATTTCGCCCTTAAAATTACCCTAGAACTTAGATCATTTGATGTTTCAGTGGCTTTGATTAGTAAAAGTTTATGAAATAGGGGATTTATCTTCCTATTTTATCTATTTTCAAATATTTCCAGTAACATAATTTCACGACTAAAATGATTTCTTGTAGGCATGTGTTTCTATCTGGAAATAAAGACTTATCTACTTCATTCATATATTAGGTCATATAGAATTAACTGTATTTTCATAATAAGTATCCCTTAAGGAGTAGTACAAAACTTAGACAAAGCTAATAGAGGCTAAATTCGTCGGAAGTGGTCATTTTAATTGACTGGGAAATAAAGGAGCTCTTGCGCAAAGTTCTTTGAATTTCCTGGCTCGGAACACTATCCTTAGTGTTGACTCCCCAATTATTCCAGCCATCCGGGGGCATCAACAAATGGCGCTAGAAGGAGTGCCTACTAGATTTTAATTGCTAAACAAAATCAAATTAGACCTTGTCCAACACGTTCTCCAATTTCTACAACAGTCATACCAACCCACCTGTGACATCCGCTCCTAACACTTCTTCACAACCCGAACACATTCCCACACCATTTCAACAGTTCACTAAACCTGAGGCAAGAACTGTTGTTCTTACCCCTTTCCATGATATCCCTGAACTCATAGAACATATAGAGAATTCACGACAAATATTGGCTAGATCATAGTCTAGGCTCGCTAGGAGCCACGAACTACAAGAGAGATTAGATCATCAATTTCAAACCACTTCAACTGATAATACTAATCTTGAGATCGATACGGTACCACAAACTGGTCCGTAGTTGGAACCCCCGAATCAATGACTTCATGATATATGGACAGGATACGCTGATCCAGATCCTACTTTGGGGCCAAATGATGCCTTGTTCCAATCCGAATACCAAGTTAGGGAAACCTCATCTCTCGATCACCACAGGTCAATTCCTAGGATAGGCGAACTAGGGGCACCCCCTTCCCCTCCTGATTCCCCTTCTGACTCACCTCACAACGACAGTTCTCACGAGAGTTCTTCCGACCACCATTCCGGTGATTCTTCTGACGATTCCGATGACCAAGGGAGTGAAGATCAACCTATCACTAATAATAAAAATAGACCCTGGCTGGATCAGGATGTAGTGGCTGTTCCAGGGTGACAACATCCTCTTCCAAAGAATCCTGAATTTTGTTTTCCTAAGTATGATCCTGACAACAAGCAACCAGTGAAAGATCACGTGAAGAAGTTCATGTTGTCTATTCGATTACGCAATGTCGAACATGAAGACATAGTGTGCAGACTCTTTCCCTACACTTTTGAAGGTAGAGCCTCGACCCAGTATTTCGCTCAAGAACCTCAGACTATTCATTCATGGGCACAATTTGAAAAAAAAATTCTCAAGAAATTTGGTGATGATAAGACACTCAAGGATTTGGTCATGGATCTGTCGACCATGAAAATGGAAGCTAAAGAAAGAATCAAAGACTTCAATCAAAGTTTTTTAGCCTTGAAAAATAAAATCCCTGTTGAATCCATGCTAGCCGAAAATTTGATTATAGCCTACTATGCAAAATCCCTTCTTGTTCCTATAGACATGTGGGTCAAGCGATCTCACAAAACCACTCTTCAGGAAGTGTTCAGTGAATCGATTCTGGTCAATAAAGACATGTTGAGCCTTAAAGAAAACTTAGAGGCCAGAAACGAACAACCCACTAGTTCCCATAAGAAACCTAAACCACCTCACAAATCCTCTGTCCCTAAAAAGGATTAGGGGGAACTAGATATGGAGAACCTACAGAAGGTGTTACAACAAGTTTCCAATGAAGTCATCGATCTTAAGAAAAATGTAAATGAAAATTCTCAAAATAGAGGTTTCTGTAGGAATCCCTACAGAAGGCCATATGGGCCAACACAAAATCAGAATATTCCCCCCTCTGAGTGATTAAGCATTGAAGATCTAGCCTCTGTTCTCAAAGCTGTGATTAATGGGCCTGAACCTCCTTCAAAGGAAGGTGAAAGTAGTTTTGCTGATAATCAACAATTTCATGACAAATACACTGATGGCCAAAACCCTCATGATATTGTCAATTGTCTCTTCACACTACTTGAAATTTTTTTCAGATGATGAATTTGAGATGATCTATGCCATGCAACATACGTACAATACTCGTGGAAAAGCACAATTGGATCATGATTCCCCATCCACATCAATCCCGAATAAGAATTCCTCTGCGAACCCTAGAGCCATGTCATCCAAGGAGAATGTTATGCCTAATATGGATTATGATCCTATTGAAGACCTCCAGAAAACCCACGGCAATATTTCACTGGTTGATTTAATGAAGATCCCTGCAAGCCGCAAAAAAATTCTCAAAACTTTTACATCCGATGATGCAACAAACCATAACACTTTTGAAACCTCGATCACTCAGAGCAGTCAACAATCGTCTACTTCTCCTCCTATGGGAAGGAAATTAAAAACGACACCATTTCTTCTATCATTCAAAATATTCAACATGAACGTACATAACTGCATGATAGACTTAGGAGCCTCATCTAATGTGATGCCTCTCTTTGTATGTAAGAAATTAAATGTGCAACTCGAACCATCACTGAACCAAATTGTCCAATTAGATCGATCGAAGGTCAAAGTAGTGGGAGAGTTAAATTTTTTTTTGATTAGGTTATCATCAGACCCTCGGATACACCAAATGATTGATATTGTTGTAGCTAACGTCCTAGAATCCTATGGGATGTAGCTGAGCTGAGACTGGTCCCAAAAGCACAAGGGATACTTTTCCATTGGTTTGTCTCACTTGTGGATTCCCTATAATGGTAAACCTAATAAGATTAGGGTGGATAGGGAACTCTATCTTAAGCAAACAATCATAGATTTGAGTGATCCAAGCGAACCTGCCTCAAGCTCCATTTCCAATTTTGGAAACTATACCATGGATACCTTTTTGGGGGATTTACCAGTTGATATATCACCTTATGCTAGATCCGATAGCCAATCGGAGGTAATGCATTTTTCACGGGTAGAGTCATCACAAACCATGTTACATAATGTATATAATGTAAATACTAATTTATGTTTAGATAAGACTTGTTGGACTCTGTCTTTTTACGGTTCTAGGTCCAAGGAAGGAGCTGGAGTTGGGTGTGTTTTGATTGGTCCCATGGGAAATAAAATCATGATAGCATGTAGGTTAGATTTTGAATGCACGAATAATGTTGTTGAGTATGAGGCATTGTTTCAGGGTCTGAATAAAGCGATCGATTTAGATGTTAAAGTCATTAAGTTTTATGGAGACTCAGAAATAATCGTGCGCCAAGTTGGAATGCAATTCATTTTGTTTCATCTCATTTGAAAAGTTATCAACGCAAGGTATGGGATTTGATTAACAATTTTGATGCTTTTAATATTAATTCCGTCTCCAGGTCTCAAAATTTTGACGCTGATATTCTTGCTAACATTGCCTCTAAGCTCATGCCTGCTGAAGGATTTACTCCTGATGCATTTTTTGTAGAACTGATGTATAGACCCTCTATTCCTGGTAACATCACAAACTGGAAGGTATTTGATGATGACCGTCAGATATTGGATTTTCTTACTTCTCAAGACACATTTAAAGACTTGGCTATTGGTGAGAACAACCATGATCAATTATTGTGCTCTCATCAGGACCACGCCTACCCTGCTCCAGGCGCTCTGACTGTCCCTACTCTGATGCCTAAATCTGTTATAAGGCTGGAAAAATTGTATGATCTATAGGACAAGTTTAAAAGGGTCACCAATTGCAAAAATAATAGTTTCTGTATGAATTATCAGATAGTGAATCTAGGAACTGAACGCAATCCTCAACATAGTAATTTTGGCACAGAATGTTCCCATATTGAACAAGCAATATTTATAAAATTATTTAAAGAATTTAAGGACGTCTTCGCATGGACCTATGTTGATCTCAAAAATTTTGATACGAATATTATACAACACAACATACCCATGAAGCGTGATACTAAACCTTATCAACAGAAACTGAGGAAAATGCATCCAAGTTTAGAACCCACGGTTAAAAAGGAACTTGACAAGCTCCTTTTAGCCAAGATTACATTTATGGTTAGACATACCCAATGTGTTGCAAGTCTTGTTCCGATATGGAAACATAACGGATATATACATCTTTGTGTCGATTTTCGTAATCTGAACAAGGCCTCTTAGAAAGATAATTATCTAGTACCTCCAATGGAACAGATACTATAGAAGGTATCATGATCTAAAATGTTTTCATTGCTGGATGGTTTTTCTGGGTATAATCAGGTACTGGTATTGCACCCCGATCAATTAAAAACTGCATTCAGGACCTCATGGGGCACTTTCGCTTACATGAAAATTCCTTTTGGATTAATTAATGCAGGTGCTACTTTTCAAAGGGTGATGGATATCACTTTCATGGGTTTGATCCATAATTGTGTTGTAATTTATTTAGATGACGTCACAATATTTTCTAAAAGAAGATTTGATCACCTTACGCATCTCAGGAAAGTTCTTGAATGGTGTAAGAAATATGGTATTTCAGTCAATCCTAGGAAGTCCATTTTTGTTGTAACTGAAGGCAATTTACTTGGGTTCGTGATCTCTAAACATATCATAATGATTGATCCCGAATGGACCCAAGCCATCTCCCAGTTGAGTTTTCCTGGTACAAAGAAAGCTATGCAATATTTTTTTAGGGAAAATTAATTTCGTTAGAAGATTCATCCCTAGTTTCGCTCAAATTGTTAAACCCTTACAGGATATGATTAAAAAGGATGCAACATTTAAATGGGATGACTTGCAGAAATAATATTTCTGTAGAATTAGGGAAGTAATTGCAGAAGCACCTACATTAATGTCCCTTGATTTATCGAAATATTTTCTTTTATATACATTTTCTACTAACATTTCATATGTTGTAGTCCTTACAAAGCATAATACTGAGGGTGATGAGATCTCGATATCCTTCATGAGCTCAACTTTCAAAGGAGCAAAACTTAGTTATCCAGAGGTAGAAAACATGATTACGCGGTCTACAAGGCTGTAAAGCACTTCAGACCCTATCTGTTGAAATCCTGAATGAAAGTCGTAGTTCCATACTCAGTAGTTTGGAACATTTTGATTAAGAAAGAGATAGGGGAGAAGCGCACACATTGGATAACATCACTACATGAATACGATCTGGAAATAAGTATTTCTAAGATCGTTCATGGGAAAGTATTATGCAAGGTAGCAGCGCAGTCAGCCGGCAAAGTGCAGTCCAGATTTGCCCAGTGAAGAAAAAATGGAAGACGACCAGATTTGTCTCATCTCTGTACATGCAGACTCCTGGTATGAAGATATTAAATTTTTATTGATTCACTGGTACGCTCCTCTGAACCTAGAACCTAAGAAAAGGAGAGCTCTAAGATTAAAAGTTGCTCCTTATTTTCTAGTTGATGATGTTTTATATCGGAAAAGATTTGATGGAGTTTTATTACAATGTGTTGAGGAAAATGATGCTGAAAAAATATTAACAGAACTTCATGTAGGACCTGTTGGAGGTCGCTATGGGGGAGAGACCACAACTCACAAAATAACGATGGATGGACATTATTGGCCGACCCTATTCAAATATGCACATGCCTTTGCTCAGAAGTGTGAAGATTGTCAAAAGGATGCTGGAAGAATTAAAAAACCTGCAGTTTCGCTTCAACGAGTCACCATGGAAGCTCCATTTCAGCAATTGGGCTTGGACATAGTCAGTCCAATTAACCCTCCATCCTCCTTACAACATAAGTATATAATTACTGCTACAGGTGGTTAACACCATCAATGTGACATCTTTTCTCGAGAACTACATTATAACCAGGTTTGGTATACCATAATTTTTAGTTTTTGATAATGCATCCCATTTTTCTTTGGTTGAATCACTCAGTATGCATTAGATAAAGGTATTAAAATAAAATATTCAGCCAACTATTACCCCGAGGGGAATGGCTTGGCTGAGTCCACTAATAAAAACCTGATCAAAATTCTAAAACGAACTGTAGCAAGTAATCATAAGAACTGGCACACCCAGCTATTCAATGCGCTTTGGGAGGATAGGGTAACCCCTAAAGCTTCCCTTGGCAATTCACTTTATTGCCTTGTATATGGAAAAGAATCCATCTTGCATCCTAATTTACTCCTTCCTTCACTTCAGTTGTCTAAATCAATTCAGGAGGATGATTGTTCTCCCTTGGAACATAGAATCAATGAACTTCTCCAGTTGGAAGAGAAAAGAGAAAATTCTAGTGAAAAATTTCATCAACATCAATTGTTGGTTAAACAATGGTTCGACCAAAAATCCTCTTCACAAAGTGATTTTCACATAGGAGATCTTGTTCTAAAATGGGACAAACCACATGAGGACAAAGGTGAACATATAAAAGTCCAACGACTTTGGCTGGGACCATTCATTATCTCTAAAAAAATGCATCCTGACACTTTTCGGCTGCAAACACTAGAAGGGTCTCCCGAGACTTATCCAGTGAATTCCCAAGTTCTAAAGAAGTATTTTGCTTAGTGACTTTGTTCACTAGGCCTGTACATAGCATGTTTGTTTTCTTTTCTTGTGTGTTTTTTGGTTTATTTTCCTTTTGTTGGTTTTTCTTTGTCAAAATAATGTGGCTTAATTTGCTCATTGGGGATACTTGTTACTCAAAGGTCAAAAGAATATACATCGATTTTAACAAGATTTTTAAAACTTTAGCTTTCAGTTACTATTTTTCTTATAGGTCATTTTTCTGAAGAGCCTCTGAAATATATTTACCAAATATGTATTGTCAAGATGATCAGGGAAAGGTAACATCATGTTTTAATTTAAATATTGACGAAACTTGGATTACTGTGGGAAGAATTTTATTTGATAAGAATTCCCTCGACTGGTATGGGTGGAATGTTTTGAACAGTACATGCTTAAATCCTTTACATCATTCCTTTCTCTTAAGGAGCGTGTGGAGTTGCTTCCCCATTCACCAAACATTTTACTATAAATAGAACTTAAGTACATCAAAGAAGGCTACAAGGTGAGGGATCTCATTACAAGCTAGCTCATCGTGATCATAGGTACTGATGGAATGACATCTCGACATCTGGTTACCATGCCAGGAGATGGATTTCGACTTTTTAATCGAAAGCTGGGAGGTCGTAGTGCAAACTAACCCATTCATTATCTGTTAGTGTTGGTTAATGGCGCTACCATTAAATGGTTACTAAGCCAGGCTAGTGTCTTGCGGTCATTCCTTCAATAAAACTTGAAATGTGAATCCAAAGGTTGATATAGAGGACATGAGTTCTTATTGCAAGCCGACCTGACCATGATCATGGAATATTTTTGGAGTGAAACTATCTATATCTGGTCACCAAGCCAGGATGATTCCCTTTTCCAAAAGGCAGGGGGTCTCATCACGATCCAGCCTGATCATGTTCTGCAGGTTTTCATGAATGACACTGCCATTAGCTGACCACCAAATCAGGGTAGTGTACTCTAGTATTAATTTGGAAACACAAATATTATACCGATATTTAAATCTAACCTTGCAATTGAATGGGATAAAATAAACCATATGGATTAAAAGGAAACCCTGTCGAGGCTATGGATGCTTGTTGGCAGCAGAGGCAATGCCTGTGATATTGCAATTTTATCTTTAAATGTTGTTACCATTATTTGTCTCATCTTCCAGTCTTTCTCATTCCTACCAAGGTTGATTCCCTGTGGTTTCCTTATGATCTCGATATCTTAATTTGGTTAGAAAACATGTATGTTCTTTTTCCCTATCTGCTTTGATTATCCATCAATTAACTTGGAAATATTTAATAAGAGGCCTTTGGGATTATAACCTTTAAGAGAAATTAGTTTCGTTTCTAATAAGTGATACTTGCTAAAATCTAAATGTAAAGTTCAGTTTTATGACCAAAAAGAGATAACTGGTTCTCCCCAGTGAGTCGCCATTTGTTGTAGCCACAACAGATCCCATCTAATCCAAATAAGATGGGAACCCCAATTTCAACTTTGTTTGCAGTTAGCTACATGATTTCTCTTGATTTTCAAAGTCATTTAATCACTTGTTTAAATTTTTCTAAATCATGCTTATGCTCTAATTTTTCAAGCAGATTGAGTTTTTTCACACTTGATCAAATCATTATTCGGCCTTGTTGAAAAATTATCAAAAATTGGATTAAAGTCTCTCAACTCCCAATTTTCTCTCTCTAGATTTTGCGGAAGTCGGAAGTCCGGACTTGTTCATCTCTAGACATGTTTACATTCCCCGACTCCCGACCCCCGATTTCTCAAAAGCGACAAAGTTGAGGAAGTCGGAAGTCGGGATAGTTAATTCTATTCAAATTTCTCACCTTGACTCCCTATCCCCTCCCTTTACATGAACAAAATATCGAAAATCGACAGTAAACAAACTTTCCCATTGAAAATATTTTCGGATCCGACTCCTGGCTCCCAACTTTACAGCTCCTCAAACCGCGGAATTCGAAGGTCATCTAATTTTTTATTTGTTCTGTATTATTCACCCTGACTCTTGACTATTTTGGAACTTGGAATGTGGAAGTTGGCAGTGGACAATTTTTCATCTAGATTGCACATTTCACCCTCGACTCCCGACTTTTGCGGGACCCCCCTAAGTTGGTAAACTACTTTGCAAGTCGGATGACAATCTTACGGAACGCGCCAAATTTCTTGAACTATGTGTCAACCAATCAAATTGATTATTGGTTTAAAACTTAACTGCCGGTTTTATTTGTCACCTACTCCAATTAATGATTATCTAACTTAATATTTACTTAATTAAAATTTGAATGTTTCGCCATTATCCCACAACCTTTCATTCAAGCACCTGAGTAACTTGGCGCTCTATGTTTGATTCTTCCTAAGTTAGTTCAACCTGTTTGTTTGATTTGAAGGTATTATTTAGCTAATATCATTTGGATTGATTTTATGCATTTTTGAGTTACTTATTTCGCTTCCCAATTTCACAGGCTCAATCTCTTCAAAATGGAAAAAAGAACTAGGTCCAAGGCTACGATTGAGGATTTGCAGTTCAAGGACACTGACTTTGGGTTTTATTTTGACACAGATTCCAGAGTCTTAGATACCCTCTGTTTTGACTAGTCAAGGATCTACAACATCCTCAATGGGGATGACTTCTCTGATTTCAAGGATGACGACCCACTATACCGGAATATAAGTAATTCCCAAATGCATGTAATAGCCACATGACCCGCAATAATTCCATTCACGGACCTCGTGAAATGGATGATTGATTATGCAGATATTGTAAAATCAGTCACAGCAGATCTAATGAACAAGTAAATTAATCACAATAGATGAAACTCAGAAAATATGGTGTAAACTGTGCAAAAGCATGCATCAGTGCTCTATAATCCCAATAAGGGTGAAAATACAATACAATACTGTCACAATGAGTGAGCCAAGCCAAGCAATTCGAATTTCCTAATGAGGTCAATCAAATAGCCTGCATGGTGTAGCTTGTCTTCACTAGGAGTCATCATCATCATCATCAGTGGAGTATCATCAATACACAAGTAACTGTCAACAGGTGTCAAACTGAGCAACAGGTGTCAAATTGAGTCTAATTGAGTGTATGTAGGTGTAACACATGCAAAGGAGTGAAAGGAGGCTCAAGTGACGTGCATGGGGAGCTGACTAGAGTCAGAACAGGTTGTCTAGGCTAACTGGAGTTCAATCGGAGTGTCAGAGACAGTCAACTAGTCAATCTGTCCTCAAATCAAGGAGCATATCCACAAATCACTCACTAACTGAAGTGTAACTGAGTGGTAGGTGAGGGAGGGCACCTTTCTCAAGTGGTAGATGAAATAAGGGTGCCACACTGGCTAGGAGGGCTGTAAATGAGCATAAAGAAGCTCCCGAGGCTAGAAAACTGAGGACTAGGTGCTGGGGGATACCACCCTGATGACTGGGATGCATGCAATTGCATGCATGCATGCAGAGTGCATGCAACATACATGCAAAATGCATGCAATCATTAAATGATGATGTGAATATCCTAACACCCCCCCACAAGCTATACTATGTGGTATAAAAATAAATGATAGGGCCCTAGTAACTAAGACCAAAGGTCACCCAATACAATAATAATCCAAACTAAGAACAGTCAATAAACCAAGGAAATGGGGAAAACCTCATGGGAAAAATACCCCCCCTCAAAATAGACTGTAGCACACCAAAATATTTAACTGCTCCAAAATCAAGTAGATATGTCTGGAGGTATCTTACTCTTGGGATTAAATGGATCATGCTCCAAAATCATGTGCTTGAATTCTCCATCAGTGGATGCAAGCGAATGTGGAGACTTTATGAACTTGCTCTTCATACCAAAAATGGTGAGAACAAATTTGAAAATATGAGGATGATCCTGGAACCTATGATTCGAACCAAGTGAGGTAGGAATATCTCCAGTCAGATCAAATATATCTTGAAACTTGAACTTCTTATCAATATAAGTTAAATCAGCTCCAAAAATAGATGAATGGTTTCTTGAGATCTCCTTTGAACCAACAAGGGTGAGATCAAAACCAAAATTAGAAAAAGTTGCATGAGAATTGAACTCAAGCGAATGGTAGTTCTCTTCATCTTCATTAAAAATCTGAGAAACTTTGCAAATGATAGAACATAAGTCTATAGGAGGCATGCAATCAAGGAGGGTGAATGCTTCACCTCCAAAACTTCAAGTAGATCATTATTCTGCATACCGACAAACTCATGTGAAAGAGAGGATTCAAGAACCTCTTCGGAATCTAAAGTATGAGCTGGTTTATCTTGCTCAAAATTCGAAATAGAAGATATTGAGAGAATGAGTTTTGAATCTATAGTTTCTTCTTCATCTTGAACAATTGTTGAGGCCAAGACATGATCGGAAAGAACACCTAAGGAGATCTTACTGGGCTTGTTCTCCAAAAGGCCAGCATGATCCTCTTCTTCCTGCTTTCCGAATTCTCTGTCAAGTTGGACCCATAGATCACTTGGATTTTCAGTAGTGTTACTAAGGTAGCGCATACAAGGAGACATAGCAAGACATATTGCTCCAAAAGCTCTGTCACAATCATTGAGCCAATCATTCCCCTCTTCATCGGAATCAAAATCTCTTGTATTACCAATGCACATATAAAAAAGACACCGTGTCTTCAAGAATGCAATCATCTTTGGTTTCCATTCATCATAGTTGAATGGAGTAAGAATATTTTGTGAAGAAGAAGTCTCCATCTCTGCATTAGCGAATGCAAATGGAGGAAGTAAGAAACCTACAAATCACACACAAACAATAACCATAAGGTCAAACAATCCACACTTTTAGAGTTGCATCACACCTGGGATTGGAGATCAACCAAGCTTGAATGGGTCCAATGTATCATATCCAGGATTTTTGTGGAAAACTCAGGCTTCTGGAGTGGATTGGAGTGTATTTTTCAGCCTTGCATGCACATGAGCGAATGCACATGAGATTTTGCATGCCAAAACTTCAGTAATTTTGAGCAAATTCACTCAAATCTTCATGTAGAACACCTATAGAAAATAGATCTTGTCCCTAAAATGGCTTTGATTCCATGTAAAATTAGTCACAGCGGATCTAATGAACAAGTAAATCAATCACAATAGATGAAACTCAGAAAATATGGTGTAAACTGTGCAAAAGCATGCATCAGTGCTCTATAATCCCAATAAGGGTGAAAATACAATACAATACTGTCACAATGAGTGAGCCAAGCCAAGCAATTCAAATTTCCTAATGAGGTCAATCAAATAGCCTACATGGTGTAGCTTGTCTTCATTAGGAGTCATCATCATCATCAGTGGAGTGTCATCAATACACAAGTAACTGTAAACAGGTGTCAAACTGAGTCTAACTGAGTGTATGTAGGTGTAACACATGCAAAGGAGGGAAAGGAGGCTCAAGTGAGGCGCATGGGGAGCTGAATGGAGTCAGACCAGGCTATCTAGGCTAACTGGAGGTCAATTGGAGTGTTAGAGACAGTCAACTAGTCAACATGTCATTAAATCAAGGAACAAATCCACAAATCACTCACTAACTGAAGTGTAACTGAGTGGCAGGTGAGGGAGGGCGCCTTTCTCAAGTGGTAGATGAAATAAGGGTGCCACAATGGCTAGGAGGTCTGTAAATGAGCAGAAAGAATCTCCCGGGGCTATAAAACTGAGGACTAGGTGCTTGGGGACACCACCCTGATGACTGGGATGCATGCATCCAGAGTGCATGCAATTATTAAATGATGATGTGAATACCTGAGTAACTTGGCGCTCTGTGTTTGATTCTTCCTAAGTTAGTTCAACCTGTTTGTTTGATTTGAAGGTATTATTTAGCTACTATCATTTGGATTGATTTCATGCATTTCTGAGTTACCTATTTCTCTTCCCAATTTCACAGGCTCAATCTCTTCGAAATGGAAAAAAGAACTAGGTCCAAGGCTACGATTGAGGATTTGAAGTTCAAGGACACTAACTTTGGGTTTTATTCTGACACGGATTCCAGAGTGTTACATACCCTCTGTGTTGACTAGTCAAGGATCTACAACATCTTCAACGGGGATGACTTCTCCGAGTTCAAGGATGACGCCCCACTATACCAGAATATAAGTAATTCCCAAATGCATGTAATAGCCACATGACCCGCAATAATTCCATTCATGGACCCCATGAAATGGATGATTGATTATGCAGATATCCCAACCAACAGTTTCAGGGATGCTAACCAATTCATCTATGCTTCCTTTAATCCAAATACCTTTTCCATAATTTATAACCTAAAGGCTCCCCAACAACTACTCACACAAGACTTCATTCGAGCATTCGAGGGAAAGTATGAACCAGACGTGCTTCTCAAGTCCTGGATGGCTAACCCCGACACGTTTGTTCTAAGACCTAACAAGAAGTAGATTCCCATTGCTCTTCTCAGGGATCCCTACAAAATTATGGAGGCTATGCTCTGCAGATTCTATGGATCCAAGACATGCCAATATTTCAAACTTGAATGGTCCCCCTTAGTGCATTACATTACTGTTACTGGTAAGATTTTCAATTGGGCTCAGATATTTTCTGTTACATTTTGGGATGCAATTGCCACAGTGCAGAAAACCCCAACAGTTAAGAAACCCAGGTTCTTCATGTCGACATACATGATGGACATTATTTGTGCATATTTCTCTTATCCTGCACTAGATTGGCATTGGACCACGGAGAAA
This sequence comes from Larix kaempferi, assembly GCA_027924585.1. Classification (NCBI taxonomy): domain Eukaryota; kingdom Viridiplantae; phylum Streptophyta; class Pinopsida; order Pinales; family Pinaceae; genus Larix; species Larix kaempferi. The sequence continues at coordinate 9,285,320 of BSBM01000066.1, read as the reverse complement.
CCCCCCATTCATATCTATTGTTCAATTATATGGGAATACAATTATTCCCACCACGCTTATGATATTTGTGATAAGTTTATCTTTGTAGCTTATTATGCCATTTTCAAGAAAGTTTCTCCTAGACTTTCTGAAGATGCCATTTCCCTAATTTCTACCATGGGAGGCTAGTATGTGGGAGATTATTTTACTTACATCAAGATTTGGTGAAGTAAGTCAGTTCACCTTCTTCCCAGGATTGTACTGGACATAATGGTGCTCTCTGAGGTATCCTTTTAGACTGTATATGAGGGAGTTCATGGCCAATGCCATTCCTAAAAAATGAGAGCATGGCCTAAATTTCCACTGTACATTGGACATCTGGTCATTTCCAATGCAACCCATGACATCACTTTAGCCAAAGAAATGGATCGACTCAAGCTAGGATTTGCAGTGAAGAGGATGCATGAGCCTAAAGGGCTCATAGCAGAACATTTTGTTCAAGCTCATCTCAAGAACTCTTATGTACATGAAGTCCAACCTGATGAATTGATTTATCAAAATGCTCATTCCTTTGAGGAAGTGCTCAACAAACTAGCTGATGCAATTTAAAGGATTCTAGTACATGAGTCTCATAAACAATAGAAAATCAGATTATTGGAGGAAAGGAATAGGTTCTTCCAAAAAAAAAGGATGATGCTAGAGAAGCCTTGGAAGCTTCCAACAAAGCCATAGTTTTGAGTTCAACTACACCTCAGTCCAGTGCACAGCAAGAAGTGGAAAAAAAACAAGGTAAGCAATCCATGGAACAGGGTCCTTCTACCATGCCTATTCAAAACCTTAATCTGCTTATACATAAGACCCATGCTCTCCAAAGTAATTCCACCACTCACACTCAATCTGTATATGATGCTTCCTCTTTTTCTAGGATACTTTCTTACCTTTCTATTAAGTCTGAGAAATCAGCTACATTGGTAGTTAATCCCCCTTTACACACTTCTACTAGTGAAATTATTAATTTAGAGAAAGATTAACTTGTATAACGAGTCAATCCAACACCTATAAATCTAGAATTCTCACAACCATCAGCTGTTAATTCCACCTAGATTGTAAATGGTAATAGCCCTCACCAATCCCAAGATACTGGCATGTCAGATATACCCACTGTAGATGACCCTATGCAACATGATGTATCACCTCACAATCCATCTACTATACATAACCCTTTTGACTTGGACACAGAGAGTTTTGATCCACCAATTACCACTACATTGGATACACCAGCTGATCAGACCATTTCCCAACAATCTACCAACACTCAGCCCAATCTTTCATCAATTCCATATGTGACTTCTTCTCAACCTCCAGCTGACATCCAAACTGATACACTTCTTCCTTCCATGTTGTATGCCATGTCTTCTCCTTCCCAAATTGATCCAGTGACCTCTCGTAGTCCATCATAGTTTATGGCTACCAATGTGAGTCAAATCGTACCTATTTTTCAGCTACTGGGATATTGGATGCTACAACAGAGGATACAACAGATTTTGGTGAAGATGTTGTGGTGGTCCTAGGGGATTATTGTTTTAATAAAAGAATAAAATCAATACTTAATAAGACACCAAATAGGACCACCTTAGGGCAAGTTCAGGTTGGACCAGCTCCAAATCAGGTCATCTAGAAACAAGCCATAGATTATCTGCAAAGAGAAGCAATTGATGTTGCTGCTGCTATGGGATATTTTGTTGGAGCTAATTTTGATTCTATATCCACCTTGAATTCTACATTGGAAGAGTAGAAGGCTAAAAAATTATCACTTAAGGCAGAAAAAGATTCCCTTCAACAAACCTTGGAAAAATAGATTGATATTTAAAAGTTGAACATAGCAACTTCCTAAAGGATCTTCAAAATCAAATTCATTAGCTCACACAACAAAACCAGATTACTGAGGAGAAAATTGTTGAGAAAGCTAATGCTTTAGCTGATCTTTATAAGGTTCAATTGGACCAAACTAAAGAACGTATTTCTTTTTCCGAGTTCTTTAAATTGACTGTCCAAGAATTCAAGGATGAAGCCATCTCTTGTAATAATAAGCTCAAGCAGACTCAAGCTTAGTATTTTTTGGGCCTCAATGAAATACATGATGACTTTAATTCCTTTGAAGGCTTGGAAGATCTATTAGATGACCATGTAGATAGACACAATAAAGCACATTCAGCTTATGAGCATTTGTGTGAGTGGCAGGCACACTTGAAAAATATTCCGTAAACTCTTCCTCGTCTTGATCAGGTAAAATTAATGAGAGCCAGAATTTCCATCAAGTCCTAGGATTGGTTTCTGAAGAAGTTGCTCATATGATTGAAAAAGGACAGAAAGTTTGTGCTAGACAATGGATGTTGACGGATAATCATATGGAGAGTATGGAAATGCCTGTTTTTGCTGAGTTGGCAGACTTAATGCCAACCAACTTGAGGCTTGATGAGGTGGAAGAATAGAGGGAACAAACTGCTCAATCCATAAGCGATGCTGCTTAGCTGGAAATTTCTCTTTTTAGATCATTCATTTTGGTTCCTAATCAGTTGGAGATCACCCTCCAAATTTTCCTATATTCATGGTCCAAGATACACAACAAGGATATCAAATCCTACTTATGCAAGGCCTAGTTATAACTCGAGCATGAAATATATCCTGATTTTTCCCATTTTCTGGATGTATATGCTGCATGGAAGGATCCTATAACTAATCCGGATCAAGGAAATTAGATTTGTATCCCTTAAATGTAGGACAATTGTCCTCTTGTGGATCCATGGGTTGATTTGTAATTGCATTTATTTTGAATTATGGGGGGTATGAAATGAGTTTTTTTTTTTTTTACAGAGAGACAACTAGTAGAGAATCTGATGTAATTTTTTGTATCAGTCATGTTGGGAAATATTTCTTCAAAAGACTTGATTGTAATTTGTTGCAACCTGTTAGTGAAAGAAGTATCCTACCCGCAGTTGGTTTCTACATGTGTCAAGATAAAGTTTTTTTTTTTTTGATGTTGTTCCTTTGTTTTTATTCAAATCTTAATTAAAGATTTCAAATATTTAGATTCATAAGAACTTAATAAAAAATGTTTTCATTACTGATGTTCTGTAATTGCAGGATGATAAGAATTTATTTTGGTTATCTCTATTGATTGCATGATATTTTGAATAAAAACTGTTTCGAGATCATTAATTTAGTGTTCACTAACCTTTCATTTCTTTATTAGTTTAAATGCTTCGTTTCTGTAATATTTAAGTTGGTTAGATCATTTGATGTTTCAGTGGCTTTGATCGGTAAAAGTTTATGAAATATGGGATTTATCATCCCATTTTATCTATTTTCAAATATTATCAGTAACATAATTTCACGTCTAAACTAATTTATTGCAGGTAGTTGTTTTTGTCTGGAAATAAAGACTATCTACTTCATTAATAGATTAGGTCATATAGAATTAATTGCATTTTCATCATAAGTCTCCCTTAAGGAGTAGTGCAAAACTTAGACAAAGCTAACAGAGGCTTCAAACCGTCGGAAGTGGTCATTTTCAACGACTGGGAAATAGAGGATCTCTTGCGCAGAGTTCTTTGAAGTTCTTGGCTCAGATCACTATCCTTAGTGTTGATTCCCCAATTATTCCAACCATCTGGGGGTGTCAACGCGAGGTGATTAGAGAACTCTAGGAATACTTAGGTATTTTTTGTTTTGAGAAGAAATATATAATTTGTCTTACAAATAATTAATGTAATTTTAGTTTAAAATGACATTAATGGCATCATTTTGTATTTACTGGTGATTAGTGATGCTAATTGAAGTTGTCTTTTGATTTATTAAGAATTATTAACAAAGTATGCTTCAATATCCGTGAAACAATTAAATATTTCTGCTATATATTTGGAAAAATGTTTTAATACATTCACTTATCAATATTACCTTTATTTCATCAACTATTATCTCATGAAATATTTTTGTGTCAAGAAAAAGAAAAAAAATCCATAGTTGTGGTTTCTCTTCCACATTCCAATTGTGTTGTTCATCGACTATTCTCTCAGTGTGGGTACACTTGATTTGAATTCATATGATAACATTGTACTATCGAAAAAAAATTCATTTTCCAACATATCCACCTTCTATTTTATTCGATGTTTTAATTTATCTATTTTATTTAGATGTATATCATGTTAGAGACTGTTAAATGAAAAAGAATGAGATAAACTTGGGCAAATACTGTTGTCCTATCAACTTAATAATGCTCTCAAGATTCAATTTGATTCTATTCTATTAATTTGATTTTATTACACAGGCTACACATCACTCCTCAAATTAAGATTTGGTCATTTTATTTCTCTCTCATATATATATCTATATCTATATTATATTATTAACTTCACATCACACTCTTGAAATTAAGATTTGGAGGACATCTCTCTCTCTCTCTCTCACACACACACACACACACACACACATTAAATATTTCATTTGAGAAAACCAAACAACCACCCGTTTCTAGAGGGTTAGGGTTTTTACTTCAATTCATCATCAATATAAAAAAGGGAACATTAGCATTGTTGTTAATGTAATTGTAACTTCAGAAGATATTCACTTGTATTTCATATTGTATTTTATTTGTACCTCCGACGGAGATGTTTATTCCTCCGGTCGGAGAAGTCATTATTGTATTTGGGTCATGTAAAGTCATTGAGGTAAACCCTCCCATGTAAGTCGGGGCATTAGTTCCCCTAAAGTCATTTGTATTGGGGTGTTAAGTCCCCTAGAGGAGTCGGCCCAGTCAACTTTAGTTGAGTCCGACTTGTCAAGTGGTAAAGGTAAAGTGAAAGGTAAAGTTTAAAAGAGAGCTAGGCTCTCTATTTATTCATTCACTCACACTCACTCAATTCGCATTAGTGAGAAGAAGGACAAGTTCGCACAAGTGGAGAAGAGAGAAGCTGCTGAAGACCATTTCTACTTTTGGGTTTTTCTCTTGTGACATTGTATTGGTGATCATTCTATCTCTGAGGAAGTTCTGGGGTTTTTATCCTTTATGGTTTCCTCGAGGAAAATTTGTGTGTCTCTTGTGTCTCTTGTGTCTCTTGTGTTTATCCTGTGCTTGTTATTCTCTCAGTAAGATCCTAGATAGCTATTGATTAAAAGTTGAAAATCTAATGATTGTCACCTTCAAAGTAGCTGACCCAACCACTACTATACAATCTACATAAAATAGAAAGAAAAAGAATCTAGAAATATGAACTAAAAATATTTAGAGTCTAGATTACAACTATGTATAAACAACAACCTCCAATGGATTGCTTGACATGTATTTTTGAACATCAAGCTTATACATATGCTTTTCAATCATTTCACAAACAATTCGATGCCTTGTCCAACATAAATGCATGTTCTACTTGTAGGGATCCATACCCTATCATTCTACTATATATTTTAATAGACACATTTATATACAATGTCACAAAGAAACTCATTGTTAATAATTCTCCTATTGGAATAATAAGGACTAACCCATTTTACTATCAATACTTACTCAAATTGGAGAAATACTCATTACTCAAATTGGAGAAATACTCATTGCTTGATTTATCTCATTCTTGCATGGCATGCATGGGTGATGTGGGAAATCAGAGAAACACTCATTGCTTGATTTATCCCATTCGTGCACGGCATGCATGGGTGATGTGGGAAATAAAAATATAATTGCCACATTATTAGTTATCCACAACAAATTGTTCACATTGCAAATCATTTTCCGTGACCTTGCAAATATTGACATCTTGATTGTGAAAAGGCATGGAGAAAAGGGTAAATGATATGATTGTTATGTGATAAAATCATATATCGCATGTTATCAATGCATTTCTCTATATGTTACAAAACAAAAAATTATGATAGTGGTGTCCAAATTGACTACAATTGAAATTTTGCACTTTGAGGTGATTGCACTCATGTTTCCACTCAACTCCATAAAAAGTATACAAATAATGACATTCCATCCTGTGAAGTTCTAGAGAAATCATGTACTACCTAAGGTGAAAGGTATTATTTTCTTTTGCCTTCAATTTTCCTAATACACAATAACAAATTAAAATTTCCAAATATTTTTTGCACACTAAAGACAATATCCCATTAGATTAGATTTAGTGGCAAAAAATTGGGTTATCACGGACTAATGGTCACAACATAGAAGGGGGATTTTGAAATTCCCAATAGTTTTCCAAAATGGTGATGCAATACATAGCTAACCACAAATTAAGAGTGTTCTCGTTAACATTTATGCACTACACCAGATGAGATACCATGACAACAAATTTGGTAGTCATCCATAGTTTAGATACTTCTCTACAACTTGAGTATGCACTAACTTGACACAAAGTTACAGGCGCGATTGGTGCAGATTGTTAAGTTAAATAAGATTTCAATTTAAGATTGTAGAAGAAAAGGTCTACAACTCATGTGTTGGTTATGGATCATGATCTCCCAGATTCAGAGATATTGTTCAACCGTGTTTGTACCCCAGTTGTATATGATATGCAGGTGGAATGTATAGTCACCCCAGTGGGGGGGTGTGGGGGGACATCGCCCCCCCACGGGGTTCCAGGGGGGATGGGGGGGCATCGCCCCCCCGTAATCTGTTGGGTTGTTTTCGCCAACAGATTACGGGCCCATGGTTTTGGGTAACCCGTGGTATTTTCCCACTATATTTCCCCTTTAAAAGAAAGACATTGTAATACAACTAGGGTTGATGTATTAGGTATTGTGCATTGTAAAGATCTATGAGATCATGTAAGAGAGATTGAGAGAGTGTGAAGAGGAAGTTGCAGCGGTTGTGCTGCGGGTTGTATCCCTTCACTTTGATGGATGGCATAATAATAAGGACTGGCAATTTCGGTGTGGACGTAGCCCATCTTGGGTGAACCACAGTATGTTGGTGTCTCTCTTGTAATGTGTTTGTGTGATTATATTTGTATCTTGTTTATTGTTATTGCTCTGCGATCATGCTTTTCTAACATCATGTTGCAAAGAAAAGATTGTGTTGTAAGAATCAAGTGACATGCAACTCAATGATGCAAGGATAGAGGATCTACAACAATCCCTTTCTCAAACAAATGTTTTGTAATAAAATCATGGACATAAGACTACAACTTCGCATATGAAGAAGACACACAAGATAATGATAAGAATCAAGAAGTTGAGTGGTTGAAAACTTTGGCTTTTGAGCCTTGATGTTTGTCAATATGTTATTCCACTAGTACTTATATGCGTATGTGTTTGTGTGCGGCACATCTATGTATGTTTTGATATGATTTGAAAACGGTAAAAGAGTCATGGCTTATTGTAATGCATGCTTTAGTTTATAACATTTCATGTGTTTATGTACTTCACATTTGGTTATCACTAAATCTACCAAAAATTGATCATGTAATATCCCAAAACACCTAATAAAATATTAAAACACATTATAATTTAACCATATACCCCAAAAAAAATAAAAATTGTGTATACTTTATTCTTATAATTATTTATAATATTTTATAAATTTTGACTTTTAAAAAATAAGATAAAAAATTGCCATCTATATAATGTAAACTGAATTATGTGATCATAATACATGTATAATGTCAACTATCATAATTAAAGCAAGACAACAATCCGCATCATCACCCATAACAAAATGCCACTCTGATCACTTTCCTTGTGGGTATGTAAAGGTCATTCAAAATCATAACGGGATGAACATAGAAATTCAAATTTTCTAACTTTCCATTACATCTCAAGTTTGGAGAGTTATAATAAAATATGTTATTAGAAAAAATAAGGATGGTATTACATAATGTTATTATGTCTCCGAAGGGGATCATATATGTATAATGAAACCTCTATTAATTTGGGTTAGATGCTATAAATTTTCCCAATGACTATAGTTTAAACTATAATTTAAAATATATTGTATTAAATCACATTTTTTTAAATATGTTTTTTTCAATTCTTATTGGTTGCAAGAAGATGACGTCCTCCTCATTTTTCCCTTACCAGGAGGGGGCTGCAGGCTGACGTCATCTTCCTTTAAATGTTTCTACCATCCTCATTTTTTGCATTCCCCTATGCAAGTTTTTAATGTTGAGTTTTAGCTCGAGGTAAGTGTTAGTAGTGGCTTTTGGCAACCCCTGTAGGCATGCATTTGTTCTCATTCCACATGCACAAAACAATATAGCACACAAACCAATAATGGTATGGCTTTGAAATGGGCATGGTTGGATTTTTGAGAGGATGTTAAGATTCTTGTAATTAATAGTGCAATTAAAATGGTTAACATGTCTAAGTTTCTTCATGCACTCTACTCGATAAGCTCAGCATGTGATTCCACTGTGGTTTTTAATCTCCATGTTCTCGAATCTCCCACCAGCGGATTACAGAGTGAGTGCAACTGATCATAAATGCAACAACTGGAGTGGAGGTAACAAGTGCTCCTTCGACGTGTGGGTGTCTTGCAGTTGATAGTCTGACGCGGATGATCATTTTTACTATAAATCCAACAAACTTGATACAATTATAAATCTACATGGTATAATGAACTTCAAATCTCTGGATGTTGTAAGCCCTGACCAAACCATCCGCAAATGCAACATACAAGAGTGGGCTCTATGGATGGCAGGCAAGATGAAAAAATAGGTTTATTGAGATGGATCTCATCTTTGTAGTTGTGAGACGACACTAATGGCACTACAGGAGCTCATTAATTAAAACCACTTTCAACTTTTGTCCGTTGCATCAGTGGTGGTGCCGAGCAGGTCAAGTCAGGTCAAGTTGATCGCTGTAAAGATCATAATGCTTCCTTTGTTGTAGTCGATGCACTGCATACAAAGAGCATGGCCGGCATCACATGAAAAATGGTCATATTTTCGATGTTTTTCTCCTTAGGGACTCTGTCGTTTTATCTATCTTAGTCAACACGCCTGAGTGGATTTTGTATTATATTTGCTTTTGCATTATTTCCGATCTGAAATCTGTTTCCGGGGCTGAAATTTGGCTTGTTTTTACTTTCAACTACATATTAGTGTTTCCTTTAAGCGAAGCAAATTTGTTGCGTCTTAATATTTGTTAATTCATTCCATGGCGTATTTGAATGGATTCAGTCCATCTTTCTACAGAAAGTTAGTGAATAAGGTTTACAAATCCTCCTGCCTGGAAATATTTTTGTTGGAAATCATTTTTCTACACCAGAAAACGGAGTTATTTGCACATTTATGGGAAAATCACTCTAAATGGCCTTGATTACTTTGTAGCTGACCAGACTAATTTAGAACCTAGCCGCCATGAGGAAAGGATCTTAAGAAGTTGAAGCTCCTGGTTTCGGCACAAGAAACCCCTATGTCTAACTTCTTATAAGCAAATTCTGGGTTTTACTCTCCCTTGGACTAAGAAAAGCTGTAATATTGCCTACATGCTACACAAGAATCTTCTTAAATAATAGCAAGGAAGGATTATTTATTTCTCAATTCTTATAAGTAAACTCTTAATTCTTCATTTTTTTTTTGAAGAAATGCAAATAGTGTTGCGAAGTAATTTGCTTTGCAATAAAACTTGAAAATAATCCTCTTTTATGAGTTATTATGGTTCTCGGTAGGATGTTCACATGAAAAGTCTCCTACGAGGACGATTATTTGTAAAGTTAATCGAATAGGTTACAAAACCATTTTTTTGGGGGGAATTATACGCTTCCTTTTGATGGAAAAATGTTACTCTAGGTATAAAAATATGGAGTAAATTAGCCTTTGAAGAACATCAAATTTGGTCCTGGTTTGTTTATCAATTTAATTTTCCATTTTTTCAATGGACTTCGAGTGACTTTTGAAATCCACTTGTTTGGGGGAGTGACTATGGCTTTGTTATGCTCAGAGGACTGATGAGCATTATCCAACTTGTTTTCAAATGTCCTATATACTAGCAAACTAATGTGAATTATATTGTATTCTTTGGTAGGATTACAATACTAGCAAATTAATGTGAATTATATAGTATTCTTTGGTAGGATTACAATACTAGCAAATTAATGTGAATTATATAGTATTCTTTGGTAGGATTACAATTTTTTTAAAGATATTGGATATTGTAGCCCACGTTATGATTTTGCGAGATTGTGTAAATATTCACTAATATGCTCTCTGTATTTTGATTAGGACTGCAAGTGGTACATTTCAGGATGGTGATCTCCTTCTAAATAGGAAATGTTGACGGCTTATTTCCCAATAAAATGATTAGAGTGTAAGTGCTTATCCCAAAGAGAAGTTAGAAATATTAAAGAGTTTGAGCCTTGATCTAGTCTTGCCGAAACATGCACATTGCCTTTCCATGACAATGACCAATGCATTTAGGTAGCAGTGTTTGCTTGTAGGGATAACGATTTTGTTTCAGCTTAGTGGGATAAATTTTTGGAAAACTATTTTTGATATGAACATTTGTTGAATCTGATTGTGTAAAACATGTTTTAAAATGGCAGCAAGACAACGCACACAGATATGTTCCTTACCTTCCCTTTGTTCTTTTATCTTTTCTCTCCTTGTTTTTAATGAAGGCTCTGCAGTCTGCAACCCTTGTCTGCGCAACCGTTGATTTTGGATTTTATGATATCTCCTCTCCTGCTACTAGTGGGGCAATCCCCATGCCCCCTTTCATTGAATCTTACGACAACCTAGAATCTCCTCTACTCGAGGGAACCACAGAGAGGAACACTAGGTCTTTTTTATTTTCTCTCATTGTTTTTAATGAAATTTTCATAGTGAATGTAGGCATCTTTAGTCCCATAGGCTAGTTGGCCTCATGGATAGTTCAAAAAAAATCATCTCTCTATGGGACAAACTATTACATTTTTGTGGTGCAATCCTTTTGTGTGAAATAAATAGAGACCAAAAGTACAAAGAATTCAAAAGTAATTACGCAAGGCAGGTGGGATAATTCCAATCCCTACCATAGTACATATGACCCCTGAAGTTGGGGTAGACTCTCCTATGCTGCGGCTCTTTTTTCCTCGTAATACATCATTGAGGTACTCTTCTCGTAGTCGCCTATAGTTGGCCACCTTGGAATATTTATCCTCGTGGAGTATCCTCTACTGTTGACCTCTCTTTGAGATGGCTATATGCTTTGCATTGTAGAAGAAAGAAATAATCACCCACAAATGGTTACACCAAGCGGTTTATCCGCTTTTTATAGTCTCAATTTGTAGGCATTGGTCGTTGCAAGACTTGCATTCTTTGTAGTCTCTTTTAAAACAAAATCAATGAAAGATGACAATCTCGACCTCTTCGATGTAGGCTAAGTAGAATATGAACTCGACGAAGAGTTAGAATCCGCTCCACCCTTCATTTGTAAATGAGAAGTTGTATGCACTTCCATTGTGCCTAAGACATAATTTTATGACTATTGAGATATGAAAATTAAAGAAATAATAATAAATAAACAAATTTCATTACAGACAACTTTTAAGATAATATTAATATGTAAAAATAGCGGTTTAATTATAAATTATAATAAATATTAAAACCTAATTTATTTGCAATTATATGGATTGAAATTTACTCATCTCATAAACCTTTTTATATTCGAGTGTATTGGGTATTAAATAAACTTAATATGAAAACATTATGGATTGAAATTTACTTTATCTCATAAACCTTTTTATATAGGAGTGTATCGGGTATTAAATAAACTTAATATGAAAACAGCAACAAGCATATCAAATTTTTAACTAAATCAGTTGGTTTAGCATTGAATAATATATTTAATAATGGGATGAAATATATATGTAGAGAGAGAGGGGAATGAATAATTAAACATATCTATAATAATTAATCTATCCACACCGTGGAGACCTAAATATTTATAATGGAAAATCACTTCATAAAAAAATCTAAAAAACCATTTTTGAATGAGTAAATCAATGTTTATTAAAGTATCCATTAATTGAACAACAATGTATAACTAATAGTGTATAACCCATTCTTACCATGATTATCATTACTTATAGCTAAAGCGTCTCTTGACAAGGTCAACTTTGATCTATTGCCCCTTCTGTCGACTTATTTGATACGGTTAAAACGGAGCAATTGATTTGTATTGCAGAATTACTCTAATGGTTATGGGCACTGACTACAAAGTCCAGGTGTGTTTCCATCCAACATTATTCGGCCCTTGAACACGTTGTAGCCTCCATGCTACATCAACTTGTTTGATCAAAGTTGACATGTTTCATTCATCGAAATTGATGTTGGTCATTGTCAAATGGTCTTTGGTGTCCTCTTGCATCCTCTTGCATGACCGAATGTGGTTCTTGGTGCTTGCATTTTAATCATTTTTATCTGAACATGCTTCTTTAATTCCTCTAATGGGGGAATTTATACTACCAATTAATTGTAGTGTTATGTTTCCATCTCCTCAACTTTATCTTGTATTCTATACAATTTTTCATAACAATGTTTGATAAAGGCAAGTATTTTCAATGCAAGTCTACCTATTTTTTATTTTCCCATTCTTCTTTCAATAACAAACCCTCCTACAAACCTTTAAAGCATAGTGTTTGTTTTTCCTTGTCATTTTCTTGGTTGAAAGGTACCTCAACTTATAATTGATCATCCTCTTCCTCGTCAACGGATAGAGTGACTCTCATCTATGACTGCATGGTAGAAACCTCTTGTAATGTCATTAGCATATTGACCTTGTATTTTTCAATGTCTTGTTCCAATATGCTTAATTTAGATGCTTTGGTTTGTAAGAGGCATTGATCAACATTGAAACCGTTCACTGTGCACTTATTAATTTTTTCTTTGTGTGACTTGTGATGGTGTTTCAACCATTGGAATATTATCTTGGATCTTTTGATGGAATTTTGTAATATAATTTTCTAAGTGATGCACCTTGCCTCCATTATACATGTGTAGGCTAGTATTGGGGACAATGAAGGGGCCATGACAACAACGTGCAAATTGATGGTCAAAATAAACTATACTATCACATGTCACAACAACAAAATATCTTCATACTTTAGTTCTACTTCAAAGCACTAGTTTGAGTTTGAAAACCGGTCACATAGGAGATAAGGTGATGGTCAACAATAAGATCAACGGAAATGTAACAACAAAACATTTCTCACAATTCAATGAAAGGCTTGTGTTCGTTAGTGTCAAATAACATATAAATGTGTATTGGTGTCTTCCATAGGTTATGCTGTTTGATTGGCTAACAAGGGATTTACTAAATAAACCCATGGCATAGCACATGAGTTCATGGGATATTAAAGAATAATCTAATTTTGTTTCTACCTCCTAATATTTATTGTTAATACCTCATGCCAATACACCTTTCCAAATAAAACAAATCCCTATCGCTTCCCTAAATATAATAAGTACAATTTTCTTCATGACATTTTTATACCCTGAAGATCTGGAGTATCCATAGTTTCCATTTTTGAGTCAATGTTTCGAATCCTTAGTTAGATTCATCAACATGACAATTCGTCAATGGTAAGAGCTACAAATGAGACGTATGACATATGTATCCAACATCTACTTTATCATATGTTGTTTATCAGTAAAATAAAACATTTGCAATGAATCACATAAATCTTCAATAGTTTCTTCCTTTGAAAAATAATGATGATGACAGATTCTTAAATATTCTACCTATTATTATCTTGACATGAAGATAAGTGCCCTGACCCGCACATCATTTTTCAGAAATATTTTTCAATCTTGCCATTGATGCAGCTAACGAGTTGTATGTTTGGTTAATTATCCATCATGGAAGGCTGACTCATAACCTTGTTTTCTCATTATCCTATTAGCAATAGAACATGACAAGATCTTCTTACTCCTCCTATAACATTTCCCATCTCCCAACAACACGTGGCAATAGCAATATCGGGGACATTGCCACCACGTGGCTCTTGTTAGAAATATGCTATTAGTCCATGCTAAATAATAATATATTATATTTTTGATTTGTAAATTAAAATGTTTTGGCTTAATATTAGTTAAATTTCATGTTATATTTTTTGTAAAGTTTTCTACAAGTTTATAAAATATAATTGATTAAATTGATTTTTTTAAAATTAAAAATAAATTTTAGAATTTAATTTATTCCATTTTTTCATTAATCAAAGATGTTATTGATGGGACATAAATATGTGACAGTGTCACTTGTTTAAAAAAAAAAAATCCATAAGAGTGCCATGTGACAATTTTCACATGCTCTTGTTAACTTTGGTGTACTAAAAATACAAAACAAAATTGTTGTCACTTCCCATATGAGGTTTTGATTTTGATGTAATCAATTCAATACATTTTTATTTTAATGTTTGAATGAGGAAAAATGCTTGATTGATGTTACAAGTTCTATTAACATGTTATGTTTTTATGATTTGTCCTTGCTTTTTTAGTTTCTACATTCAACATATAACTTATTTACTTTCTCAATTTTTATTTTTGATATGGACTAGCCACTTTGTAGCATATTCACTTGTTGGAATTGGTTTTATATAAACCCAGCGCAGGGTTTATACTCGGCCATTTTAGCGGGTTAAAAATGCAGCATACCCTCTTTGACTAGCAGCATCATAATCCAAAGAGGGATTTCTTTTATAAGTCTTCTGTGTGCTCCCTTTTTTTAACTCCTCTTCTACCTTCAAGAAGCACTGACAGGCCTCTCCAAAAAACTCTAATATATATCCTTTACGGTGGTATTCACCCAGAAATTGACTGCATGGGTCAACTGGCGTGTCTATCTGCTAGAGTGCAACTAGGTTTTTTATATTATAGTATACCACTATTCTCTTTATTTCGTCATACTCTGGTGCTTCTTCCAGTCTTTTTAACCATTAATACATATTCACTTGTTGGAATTGGTTTTATGTATCAAGTATCCTACATGTAAAAGATCAATACATCCCATGCATAGAAAATGTCCCTTGGAGTTGAGGTCACACACTTGTGAAGATATATCAACAAAGCATATCCAGGGTATTTTTTAAGGATCTTAATATTATACTTAAAGTATAGTATTCTAGGCGATTATTTTGGAATGAAAAAAAACATATTTATAGATAGGTAGGCGAATATTAAATATGAAATATACAATTTATTATTGAAACTTATAAATTTAGGCGAATATTATGATAAAAAAACATATTTTATGTAAAATAGGCGATATGAGAGACTAAAAATGACCAAATAGCAAATTTATTTTTTGAAAAAAAGCCCCCAAAATAGCCAATTGGCGAAATTTCGCCCTTAAAAATTACCCTGATCACATCCAACACGCCTTGCAACCATGATTTGTGTATCGACAATATGAATTATAAATTAACATTGAACTAATTATATGAGCTTGAACTCTGTGTTGAAGGATTTACCATCATCAGTGCAGATTTCCCTTCAAATCTTAGTTGCTCATCCAAAAATTGACATGAAGATTGACGAGTCTCCCTTCAAATCTTAGTTGCTCATCCAAAAATTGACACAAAGATTGACGAGTCTCCCTTCAAATCTTAGTTGCTCATCCAAAAATTGACGAGTCTCTTATATAGTAGCACACTTATACACATAACGAAATAGTATACTTGATCATTTTAAACTTTATTTATCTAACATTTTTGGGGTGAAATTTGTTTCTTTTGGCTCATATTGAAAATTGGTTTATATCCAAACCAGAGCATGATATGAATCAACTTGGCATAGCGATTAGTATGGTATTACCATCCATTGTTGAACTGCCTTTCTTGATTTAGGAAAGGTTAAGGTTTGTGATTCAACCTTTTGGTCCAAAGTGAAGTCAAGTGTTCAACATCTTTTTTTGGGGTACGGTAGAAGAAAAAAAAGGTGAAAATGTTTGGTATGTAATTGACAAAATCCTAAAGTCAAATAAAGTGGTTGATATGCTTTTCATATTACATCTTTTACTAAAGACATCATTTTGATATGCTTTTTGTGTCACATCTCTTACTAATTGACAAAATCCTAAAGTCAAATAAAGTGGTTGATATGCTTTTCATATCATATCTTTTACTAAAGACATCATTTTGATATGCTTTTTTATCACATCTCTTACTAAAGACATCATTTTGATATGCTTTTTTATCACATCTCTTACTAAAGACATCATTTTCTCGTGGGGATGTGTCCTTAACCTGTCTTGAAGTTAGAATATGGGGTAATTGGTACACTAAGAGTCATTGTGTGCAATTGTAGGTGGATGTCTTGAATGATTTTGATGTTTTTTTTGGCCTAGTTTTGACTCATATTTAATTCGACAAATGAACCAGCACATATTATATATATAAATGTTAATTGTGATTATGAAATCAAAGTATTTGAACATCACTGTAATTTCAAAATTTTCAAAAATTTCAAAGTGAAAATTGTGTGACACAATATCATTCTATGTAATTGAGTGGTAAATTGTAAACATTTCTTTGAATCAAGAGCTGGTTGAGTAACTAAATTGTAAAAAAGACCTACATAAAATTTGAATAAGGGGATAAAGTGAGTAATAAAATTCAAATCGTTATAAGCATGGTTTGGGGTGCATGATCGGTAGTACCCAAAACCTAAAGTTGACATAAAATCAAGCAAGCACGCAGTAAGAGTAAGCTAGCATGATAGAGGTAAGCGAGTACAAGCAAGTGTGACACAATTGCAAAATGGGTAAAGGAGGAAAATGTTTGTAAAACCCTAATCAAGAAATTAAAGACTTATAGGAATTCTTAGATGATTTAGGGAATAGAGTTGTTGACCTTCACAAGAAAATTGATCTATGGAACTAGTTGATTGAATTTCATCAACTAAATTAATTGGAAATGACAAAGAAACACAAAGTGAGAACATGGTTGACTCAACTTGTGACACAAACAACCTTATACAATAATCTATGTTACTTGTGACCCAAATGGTTTAATGGAATTTTTTTATGAAACTTGTGACACCAATGACGTAGTAGAACTATGTGATATACATACAACAAATGATATCTTTGATGATTCCTTAATTGGTCATGGGAAGGAATGACTCATAAACAATGAATTGCTAAATACAATTTTTAAATATGAGTTGCAAGAAGAAGCAAGGAATGATACTAGAAGCAGTATCAAT
Organism: Larix kaempferi; assembly: GCA_027924585.1. Classification (NCBI taxonomy): domain Eukaryota; kingdom Viridiplantae; phylum Streptophyta; class Pinopsida; order Pinales; family Pinaceae; genus Larix; species Larix kaempferi. The sequence continues at coordinate 9,268,167 of BSBM01000066.1, read as the reverse complement.
AAATGCGAACTTCAATTTTCTTTTAAAGTTTAACAAAACATTGTCATGAATGCATGGTATGACATCAATACAGGATGATCTTTCCAATCCTATCATCAAAGCTTGGGAATAAATTTGTGACAATAAATATATGACAAGACTTGGATATGAAAAATACAATAACTTTCATATACTCGACTATTCTAGACCAATCCACTTCCATATTGTAGGTTTCCTTCAAGGAGATTCCACTTCACTTGTTTCAGTTCAACATCGAAATGATAAGTCCCAACATTGTCATCGAGTTGGTCACATGAGGAATCAATGTTTTGATCTCCATCCTTGCCTTCATTGTGGGAGGAAAAATCATCATTCAAACAGATTTCAAAAGAAGAAGAAGGATAAAAAGCAAATAGTTCATTATGGTTGGATAACTCCTTACTAGTGGAAATTAAAATCCAAGATGTTGCATAAGTTTTATCGTCAAGCTTGGACATAGGTAAATACAATTTTGCATGCCGAGAAATCATAAAAGAATAAGATTTTCAAACAATTGTTCCAAATGACGATTTTGGGCATGTCTGGGACCCAATTATAAATGTATTTTAAATTGAAATGCTAGTCAAAGAAAGTAATCTCTTGCACTCAAGGGGGGGAGTACACCATCGAAGACAAAATTGAACTCTCTTTTACCTTAAGGGGGGAATATATTGTGAAAATGGTTAGTGGTCAGCCAAAACCACCACAAACAATGATAAGGCGAAACATGTTAGTGGTCAACCAAAACCACCACAATGGTGAAATTGGTTAGTGGTCAACCAAAATCATATATCCTTGGTATCAAATCGAGTAATTGAAGAAGAGTTCAAAGTTCAAGCTTGGATCCGTTCCACATACTTCTCACCTTGCACCTAACATGGGGAATATTAATGATGATAGTTAGGCTTTAAGTTTTTGAAGTCCTATCAATCCATCATTTGGGAATTCTACCATGAAAACTATTCTCCTCAATATGATATCTACAAGAACTCAACTATTCATTGGGATGTTGTTTAATGAAACATTATTAATTGTGTTTAAATTAAAAGGGCATTTTAGTGATCCTATTTGTTCACTAATTTTAAATGAGAAGGGAAATGTTCAGACTTGGAAACTGCTCACTTACAAAGTTTTAGCTATCTTTCAAAGTTAATTTTAGATGCACCATTCAACATCTAAAATTGTTGTTAATCAGGTGAACATTCAAATTTCAAATTGAAGATTGAAATGACGCCAATCTATGCTCTAGTTTATGTTTCCTTACTGGTATAATTATTTATACTTGTGATTGAGGAGGGAGGGGATGTTAGACCGGGAGTCTCTATACAATCACAAAGTACAAGATATTTAAGTTTTCATCCTTATCCTTGATGAGATGGCATGCTTATATTTTTATGAACATGTACTATATATTGATATCATTGGACATGTGTTGAAAATGGCTTAAGTATTTTCTGCCAAGTTCTTGTCTTGCTCTCTTTCAAAGTTCATTTCAATGCACCATTCAACATCCAAAATTGGTGATTTTTCAAGTGAATATTCAAATTTCATATTGAATATTGAAATGATCTACTAGTATTTGCACTAGTTCATGTTGCCTTCTTGGTATAATTATTCAAACTTGTGATTGAGGGGGGGAATGCTAGACCGTGATTCTCTGTACAATCACAAAGTTTGAGTTCTTTGAGTTGTCATCCTTATCCTTGATGAGGTGGAACCCTGATCTATTTATAAGCATGTACTATATATTGGTATCGTTGGATGAATACATGTGTTGTGGCTTAAGTCTTTTCCACCGAGTTCTTGTCTTGCATTCTATTTATTAATAGGTACTTGATTGGATTTGAACCTATGACCTAAGACCTCCTTGTTAGCGACATACCTTGGAGGATAGTTTAATTGACAAAGGTAACCCTTGGGCCTAATTAGATAACAACATTAATGGTGATACTCTTAAATTAGAGGAAGGAAAGCTTAATGTATAAGAAAAGTTGAAACTAATAAAAATATATTTTGAAGAGATCAAATATCTATTTATGGTAGGAAATACTATATTTAAAAGGTACTTTAATATGATAGAAATATGGTTAAAAACATTATTTTATGATGATTTATAAATTTCCTTGAATATTAGATAATGGTTGACTTGCTAGATTATATATTGTTATTACAATGAACCTATGCTTGTCTATGTAATGTAACTGAGGGAAGACAATATGGGGTACCTAGGGACCTACCCAAGGGAGACAATGAGTGTAATGTGGATATAATCATGGAATATTCCCACTAGGTAGCTGGAGAAAATGATATAATAATAAGGGATAGATGACATAGACTCTTCTTAATACTCATGAGAACATAAAAATACATATGAGTATCATTGTATTAAGATATGTTAGATGATGCCGGGGTGGCAGGTGCGGGTGGGGTCTTGTTTGACCCCGGAGGAAATAAAATTGAATCTATCTCGTGGGGACTAGGAATCAAGACAAACAATGAAGCAGAATGGCTCGCTCTCGTCCTATCTTTCAACATGACATCCTCCCTCAGCATCGGCAATCTCAGAGTTTATGGGGACTCCAGACATGTCATTCAAACAATCAGAAGGGGCGCCGCCCCACATGGATCTAGAGCTTACAGGTACATGCAAAGAATAAATTCTTATCCTCTCTTTTCCCAGTCCTCTTTCTTTCATATCCGTCGATCTAACAATAAGTTAGCTGACGAAGCGGCCAACAAAGGAACTCTGCTTGACATTGGGCACATGGAGAACTCAAATGGTGCCTTGGATTTTCACTTTATCCCTTAATCCTTTTCAATGGTTAAAAACTATATGGTTTTGGGTTTCATGGGGTTTAGAGGATTGAGGGTCCCCCTCCCCCCATTCCCGTCCTCCTCCGTAGTCAAGGTTTTGCGTGCCCCTGCCACACGCCCTCCTCTCCTCAGCACTTGGCATCCAGGACCTCATGGAGTTGTCAGCTCCCACGAACTGCATTTAAATGGGCCAACTGCCCCTCCCATGCTGCATAATGTGATGGCTCGTCCTCTCCACTGTGCGATGAACAGGCTCTCCCTCGGCAACTCGGGCTCTCCTTTCTCCCGTCCAGGACTGTTATACCTCCACAGGGCGGGCAATATGCAGAACATTATGGCGGCCATTGCCGCGCTGAGCCGCACTATGGTCGACATTAAGCTGTCTGTGCGTAACACCTACAATGAAGTTTGCACAAATGTAAATCAAAATGCGGAAATGGCCAAGGATTTGAGTTACACGGTGAACCAGCTTGCTTGCCAGGATTCTAGAATCGACGACCTGGAGCGCAACCTGTTCGAATTGATGGGAAAGGTGGATAATATGCAGGAAGATATAGCTGTGCTCACCGGGAAATCGCAGGGAAGCTGCGTCCATGGCAGTCTGACGGTCAACTAGGAGATAAAGCAGGAAAAGCCGGATGCGGCTTCGGTCTACCTCAAAAATTATGGATAATTTGAAGTTTCTGCACAGGTTCCTCTTTTTTGATGTTTAAAAACTATGTTTTTCTGTAAATACCTAAATCAACAGTTCGTCAGGGTCTACCCCTGCTCTACTATGAACAGTTTTAGTCAAGTTTTGTTTAGAACTCATACAGGTTTTTGTTTAGAGCTCATAAACTCTCAAACTCTTGTTACTCTGTCAAAATTTTGGGCAAACTTGTAATGAATGGCTGTGCATAGCCTCTATATATATACCTATTTCCCTTGTTCTTGTTAAAAAAAAGATATGTTAGATGATGTTTATTATGTTTTAGCAGGCATGGATTGTGGAGTGATTCCTTTCATAAGAAGTGTTTGATGGTGTTACCATACCTTAAGGATTCTCTCTATATTCTTATGTAGACGAATTTTAACCTTTTTTGAAGTTAATTTAAGTAGTTTTTAATATCTATTGTCTAACAAGGTTCACTACAAGTGGTATCATAGGTCTTTCTTGGGAAAAAAAGAGTTTTTTTTTCTACTTTGTATGTTTTCAAAGGGAAAAAGAGGACAGTAGCATGCAAATCCATTTCTAAAACTTTTTCTGTAGAATACGAAGAAACTAGTTGTGTCTCAGAGTTCCTCTAAAAAAATTACCCAATTTCAGAGAGAAACAAAACTTCCAAATTGAAGTCCAGAAAGTGAAGAGCAACATGGATTGCAGAGCATATATATTTTGATAGAGTGCCCACATTTTATCCAAACCAGTGCTAGTAGAGGCAAAATGGCTATGGAATTTCATATTTGTGGTCATAATAAGTATTTTGAGCAATAATTGGGGAGTTATGGTAATTTCAAATGTTTTTCCTCAAAACCCTAGCCACAAAATGGGTCGCATTGAAACTTGTAAGCTATTACTTTAAATACCCCAGTTTATTTTTGTATTATAGGAAACAATATGGATTTTACAGCAAAATATGATGGTATTAGTATTAAAGAATACATATGTATGACGAAGTTAGATTGGAATGAGATGTGGAGAAATTGGTTACCCTATGGTTTAAAATAAGTTGTTGTCATATGGCAGGAAATGCTTAACTATGATAAGATGAAGGTACTTTTAGATGAAGCATATGAACAAGTATTATTAGACAAACAGTCTCATGCTATGAATAAAGATAAATAAAGCTCCAAGGGTTTGTTTTTCAAGTCATTTACTATTGCATGATATTGGATATCTTTAACAATAAAATATTATTATGTCTATATCCCTTGTAGCAAGCATAATTTAATCAATTTTTAACTTGGATAAAAGATTGTAATTCCTTGTAAAACATATTCAAAGCACACAAGTTGATGGTGAGAATGTTCAAATTTTTAAATATTTGAATATTATTATGGATATAAATGTGTTGCATTCATATTTTATTGTTGTATTAAATATTGATGATGTGGATATTATTCTTGGATATCCTTGGATGGAATCAATTGGTTGTAGTTAATATTAATGTGGAAAAGAAGTTTATAAATATTTGCTACAAGAAAAACAAAATCATGTTACACAATATCTATCTTAATAAAAAGGAAGGGCCTAAGAAGACACATGAAGAAATCCTTGTAGGGAAACTAATCGCAATTCCTACTACCAACTAACACATCAAATGAAGAGTCTACTGTTACTCAACCTATCATTCCATCAATGGCTCAAGAATTACTCTGACAGTAATGAAGTAGTAAGAATTTCAGAACGAGAGTGTTACTAAATTATGGTCCTATGCTCACCTGCATGAGAGATGAAATGGGAGGTTCTCCTATGAATGGATGATATGTATCATGTATGAGTCCATGGTTTCATCCGAGCCATTCAAACTAAGGTACTAGTGTGGGGGATAATAATGGGGATACCTGTGCCAATGGTTGCATTATATCACACATCTCCACAAGTTGTAATCTAGTCCATCCACGCTGGTAATAGTGACGGGAATAATAAAGGGGCTACCTACACCAATTTCTAACATGAAGTGTCAATTTCACATGATTTAGTCTAGTCCATTCACATTGAGGCACTAGCATGGGGGGTAGTAAAAGGGGTACATGTACCCAATGATACGATGGAGTGTCATAAGTTCAAATGATTTTATCTAGGCCATTCATGATAAGTTACTAGAATGGGGGATAGTAAAGGGGGTACCCATGCTAGCAGCTAAGATGAAGTGTCGTAAATTCACATGATTTGATCTGGTCCATTCGTTCTAAGGTACTAGCTTTTGGATTCGATGGAATGTTTATAGATTCAATGGAATATATGAGACTCCTCCATGGCCCCATGTTATGAAAAATGGATTCCAATACCCCATCGTTAACCTATGAGACCAAATAATGGTGGGACTTGTCTTATCGGTTGTAATATCACTAATTGAAGAAGGCGTGTCTTTCCATCCTAGACAAAGTGCCAATGACACCCTATGATCACCATGAATGATGCATACATGTCGTGATATTTGTATTAAATGAATATATTTCACTAACTAATAACACTGTGAACCTTCCATTCCACTCTTTTTTATCAAGTTATTAGTGCTCTTGTTTATTGCAAACTCTCTCTCGATCAAGATGACTAGAGAATCTACCCAAACTAGCACCAATCGACCAAAGAATATTTACAACCTGATGTCATTTATTGCATGTCCAAGATCTTATTTCTTATTGGGTAATTCATCATAACCATCTCGTTATTGATCGTGATACATACTGTAAATTTTTATTCTGTCTTTATCTTTCAAAAGCCTCCCCATTCCCTTGTTTTAGAAATCTAGCAGCCATGCCTAGAAAACACAAGACTACCTCAAATAACTCCTCTTCCTTGTCCATATATGCTCTTTCTAACATCAACAAAGTCTCCCCTTCCTAGAGTCTTACCTTCATTGATGAACTAGTACAAATTGCTACTCCTTGAATGATGAAGTCTTTTCCCAAATAGCTCATAGGCATTGTATATGGAAAACATATCTCTCTGCAATCCATAAGCACCCTCTGGCATCCACATTGGATTAACATATTGTACCCAATACCTTCATGTTTCCTAAATTTATGCAACTTTGTGCAAATAATTATAAATTGGCCATTTATGATATTACAACTGAGGATGACCATACTGCTTTGTTTCATATTGATCCCCTCCACATCACTCAAATGTTGGGAACCTCATTGGGAACTATGGTTCTGTCACATGAGGCATGGACCAACATGTATAATAAAATGAATCAAACACAGAGGACCAATATATTTTATAGGCTTAAATATAATCAGGGTAATGAAGAGATCCCCCCGATCCCATGGAAGTTAAAGGGATTTCCATCATGGGCCCAAGAATGTTTTTTGATTTTCACTCTAATTTTGGGTAGGGAATTAGATGAAGACATTGGGGAGAGGATGATCACCATTGTGGATTCCTATAACTCATGAGGTATCCTCGATGTCAGGTATGTGGAAGCCATCGCCACTGTAATGAGGTTCCAATTGGAAAATTTCTCAACAATGGGTTTTTCATGTATCACCAAATATTTCCCTTAAAACATGGCCATAAAACCACAACTTCACATATGAAGAAGACACACAATATAATGATAAGGGATCAAGAAGTTGAATGGTTGAGAATTTTGGATTTTAAACCTTGATGTTTGTTGATATTTTAGTCCACTAGTCAAATAAACGTGTGTGTGTGTGCGCGTGCGCGCGTGCGCGTGTGCGTGTGCACGTGCGTGCATGCATGTGCACATGCACACACAAACACATGTATGTAGGTTTTGATATGATTTGAAAGTGGTAAAAGAGTCATGGCTTATTGTAATGCATGCTTTCATTTACATCATTTCATGTGTTCATGTACTTAATTTTTTTCCAAAGCATGAAAAAGCCTACAAAACTCATGGATATTGGTATATCTTCTATTGACACAATCTCAAGATTCCAATGTACAACAACTTCATCATGTGCAGACAAAACCTATCCTTCTAAAATAACTCATTGGACATGGTTCATAATGAGATGAACTTCCACACTTATCAGATTCCTATGGGTCTTTGGTTATTAACATGTTTTCTTACATTTGAGGAAGACAAGATCGTAGCAAATCATAAGCAATTTAAGGTCATATACTAGGATACAAATAATTTTTCAGTTAGTGACTAGTATTTACTAGATACCTAGTATCACATCTTGACATCACTAAATCTATGAGAAATTGATCATGTGGTATCCCAAAACAACTAAATAAATGTTAAAATCCAATTGTAATTTAACCATATACCCAAAATGTCATATATACTTTATTATTATAGTTATTTATGATATTTTATTATTATTATTTTTTTAAAGTAACATACAAAATTACAATCTATGTATATAATATATATACATAATTTCTTTCTTTCTTCTTAAGGTTCATACCAAATAATTTCTTTCTTTCTTCATAAGGTCCAATAGACTGAATTTGGTCTCAGTGGACGTTAACTGTCATCATCATCATCATCATTATCATAAAATTAATTATGTGATTATAATTCATGCAAAATGTCAACTATCATAATTCATGCATGACAACAATCCATACCATTTACCATAACAAAATGACACTCTCATCTCATCACTTTCCTTGTGGGTATGTAAAGGTAATTCAAAGTCATAACGGGATGAAGGAAGAAATTCAAATGTTCAACTTTCCATTACATCTCAATTTTGGAGAGTTCAGATAAAACATATTATTAGAAAAATAAGGATGGTAGTACATCATGTTATCATAAATATGTCATTAGTTAATGTCAAAGAATAGATTATACTTTTGATTTGTAAATCAAAGTGTTTTGAATTAACATTGATTCAATTTCATGTTAGAATTTGTATAAAGTTTTTCAATATTTATAAAATACAATTAATTAAATTGTTTTTTTTTTAAATTAAAACTAAATTTTCGAATTTTATTCATTCCATTTTCTCATTGGCCAGATATGTTATTGATGGGACATAAATCCCTGAGAGTGTGACTTAATTTTAAAAACAAAAACATTTAATATGCAATTCTTTAAGAGTGTCATGTGGCAACTTTCACATGCCATTGTTGACTTTTGTGTGCTAAAAACAAAAAAAATGTTGTTGTCACTTCCCATAAGATGTTTTGATTTTGATGTAACCAATTCAATATATTTTTATTTTAATGTTTGTACGAGAAAAAATGCTTAATTGATGTAACAAGTTCCATTAACATGTTATGCTTTTATGAATTCTCCTTGCCTTTTCAATTTTTACATTCAACCTATAACTTATTTACTTTCTCAATTTTTATTTTTGACATGGACTAACAACTTTGTAGAATATTTTTATATATTGAGTCTCCACCAAGAATATATGTAAAAGACCCACGCATCCCATGTAGAGAAAATGTCCATTGGAGTTGAGGTCACACACTTGTGAAGATATATCAACAACTCACATCCCACGTGCCTTGCAACCATGATTTGCGCATCGACAATATGAGTTGTAGATTGGCATTGGACTATTTGTATGAGCTTGGACTCTATGTTGAAGGAGTTACCAGCATCACCATATATTTCCCTTCAAAGCTTAGTTTCTCATCCAGAAAGTGAACGAAGATCGACAAGTCTCTTATACATGTAGTAGCACACTTATACACATAAAGAAATAGTATATTTCCTGCTGGAAAAGGTACACTTGGTTGATCATTATAAACTTTGTTTATCCAACATTTTTGGGATGAAATTTGTTTCTTTTGGTTCATATTGAAAATTGGTTTATATCCAAACAAGCAAAAAGTTAGAGCATGATATGAATCAATTTGGTATAGTGATTGATATGGTATCACCATCCATTGTTGAACTACCTTTCTTGATTTGTGAAAGGTCGAAGGCTTGTGCTCCAATCTTTTGGTCCAAAGTGAAGTGAATTGTTCAATATCGTTTTTGGGGTTACAATATAATAAGAAACAAACAAACAAAAAAGTGATAATGTTTGGGATGTAATTGACAAAATCCTAAAGTCAAATAAAGTGGTTGATATGATTTTTGTATCACATATTTTAACAATGATATCATTTTCTTGTGGTGGATGGTTGATATGATTTCTTAATCACATATTTTAACAATGATACCATTTCCTTGTGGTGGATGTGTCCTTGACCTATCTCAAAATTATAGTAATAAGTACACTCAGAGTAATTATGTGAAATTGTGGGTGATTGATGTCTAGGATGATTTTGATGTTTTTTTTGTCTAGTTTTGACTTTCATATTTAATTCAACAAATGAACAACCACATATTGAATACATAAATGTTAATTGTGATTATGACATCAAATTATTTGAAGACCATTGTAACTTCAAATTTTTTAAAGTTAAAATTGTGTAACGCAATATCATTCTAAGTCATTGAGTGGTAAATGGTAAATCATTTCTTAGAATCAAAAGCTGGTGAGTAATTAATGTGTAAAAGAGACCTACATAAAATTTGAATAAGGAGGTAAAGTGATACATCAAAGAAAAATCATTATAAGCATGGCTTGGGGTGCATGATCGGTAGTACCCAACACCCATAAGTTGACATCAAATCAAGCAAGCATGAAGTAAGTGTAAGTGAGCATGATAAAAGTAAGTGAGTACAAGCAAGCATGACATAATTGCAAAAAGGGTAAAGGAGGAAAAAGTTTGTAAAATGCTAATAAAAAAATTAAAGACTTATATGAACCCTTAGATGATTTTAGGGAATAGGGTTGTTGACCTTCATAAGAAAATTTATCTAAAGAACTATTTGACTAATTTTCTTCAACTAAATTAATTGAAAATGACAAATAAATGCAAATTGTGAACATGGTTGATTCTAATTGTGACACAAAGGACCTCATACAAATAATCTATGTTACTTGTGATGCAAATGGTTTAATGCAAGTTGTTAATGCAACTTGTAACACCAATGACCTAGTACAACTAGGTGATATACATACAACAAATGATATATTTTATTATTCCTTAATTGATCATGAGAAGGAACCACTCGTAACAGTGAATTGCTAAAGAAATTTTTTAAATATGAGCCGCAAGAAGAACCAAGGAACGATAATAGAAGTAGTATTAGTAAACATGAACTTCAATTCTATTTTAAAGTCACAAAAGAAAATTGTCATGAATAAATGGAATGATATCAATACAGAATGATCTTTCCAATCCTATCATCAAACCTTGGGAATAAATTTGTGACAACAAATATAGGAAAAGACTTGGACTAAAAATACAATACAATTCATATTCCCGACTATTCCAGACCAATCCACTTGCACAGTGTAGGATTCCTTCAAGGAGATTCCACTTCACTTTTTTCAGTTCAACATCAGAATGATAAGTGCCAACATTGTCATCGAGTTGGTCACATGGGGAATCAATGTTTTGATCTCCATTCATGTCTTCATTGTGGGAAGACAAATCATCATTCAAAAAAATTTCAAAAGAAGAAGAAGGATAAATGACAAAAATTTCATTATGGTTGGATAACTCCTTACTAGTGGAAATTAAAAGCCAAGATGTTGCAAAATTTTTATCGTTGAGTTTAGACATAGGTAAATACAAATTTGCATGGAGAAATCATAAAAGAATAATATTTTCAAACAATTGTTCCAGATGACAATTTTGGGCATGATTGGGATGTTGGGTATGTGTTATATTCTTTGCATGTGTGAGTGCAGGGGAGGTGCATCTTTGACCGCACACCTGATGATCCCCTATTTTCGGCCTATTTTGGGGTTCTTTGTAAAAATATGTAATTTAATCCCAGTTAAGGGTTTGGAGTCTATTTTCTGATTTGGGTTAACGGATTAGGGTTTTGGATGCTACATAATACCTATATTTGTATTGTGAGTGGTTAATAATCAATATGAGAAAAGAAGAGGTGCGGCTCTAAGTTTTGTTGGTTTTCCCAGTTAAGGGTTTCCAGTGTAAATCTTTGTGTATTATGTGTGAATGCTGTGGTGTAATATCTATTTTGCTTAAAAGAATCTGTATGATTTTTTTCCCTACACAGGTTTAAAACTTAAATGTGGTATTAGAGCTTGATTATTGGCTTCAGGGGGATGCCTTTGTTGTTGAGGGTTCGACGTGGTTGATAGATCTTGGGTCTGTGATAAACCTAGGTTTAGTGGGAGCTTTGTAGCGTTGATTTGTGCATTGAAAGAGAATGACTAGTAGTTCAAGAATTGAGATCGAGAAATTTAATGGACATAATTTTAAGCTATGGAAGATTAAAATGGAGGATCTTCTTGTAGATCAGGAACAATAGATTGCTATGGATCCAGGGACACAACCCATTTGAATGTCGAAAGGATATTGGGAAAAATTAGAAAGAAGGGAAATGAGTACAATCCAACTATGCTTATCAGGCTCTGTGTTGTTGAACGTGCTTGGAGAAGACAATGCATTAAATATGTGGATGAATCCAAGGAGTTTGTATCAATCAAAATCTCTAGTAAACAAGTTGTTTCTGCAAAAGAAACTGTATCACCTCATAATGGATGAGAACGACACAGTGACATAGCACCTAAATGTCTACAATACTCTGTTAAGTCAAATGACCTATGTTGGCATTAAAATGGCTAAATAAGATAAATGTATTAAATTATTGTGTTCTTTACCATATTCCTAGGACAACCTAATTGCAACAATAGGTAGTTCTAGTGATGCAACCTTAAAATTTGATGAAATAGTAACATCCCTATTATCAGAAGAGATGAGGAAAAAATCCATGTATAATCATAGCATGGATGCCTTATTTGTGAGAGGTCGCCCCTAGGAGAGAAACAAAAATAAGGAATTTGGGGGGAGATCGAAATCTAAGGGTAGATCTAAATCCCCAGGAAAATATATAAGGAAGTGTTGGAAATGCCGTAAATCTGGGCACTATAAAAATGATTGTAGATCTAAGAATGTGGAGAAAGCGAAGGGATCTGAGGATAACCCTTCCTTAGATCCGAAGACCTCCTTAGAAGAAGGAGAGGATGTGTACCTAGCTTCCACAGATAATCATTCAAAACATGATATATGGTTGACCCCTCATAGAGTGTGGTTTTGTGAATATGAAAAGTACTATGGAGGATATGTGTTCTTGGGAGATGATTCACCAACTAATATCATTGGATGTGGAAGAGTCAAGTTGAAACTCAAGGATGGAAGGATCATAGCTCTCCCTCAAGTACTACACATTCCAAATGTAGCGATAAAATTGATATATGTTGGAAATATGGATGTTACAGGTGTACAGACTGTGTGTGTAAATGGAAAATGAAAAATGGTTCGAGGATCAATGGTTTTGATGAGGGGAGTTCGGTTTGGAACACTATACAAACTATTGGGAAGAACCATCATCGATGAATGTAACAATTATGTTGTGCATGAGGGAGGAGATAAATATTGGATAGAACCCTGACTGCATAAGGAGGAAAGACAATGCTATAGCATCAAATATTGGGGCACATCATAGAAAAGGACCCTCGAGCATTACAAGGTAAAGTATGGTTGAAGGTATGTCTGATTGCACACTCGATTTTGATTTCTGCGAAAATTGCATATATGGAAAACATAATCAAGTAAGATTTGCATATGGTGCTACTAGAGCAAAGTGAATTTTAGACTTAATACACAGTGATGTGTTTGGACATGTTCCCGTTCCATCATTAGGTAGATCTGTGTATTATGTTTAATTTATAGACGATTTCTCAAGGAACACATGGATTTATTTCCTTCGAAATAAATTTGAAGTATTTTCTAAGTTTAAAGAATCAAATAGAAAATAAAATAAAGGTGTTGAGGATAGATAACTGTGGGGATTTTTTTGGGAATAAATTTGAGGAATTCTATAAGAAGTGCGGTATAGCAAGGTAGAAGACTATTGATCCATACACACCTCAATAGAATGGAGTTGCAGAAAGAATGAATAGGACGCTGGTGGAAAAGGCAAGTAGCATGCTCAACAGTGGCATGATAGGACAAGAATTCTAGGCAGAGGTAGTGGATAATGCATATTAATTGGTAAATCAATCGCACACATTAGCACTAGTTGATAAAACTACACATGAGGTATGGACTGGAAATAAACCCTCTATTAAACATCTACAAGTTTTTGGTTGTGATGCTTATGTACATGTTCCAAAAGAGAAAAGGAGCAAGTTGGATAATAAAGCTGAAAATTGTTAGGAATTATGATCCAAAAATGTAATAAATAGATGTTTAGTTTAATAAATGTAAAAGGGCATCTACACACTCACGTGATTATGTGAGGTGTCCCTTAGTTAGTTTTGGTAACGGTAAATTAGTTGTTACTCTTTGGATATTTAAATCCATCGAGTTTTCCATGTGAGGTAATCTTTCGGGATTTAGCCCTCACATCTCTGTGATGTAATTTTCCTTCTTCATTAATAAAGTTATGTGTCTGAGGACACTTTGTCAAAGTGGTATCAGAGCACGCGGTTGAAGCTTGGTCTGGTTGGAACCTGGTTGGAAGGTGCTAAAGGTTGTTTGAAGAAGGTGACTTTCAAGGTTTTGGAATAGCGAAATTTTAACCGTAAGTTAATGCTTCCTATTCTTTTGGGCTAAAAAGAATCTCTGCAGAATTTTTACTTGGAGAGAGTAAAATATTATTATTTTTTTTTAAGGCAAGGTTATGGTGAGAGAGATAGCATAGCTGATGTTGGGTCGACCTTGCTGCTGCACTATATTTTTTTTAAGTGAAGATATCATGTCTAAAGAATATAGAAGATCGTCCAGTGCATTTTTTGAAATGTCCATATTTTCTCTTCTGCATTCCAATGACTCCTAGCCACAGATTGGCAGGCTTTCTTTACTTTCTCATTATAAGTGCTTCGAATAACAATCTGGTTTTTATTTATTAAATATATCTGCACAACAAAGCAATTTTTTTTTTGAGTCTGTGGACTTTCATAGAAGCCGAAGTTGAGTAGTCCGTTGAGGCCCGAACAGTGGTAGATTTTGATGCTATGCGCCTACGTTGATACAGTATGAAAGTTCTTTTAGCGCCTACGTTGATACAGTATGAAAGTTCTTTTAGCGCCTACGTTGATACAGTATGAAAGTTCTGCTATAAAAGAGAGTACTAACTAACCTGTTGGATCTATGTGGACTGCTACGGATATACTCCAGGGTTGCGAGTTACTAGAACTGACAGGCCTCTATGTGACAGGAGAAGATTACATTCAAAAGGATGAACAATAACCACAGATTTTATAGCTATGAACGTTGAGAACTTATGATCTAGCGACCAGCGTATGAGATAGTTACATCAAGACGTATCATCTTATCGAAACAGTTTTTGGTAGCTTTAACTGCGTGAGCTTGGGAATTGCTATGCATTGAGCAATTAGTTACATGAAGGATTGAATGGGACGCGCACTGGGTGATGAAACAAAATCAGTGCGTGAAGGAGAATCCCGGATCGCTGAGTGTTGATATTGCAGAGAGAAACCTGCATATGAAAGAGCTCCTTAAGGAAGAAAAGACGTTGCAGTTGTGCAGTTGAAAAATACATCGTGTTGGGCAGTTGAAAAAGACATCGTTGAGAAGGAATGAAGTCTCTTCGGAAGGAGGACATAAAAGATCAATTACAGCCAGATCCATATAGAGAAATTGCTGAGAGCGAAGAAGCCACCAAGTGAAAGATTGAAGATTGCAGCCATTGCCAGAATTTGAATCGGGGTTATTTTTTTTTTTCACTTTTCATTTAATTCAATGTTTATGTAATATTTTGAAAAGTGAATAATTACTGTTCATTTTTATTTTTGGAGTTTTTTTTTTTTATATATTAAAACAAAACAAAGGTGGAGAAATCAATTTAAAAAAAAAAAGAAGTTATTTTTTGAAGTTGATGGGATTGGATCTTGTGACCTCCCACTCAACAATATTGTATCTCTCCAATTCATCTATAAAGATTTGTTATCTTTTGGAGTGATAAGGTGTAATTTTTATTGGGCATTGGAGTAATAAGGAGCATTGTTGTCGGTGTCATAAGGAGTACTTGTATTTTCACTCAAGGTTTGATGAGAGCAAAGTGAAGCTCTATCAAATTCTTTTCTTGAGGCTATAAGTGGGTCAAGGCCAAGCCCCTATAGCTTTCTTTTGCATGGTGTGTGGTGTTTCTTGCAGCATTTCTTTCATGGTGACACTTGTTGATGAGTAATTTTCTTTTAATGTTGGTGGTGATATTTTTGCATAAAATCTTCCATTGGTGATATAAGGTGATTGTTAACTTCTTCTGATGATATAAGGTGCTTTCTTTAATGCTTGGAGCTATAAGATTTGCATAATACACATCTTCTGGAGTTATAAGGTGTTTATTATTTTTACAATGTCTAAAGTTATAAGTCTTTTTAATGAATCTGACAAGTTGGAAGGATCGAAAAATTATAAAGTTTGGAGTCGTCATATTCAAAGCACTCTTATTTACAATGAATTGTGGAAGGGTTTCTGTAATGCTAAACCTATCAAACCAACTAATCATGATCAGCTTGCAAAGTGGGAAGTAAAAGATGAAAAGGCCTTAGCATTGATTCACAGTACTGTTTCTGATGATATTTATGTGCATATTGAAAATAGTCCTGATGCGTGGTCAGCTTGGAAGACATTGAAAGATTTATTTGATTCTCAAAGTGAAGCTAAGAAAATTGATCTTCAATTGAAGTTGTTTCAACAAAAATTGTCTTCAGGAGGTGATGTCATGGAGTACATTTCTAGATTAAAAAATATCAAAAAAAAAAATTTCAAGAGCTGGTTTTGATAAAATTGAGGACAGCATGATGGTGACAATTTTGATCGCAGGATTGCCTGAGACATATAAGCATTTTTTAGAAACTTTACAAATTACAAATAAATTGGATACAGTTTCTTTTGATGAACTAAGTGAATTACTTGCCACACATGAAAAGCTTTTTGGTAAAACAAAGCAAGCAGGAGAAGATGTTTTGGTTGCAAGTACTAGCAAACAATCTCCAGGTAATCATCAAAGAGGCCATGATCAGAAAGCTTTTCAAACTTCAAATAGAGGTCGTGGTCAGAGTTTTGGAAGAGGAAGAGGCCGCGGAAGAGGAAGAGGAAGAAATCAAGGAATAGGTTCTGAAAGTACACAGTCACAGTTTTCTGGAAGAGGAAGAGGTTCAGGTAACCAACAGGTCTCTCGAAGAGGAAGAGCTAATAAACAGGTCACATGTTTTCGTTGTAATAGAGTTGGACATTATGCTTCAGACTGTAGAGTTCCATTTGAAAAAATTCTCAAAGAAAGAGAATCTAAAGAATCTTCATCAGCGGCACATTATGCTCATGCAGACGATAGTGAAAATTGTGAATATGTCTTTACAGCACTTGGACAATCAGAATCAATGGATTTTGTTCAAGTTCATCAGTTGGAATCAGTGAATTTTGTTCAGTCTTCTTCTTGTTTCAAAAATGATTTTGAAGATGCTTGGATTATGGATACAGGGGCTACTCAGCATATGACATATAGGAAATATTTCTTTTGGAGTTATGAAGATTGTCATTTAAATTCAATTTTTCTTGCAGATGATTCTATTCATTTACCACAAGGAAAAGGAACAGTTAAGGTTGATTTGCCTGGAATTGGAGAAAGATTGATTTCTAATGTTTGGTATGTGCCTACATTTAAGAAAAATTTGTTGTCTTTAGTTGTCATTCGTCAATTAGGACATCAAGTTGTAATGGACGGTGGTATCCTTTTTGTTAATTCAACAAAGGATGCATACAAAACAGTTATGACAGGTTATGAAGACGGAAAGCTTCTTAGGATGAAGGGAACAGTCATTCCTAGGTCACAGGAACATTTGAAGGAATTTGCAGGTTTAGTTGAAACTGATGTTTCACCTATCCGCTTGTGGCACATTCGTTTTGGACACTTGAATGTTGATAGTCTTGTACAGCTTCAAAAACAAGGAATGGTAAAGGGGTTGCCTACTTTTCGGAAGGAAAATGCAAAGTGTGAAGCTTGCATTTATGGAAAACAGAGAAGGATATCTTTTTCAAAAAGCACTTGGAGAGCAACAAGGAGATTACAGCTTATTCATAGTGATGTTTGTGGTCCTTTGGAAACTTCACTTGGTGGTTGTAAATATTTTTTGTTGTTTATTGATGATTTTAGCAGAATGGTTTGGGTGTATTTTTTGAAGGAAAAATCAGAAGTGTTTGAAAAGTTTCAGTCATTTCAAAATTTGGTTGAAACAGCAACAAAGGAAAAGATTGCTACTTTGAGAACTGATAATGGTGGTGAGTTTACATCAAATCATTTTTTGACTTATTGTCAGGAAAAAGGGATTAAAAGACAGTTGACCAATTTTTATACTCCACAGCAAAATGGAGTATCAGAAAGGATGAATCAGACTTTATTGGGCATGGCTAGAGCAATGTTATTTTTCAAAGGGTTGAAATCATGTTATTGGGCAGAAGCAGTTCATACAGCAGTTTATTTGAGGAATAGATCTCCTTCATCATCACTTGATGGAATAACTCCTTTTGAGGCTTGGTATGGATTCAAACCTATGATCAAACATTTGAGAGTTTTTGGTTCAGTTTGTTATGCACTTGTCCCAAAAGAAAAACGAAAGAAGTTAGAGTCTAGAAGTGTTAAGTGCATGTTGATTGGTTATTCTCATGAGAAAAAGGGGTATAGGCTTCTGTCAGATGGAAAGTTTATTGTCAGCAGGGATGTGATTTTTGATGAAACTGAAAGTTTAAGTGTAGAAGAGGTTGAAAAACAACTTAGTCACT
Source organism: Larix kaempferi (assembly GCA_027924585.1). Lineage (NCBI taxonomy): Eukaryota > Viridiplantae > Streptophyta > Pinopsida > Pinales > Pinaceae > Larix > Larix kaempferi. The sequence continues at coordinate 9,249,860 of BSBM01000066.1, read as the reverse complement.
TAGAGGAAAAAGTAACTAAGGAACAATTAAGGATGCAACACTTAAATAAGACAAGGAATGAACAATGGTTTGATCTCACTTCAGAAGTACAGGATGATGAACAGGTTGAAGATACTTTGAATTCTTCACAAGTTAACTTGGATGATTCAAATCAAGTTAACATTGAAAAGAAGAAACCAAAATGGGCAACTAAGTTACTTCAGGATGTTAAGTCTGATGAAAAAGGCAAAACAGGTACAAGGAGTTCTAATACGGGTTCAGAAAATTTTGCTCTTTCAGTTGTTGAACCAACTACTTTTAATGAAGCAGTTGAGTATGATGAATGGAAAATGGCCATGCAAAGTGAGTATGATGCAGTAATGAAGAATCAGACTTGGAAAATAGTTGACTGTCCACATGATGTTAAACCCATTGGTTGTAAGTGGGTTTACAGAATTAAGTACAAAGCAAATGGAGATATTGATAAATATAAGGCAAGATTGGTGGCAAAGGGTTTTGCTCAGAAAGAAGGGATTGATTATGAAGAAACTTTTGCTCCAACAGCGAAATGGAATACTATCAGGATTGTGCTAGCTTTAGCTGCACAAAATGGATGGAAAGTGCATCAAATGGATGTAAAAAGTGCATTTCTAAACGGTGATCTACAAGAGGATGTTTATATGACTCAACCTCCTGGTTTTGAGGTTCCAGGGAAAGAAAATCAAGTTTGTAAACTAGTTAAGGCATTGTATGGATTGAAACAGGCTCCCAGAGCTTGGTATGCAAAAATGGATGCATACCTACAGAAAGTTGGTTTTCTTCGTAGTGAGTCAGATGATACTTTGTATGTTCGAATCCAGGAAAACAACTTAGTCATCTTGGTTATGTATGTTGATGATTTGCTCATAACAGGTAACAATAATGATCATATATTTCATGTTAAGAAAGAACTTCAAACAGGTTTTGAAATGACAGACTTGGGTTTACTTCATTACTATCTTGGAGTTGAAGTAAAGCAGCAGGAAGGAAGTATATTTATTTCTCAAGCTAAGTACATATCTGGATTATTGAAGAAGTTTGGAATGGAGGAATGTAAACCAGCGATTACTCCCATGGAACAAAATTTAAAACTTTCTAAGTTTGAAGGGGGGGGAACTTGTAAATTGCACTGGATATAGACAGTTAATTGTATGTTTGATTTACTTGTTGAATACTCGTCCTGATCTATCTTATGCAGTTAGCATACTTTCCAGATATATGCAGGAACCTAGAGAAAGTCATTGGAATGCAGCAAAAAGGGTGTTAAGGTATCTTCAAGGAACAAAGGATTTTGGACTTAAGTTTAAAAGAAACAAAAATTTCAAGCTTGTTGGCTATTCAGATGCAGATTTTGCTAGAGATATTGATGACAGGGCATCTACTTCAGGTTACTTAATGAATATGGGATCAGCTGCAGTGGCATGGAGTTGTAAAAAGCAGGATACAATTGCAAATTCTACAGCAGAAGCAGAATATATTTCAGCTTGGGAAGCTGCTTGTGAGATAGTTTGGTTAAGAAGGATTTTGCAAGACCTCAAAGTTGATCAGAAAGAAGCAACTTCATTATTTATTGATAATCAGTCAGCAATCAAGTTAGCCAAAAATCCTGTTTTTCATTCAAAAACAAAGCATGTGGATACTAAGTATCATTTGATTCGGGCTCTCGTCGTCAAACAAATCATCAAGCCAAAGTATTGTCCATCAGAAGATCAAACTGCAGATATTTTTACAAAATCTCTTGGAAGGGTCAAATTTGATAAGTTTAGAAATGAACTTGGTATTTGTTCAAAAGAATTTTTGGGTCAAAGGGGGGATTGTTAGGAATTATGATCCAAAAATGTAATAAATAGATGTTTAGTTTAATAAATGTAAAAGGGCATCTACACACTCACGTGATTATGTGAGGTGTCCCTTAGTTAGTTTTGGTAACGGTAAATTAGTTGTTACTCTTTGGATATTTAAATCCATCGAGTTTTCCATGTGAGGTAATCTTTCGGGATTTAGCCCTCACATCTCTGTGATGTAATTTTCCTTCTTCATTAATAAAGTTATGTGTCTGAGGACACTTTGTCAAAAATATATATCTTTATTGGATATAAAGATGGCCCGAAAGGTTATAAGCTTTGGAATCATGTAACTAAGAATATTGTTTATAGTTTAGATGTTGTCTTTAGAGAGACCAAATAATTTCCCAGATAGGAAGTGACTCGAATTGAAAATAAACTAGAGAAAATAGAGCTTGAGTTAGAAGATGAAGAATCTGACTCAACAGAAGAATATGAATAATAATAATAAGAAACTCATACCCCAGTTTTGAGGAGATCATCTCGTGAAAGAAGGCAACCATAAAGGTATTCCCTTCCTGATTTTCGGTCTAATTTTGCTTTATCTATTACTAATGATGATCCTAGAAATGTGAAGGAAGATATTGATTATGAAGATAGCGATCTCTAGAAGAAGGCCATGGTTGAATAAATGGATGCCTTGGACACAAATGAAGCTTGGTATCTAGTTTATTTACCAGCTGGAAGAAAACACGTTGGCAACAAATGACTATTTAAAAAGAAGTTGAATGCAGAAGGTAAACTGGAGAAGTACAAAACTCGCTTGGTAGCAAAGGGATGTTCTCAGGTAGAGGGAATTGATTTTGGTGAAATATTTTTTCCTGTTGCAAAATTAACCTCTATTAGATTCCTTCTTGCTATTGCTGCTACTTTTGATATTAAAGTAGAGCAGATGGATGTGAATACAATGTTCCTACATGGGGACCTAGAATAATAAATCTACATGAATCAACTTGAATGATTTATAGTAAAGGGTAAGAAGGAGCTGGTTTGCAAGCTAAAGAAGTCCCTTTATGGTCTAAAATAGTCTCCACGGATGTGGTACCAAAATTTCGATACATACATATTGAGACTGGTATTTGTGAGAAGCAAAACTAATCATTGTGTCTATTGCAAGCAAGTTGCAGAACAATTTGTTTATGTAGTGTTGTATGTCGATGACATGTTGCCGGTTGGTAACAACATGAAGGTTATTGAGGAGGTGAAAATGCAACTATCCTCCAAGTTCAACGTGAAGGATATCAGTGCTGCCAATTTCATCTTGGGGATGGAGATCAAGAGAAACTGTGCAGAAAGGAAAGTCTGGCTGAACTAGATAAAATATGTTGAAACAATACTGCATAGGTTTAATATGTAAGAATGTAAACTAGTAAAAGTTCCTATTCCTATAGGTGTAATATTATCTACAGAACAATGTCCTGAGACTGAAGAAGAAAAAGAAGAAATGTCACGTGTTCCTTATGCTAGTGCAGTTGGAAGTTTGATGTATGCCATGGTATGCACTAGACCAAACATTTCCCATGTAGTGGGAGTTTTGAACATGTATATGCCAAAACCGGGAAATAAACACTGGACAGCTGTGAAGAGGGTGTTTAGGTATATGTGTGGAACTACATATAGTGCAATCTATTATGAAGGAATAATTGGACATGACAGATTGTTGAATGTTCATGGATTTGTTAATGATGACTGGGATGGAGATTTGGATCATAGAAGATCTACAAGTGGGTATGTATTTAACTTATTTGGAGGTGTTATCAGTTGGATGAGTAAGAGACAGGATGTAGTGGCATTATCAACTACAAAAGTTGAATACATCGCATCCACCCATGCATGTAAAGAAGTGGTATGGTTGTAGAGACTATGCTCAGACATTGGGTTTGAAGAACAAGATGAAAGATTAGATTGTACATTTAGAGTGCAATCTTCCTGTCAAAGAACCCTACTTATTACTAAAAAATGAAGCATATTGATGTTCAATATCACTTTGTAAGTGACATGGTTGAAAGCAAGAAGGTGTTACTAGAGAAAGTCGACACTTTGAAGAATGTTGGATATTCATTGACAAAATCTGCGAGTAATGAGAATTTCTCTTGGTGTAAAGGAGAAATGGGAATTCATGCCCTGGATTGTTGATCCAATAAAGTATTGTTCCCCATGTATGCAAAGAAAACAAAAAGTGGGAGAATGTTGGGTATGTGTTATATTCTTTGCATGTGTGTGTGGGGGGGGAGCGTCTTTGACCGCACACCTGATGATCCCCTCTCCCTTCCACAAAGTGGAAGTTGGAAATGGGCGTTAGCCCATTTTCAATACGATCGAAGCGAGTTCAAATTTTTTTGGGCTATTTCTAAAAATATGTAATTTAATCCCAGTTAAAGGATTGGAATCTATTTTCTAATCCGGGTGAACGAATTAGGGTTTTGGATGTTGTGGAATACCTATATTTTTATTGTGAGTGGTTCATAGTCAATGTGAGAAAATAAGAGGTGCAGCTCTACGTTTTGCTAGTTTTCCTAGTTAAGGGTGTCCAGGTTAAATCTCTGTGTATTATGTGTGGATGTTGTGGTGTAATATCTATTTTTCTTAAGAAAATATGTATGCTTTGCTTCCATGCACATGTTTAAAACTTACATAAGACCCAATTATAAATTTTGTTTTAAATTGAAATGTGAGTCAAAGAAAGTACTCTCTTGCACTCAAGGGAGATGTTACATTGATGAAGAAAAAATTGAAATCTCTTTTACCTTATCGGGGGGAGTATATTGTGAAAATGGTTAGTGGTCAACAAAAACCACCACAAACACTAATCAAGAGAAACATGTTAGTATTCAACCAAAACCACCACATTGATGAAATTGGCTAGTGGTAAACCAAAATCACTATATCCTTGGTATCAAATTGAGTAATTGAAGAAGAATTCAAAGATCACGCTTGGATCCCTTCCACATACTTCTCACCTTGCACCTAACACAAAAAATACCAATGATTATACTTAGGATTAAGTTTTGAAGTCCTATTCATCCAAATTAAATCATCATTTGGCCAGAATTATACCATGACAACTATTCTCCTCAGTAGGACATCTACAATAACTCAACTGTTCTTTTAGGATTTCAAAGTGTGATTGTTTGTTTTTGGTCATTTCCATATTCAACTATTCATTGGGATGTTTTTTGATGGAAGAAATAATGTGATGGAATAAATAATCAAGGAATCATAAGTAGACAAGGAATTTGTTGGAGACCTTAGTTTCCAATTGGATGAAGCAAGGAATCCAACACTAAAATCAATTCCTTGAAGCATCAAATTACCGAAGCAAAAAATGAATTGAACCTATCTTCCTCAAGCAGCCAACGATTCACCCCTCTAGAATCAATATCAGTATTAGAATAGAAAATTGAAAAACTTAACCGGGACCTAGTGAAATGTTATACCAAAGAAATATATTATGCCATCAAGATGGTGACAACAAATGATTTAGTTGGAAAAGGAAGGCAACTTTAAGGAAGCAAGGAGAGAAGTTGAGCACAACAAAAAAGAAAGTGCATGAACATAAAAAAGAGACGATTTTACTTGAAGAATAAATAAACACTTGGAAGGCCAGATTTGAAGAAGCATTGGATGAGGCAAGAATGGTCATAAATATAATGGACATCAAGAGATCGGTCTAGACTGAAGTCGCAAATAACTTTCCTGCCTTGAGAAATCACCTCCAATTTTACTTGGAATTTGACATTGTTTAGAAAGAGGTGGTAAGATATCTGACCAATAAAGAAGGAGGAATCCAATCTAGATATAAAATTTCTAAGGTGGCCAAAGGGGTGATAAAATTCTTATTTAAATAAGAATTTAATATACTGGGAATCAAGGATAGAATGGTTGTGTATATGGACTAGAAACCAATATCAATAAATTCAATAGTCTGAAAATCATCAAGACTAGAGGGAAGAATTACAAAGGCTTCTTCACCCATTTTTCAATGAAATGAATACAATGACTATCTAGGGACTCTCATTCCCATGGAATGATAAGATCATCTTATATTCTCTTGAAATATATATCAAGTTGTTGTAGGATGCTATGCCATGATTGACACACATGCCATATAAGAATACCATTCCTACTGCAACAAAAAAATTGAATGAATTAAATCCATCCATTTCCACATCAAATCTACTGAAAAAGTATGATTGAAATCCTTGAGGACATTGATTATACACCCTATTCACATTTAGACAATTAATTCATAATATTGAAAGAAGGAAAGGTTGTTAATCAACAGGGCCTAAGTTTCATGAGTATATTTCATGACTTTCTGATGGATAAGGAACATAGTCAAGTGTAAGGAGAGGAAGTACCACCTCCATAAAGACCTCCATCTCAACCTGTAACTTCTTGGACACCCAAAACAGATAGATCCATGACCCTTTGCAAAGGGCGAAATGTATGAGGTTGTGTAAGTTGAATGAACTTTTGGGGAAAATTGAAAGGATTTGAAAAGTTTTGGGTATATCCAATATTCCCTAAGGACCACAAAAAGGAAGATTAAAGCAGTTCATGAACCAAAAAAACACATCATCATTCCTAGTTATGGTTGTAACAAATTGTTGGCTTCCGCATGATTGCATAAGATATTGAAGAAAAGCATTCATTCCCTCATACATGCTAGTGTGAGTCAGGGATGAGTCACCAATGGAATATTATGGCTACAAAGGAATAAGTGATCATTGTACAAAGAAAGGAGCAAAAGATATATTCGCCAGGATGCCAAAATTTATGAGGAATAGATATAATGGGATCAACAATATTAGATTCATCTCTTTTTCTTATCATCATGTTTCATCTTTGTAATGTTATTTGAGATTTTTCCATGTAAAGAAAGACAATATACACATGAATGAGATAAAATGATACCTCCTAATGTATTTTCTCTTGTATAAATGAACAACCGATATTTGTGTTGAATTAAATTAGGATTGAGACAACTTGCCATTGGGTTTAAGAAGATGATGTCTTATGCATGTTATTGTATCCTCTTTCTTTGTTTGAATGTATTTTGTTTCATTAAATAAATTTGTGGATCTATCTTTACTTTTACTGCATGATTTTCTGTATATTATGAGCATGTTTAATGGAGAGTTTTAAAAATTCTTTGTTATTAAATATTCTTGTGATGTCAAACATTCCTATTTCCAAGAAATGAAGTTATGATTAAGGCGCCCTAGAAATACCGTTCTAGTAATTTTTTGTTGCTTTGGAGGTGTTTTTCCCTTCACACCTAAATATAACATTTGAAATCTATTCACTAACATCCAATATTGATTCCATGTACCATAGATCCCCGCTGCAAATCTATTCACTCAAATCTTAATGGAACAAAATACATCCTTAGGGTGACAGGCTAGAAATTATGCCTCCTAAAATTAGGGTTCCCTTCCCCTGACTCAAGTACTGGTTTGATGGTCTAAGGTGATGCAGGAACTTGGAAGGTGCATCTTGAACAACCATCCTTGGCCTTGTATCTCCTTAAAAAATATACATTCCACTTTGAGACATACATCTATCTCAAGTATTCAAGCGAGAAAGATAGTCTTACATGTAGACATGCGAGAGGTACAACCTAGGGAACAATAGAGTCCAAGGTTGAATCATAAGAAGAGCCTATAGAATCATATGAAGACAATATGCAAGAAGGAAATGAAAATGAATAAACTAAGGAGATACATGACTAAAAGGAACCATATGTTGAAGAGTCAAATAACAAAGGAACAATATTAGCTAAGGTTGTTGTATATAGCCACTCGCACCACTTAGAGAAGCAAAAGTCATAAAGACAAGATTGCGAGTGTTATTGAACTTATTATGGACCAACATAGAATCAGAAAGGAAAACATTACCGAGGTACATGGAGGACTAAAATAAATTCATAGAGATATAAGAGTAGCACCATGTCAATATGGAACAAAAGGGGTAACTTGAATCAATATGAAGAAGGCAAGGCCTTTGGCGGACCCCATGTTCACATTCCACTAGGATGGATGGATGCTTGAACTTGGTACCAATTGACTACATTGCTTAGTATACCATATTATATGGCTTCCATCCATGCTTAAAGGATGAAACATGTGAATGGGGGTGGAAATCAATGTACCTAGACATGATAACATGGGTACCTAGGGGGGATAATGAATATAATGTGGAAATAATCATGGAATATTCCCACTAGATAGTTAGATAAAATAATATAATAATGAGTATTTGTCATAGGCCACATATATCACTAGGAATATTCATAAGAAAGTGTAAATACACATGAGTATTGTATTTAGATAGGTTGGAAGATGCTTATTTTAGTGTAGAAAGCATGTATTGTGGAGTGATTCATCCCATAAGGAGTATTTTATGGTCTTAAACTACCTTAAGGCTTCTCTCTATATTCTCGTTTGGATGAATTTTTCATATATAAAGTTAAGGAGTTTTTATCTACACAACTCCATTTCCTACATTTAATGATTAAACAAAAAAATAAACATGCCATACAAATTCTTAAAACTACCATGAAATAACAATATAAATAAAGTATAAAAGACACAATATGGAATACCATCATACATTTGGGCTCTTGGAACACCTCTTTGTGATCTTGCATAAGATCTTCTAGTTAAGTCACTCTTATGTTCTTTTCTACATTCTTTTGAGGATGCCTTCAATCCTACTAATTTAGTGTCTTTCTGGATATGTCTTTAGAAGAGTAGTACATAGTTCTTACTTTAGTTAATAAATATCTTAAGTTGTTGGGTACTCACCAGATAGATCACAAAATTTCGCTTATGTTTGTCAATGACATTACTGGTGGGTATTGGTTTTTCCTTCTCATGAATATGACATATCTCATACACATATAGGGACTAAAAAAAACTACACCACAAACATCAAAATGCACTACATTGAATTTTACTTCTTTAATAAAGTGATTGGATGTTCCATAGTAGAGAAACCACCAAGAGGGGGAAAATGATAGCATATTAGAGGGGAAATAACAATTTTCAGGGGACTAGAGTAACCATAGTGTCTCTACATAGTTCCATAGTGAGCATAGTCCTTCATTTGTTAGATTTTTTACCCACACTTGGTTTCTCCAGCGTAAATATTTTGTTCATGCATCCTTCTTGGGTACAAAAATAACAAGTGATCCACATGGATAGGTACTTGGATTTATAACTCCCTACTCCAATAACTCTTACAAGTGTTTATTCTCCCCATATGATTCCCATATAGGTTTTATGCATAGTACTCCTATGTTTAGTAAAGGAGAATCCAAGCATCGTGATATTGCATACTCCGCTTCCCTTGGTTGATAGACTTGGAGAGTGTGCACTGAATATAGAGATCTCAACAAGATCACCCCCAAGAATTGATACACTTTTCTCTGGATTGATGGTTTTTATAGTTATATCATTTGCAACATGCAATATACTAAACCAAGATGGATCTAAAATCTAGATATCTTCAAGTTTGGATCAAGAAAGAAGATGCTTGGAAGATCACCTTCTATACAAAACAAGGTCTCTATGAATGGTTAGTAATTCTTTTTGGTTTGATTAATGCACCATCTATTTTTATGTGTAATGAATCATATGTTGTGCCCATTCATAGAATCATCTATCTCAGTACATTTGGATAACACTTACATCTTTAGTGATATTCGGGATGAGCATGTTATACATCTAAAGTAAGTGTTGGAGACATTGAGGAAAATCCATCCATTAGAAAACATAAAGAAGTGTGACTTTGATATGTATCGCCCGATGTACTTAGGGAATGTCAATGGTGGAATTGGTGAGTTGAAGATTGAATATATTGCATAAATAGAGTCCATACTTCAATTGAACACTCCCACTAATGTCACAAAAGGCATCATTTTTATGGGAGCTACCCAATATCTAAGAAAGTTCATAGATTCATTTTTAGTTATGGAAACAACACTTCATGCAAAAATAAATAGTAGCAGGAGTTTTCTATGGGAAAACAATCAACATATCTTTTTTGAATAACTAAAACAAAAGACTAGCCAAGTCACCATCCTAGCACTACCCAACTCTCATAAGTTATTTGAAGTGGAAATTGGTGTTGGTGGGTGTTTTATGGGTGCATTGTTAATGCAAGAGGGGATGATGTTCTACTATAATTCAATGTTATTCCATGGAGAAATACTGAATTAGCCTACATTTGACAAGGAACTCTATGCCTTGGTACATGCAATGAATAATTGGAGGCATTACTATTTATTAAGGATACAATTATCCATTAAAATCATTAGCCTATACAATAATTGTAGACTTAGAGTAATATCTAGCAAACAAATAATTTTAAGTTGATAAGATTTCTACAATAGTTACATCTAGTGATCAAGTACAAGAAGGGCATTGCTAAGAAGTTCGCTAGTTTGTTGTCAAGAGCTCTAGTAATATAAAATGTAGCTCTAGGGGGCATTTTGAATAATGACTAATTCAACCATGAGGCATACAAAGAATAATATGTTGAATATGGGTACATCAATGGGGTATATCAACAATTGTAGGGTCATTATGAATTGTAAGATTGTTGTAGGAAATAATTCCCCGTGATTAGGCTGAAGTCACTAACAAAGACGATAGAATAAATACTAATCAAATTTCTAGATTTAGTTATAATGTCAATGGTAGAAGACATAGATAGAGAAAACCACCTTTGATTGGACAACTGGTCTCTTTACCATGTCTTGCAATTCGTCCTAATAGAGTTTGAAATACTCCAAACTATTCCATATATCTATGCACCAACAATACACAACCTTCCTAAAATATTTTAGAACATAAAAAAACAATGACAATAAAACAAGAGGTATTGCAACTAACTAATCTGGATTAACATCAAGTAGTCAATTCCTCCTCAATCATGTAACTGACAACCAAAAATCAAATAAATTGCAAGATATATATATATATATATTTTTTAGAGGGTGAGCAAATATATATTCATATATAATTACAACGTGAAAAAATAATTACAAAATAATACCTTATCCATTGCTAACGCATTCGTCACTAGAGTTTAGATTCGTCTAGCTTGGACCAATTATGGACTTCGATTCCACTTCAAACTCTTTGCCATGTATCATTGAATGGGAAAATCAATAAGGATTTAGATCCCAACTCTTAGCAAGATTGTCAATTTCACAAACAAGGGTTTATGTAGAAGGGAATGGTCATAAAAATCTATGGCTAAATCTCCAAGAAAATGCTCCAGCATAAGGGTATTATAATGGTAAGTGTCCCTTTCTCCAAAATTTGAACTCAATTTATACTATCAAAATTTGGTTGTTTTTCTTGGTAATGATAATTAGGCTCGTTGTACATGTGGAAAAAACCCATAAACCCTATTGAGGAGCATGAAATTAATGAACATTTAGTATTTTTTCATTTTTTAGAATGTGGTCATGCCTTACTAAAGAATAAGCATGGGTACCATTGTCTTGCTTGAAGGAAGAGTGCATGTATAAGGTAAAAAAAAATCATGTGTTTTATGTGGAGCAAAGATGTCACAAGATAATTGATGAAGTCTTGGTTGTAGTTCAGAGGACTCTATACAAGGGTGAATCTTAGGGCATTTGTCAGGGCTTCAAATTACCATTGCACAAAATCATCCCATGAGAATGGATATCCCTTCTTTAGAAGGTGCATGAATCCTTTTTAATCTTGGAATAATTATCGATGAATAGATACAATAAATTTTTCTCTCCTTGGATACTTTGTAGTTGGTGAATATTGCACAAGGGATGTAATTGAACTATTGCTTCCACATTGAAAGAATTGACCATGATCTCATATGTTGACATGATTAAATTGAGCAATTGAACATACAATATGCAAAATATGCTTTTTTTTGGATTTAGATGGATTTTATAGAACTGACGTCTTTCAAATAGTATAGGAACGTGTGTAACTATGTTTTATGATCAACCCTTTTCTTTAACCAATAAACCAGTTCATACAAATAAGCTTTGACATATGCTTGATGTAGTGAAAGGCATAGGAAGTGGCCTATTGAAATGTTTCTCAACATTTTTGTGTATGAAACTGTGCCCCAAGGATAGGTAAACGTGATATTTTGCTAATATTCTAGGCAAATATGAATTTGATTATAACCACAAAATCCATCCATGAATGAGAAGATTTAATTTCTTGCACATTCGTTGATAATTCTATCAATGAACAATGTTAGATAAATAGGCTTTGGAAACACATTGTTTAGATCTCAAAAATCAGTACATATGAAAATAGTCCCCTAATTTTTATCCACTAGAACAAGAGTTAACACCCATTCAGTTAGGAGGATTAGGTAGATATAACCAACTTTCAAGATCTTTTCTACTTTTTCTTTAATGGCGATGACCTTACAAGGATTAATAGGTCACAACTTTTGTCGAACATGTTTATCATTATCTTATGTTTAATTTCATGCTCAATAATATAGGGATCGATGCATGGAATTTATTCACTTGACCAAACAAAAAATTTGCAATAATCTTTAAAGAGAGAAGTGTAGATCTAAACTTCTTCCGGAGAATAGCCTTCTCCAATCATAATGTTCTCAATGATTTCAAGTTTGAAAAAGATATGGATTGACATGGTTTTAGAAATGTTCACCATATTTCTCTCCACATACACATTGTGTGTCAAGATGAACTTTCGTACCAATCAAAATCTCTTGGTATGATCAAACCTTTTTCTCTAACCTCTAACTTCTCAAATTCAAGAAAAAATTATGAACTATGGTGAATATCCTCCCAAGGTTTCTAGGAACAGGTCATGACTACCAAAATGGTCTCATCATATGGTATAAGGATTTCCAAAAAATATTTGAATTACGATAGATGAAAGGCCATTTATATGTGATGTGAACTAATCATATTTCTCTTGGGTTGAAGGGTCTTGATAAACATCTGCACTGGATATTTGAATAGCTTGCTAGGAAATCTAAGCTATAGTAATTAAAGGAATAGATGGATCTATGTATCCCCCTCCTTCTAAGAAATGGGATGGATCTAGGAAAATCCATAGGTCCTCCTAGAAATACGACATTCTAAATGGGATTGGGCAGGGTGGGTCGACAATGACTTAAAATATCATAGAACTAAGAAGATTCAACATAAAAAAGATAGAGGGAGATTAAAAGTACCCATCAAAGATGAATATGTCCCAATTCCCACATTATCAAAAGTACATATGGAATTATCCATCATTGTAACCTTGGATTAATTATGATGATTTGTCCCTAATGAGGGAAACAAATTACTTAGAAATTCAGAGACACCACAATTATTATTGAATAGGTCCAACTCCATCCCAAGAAGATGTTGTCATAAAATGGAGTCTCAACAAATTCTACTTCCACTAAGATGGTTTCGCCTCACAACTCAATTTGGAAAAGGGGGATGATTCCATGAGGCCTAAAAGAATGGTTGTTAAAATATTGAAGCATGGTATCTAAAGGAACAATATCAGGAGTGTTGGGTTATGATACCCATTTATAGTAGTTATGCATATGATTCATATAGTTAAACACAATTATACATAAAGAAATGGAACACAACACATCAACATAATACACACAAATTACCTTGGAAACCCCTCTACCAGGGAAAAACCAACAAACCAATGAGCTTTACCACTCATCTACTTATCAACAATCTTAACCAATGTTTACAACTGTGATTTACTATACCACAAATCACACTTCATTACATCCCGATATTTGCATATACATTACATCTTTTTATAGATGCAATACAACCAACTGCTCATTAATGACAAATCCATAACTTCCTAACCACTTTCATTTATTCTATTATAGTTGAATTGACCAAGTCAACCTTGATCGATCTCCCATTAAGATCCTGGTCATTCCGTCGACTTCCTATCGGCTAGTCGTTTGTCTTCAACCAAACAACTTTTTCGGTTAGATAGTCGACCAAATATCCACCTTCTGTTGACTTTTGACTCTAGTCACTTTATACTAGTTGACTATCGACTTCAACTTTCCATTTCATGCAAAGAATATAACATTCCCAACAAGTAGAACCAAGGGATATCTAAAACGATAGGGAAATAACACATGTAGAAACCCCTTTGTTCACCATATTTCAAAAAATATTTGTTTCATGAGATGAGATCCGAGTTTAAAATGCTACATGGTGGGGAGTTTTAGGTTTCAAGTTGTCCTAGTCAAATGTCATAAATTTGCAATCAAAAGGATCAAATCTGCTAATAGATGTCAATAATTCCTTGCGTTGTGTAGGGTTTATTTGAAGGAATTCTAGAGTAGACATACTACATGATGACTAGGCTATATATTAAAAAATGTTGTAGTTCTAATCCACCCAGGCATTAGGGTTACACATAGTCCTTAAAAAACTTTTGGGTAAATAAAAAATAATATAAACTATGAGTTTCTATATATGGAGAAAAGGAGGCAATTGTGATGTGGAGGCTTATTAATCCTTGGATCCATCACCTAGATTTTCGTGAGTATGAGCTTGAGTCTAGCCATAATTAATTTCCTTCTCACACAAGTATACATTCACATTAGACATGCTTCCCCCTTGTGGAGGGGAACCCCTAATTCCCTCTTGCAAAGGTGCAAGGTTATTTGAAGTTCCAACAACCATATGCTAGAATTGTAGAGAGAAAGGGTTAGTGAGATAAGTGGGTTGTTGTTGAACATCCCACTACACCAACAAACATTGAGCATCCTCCAATTTGGGGAATTAGAGAGTTTGATGGTCCTCATTACACAACTTGCAAGGGAATTTAACCTTATTTTTCTCTTTCTTTCCACTACTAGCATTATTGTTGTTGTTTTTTCTAGGCCCTTGCTTGGAATTTTTATTCTTCCCTTTTTCATTCCTATAGGTTGCTGGAAACATTTTTCGATTGAAAGGACATCAAAGGATTACATAGGATTTTAGGTGTTAACAATACCTTGTGTGTTTTTCAGTGTGTTCGAATACAAATACATTTTTCTTATTTTATCCAACACCTGGTTAGCCTTGACAATTTCTACATAACCAACAACACAATGTGTACGTGGTCTACACTTCAGTTTCAAAGAATCAATTTTCGTGAGTGGTTTAGGAAAAATATCATAAATAACCTAACATTGAGAATAAACCAAATATAAATGGTAGGCTCTAATGATGGCTTGTTCCTAAATAGTTACTCTTGAAAGGAACACGCATTTGGCAAGGCCGTGTAGTAGCGACTTTACAAACTAATCGACCAACAACCGATGAGGAATCCCAGCCTTAATTATTCAAGTCCTACTTCTCCACTTGTGAATGTGATTAGATATGTAATTAGAGGTATACTATTGGAATGACACAAGAAAATATATTCCTATCTCACAATGAACTAGCAATTGAAAGTGACTAAGGGAAGTAATTTCGAGGGACACAAAATCACTGTTGGACATGCATTTAAGATCACTGTATTATTTTGCAGCTACCCCAATTAGGGTTCTTTGAAAGAGTCTCAATCATATACTATCACCCATCAAAGAGTTAGATGAACACTAAAGATGGAATGTCATGACATGGTTCAATGGGTTTTCTCTAGCCCCTTCAAACTTGGGAATATTTGAAGATAATTTGGTGGGAATGACCAATCAATGAGGATTATGTTGCATTTGGTCATTCTCAATTTGGTTAAATAAATCAAATTTAAGTTCACCAAAAATGACAGTTGAGCGTTGGAAATAGGATTCCAACTATTAGGCCTTCTGTCAGCATGCCTACGTTCATCGCATTACCATTTTTAAGGGTGACCCCTAGGATGTTTCCATCACTAGAAGGGGAAGCTAAGTTCATTCAAAAACCAATTATTTGAGGGAAATCCCTACTAGACATATTTCCCATGTTTAGGAAGGCCATAGCGCTTACTGGGATTCTATAAGATGAGATAAAACCACTTCCCAAATATGTTACATACATAGGGATATGACCTCCCCCAAAGGAAATGTCGAAAATGACGTAGTTGAACCTCCTTTCCAACATATTAAATCTAGGAAAAATGGGTGGCACACTAGTGTTAAAATATGGCATCCAAAATAACCATTACTACCATTTCATAGAGAGGAAACATGAGTCCCCATCAAATTGTTGGGTGTAATAAGAGGTGTAAATTGTTTAAATATTCACCAATACTGAGAGGGGGGGGTTGGATTAGTATTAATCACATCATGTAACCTTAACCATTAACAATGCCAATCATCATCATATAAAATCATACACAGTGCACAAGATATTTTACGTGGAAACCCAAATGGGAGAAAACCAGAAAATATCAGGCTCCAACCTGAGAGGGACACCCATCCTTGATGCAAGCACTAACTTACACAAAATGCAGATATTAACGTGTTTACAGTAAGCTCAAAATTACGGATTTGGTGAAGGCTCCAACCTTCATTGCAAGAACCAACTTGCAAAACAATCTCCAACCTACTATAGCCAGCTCCAACTATCTTATTTGGTGAAGGATATAACCTTCACTACAAGCACCAACTTGGTGATATGATTCAACCTATCTCTGGGATGAGGTCACCAATCCACTTGAGCACCAACTGAACTCCCCTTCACCGCCTTGCCACCCTAATATGAGTGAGAGTATCAAACTGTCACTATATGCACATTGTCACTGTCTTCACATTGTCACTGCCACTGTCACTGTCACTATATCTATCTTTGTCACTATCACTATCACTATCTATGTCACTATCATAGTTACTACCACTGTCACTTGCACTATCACTATCTCTGTCATTGTCATTGTCTCTATCATTGTCACTATCAATGTCACTATCATTTTCATTGTCACGATCTTCACAATCTACCTCTGATCTGCTTCATAATATTGCTCAGTTTTGTTTTATCATCTACCTTTGATTTACTTCATAATTAGCCTCTGATTTACTTCATACTATATTGAAACCCTTACTTCCAAAGGGAATATATCCAAAAATATAACAAACCAATATCTAAAACTTTCATTCTAGGTACTTCAATATCTCTACATCAACTCCTCCAAGGTTCGCTATCTGAAACGCCCTAGAAAAAATTTATAGATAAAATACTAAACTGATATTTTAAAAGCAGATTTTAGGATCATTCAGAAACCCTAACTTCCTGAGGTCATATCTATGAAAATATAAAAGACCAGCATATGAAACTTGTACCACAAGTTCTTCAAGATCTCTAATTTATGTCATCCAAGTGGCACTATCTGAAGCTTTCTATAACAAAATATATAGAAAAAATTACAAATTGACCTATTTAAAGCTTATTTCAGGATAATTCAGAAGCCTTAACTTCCCAAGGTCATATCTCCTAAAATATAGCGAACCAAAATCTGAAATTTTTACGACAGGTACTCATGCATCCTACCTCCATCCCATAAACATTACATAGTTGAATCATCCCAGAACAAACGTTAGAGTGAAAATTCCAAGATCACCTGAAACAGATTTCACAACAAAAACCCTAGATCAAGTCATCACAATATTTCATCTTTAATTGGAATTCCACCCTTCTTCACTATTGGAATATTCACACCATCATTTTTGTATTTTGCATGCTGCATGCATTTGCATGCCATTGCATGCATCCAGTCATCATCATGGTTGTCTCCCCATCACCTAGAGCTTGCTTCTAGCTCTCTAGAGTCTGTCTTTAGCCCCCATTTGGCCTCCTACATACCTAATGAGCCCTCCTTGACTTTTATGCTTGGAAAGTGTGCCTTTCTCACCTACCACATCCTGTTTGGGTGCCTTTTCTCACCTACCACTAGTTATCACTCAGTTAGAGCACCTTTTCTCACCTACCGAGATTTATCACTCAGTTAGTGCATTAATTAAGCAGTTGTTCCACTGATTGCTCATGCTGACTTCTTGTAGCTTCTAGTTAGCTAGTTATGGAGTTTCACTTGACTATTTGACAGCCTCATGCACCCCCCTTGGAGTCTCCATTCCTTGATTTATGCCTAGATGGTTCTGTTAGACTCAGTTGGACACACTTGACTGGCTCTTACCATTTATGACTGATACTACTGATTGGATGATGTCTCCATTGTTCTCCAAGATAGACTCTGAGTTCAGATTCAAATGACCTACTTGGATAATTCGAATCCTATATGCTGCTCCTTTATAGTTCATTGTATTACATTCTCTACATTCATTATTCATTGTATGATATTGACATTGTCCATTATTCTATGTTTATGA
Organism: Larix kaempferi; assembly: GCA_027924585.1. Classification (NCBI taxonomy): domain Eukaryota; kingdom Viridiplantae; phylum Streptophyta; class Pinopsida; order Pinales; family Pinaceae; genus Larix; species Larix kaempferi. The sequence goes on along the minus strand of BSBM01000066.1, from coordinate 9,231,681 downwards.
GTGATTATTGAATGCATGCTTCTTCTTCTTTGCAAATAATCTTGAGAGTTAGATTGTGAGTTTGTTACAGTTTCTAGATCCCTGCAGATTATCACATGGTATTAGAGCAGTCAGCAGCTATTCGAATTGCAGCCATTGCAGTAGTTGCAACATTTCTTTGAGCAACTATCTTTCACTTGAGAACCAGAAGCCTCTGAGTTTCCATAGCAAATCCTAGTGCTATTACTTGAATTCATTGGAGAAATCTAGTGAGGTCTAGCCAGGCGTGAAGGACCTAGTCTATGTGCCAAGTGTCCTTAAGGTAATGTTCAGTCGAAGTGTAGCATTCTCCATCAGCAAAAACTCTTCTTGTTTTGCAGGTTTATTCACCCATTCATATTCTTCTTCAACTATTCGACTTTCTCTGTTCAAATGGATCTAAAGCTCACATCTTCCAACTATGTTGAGTGGAAATCCAAGATGGATCTCTTCATGATAACCAAGGGATTCACCCGAATACTCAATGGAACGATGGTAGAACCTCTCAGTGCAGTTGAAAAGTCCAAGTACTTGGATAGGATTGATGTAGCAGTTGGTCTCCTCCTTCTCTCAATTTTTGAAGATCTTCACATCCATGTCATCAATCTTACATCTCCTAAAAAGGTTTGGGACAAGCTCGAATCCCTTTTTGGACAAAAAGATAATATGAAAGGACACAAATTGGAGAATGAGCTCATATGTTTGATTCCTGACAACTTCGAATCTATCAATGCCTTCCTCACCAAGTTCAAAAGCTTGATATCACAGTTGGAAAGATATGAGATAGTGAAAGAAGACAAGCAGCTTATTCTTGCCATTCTCTCAAAGTTGGGGCCAAACTTCTCAGTTTTTGTCTCTACTTTCCAGTCAGCTAAGATTTTCATTCCAAAATGGAAGTTTCCCTCACTTGATGACTTCATCCAATCTCTTACTCAAGAGGAAGAGAAGTTAATATCCATGGGAATGATCAAACCCAAGTTGGATTCAGCCCTTACAGCTGTTGAGGCCAAAAGGGAAAATGGTAAAGACAAGCAAAAGATTTCTGATAAGAGATCGAATGATACAAGGCCTACAGATACTCCATATCAGTCAGATAGGGATTCAAACTCAAGGAAGACCAAGAATTCTCAGAAGAAAAGATCCAAGTGCACATATTGTCTTAGAGGTTTTCATCCTGATAGTACTTTCATGAAGAAGACTATAGATTTGATGGCCCAGTTACTTGAGAAGAACAATCTTCTTGTACCTGCATGTACAAGGAAGAAAGATCCTGCTATTGAACATTCTATATCTGAAGACAAAGAAATATGTCATGCCCTCATGGCAAGTGCATCAACAGATTCTTCTTTCATCATAGATTCAAGAGCATCAAGACACATGTCTTCCTCCAAATATCTCTTCTCCAACTTCGAAAGCTCAGTTGGCCCTTCCATCATGTTGGGCAATGATTTAGAAGTCTCCTCTTAGGGGATTGGAAGAATCTATCTTGACCATGGTTATTTTTCTGATGTGATTATGTTCCTTCTCTTGCAGCTAATGTTCTTTCAATGTATCAAATGAATCATAGTGGAGATCCCAAAAGAGTGATCTTTTCTCCAAATGAAGTTGAGGTACAACACATGGTTTCAGGGGAAATCATTGCAAATCATGAGACAAAACTCTATGAGTTTTCACACTTCTTACCTCTCTCAAAGGAGTCTTCTCTTCGCTCTCATGCACATGAAGAGAGTAGACTATCTCATCTCAACTACAAGCTAGCTCAAAATGTGGTTGATGGTATTCTCAGAGACAAGATTTCTCATGGCACTTGCAAAGGTTGCTTTAAAGGAAAGGATCGATCAAAGAAGATTGAGAAAAAGAGGACTCTTGAAGAAGTGTGAATGCTAGATCCAGATCCACAAGAACCTGAAGATCTAGCACCTATTGATTCAACTCCTATGGCCAAATGGGCCATCACTACTACATCCACTAGTGATCTTTTTGAAGATCCATCATCATCAAATTCTAGTTCTTTTGATTCAGAGTTTGGAAGTGATGATGAGCTTCAAAAGAGTGAATCTCCATCACATGATAGTTCAGATTCAGAGTATGAGACATTAGCTTCACATGCTTCTTCACATGAGATTTCAGATTAATATTTTGGATGTGATGATGAGCCAGTTGCAGATGCATCTTCACATGATATTTCAGATTCAGAATCTGAAGATGGAGATGATGATAAGGGAATGATAGATCCAGATCCAAAAGAACCTGAAGATCTAGCAACTGACGATGAATATGAGAGAATGGGAGATATAGATCCGCAATAACTTGAAGATCTCTCACATGATATTCCTCCTCTTCCTCGATGGGAATCCACTACACTCCGATCTGCCAGTGATTTGGTTGGTGATCCACATGATCATAGAAGAACCAGATCAGATTTTCAGAATGGAAGGTTTCATCCTTCTCACATTGCTGATCCATTTTAGATCGATCGATCCTTCTTCGGAAAGGAAGGACACTTACCTCCTTCGGGGGTGAGAGATGATATGCTACTTTAGCATCCTTAAGTCTATTTTGAGGGAGGGCTTTCTTCCCACTGGGTTTTCCCTCTTTCCTCACTTAGTTTATTTAGATTGATTGTACGGGGTGACCTTTGGTCTTAGTCACCAGGGCCCTATTTTTTAGATTTCAGTTATTTCCTCATACTATAGCTTGCAGGGGGGTGTTGGAATTTCACACCATCATTTTTGTATTTTTCATGCCTGCATGTAAATATGCATGCTGCATGCATTTGCATGCCACTGCATGCAGCCAGTCATCATCATGGTTGTCTCCCCATCACCTAGAGCTTGCTTCTAGCTCTCTAGAGCTTGTCTTTAGCCCCCATTTGGCCTCCATTTGGCCTCCTACCTACCTAATGCTCCCTCCTTGACTTTTCTGCTTGGCAAGTGCGCCTTTCTCACCTACCACAGCCAGTTTGGGTGCCTTTGCTCACCTACCACCAGTTATCACTCAGTTAGAGCACCTTTTCTCACCTACCAAGAGTTATCACTCAGTTAGTGCATTAATTAAGCAGTTATTCCACTGATTGCTCATGTTGACTGCTTTTAGCTTCTAGTTAGGTAGTTTTGGAGTTCCACTTGACTATTTGACAGCCTCATGCACCCCCCTTGGAGTCTCCATTCCCTGCTGTATGCCTAGATTGTTATGTTAGACTCAGTTGGACACACTTGATTGGCTCTTACCATTTATGACTAATACTGCTGACTGGATGATGTCTCCATTATTCTCCAAGTTAGACTCTGAGTTCATATTCGAATGACCTACTTGGCTAATTCGAATCCTATATGATGCTCCTTTACAGTTCATTGTATTACATTCTCTACATTCATTATTCATTGTATGATATTGACATTGTCCATTATTATGTGTTTATGAGTGATTATTGAATGCATGATTCTTCTTCTTTGCAAATAATCTTGAGAGTTAGATTGTGAGTTTGTTACAGTTGCTAGATCCCTACAGATTATCACATTCACTTCATGTCCCCTTGGAAATTCGCTCATATTCCTTGAATAGGTTAAATTTTATGTTCTTCAAATGCAAAATGAGGTTCCACTTATTTATATGAGTCTTGTCCACTCTTTTCATTCACTTAAGGTTAGGTCGACCTATAACTTATCATTAATTTTGTCTTCCACATTTTAGGGGCTTCTTTGATGGGTTATTGACCACTTCATGGCTTCATCAAGGGGATTTGACTTGTCTTCTTGACCACTTCATGGATTCATTAAGGCATTCCAAGTGGACATATCTTCATTACTTCATGGGATTCTTGAATTTGCTTTAGGTCTTTACTTTAGGGATTCATGTCTTCATCAAGGGGGTTGCAAGGATTCAAAGCCACATGGGGTTACTTGACCCTTAAAACCTTTTCCTTTATTCACAAGCGGGCACATTCCTTATCATTTATTCTTTCAAGACCAAACAAACTTTCTCATTTCCAAGTGTCATGATTAGGTTGCTTCCTCACTATATCAAGGTGTCCTCTAACACCCTCAAGGTGGTCCCAGTACATAATTTCTTCATATTTCTTAGGGTTTCTTGCCTCCACAAGTGGGAAAGTGGGGTGTACATAAATATATTCACTTATATTTAGGGACTTCTTCTCACTTCTCATCATCATGTTCTTATGGTCACACCATCATCACTTTAGGGGATTTTTTACACTTCACATCATCATGGTCACGTGGACACATCATCATCACTTTAGGGGCATATTAAATGGATTTTAGGGACTTGCTTCATTTGTGTACTACTCAAAGTGGACATGTGGAAGAAAACACATGTTATCTCATCCCATGAGGGCCATGCTTAACAGCTATGCCATAAGGGGACCACTTTGGAGTTATATAAACTTATGTCAAGGCCCCTTCAAAGCTCTTCAAGGCTTCAAATAATCTCCCATTATTATTTCCATATCATCATCATCATTGCCACATCATCATTTCCATTGCCACATTATCAATTTATCATTAATGACAACATCACTCAATAATATTATAATCTCATGACATAGATCTCTTGACCCTATTGACATTGATGACAACTTCAACAATATTCCCCTTTGTCATTGATGGACACAAATTCAACTCCCTCTCCCCCTTTGACATTAATGAAAAAAGGGTGAAGCAACTTTGTTTACCTCCTCCCCCTAAGATTATGTTGGCTCCCCCTATTAATATGCTTCTCTTTTGTGGCTTTGTTTGGATTAAATCTATCTCCCCCTTGCAAAGTATAACTTTACATGACTATGAATTCCTTCCGAGAATATATTTTCTTGCTGAAAATACTCCCCCTTTGATTGTTCTGACCTCCCCTTGGACTGGGCTATTTCTTGAAGTTGTATGAAGTACATCCCCCTGTGTTCCTGTATGATTTACCAAGCCACTATATTTTTCTCTGTACAATCCTTAAGATTTTATTCTTTCTTTGGTCTTCTTTTCTTGCTGCTTAGACCCCCCCTCAAAATTATCCACGATACTGAGAGCCTTCATGCCAAATTGTTTAGAACAATGTATAATGTTGTTCTACTACATAATCATCACTTGTAATAAAGATACCTTCCTTTTTACTTGATTATTACTTGTATTACTCAACTTTGCAAATGTTGTGGGCATGTCCTCTAAGAATTCTCCATTGACTTGTTCTTCCTATTTTTCCCTCACATCTTCAGCATGTAACACCAATTCGTTTTTGTCTTTGATCTTGGGATTGTTTCTGCTTTATTCAACATGCTACCTAGATTCAAGATAATAGGTTTTCTTTGGTTTCCTTCTTTGAGCCTTGAACCTTCATCATCTACATAGAGGACCAATCCACAAGATTCTTCATTATGTTCTTAGACTTCTTCTCCCAGGCCTTGATGGGATTCTTCCCTTATTTGATTAGGCCATTATCTTTCTCATTTCTACTTAATTTGTTTCTACAGAACCTTGCAATGTTCCCATGGTTGTGACATGCATAACATTCAACATTATTTGGAGCCATGTAGATACCTTTATTCCTTACTTGAGTATTCCTTCCATAAGCTCTACAATTCATATCCTGATGTCCAAAATTATTACATAAAAACAACTAGAAAAGAAACTTTGGCACTTGGAAGCAAATGGCCTTCTTTGTGATGTTTTCCTTCTGAATTCATGTTTCTGCTGATTATAATATTCTCCTTGGTTGTTTCCTTCACCATGGTTGGATATTCTCCAGACACTTGCATAGTTTCTATGCTTTTCTTGAGCTTTCTTCTCTGGTAGCTTGAAGCTTTCACCTTCTTCAATGTTTTTCTAATTGTTGTCATAATTGATACCAGTTTTATAAGGTGGGGACCTTTGATGGCTCATCATTTCATTTAGGACTTCTATGCTCTTTTCAAATTTTGAGTTTATCTTCATCTTATCCAACTCTTTTTTTAGAGAAACAATCTCTAACTCCCTTTCTTGGCACATTTCTTCCTTCTTCTTGAGTTGGTCATTTCAAACTTCTTCACTTTCCTTTATCTCTTCCACTTGAACCCTTTTACTAGTAATAGTCTTGTTATCCTTTTCATGAAGTTCTTATTGCTTTTGACAAAACTCTTTCTTTTCTTGATTTTGGCTTGTTATATCTTCTTTAATCTTCTTGTCCTCTTCTATTTGACTTCTGAGACCAATAATGGTTTTCTCAACTTCTTCATGGTTCTTGTGTATTTCTTCTAGTTGCCTTGTCAACCTTTGTTCAACTTTTCTTGCCTCTTCCTTTTGAATCATAGCATTATGAAGATTTGTGCATAGTTGGATGTTTTTCTCTTATATTTGATTCTTCAGTCTTCTTATCCTCTTCTATTTGTGCTTTTAAAACAGTGTCTGTCTTTCCAATCTCACTTAGCTTCTCTTCTAGTGATGTATTCTTTTCTTGATGCCTCTATAGTTGTTCCATTAGCATCTCGTTCTTCTTCCTTATAACTTTCCTCAATTCATCTGGAGCACTAATCAGTTCCCCTTTAAGGTCTACTTCTACTTCTATTTCATCATTCTCTTCTTCTTCTGAGACATTGCTTTTTCTCTCAAGGATTTCATCATCCGCTTCAGAATGTTTCTCATTTTCTGTATTTGATCTTTTTCTTTTGATTGTCTTCATGTTCCTGATTGTGTTCAATTCTTGGTTCCATCATAAGAGACTCTTTTGTGTATATATCTTGTAGCTTGTCCCAAATTTCTTTAGCTAATGTGTAATTTCCTATTTTGACTTTTACAGGATCAGATACTCCATCCAAGATGGTGTCCATTGCCATTGCATGTTTCTTTCTTAACTCCTTCTTGGATACAATTTTTGGTGGTATTTTTGGATTGATGTAACAATTCAAAATAGATTCCCATATTTCAATATCTTGTGCATGTAAATATAGTCTCACTTTTATCTTCCATAAATCATAGTTCGAACCATCAAGAAGTGGAGCTCTATTAGGAGAGAAGATATTTGCATATTCATCCATGTTTTCTCTAGAGATCTTCCTTATAGCGGTTAGATTGTTCATGAAGGAACCTCTCTCTAATACCAATTGTTGGAATATTCACCAATACTGAGAGGGGGGGGTGAATCAATATTGAGTACTTTTTACTATTTTTAACCTTAAGAACATCATGTAACATTAACCATTAACAATGCCAATCATCATCACATAAAATCATATATATTGCACAAGATATTTTACATGGAAATCCAAATGGGATAAAACAAAAAAATATGTTCTTTTATAATTCATTCATTACAATATCAAGCTCTAACTTGAGAGGGACACCCATCCCTGATGCAAGAACCAACTTACAAAAAATCTGGATATCAACCCATTTATAGTAAGATCCAATTATTGATTTGTTGAAGGATCCAACCTTCACTGCAAACACCAACTTTCAAAACAATATCCAACCTACTATAGCCAGTTCCAACTGTCTGATTTGGTGAAGGAGCCAACCTTCACTACAAGCGCCAACTTGCTGATAGGATTTATCCTATCTCTGGGATGAGGAAACCAATCATCTTGAGCACCAAATCAAATCCCATGCACAACCTTGCTACCCTAATATGAGTGATAATATCAAATTGTGACTATCTGCACATCATCACTATCTTCACACTATCACTATCACTATCACTGTCACTGTCACTGTCACTATTATTACCATTGACACTGTCACTCTCACTATATTTGTCATTGTCATTGTCACTGACTATGTCACGGTCATTGTCACTGTCATTGTCACTGTCACTGTCATTGTCACTATCATTGTCATTGTCACTGTCATTGTCACTATATTCACAATTTGACTTTGATTTGCTTCATAATCTTCCTCTGGTCTACTTCATAATCAACCTTTGATCTACTTCATACTATACAAAAACCCTCACTTCCAAAGGGAGTATCTATGAAATTTTAGTAAACCAATATCTGAAACTTGTACCCTAGGTACTTCAATATTTCTACTTTATCTCCTCCAAGTTTCACTATCTGAAACGTCCTAGAACAAAATTTATAGAGAAAATAACAAAATGACTTGTTTAAAGTAGATTTCAAGATCATTTAGAAACCCTAACTTCCTGAGGTCATATCTCTGAAAATATATGAATACCAGTGTCTGAAAATTGTATCATAAGTTCTTCAAGCTCTCTAATTGATCTCCTCCAAGGGGCACTATTCAAAGCCTTCTATTAAGAAATTTATAACAAAAATTCCAGACTAACATGTTTAAATCTGATATTAGGATCATTAAGAATCCCTAACTTCCTGAGGTCACATCTCCTAAAATATAGAGAAGAAACATCTAATTTTTTTTATCACATGTACGCACATACTAAATACATCCCATAAAAATTTCATAGTCTGAATCATCCTAGAACAAAAGCAAGAGTAAAAAATCCAAGATTACCTGAAACAGATTTCACAACAAAACCCTACAACAAATCATCACAAGATTTCATCTTCAATTGGAATTTCTCTCTTCTACACTTCATATCCCCTTGGAAATTCTCCTCTTCCTTGGTTAGGTTAAATTTTATGTTCTTCAAATGCCACATGAGGTTCCTCTTATTTATATGAGTATTTTCCACTCCTTTAGTTCACTTAAGGTTTGGTCTGCCTATAACTTATCATTAATTTTGTCTTCCACATTTTAGGGGCTTCTTCAATGAATCAATGACCACTTCATGGCTTCATCAAGGGGCTTTGACTTTTCTTCTTGACCAATTCATGGATTCATTAGGGAATTGAAAATGAACATATATTCATTGCTTCGGGGGCTTCTTCAATTTTCTTTAGGTATTTACTTTAAGGCTTCATGTCTTCATCAAGGAGGTTATAAGATTGCAAAGCCACATGGGGTTTCTCGACCCTTCAAACCGTTTCCTTTCTTCACAAGTGGGAACATTCCTTGTCGTTAATGCCTCCGAGACCAAACAAACTTTCTCATTACCAAGTGTCATGATTAGGTTGCTTCCTCACTATATCAAGGTCTCCTCCTACACCCTCAAGGTGGTCCCAATACATAATTTATTCATATTTCTTAGGGTTTATTGCCTCCAAAAGTGGGAAACTGGGGTGTACATAAATATATTCACTTAGATTTAGGGACTTCTTCTCACTTGTCATCATCATGGTCTTATGGACACGTCATCATCAATTTAGGGGCTTGTTTACACGCCACATCATCATGGTCATGCAGACACATCATCATCACTTTAGGGGCATCTTTAATGGATTTTAGGGACTTGCTCCATTTTTGTTCCACTCAAAGTAGACATGTGGACGCAACCACATGTTATCTCATCCCATGAGGTCCATGCTTAATAGCTACGCCATAAGGGGACGAATTTGGAGTTATATACACTTATGTCAAGTCTCCTTCAAAGCTCTTTAAGGATTCAAACAATCTCCCTTTATTACTGCCATATCGTCATCATCATTACCATTTCCACATTATCATCAATGACAACATCACTCAACAATCTTATAATCTCATGACACAGATCTCTTGACTCTGTTGACATCAATGAAAACTTTACTCAACATAAATGTACCCCAACGGATATCCCAAACACAGGGGAATTAGTACCCCAACGTGAATGCTAGAGGTAGGGGAGATGGTGCCCCCCACACTTGAAGCACTAGAAATTTTATTCATGAAATCTCATAAGTACAAAAGATTCAATTTTGAGGTCAGGTCTCTATCTATGAATTCATCAACATGCACACCAAGTGGGGGATCTAGGTTGGCAGCATTGGGAAACTCACTTGATTTAGGTTCCCCTTGCACTTTCTCTTCTTCCCTTATAATGTTGTTTAAAGGAATGTGCATCTCTTTATCTGAATCACTCAGCTATTGGTTAAGATCATTAAACATCCACCTTGTGGTGGAATGATCCATGCTTTCAAGAGAAATACCTATGATACTTTGATATCACGAAGCGTGATCCACCACTTTGAACTTGAAAAACTTAGTAAAAGGGTGAAAACATGTTCAAACCTAGGTTGTCTACTCTTTAATCACAAAAAAAACTCCACTTCAAAATTCTTGAGAGGAAGAAGCAAATAAACTATTCTCCTAAAGATGAGTTCAAGGTGCTTAAGACATGAAGCTAATCAGAGAAGAGTTGAATCAAGAAGCCTTATAGAAGTTGGTTTGTGATGATTAGGGCCCAAATCCAACTAGTGAAGGTGTGCGAGATAGTTACTGTAACTCTCACATAACGATTAATTACCCAAGGTGCAAGTAACCTCATGAATACGAGCACCCTTGAAACGAGTTGAAACGAACTCTATGCATATGGCTCATGTACCACAAGCACTTCCACTTGCATCCACCTAGGTGAAAACCTTTGGAAGGGACACTAAGGTTACCACTTAACGGTCAACAGTCAGGTGGATTTATTAACACCTCGAGGTATCCATGGGTTAACCTAAAGGTTGAGGTTGAACATTTTAGAAGTGATTTTTTGTATGTACATATTAGAATCCCAATCCCACTGCCATATTTTCCTGAAGGCCTTTCAAAATTTTATTTTATTGAGCTATGGTTTAGTGGTATATTAGATTAGTTTCCATGATTGTTGCTTAGGTTCAAAACCTTGCAAACATGTTTCCTATGATAATATATTTGACCAAGTATTTACAAGGTGTAAGATTGTGTTAAGATAATAAAAACCGATTTTGTAAAATTGCCTAGTCAACACCTTGATGTTGTGGGAAAAACTATCCTAATAACTAGGGTCAGGGCTACGAAACATATCAATGGAAGATATCCGACTCTAAATTCCTACTCAATCAATCAACTTTGAATTCAATGAGGGAGAAGGTGGACTTACTCGGATTATGACAGTTGTATACTTTGTAGGTGCTTATTATTCTAATTCTTGTCCTTCACTCGAACCAATTCTCTCTCATACCCGAAAATAACACAACCAACAAACCTTTCTCAAACAACTCTGGCTATTAAATACAAATAAAAAAAATTAGCATTGAACTCATGATTAACTAATAAAATTGATTACTAAGGTTACAATCAATTCTTTCCAAAATACCACATATGAACAATCACACAATGAACAATAGTATTTTGTGGGAGGGAAAGAAGAATGATCTTATATGTAAAATAGAGAGAAAAAAACAAAGGAAATGTATCACTTGAGTCCTTGATGAAACACCTTTGTAACCATCCTTGATACTCCTTGCTCGAGCCACTAATAGGTCTTCATTTACTCTCTTTCTTGATCTTGGAATAAAATGGGTTAACTATAGACAATCAAATCCCCCACTCACTCAAGAAAGAAGAGAAACTTAGAACAAAGGGAATTTTAAGGGGGAAATGCACTATAAAAGGATAGGGCACTCAAAATACAATCCTCTAGCATGTGTTGCTAAGGGGTAGCATGTGGATACACATGTTGCTAACAGAAACTCGTGTATGCAAGCCAAAATTAAGTTTTTTGAAGTATTTCTCACATTTTTTTATTTGCAAGAGGGGTGTAAGGGTATTCAACATTGTGAGTTTAAAAATGCTATAACATATTCCCCCTAATGTATGAGGTCATAGGAGAATTTGATGGGTGAAATGCATTATAAATATACTAGGAACTTGATAAGTGGACCCAGGAAAGGTTCACCAAAATTGGATCAAGAAAGGAATCTGCAACCAAAAACCAAGGATCAAAACACTCTCTTCCTGAGGTAGGCATACCCATGCTAAGGTGTAGACAAGCAAGGCCACCAAATCAATTTCACTACGAATCCATAAAATATATGGAAATGTTGAATCATGGCCATAAAAAAAGATACATAGTGGATCCATGTCAAAAGTAGATCATAACCACAAAGAGATACATAGTGAAAACATGTCTTAGTATATAGTAGGAGAACAACTAGAATTGGAGTGAGTGTAAATTGGTTCTCCTTGTAGTACCAATTATATGTGATGTATGGTATAGTGTTGTGCAACGCGGACAATAACCAATGTGAGAATGTTGCTACTGCGCAAGGTATTCCATCCCAAACTGTTGATATGTATGTGTTCTTACCATGTGAGTAATGTTAATTTTTTTTATCTTTAATTTCGGAAATGTGATAGTAATTGAAATCAAATAACAATGATACACATAATCAATCACATTCGACACATGAATTTTACCTAGGGAAGCCCTCTATGACTTGAGGGACAAAACCCCTTCAAAAGCTTCTTAAGTATATTGATAGATAACAGAGAACGTATTTTACATAAAGCACCCCTGGTGCAATTACAAAGCAAGAGAAAGATAAAGAAGAGAGACTTAGAATAATATCCTGAACAAAGAGAAGCACCTTTCCTTCAAGGGAGAAGAGAATTCGCTTCACATTGAATTCATCAATCCTATATAAAATATTCATACATTCTTCACATGCATCGACTTCTATTTTTATCTTCTGACTTCATGATGAACTTGCCCTCCACATGGATGTATCAATCTTGCATGAAGAAGAGTGCCCCACTTCTCATGCGGTGCATTAACTCAATGAACTGAGTCTTACGATGAACTTTCCTCTTAACTGAAAGCTTGCCCACTAGTTAGGTGGCGAATTGAAGTGTCGTCATGCAAGTGTCACAAATCAAGTGTCGTCTTTTAGTTTAACATAAGTGCCATCATGAAATAACACTTAGTTAACTAAATCTTATTTGTTATCACTTAGTTAACTTTCTTAACTAATTCTTTCTTGTTAACATCACTGTAGTGATCAATTCGAGTTCTCCTTTGATTTACTGAAGTCTTCACTAAAGCTTAATAATTCGAATTCTCTCGTAATTAATTATTTTATGTGCAATTCAAATTCTCTATTAATTAATTATTTTAGGTCCAATTTGAATTCTCTCATATCTTATCACATATTATCTTTATATATTTTCTTATCTACATGGTCCATTGTGCTAGCTTAATTATCATATCAAATATACTAAGGAGATTTTCCCAATGATGTGATCATATTGTCTTACTATCATTCCAAGTGATTATATGCTAAAGTAATTCACTCTAAAGGTGGTTAGTCTCTAGAGGAGATTTAATATCTCAACCATGGTTAACTTAGTACATCACACACCATGCATGCTTCGACATGCAAAGCATCACCTCAACACATGAGGCACCACCTCAACACATGAGTATATGTCTTGACACACAAGACCTTAGCCTTGACTAGAAAGACTGTACGACATCATCACTTTGACATACAAAGCACTTGCCTCAACACATGAATCTTAACCATTCTTGAATCCAAATAAAGATTCTTCTCCAAGTTTCCTGAGTCCACCGTAGGCTCCTATAAGGCACTAACTCAACAAACGAGGATCAATATTGACACACAAGATTGACCTGGAGAATGACTCATGATGTTGTAACTTTAAAAAGTAAAATGAGTTGAAATCGAACATGAGGAACACCATCTGATTACCAGTCATTGGTGTATATTGCTAACAAATGCGAGACAACCCATCAATGATGATAATGGGATTCAAGGTACTTAGTACATTATCACATATCTGAATAAGGGAGTTTCCATAGAACACTCCTAGAATCTATCAATCACGGCACATTGATGAATTCCCACTATCAATAGCGAGGGAAATTTCCATTTATGACTGAAAGACCCAAGGTACTAAAATGCCTCTAAATCGCATTCCCAAAGAAAGATGATTTGATATCTATGGGAAGAGATCCATTGGAAGGGACGAATTGAGGCACCCCCATCCACCATCATGAGTAGATATCAGGAACTGACTTGTTTTGGATAGGTCTTGAACAAATTTTTTGCAGGAACACACCATCAAGTACGTTTATCACATGCACTAGATGTGAATAATGAACGAAGGAGGCCCCTTGAGAAATGACCAATACTAGGAGTCACTGACAAGGGTGAGGAATTCCATCAATGATGAAAATGTAATCCAAGGTACAACACGAAACCAAAAATGAGAATAAAGGTCTTGCAGTCAAACATAATGGGAAAATGCTCATTCAAATACCAATGATGAGGTGTCATCTACTGAGTGTGAGGTATCCTACCAATTATGTAAGCATGGCCAAGGTGATATCAACTCTAGGTTATCTTCTCAAATTAATGTTTAATCATTGATGAGAAGTAACCCACCAATGAGAATTCGATGGGGACCTTATTCACTAGCACAAGTCCAAACATTGAATAAGATGATACTGAGAATAACTTGACAATAGGGAAGGATGACATGCAAAGTGAATGAAGGACACCCCTTGATCAATGGCCAATAATAGGAGTCAATGACAAGGGTGAGGACTTCCATCAAGGATGAAAAAAAATCCAAGGTACAATATGAATCCAAAAATGTGAATAAAGGTCTTGCGGTTGAACATAATGGGAAACTGATCATTCAAAGACCAATGATGAGGTGCCATCTACTGAGCACGGGGTATCCTACCAATTATGTAAGTAAGGCCAAGGTGCTATCGACTCTAGGTTATCTTCTTAGAGAAATGTATCATCATTGATGGGAAATAGCCCATTAGTGAGAAGTTGATGGGGACCTTCTTCACTAGAATGAGTTTGCACACTGGATAAGATGATACTGAGAACACCTTGACAATAGACAAGGATGACATGCAAAGTTAGGCAAATATGAGGAATGGCTGACCCAAGTTTGAAATTCCTTTGAACAAAAACATGATGCATTTTGTGACTTGAATAGCAACTAGGACCCATGGATAGAAAAATGATATAAATTCAACAATGCATGAGGAAATGAAAATTGCTCCAAAGTGGTTGGAATAGTAACCAATCAAAGGATTTTTGGACTCAAATCATGGTTCAATTTCTAAGGCCAATACTACAAACCAATTTGTGAAGATAGACATGACACAAGTGCTTTGTTCAAAGGTGACATGATGTTATTTCTCAGGAAATACATAGGACATCAAACTTATTTCCCCCTTCTCTCTTTTTATAAATATTTGTTTTTTTTTGTCTTTTTCATATTAAGAAGCCTAAAAAAGAATAGAATAATGCTATAGTATAGTAGATGATATGAGTGTCACATGGCATGCAACTAATTTCCAAGCGCATGAAACATACCTATGCAAAAAACACAAAGAAAGGATGTGAATATTGTAGACACCCATAAGGAATGTCTCCTCCGATAATAGTTTCAAAAAGCGGCTACAAAAAGTGCAGCGACTAGTGACCAATGAGAATGCATAAGTAGTATGCAATGGATAGTGAACAATATGAGGCATTAAACTTGATAGTGAAATCAGCGATATGCAATGCAGCAGCACAACTAAAATAAAAATGGTGTGAGACCCTATAGGGAATGGATAGAAAAAATATGAATAAGAATTCATGTGGCCTCAACACATAGTCATGGTGGGGCTAAAAGGGACTCCCAATCCTAATAGAAAGCTTTGGTATGGGTACCATATGAATAATGGGGGTTATGCCTAATGTGCCCATGTTTGGTAGGATCTATCACAAAAATTATGGCTTTTAAAAAAATGGAGGGCTATTGTCACAATTGGTGAGGGTGGACCTCAAGGAAATTTAAGTGATGCTGGATCATAATGCATGTGCAACAATATAATGGACCTATGCTATATGCTAGTTGAAATATCTTACCTCAATTTCCAATATCGTCGTCAAACAAGTTCTTCATATTGTGACACCCTATAATCATGCTAAAAAGATACTATACCAAGTGTTATTAGTTGACAACCCACAAAAATGAAATCCTAAAGTTTATTAGGAAATTTGGAAAAATATTTTGATCCAACGAGTTTAAAAATTAAAAAGACATGTTATTTGAAAGTCAAAACTCTTTTTACAAATTTTTTTTACAAAACTTATCACTTTACCTTTGGAATTTTAACTTGATATTCCGGGATATTGGACGATTGTCTCTCATAACTATCACCACTAGGTTCATTCTTCCACTCTCTTCTTCCCATTGATGTTTTGAATTTTCAATTTTAATCAATTTTTCAATGGTTCATTTCTGTTTTAAGGTATCTCTCTATGCATCCACGAGTAGCATTCTTATGGGTAATGTATATCTCGATATATTTGCGACTATGCAGTGTACAAGCCTCTTATATAAAGCCCTATACACAACTGTAAAAGAAGAAAAACACGTATACCTATGAGCTTTTGTAAAAAATGCTTATCCTTTCAAACCCCAAGCAAATTTTTCCAAGATAGATGTGTATGTCATCGTGATGGTTATCCAATGGAGGGAAAAGGAGCATGATTTGGTTGAACAATTAGTCGTGAACGATTAAGAGTCGTCGGATGCGCTTCAAAATTGTGAGTTAATATTGAAGTTCTTTCATTTTGAAAGCATGAGGGAAACCCCCAACTACTTAACCTTCTCATCCAATATTTGAAGTCCAACCGGGAAGCGTTTTTTCTAGATGACCAAGTTCTCACAATAGAGTTGGAGGATATATATACTTCCTCACCGAATTTTCATACCAAGGTGAGAAATTCATCCTTTGGGGAGGACCATGTGGAGGCTTTCCAATACATCGGTACATTGATTTTTATTGTGGTGCAGATGTTGAGAAAGTTGACACCCTGATTTTGGTATAGAAGAGAACAAACTGTTATAGTGTAATTTTCCACCTTGTGAGCATCAGCATTGATTGGCCTTCAGGATCCATTTCATTGACTCATATCCATCATTTTCCCTCTAGGAACACACAAATCCCTATTTTTGTTCATGTATGCTAGTTGTTCCACTATAGCCAGCGTACATGCAGGTTGTTCCACTATAACCCGTGGACACCAAGTAAAATGGTAAAAACCAATAAATAATTACTTCTTACTCCCAAAAAGCAGTCTTAGGGTGACCTTTGGCCCTCCATATAGCCCGAAACGACTCGATTAGACCTTTCACTTACATTTGGAAGGCTATATATTGAGCTCTTATGGTGTATGGAAGGGGGGGGAGAGAAAGCAAGATAACTCTAGCGGATTTTTGTCGTGACTTGACTCTACACTCATTGATCCTTGCTGTTGTGAACTCCTTATGTTCACCTACCAAATTCCTTTCATAGTTTGAGTTTTCCATTGCATGGGGGATTGAAGTGGTGGAGGCACAAGTGGAGAGACCCAGTTCTTGGTTTAGATTGGTGGCCGGCAAGAGGTCATATGTTGTACTACTTGTTATTCATTAATGGAAATACTCATTTTCTCGTCCAATTGATGTTGTGAATATTGTTAAATTACATTGGGTTATATTCGCTTATGATATCATGGATCGTGCTATTGATTATGCTAATGTATTTCACATGTTATATGCACTTGCTTGTACTTGTTGTTGAGGCTAATCTGCAGGTCCAAGTGTAGAAGTTGAAAGCTCAACAGGGATCTACTTCGAACATTTGGTTGAAAGTTTGGTCTTTTCTCCATTATCTTAGCATTATCATTTATATAGCATTGCATTGGGAATTGAGTTATTTTTTGGTAGTCAGCTGTCTGTTGTGGTCTGCCCCAAGCCATAGGAATTTTTCTCCGTAACAGAAATGGTGACTCCGCTGGGGACAACATCCATTTTTTGGGATTTTTAGGCATTTGTCATTATTTTGAGTTGTTTTTTGTCGAGCTTCTGTGTCATTGATTGGCCGTCGGGATCTACAGTAGAAAACTAGCTTTTTCTAGGCTGTTTGACCTTTTTTGTGCTCATTTTCTTTTCCCTATACGCGGGTCAACCTTTTTTTGACCGCGTCTACCCTCCTCTGTGTGAACTATAGCCCGCGTCTGCCTGCAACTATTCTTTGAACAGTTGCGTACAACTCCAGGATTGTTTGATTTTTGGCCTTGGGTGTTTGCTGGGTTGATTCTAAGTGTTCCTGAGTCTTAGTTGGCCTGTTTCCTGACTGTTCCATGCCCTATTTGTGACCATAAACTCCTCTTTCTTTTATTTTTTGAGCTTTTAGATTTTTCACAATTTCTTGTTTCATAGCTCATTAGCTTGGCTGAATCTTACTGTTTGGGTTTTGTTGGGTTGTCTATTTGATATGCTCTGCATTTCTTTACTGAATAGTTAGATTTTGCTTGCATTTTTTCATTTCATTATATTGAAAAAATACAAAAAACATTGTTTTGCATTTTCCTTGCATTTATAAGAGAAAATACAAAAATATTTGATTTATGTACTGCATTTTGCATCTAAGTGCTTGTGATTTCATCTGGGGCCTACTTGTGCATTGAAACGTTAAAGAGATTGCATTTTATTTTGAACTGTTGGATTGATTGTCATATTAGTGGCATGCTCTTTTATTGATTAGATGAGTCTAGTGTTTTTCGGTTGTGCATACCATTGAGTCTTATACATCATCAATTTCACGACCATATCCTTTGAGTAATTACAACCATTAAAATCAATGCTTAATCTTAAAATTGATTAGAAACGATTTTTATTTTATAGGGTGCACCAACTAGCTTAAGTTTAGAGTCTTGGAATAGATCATTGTGAGTTAACAATCCAAGACTATTGAACCAACATTATGTGTCTAACCAAAGAGTGGTGAAACCCATGATATACATCATTGTTCTCAGGAATCTCTACTAAAACCAGAGTTAAGCACGAGGTCACAGGAGGTTGGTTGTGGAGATAGCCCTCCAATATTGGTTGAACGTGGGATATATTTCCAGGATTTGTTCGTGTATGGGGGCTCTTGAGGGATTTGTACCTCTTGAGTTTCAGGCTTAGATACCCTCCCATACGACGGATCCCACCTGCGATTGTTCGCCTGAGCATTGGTTATATTGTGGTGACCTTAGTTTCCTTACCTAGGTATCGCATAGGGTGCTTGCAGTGGTTATAATATGTGTATCCTGAGTCAGATAGGGGTTGGACAACATAGTTGCCTGTTGTATAGGGATTTGACCCTGTGCACGCAGTGAAGTATAGGAACCCTTATAACTGATTCTGTTACCTCCGGTTATAGTTTGGGAGTCTCAAGCCTCTCCTAGGCGAGACATACCGGCTGTAGTGTCGAGCGGTCCCTTGAGCCAGTCCTGTTTGTGTGCATTTGGCTGTAGTTTATTTAGGTGTGTGCTCTTTGATCGATAGTTGGTCGTTAGGAGGCGTTCTGTTTATTTGGAGTTATCGTGGAGCGATATCCACCTCTCCGCCGGTCTCGTCGTTTAGCTGGGTTACTAGCTGACGAGGTAACATGTCCTTTTCATAAGAGACACCGGAGGATCCCCTCTGACACTTTTGAGAATTTTGATAAACTTCACGAGTATATTATGACTTCTGCATCTGGCACACCGGGAAGAATTCCCATGACTCCGTTGGTGGATGTCAATGGAAAACCCGTTCCTTCCACTCCTAGGGAACTTGGAGGGGAAGGTTCACCCCCACACATCACTTTTGCGAATTTTGGGCCATATCCACCCCCGAAGAGAAATCCATCTTATGGTACTTACTCACAGGGATTCCGATATGGGATGCCGGATCTCGATGACACCACAAACCCTTCGACCACTAATCCTTCTTCACTTGGTATGCATAGTCTTAATTCGAATGTTACATCCACTTCGTTGAGTAGTCAAGCTAGCACTAGCCTTGGAGCTACGGGAACTGTCCCTTCTGGGGGCGGTGCATTCTCTTCTTCTCCCTCTGGCAATGGCACAACCTCTTCTGCTCCCTCCAAGGGTGGCACATCCAATTCTGCTCCGTCCGGGGGCAGAACGACCTTTTTCGCTCCATTTCAATTCACATCTGGTCATGTCCCTTCAGCTTCTACAGCTGTTGGGGGAGGACCACGTCCTAGGACTGCCCCTCATTTTAGTGGGAACACTTCACATAACACGGCTCACATTACACAACCTAACACGCATGTTTCTACACATATACCTGTGACTACGACCACGACTGCTAACCATCATCTCCCTCCTAACGCTGGGGGTGGGCACATTCCCAACACTGGGGGTGGGCACATTCCCAACACGGGAGGAGGGCACATACCCTACATTGGGGGTGGACACATTCCCAACACTGGGGGTGGGTACATTCCCAATACTGGAGGTGGGTGCATTCCCAACGCTGGGGGTGGGCACATTCCTAACGCTGGGGGTGGAAACGTACCCTATAATTACGGTCATTACTCAATTGCTCCTGCTACAACTAGCACTTACATGCACCATCAATATGGTGGCAATCCTTCTTATAATGCAATTGGTTATGGCCCTTATTACAACCCTCCTCACCATGGTACTCACAACACATATATGCCTTCGTACCCTTATATGGGTCAAAGTGGGGGCGATTATCAGCCCTATGGTCATGGTCATGGTTCATATCATCCCTACGGTCTGCAAGGACAGCCTCTTTTGGCAGCCTTTAATCCAATTTCATAGCCACCGCTCCCATTTCTTGCTCATCTAAACCTCCCCGATCTTTCGAAGCTTACGAATGATACAGTGTGTCACAATCCTTGTTGGCCTCCAGTCCCTACCAAGCTCCCTTCCGACATTCTGAAGTTCGAAGGGAAGAGTGGTGAGGATCCGGGTGATCATGTTACGACTTTTCACCTTTAGTGCTCCTCGAATTCATTAAATCATGACTCTATTCGTCTGAGACTATTTCAACGCACCCTCACGGGGGCAGCCGCGAAGTGGTATGTCGAGTTGCCTGGGGGTACCTACAGGGGTTTTAATGAGATAGCTTTGGATTTCTTAGATCACTTTCAGTTGCCGGTTTGCTGCGATACTGGCACCGATATTTTATCTACCTTCCTCTAGAATAAGGCCATGCACATATCCGATCATATTCAGGAATGGTGTCGACGGAAGAGGCTAGTGAAAGCCAACATTCCTCTAGAGTTTCTATTGGAATGGTTCCTCAAGTCTTTGCTTCCATATATATCTAAGTACATTTCGGTGTCCGGTATTACGACGGAGGAACAAGCTATATTCAAATCCCAGCAACTAGATTTACTCTACGCTCAATCGGGCATCCTGTATGATATTATCCCTAACACAGCGCGTTCATGACATGAAGCCAAACCTGTTCCTGGAGCACATGCTGATGGCATTGTGGCATCCACAAGTACTCGACCCATAGACTTGGTTACCAATCAAATGCATAATTTGTCTATTAGTCAGTCTACCCTCGGACAGGCTCACGCCTCGTCCGCTCCTACCCAGTCATCTGATGTTCATTCTATACAGACGGAAAACCCATAAGGTAACCAACAACCTGGTGGAAAGAAGAAGGGTATAAACAACCGTAAGGGTGGGAATAAATCGAATAATGGAAGTAATCGAAACACTCCTAGAAATAGAAGACCAACCCTCCTCGGGATGGCGGAAATGCTGGTGGGGACAGTAAGTCGAGACGTAAAGTGAAATTACCTTGAAAAATTTGTGGGGAGGATCACCTGACTCACTTATGTCCTCGAATTGAAGAAGCATCGAAGCATCTTGCACAGAGCCCAGCTGTGTTGAAAGATCCCCTTCCGCATCATCAGAATATGGCTTCGAATGCTCCCGCTACTGGCTATGGGGGTAATGAAACTACAACGACTTCTTCTCAGGCCGGTGGCTACGGATGCGTGAACATGGTCCAATCTCAGGTTAGTGTTGCTACTTGTCAACGCGATTATGGTGCACCACAACCAAATATGGGGAATAAGCCCCCTCCTCCTCCTGACACTTCATTGCATATCGAGAAGCCCACTACTATGCCGCAGATATCGAAAGGTGTTCTTAAGCGCTCAACGCACAATCCCGATGCCCAAGCCACCCATAACTACTCTATTGTAGAATATTTGGGCCAAACTCCGTGTGCCATGTCGGCTCTTGAGGTGTTACAGGCATGTCCTTCACAGCGGCACGACCTTTTATCTACTTTGGGAGTTCAGGATGAGAATAACCCTAGCATCATTAAATTCGACACTACTGATGTCCAACCTCGCTTACCTTACCATATAGCTTTTCAAATCCATGTAAGGTGCTTGGATAAGTTTTTTAAACGCACGGTGGTTGACGAAGGTGCTTCCACCTCAGTAATGTTGTTGGATTGCTGGAAGGATCTTGGCTCTCCTCCCCTGTCTAAATCTATGACTATGCTTACTATGTTCGATGGTCAGTCATTTAGGCCGCATGGTATTATCCCTTCCCTTGAGGTCCACTTGGGTGGGAAATCCGTGCCTATTGAAGTCGAGGTGTTTGATGCACCCATCGACTACAACCTTCTAATGGGAAGGAATTGGATCTACGCAATGAAAGCGATCATATTCTCCCTATTTAGAGTTATCTTCTTTCCTCATGAAGGCAGAATCGTGACGATCGATCAACTAGACTTCCCTAGTTCTAATTTCGTAGCATCGCCTGGAACTATTGTTCCCCAGATCAAATATTCTCAGCCGGCAACTGGGAACATTGGTGTAGGATTGTATCTATCCTTGATGGGATCATTCAATTTTGTTACACTAATTGCTTTTATTGGGACCATTTCTGATAGTGCGTCTTCCTCATTGAATAATGTACCATTCTGGACCTCGTATTTTAATGATTCGTGGACTGTACCATCCACGAGTATATCGTTTGGAGACATTTCACATGTTGGAATGGCTATGCCATTACCCACAGCTGATCTTGCTTACTATGAAATTCTACAAGCCACTGCAGAGCCAGATCCACCCTCTTCATGGACGAAGGAGGAAGATCCCGTTATGCTACTGGCATGGGAAGCCGACTCGTCTTGCTCGCATGATTGCCTTGATGGTACTTTGTGTTAAATTTTGAGCATTAATTCACAATACTCTAGGATCTTTACTGAGAGAACAACATGTACAGTATATCAATGCAGATCAATCATAACAAGCATGTCAATCATCACAAGAATCAAAAGCATGAGAGACAATAGACACACAGAGTTTCCATGGGGAAAACCCTAAGGTGAAAAACCCCACAACTTCCTCAGAGATAGATAGAGCAATAGCTCAACCAAAGTACAACCAAAATACAATAGATAGACTCCTCCTAACAGCTGAACCTCCTCCTCACAAGTGCGTCACTTTCCGAGTAAAGGAAGAATGAGTTTATGAGTGATCCAAATATAGATCTCCCGATATCTATTTATACTTGTTCTGTTTTCCCAATAACCTTATGGGGCCGACTTGTCTAGCTAGGTACATCAACCATATATTACATAAATCGGGGCCGACCCCACACATGGTGGTTTAATAACCCATCGGCAAGTTAACACACTTGTGACACTTGTCAATACACATGACGACACTTCCGTATAGAGGAATGACACATCTCTATAGGAGTATAATAATATATAAATGAAATACATGGATGAAATACATTTCGAAGTTACATATACATCAACACTCCCTCTTAACTAGGAAGGTATTTCTCGACACAGATCTGCTAGCACAAGTCTTATTCTCTGGATCATCGTCATTGCTGCTGCTATCTCAACCAATCTCTAAATATACTCGTCATAGGAAGTTCTACAGAGCCAGTCCTTTTTCATACTGGATGTAGGCCCACCACCTGCAGGTCTTCATCACTGGCCATACTGTGAAATCCTCAGGACTTATTACGTGCATCACAAAACCTCGCAAGAGCATCCCAGGCTGTTATGAGCACACGACTCTTCCTGTAGGATCTCCCAGGGCCATATTATATGTGACCTCACCACAAAACCTCGCAAGAGCATCCCAGGCTGTTACGAGCACACAGCTCTACCTATAGGATCTCCCAGGTACATATTACATGTGGTCATGGAAAAACCTTGCAAGAGCATCCCAGGACTTATTACGGGCACACAGCCCAACCTATCGGATCTCCCAGGGACATATTATATGCCATAGGACAAAACCTCGAAAGAGAATCTACCAGATATCCCAGGGCCAAATTATATGCCATAGGAAAAACCTTGAAAGACTATCTGGAGATCTCCCAGGGCCAAATTATATGTCCTCCAAAGCAAAACCTCAAAAGAGCATTTGCCAGATATCCCAGGGCCAGATTACATGCCATAGGCAAAACCTCGAAAGACTATCTGCAAATCTCCCAGGGCCAAATTATATGCTTATCTGCACAACCTGTTCCACGGCCATAGAGTATCAACCTGATACTCACCATACATCATCCTGATGTACACATGATCATCTTGATCATCATCACTGCATCGTCCTGATGCATGTCATCTGGAGCAACATCCTGAAGCTCGTCATCCATGATCATCTTGATCATACAATGCATCTACCTGATGCATACCAAGTATCTACCTGATACATATCATCATACATGATCCACCTGATCATACAATGTATCCTCCTGATACATACATAGATACATGATCCACACAATGTATCCACCTGATATATATCAACATACATGATCTACTTGATCATACACAGTATCCACCTGAAAGATATACAGATACATAGTCCAAGCATCCAACATGATGCATATACAAATACATATAAATGATCCAACTGATCATATCCAGCATCCAACATGATGCGTACATACATATACAAATAAATGATTCCACTGATCATATCCAGCATCCAACATGATGCGTACATACATATACCAATAAATGATCCAACTAATCATATACAACATCTAGCATGATGCGTACATACATATACAGAGCAGTAACTGGAGCATCGTCCTGATGCTCATCATCCAGCGCTTACATCCACAGCCATGTGAAGAATCCTCCTTCCAACATGCTTGGAATGGCTTATGCAAATGTGTCCATCACTTCTTCCTCGAAATGTCATCAATTTGAAGAACACCAAGCCTCTCTCTAAAGTACTCGAACTTCACTCTGGCTAGTGGTTTCATCAGCACATCTGCAATCTGCTCGTCCGTCGCAACATACAGGAGTTTCACTGCTCCTCTCTGCACCATATCCCTAATATAGTGATATTTGATCTTTATGTGTTTCGACCTGTCATGAAACACTAGGTTCTCAGACAGCTTCACACAACTCTGGTTATCACAGAAGATACCAGTAGCATCCAACAGGAGATCAAAAACTCAGACAGTAGCTTCCGAAGCCATACTGCCTCACAACTAGCCGAACAGGATGCAACATACTCTGCCTCGGCTGTACTCAGTGCTACGCAGGACTTCTTCCTGCTAAACCAAGAGATCACACCTGATCCCATACTAAAGTAGCACCCAGATGTGCTCTTCCTATCAACATTGCCTACCCAATCTGAATCAACATAATCCTGCAGGTTAAACTTTTGATTTGTTTCATACTTGAGCCCATAATCAATTGTACCCTTCAGGTACCTCACAATATGCTTTACAGCAACCAGGTGAACACTCCTCGGATCCATCAGGAACTAGCTCAATGTGTTCACCGAAGAAAATATCTGGTCTCGTGTTCGTCAGGTACATCAAGGACCCAATCATCTGACGATACATAGAGACATCAACTGGATCAGATGAAGCATCACATAGAAGCTTCAGATTCGATGCCATAGTTGTGGCCATGGCCTTGCAATCCATCATCCCAAACCTCTTCAGGATATCTACAGTATACTTCCCTTGTCCAAGGAAGATCCCATCTGCACTTTGCCACACCTCCATACCTAGAAAATAGTGCATCATCCCCAAGTCCTTCATATCAAACTCGGCAGCGAGCTTCCTCTTTGTATCGGCAATCAATTTGTCATCTCCTGTTACAAACAGGTCATCTACATACATGAGTAGAATCACAGGATTTCCTTCTTCAACCTTGTAGTAAAGGTTGGAATCCGCTTTAATTTTGGTAAAGCCCAAACTAGATAGGAAACTGGCCATCCTACCATACCAAGTTCATGGAGCTTGCTTCAAGCCATACAAGGCTTTCTTCAATCTGCACACATGTGACTCCCTGTCATGTGTTTCAAAACCAAGTGGTTGCTCCACATACACTTCCTCTTCGACTACACCATTCAAGAAGGCAGTCTTGACATCCATCTGGTGTATCTTCCATTTCATCGCTGCAGCCAGGGCAAGTACTGATCTGATGGAAGTGTACCTGGATATAGGAGCAAAATTTTCTTCATAGTCTATTCCCTCTTTCTGAGAGAAGCCACAAGCTACGAATCTTGCCTTGTATTTCTCTATGCTGCCATCTACAGCATGCTTGATCTTGTAGATCCATTTGGAAGTCACAACAGACTTCCCTTCAGGTCTTGGGACAACATCCCAAACATTATTCTTCATTATTGATTGGTATTCCTCGATCATGGCATCCTTCCATTCTTTCTTTTCCGCTGCTTCTTCATAACTGGAAGGTTCTTTTTTTATGATGTCACAGAGTAAAGCAACATAGCTGGTATGTGATCTGGTTCTCTTCTTTGCTCTGTGTTCTTCTTCTGGAATACCATATCTTTCTACATCTTGAATGAGCTCTCTATCCTATGCAGGTTTTCTCTTGTGAGAGTTATTCTCACGAGCTGGATCTATAGGTTGTTGCAGATCTTCAATTTCACGATCAACATCTGGAATTGCTTCAGTTATGGTAGTGTCTTGAAATCTAGTTTCCTTAGGTTCTTCATAATCTTCAACAGGTGTCTTTCTTGATTTGACAAATGCTGAGTTTTCATCAAATGTCACATCCCTGCTGACATCAATCTTCTTGAACCCTAGAAAGTATATTTTGTAGGCCTTCGAGCTTTCACTGTAACCCACAAAGATACCCTTCTTTCCTGAAGGATCTAGCTTGGTCCTCTTTTCCTTTGGGACATGAGTGTATACTGGACAACCAAATATTCTGAGATGGTTGACTTCAGGTTTCTTACCAGATAAGACCTCTTCTGGTGTCTTGTTGTCTAATATATTGTGGGGTGTTCTGTTTTGCACATATACAGCTGTTCTAGCTGCTTCTGCCCATAGATGCATAGGTAGATCCTGGTCATACAACATTGCCCTTGCTACTTCCATGATTGTTCTATTCTTTCTTTCTACAACTCCATTCTGTTGTGGATTGTAAGGAGCAGTCAACTCCCTCTTAATCCCTGAATCACTGCATAGCTTCTTGAAGTCACCTGAGGTGAATTCTCCACCATTGTCAGATCTGAATGTTTTGATTTTCTTATCAGTTTGGTTCTCCATCAAGGTTTTGAATTCCTTGAACTTATCAAATACTTCATCTTTGTTCTTCAAGAAGTAAACCCAAGTATTCCTGGAGAAATCATCAATGAAAGAGACATAGTAAACATACCCACTCAGAGAACTAGATGACATAGGACCGCATACATCGGAGTGGATAATTTCCAAGATGCTTTTTTCCTTGCTTTCACTGCTTGGAAATGCCTTCTTTATGTTCTTTCATTTTGCACATCCTTTGCAAACACCTTCATGCTCGGTCTTGATTTCAGGAAGACCTTCTACTGCTTTGCTTGCAATTGGTAATGCTCTGTAGTGCATATGTGCAAGTCTTCTATGCCAAAGTTCACTTGGCTCCATGGACTCATGTACCATGGCATGTTCCGGTTGTCCCTTCAATTTATACAAACCTCGCTCTTGCTCTCCAATCACCACTGCATCATCAATAGTTTTACCCTTTGGTCACATCAAAACTTGGCCATCTACAAATGCAACCCTCATGCCTTTTGCATCCAATGCAGAGATGGAGAGAAGATTCTTCTTGAGCCCAGGTACATAAAGAACATCTTTCATCTTCAAAGACTTTCCAGAATCTAGGTTGTAGGAGGCTTCACCACTTCCTTTGATAGGGTATTGATAATCATCCCCAAGTTTCACCTTATGGGGTGACTCATGTTCAGATAGGTTTATGAAAGATTCTTTAAACCCAGTCATGTGTTTGGAAGCCCCACTTTCAATTAACCAATCATTACAACCATGAGAGATAGTACCTATGAGAGCAGAGATAAGAACATACTCTTCTTCACTTGATGAGTCATCATCACTTTCTGCCCTAGCCTTCTTCTTTGGAGGTTCATCATCTTTGGTAGCATGAGCATGGAACTTTCTTTTTCTTCCCTTCTTCTTCTTGCTGGAGTTGTTGTTGTTATCCCTTTTGTTCTTGGGACATTCTGAAGCAAAGTGACCCTTCTCATTGCATGTGAAACATCTTAGATCCTTCTTATTCTTTTGTTGGTTGTGATAGGATCTCTTGTAGTGAGAGTGCTCCTTCTTGGGCTTGCTTCTTTTGGTGTGAACTGCGAGAGCTTGATATTCACCTCCCATCTTTTCTTCTCAAGCTACAATCCTAGCTTCTTCTTGAGAGCATTCCTCCCACAGTTTACTGAAAGAGATCAATTTATTTCTTGCACAGATTCCTTGAATAAAGGAGTCCCATGACCTAGGTAGGCCATTCAGAGTGGTCATAACAACTTCACCATTGTCCACTACTTCATCCACAGCTTCAAGTTGTTCCTTGATCTGAGAGACCTTGGAGAAGTAAGATTGAATGGTCTCTCCATTCAACATCTTGACCCCTTTCAATTGATTCCGCAGAGTCATCTTCTGATTTAT
This sequence comes from Larix kaempferi, assembly GCA_027924585.1. NCBI lineage: Eukaryota > Viridiplantae > Streptophyta > Pinopsida > Pinales > Pinaceae > Larix > Larix kaempferi. The sequence continues at coordinate 9,203,123 of BSBM01000066.1, read as the reverse complement.
GTTCTTCCCTTCAAATAACTTGGTCAGGGAGTCAAACATCTCCTTGGGTGTCTTTAGAGATGACACATGAGGTATGATATGGTCTTTGATAGAATTAGCAATGATTCTCTTTGCCTTGACCAAGTTCTTCTTATGCAATACCTTAGCCTCTTCATCCTCTGGGATAGGAACCTCAGAGTTGATGTAGGAGTCCAATTCATTTTCTTCCAGGATTAACCCAATCCTATACTTCTAGGCTCGGAATTTATCAACCCCTTCAAGCTTATCCTTAAGCTTGGTGTGGTGAGACATCTTAAAGAGTACTTCAAATGGAAATAGAAGAGATTTAGGTCTTACCACTTGTTTTGCTGAAAACTGGATCTAGTCCCAGATTAGGGTTTGTCAAAAAAACCCTAAAAATTCAAAAAGTGAATTTCAACTTTCTGAAAGGATAGAAATATGCACCTTGATGAGCTTATAAGCCTGGTGTATTCAGAATTTGAGATCTGCAAAGCTTCACCCTTCAGAAATGCCTTTTGGTCTTCCCGTCTTCACTAGGGAGGACCCTGAATTAGGGTTTGATTTTCCCAGAGATCTACGCAGCCAAAAATCTCGATCCAAAGCTCTAAACTTCGATTTTTGCTAGGAGCTTCCAGCTATGTCTTCAGATTCCAGAAATGCCTATTTTTGTGGAAACCCTATTTTTTAGGGCCAAATCTTAAAATGCTCAGAATTGAATTCTGATTGGATAGATAGATTCTCCTTGATGAGTAGAGTCAATCTACTATACTGCTTTTCCAAAATCTGTGGAGAGAAACCCAATAAACAAGAAACCCTTGGTTTTCGTCACTGCACAATGTCTTCTTCTCAGGTGAGCTCTGATTCCATGTTAAATTTTGAGCATTAATTCACAATACTCTAGGATCTTTACTGAGAGAACAACATGTACAGTATATCAATGCATATCAATCATAACAAGCATGTCAATCATCACAAGAATCAAAAGCATGAGAGACAATAGATACACAAAGTTTCCGTGGGGAAAACCCTAAGGTGAAAAACCCCACAACTTCCTCAGAGATAGATAGAGAAATAGCTCAACCAAAGTACAACCAAAATACAAGAGATAGACTCCTCCTAGCAGCTGAACCTCCTCCTCACAAGTGCGCCATTTTCCGAGTGAAGGAAGAATGAGTTTCTGAGTGATCCAAATAGAGATCTCCCGATCTATATTTATACTTGTTCTATTTGCCCAATAACCTTATGGGGCCGACTTGTCTAGCTAGGTACATCAACCATATATTACATAAATCAGGGCCGACCCCACACATGGTGGTCTAATAACCCATCGAAAAGTTAACACACTTGCGACACTTGTCAATACACATGACGATACTTCCGTATAGAGGAATGACACATCTCTATAGGAGTATAATAATATATAAATGAAATACATGGATGAAATACATTCCGAAGTTACATATACATCAACACTTTGCCTTCGGATGAAGCCATCATTGAGGCCATGTGTGGTAGTGAGAGGCCTTGGGAAGATTTCCATTATCGATCTTATTTTCTTCCTAACCTCGATCTTCTTGAGCGAGAAGAGTTTAGGATGAATCTTGCAGAGAAGGTTGGTCACCTTGTGGCTCCTTTGGATTCGCATGGGATTTACGCGGAGGGGAATATGGCCAATATCTCCCCAACCATACCGATCAACATATCTCACACACCCTGAAAGATAAAGAACGTTTATATCGGTGCTGATTGTTTTCCTGATGAGATCTGTATCTACACTGACCTGTTCAAGGAATTTCAGGACATTTTCGCTTGGTCATATGAGGAGATGCCAGGAGTAGATCATAGTATTGTCAAACATGAGATTAATACATATCCCAATGCCAAGCCGGTTCGGCAACGACTTTGTGTTGTGAATCCTCGAAAGGCAGTCGCGATCAAGGCATAGGTGGAGAAACTGCTTAAAGCTAGTTTCATCTACCCGGTTCCCCTTATTGAATGGGTGTCAAATCATGTTCCTGTAGATAAGAAGCAAGGAACCATCCATGTATGCACAGACTTTAGATATTTGAACCGCGCATGTCTGAAAGACAACTTTCCCACACCGTTCATAGATCAAATTTTGGATGCGTGTGCGAGAAGCGAGGTTTTTTCGTTTATGGACGGTTTTTCTGGATATAATCAGATCTAGATAAATCCCGAGGACCAACATAAAATGACTTTCATATGTCCTTGGGGTAAATTTGTGTACCGAAAAATGCCCTTCGGCCTTAAAAATGCCGGAGCTACATTTCAGCGTGCTATGACCTGTGCGTTTCATGACCTTAAGCGTTTAGTATAGGCTTACTTGGACGATCTTGCGGGCCATTCTCGTAAGAGAGTGGACCACCCCAAGCACCTTCGCCTCATTTTTGAAAGATGTCGATGTTACAAGATTCGCTTGAATCGTAATAAGTGCATCTTTGTTGTGAGAACGAGTTGCCTTTTAGGTTTCATAGTTTCACAAGAGGGTATAAGAGTTGATCCTCTTAAGGTTGAGGCAATACTTCGGTTGCCTCCCCCACGTAACCTAATTCAACTTCAGAGCCTCCAAGGGAGAGCCACTTTTCTACGACGCTTTGTAGTGAATTATGCTAGTCTTACCAAAGGTTTCGTACGATTATTGAAAAAGGACACACCATTTATCTGGGATGAGCGAGCCCAACAGTCTTTCGACAATTTGAAGAAAGCTTTGGTATCGGCCCCTCTGCTTAGTCCACCCCACTTTGCTAGAGATTTCCTGCTTTATGTGGCCGTGTCTCTTGAGATGATTGGCATGGTCTTAGTTCAGGTAGATGATGCGCTCCAAGAGCATGTCATCTATTATCTTCGTCAAAATTCAGTAGACGTTGAGCTGAGATACACTCATTTGGAGAAGTTGGCACTTGCGACTGTTCATGTAGTCCAACGTTTACGACATTATATCATGCTTAGGAAAACCACTATTATAGCACATATCAATCCAATTCAGTTCGTGCTATCACGACTCCTAATAGGGGGGAAGTATAATAAATGGATTGTGATTCTTCAGGAGTTTGATCTCGATTTTGCTTTGGCAAAGTCGGTGAAATCCTTGGTTTTCGCTGAGCTCATGTTAGATTTTCCACGACTTGATGAGGACATCATCCATGAAGATTCCTTTGTGGATGAGCATTTGTTTCTTATCTTGTCAGCGGACCCTTGGTATGGGGATATCATCATATATCTCCAAACTTTGAAGTTCCCTTCGTACTATTCACGAGATGAACGATGGCATGTGAGACACCAAGCTAAAGATTATGTCATCGTCGGAGACACTTTGTATCATCGAGGAAAGGAATCTATCCTCCGTCGTTGTTTGACTCATGAAGAAGCGGAGTTAGTGCTGAATGACTGCCACAACGGGGCGTGTGGTGGTCACTTATCTGGGCTTGCGACAACCCACTACATCATGCGAGCAGGATAATTCTGGCCTTTGATCTTTAAATTTTGTATGAACGTTGTGAAGAGATGTCACCCTTTCTAGGTGTTTTCTCAGAATATACACTCACATCCAGCGCCCCTTTAACCGGTCGTCACTGTCGGTCCCTTCACTAAGTGGGGGTGGATTTCATGGATTTCAAACCAACTTCGACTGGGGGGCATCACCATATCATAGTGGCCATAGACTACTTTTCCAAATGGGCTGAGGCCATGCCTACTGTAAAAGATGATGGTGCTATAGCAGCCCACTTCGTGTTCAATCAGATTATCACTCATTTTGGTATCCCGAAAGAGATTGTCACTGGCCATGGCAGTCACTTTCAAAACAAGATGATGGCGGATTTGTCACTCAAGCTTGGTTTTCGTCAAGAACATTCATCTTCTTACTACCCCCAAGCGAATGGCCAAGTTGAGGCAGTCAATAAGTCCTTAAAGACCATTCTCCAACGTACCATCCAACAAAGCAAGAGCAACTGGCATATTATGCTATATCCTGCTTTGTGGGCATATCGAACCACAGTAAAGACTACCACCGGTTTCTCACCATTTCAGCTAGTACATGGTGTGGAGACTATTTTACCGATTGAATGCGAAATCCATTCATTAAAACTAGCCATAGAGATCCTTCCTGATACGTTAGATGTTGAGAAATGTTTGATCCACCTTGAGTATCTTGACGAGCAGCATCGAGAAGTCGCTGTGGCTATAGATTCCAACAAACATCGTGTCAAGGTTCAATACGATAGGTCGTTCCGTCCCCGGCAGTATGCTGAAGGTGACTTGGTCCTTTTATATGAACAAGCTAAGGAACCCCTGGGGGTAGGTAAGTTTAACCCCATGTGGCACAGTCCTTACATAGTGAGGTGTGTCCTTGAGAAAGGAGCCTACGAATTGGAATATTATGAGGGGAACGCCTTGAAGGAGCCTATAAATGGGCTCTACCCCAAGTGGTATTATGCTTGAGCTTCTAGCTCGAGCTAATACTTTTATATACTATTGTATAGTTGCTTCTGTACATAGTTTAGGTTTCTTTTGGTTTTTCGGATCTGCTGATGCACTTCCGTTCGGTTGAAAGATGTCAGCGGAATCTCCTATGTTCTTAGGATTCACGGATGGTGCTAGCCGTCATACGTAGCGACTCGCTTCTACTGCGTGGGTTAGTTATTCACCGGACCATCAGATTGTGTCTTCGAGAGGTGCCTATCTCGGTCCTACATCCAACAATGTGGCTGAGTACAGTGCCATAGTTGAGCTGCTCCGATATGCCATGTCGCATGGTATCTAGTCTTTAGAAGTCCGCTTGGATTCACAACTGGTAGTGTCTCAATTGAATGGCCGGTATCGCGTGAGGGATCCTACTTTACTACGGAGGTTCTTAAGGGTAAGACTCTTGGAGCATCATTTTGTGTACATTACATACATTCATGTTCCAAGATGTTTTAATCATGTATCTGATGCATACACTAATTATGTCCTAGATTGGCATTTGCCACATTAATAAAGAAGCACACAAATAAACATTCATTCACACATTTGTACATACACATATAGTAGAACCGGAGAATCATAGTTTTTTATAAATAACATGTCCAAAAGGTAGTGTCACAGTACAAAACTGGAGCCCGTAGCTCTAGAAAATATACATAATCGATACAAAATATGGGACTCTGAGATATCTAATCCCTAAGAGGAGGCCTAGATGCCTCGGTAGGATGAGTCTGATAGTAGTAGTGAACTGCTTGGGCTGTGCATTAGAGTAGTCGCACCCAAGTGCCCGGTACTCCCACAACATGTCACTGCATCGCCTCTGGCAGATGCTCCACCTCAATCATGGGTACCCTGTTGGTCATATGGGACAGGTTGACTCATACAGTCTTTAATGTGGCAGCGCCAGCTACCTCTCCACCCCTGCCCCATCGAGGTTGTCTTGAGAATCTCTCTAGTCTTCACGGACCATGATTTGCGAGCAAACAATAGAATGTCAATATGTGATACTACACCAAAAGGATTTTTGCATTTTCATATATAATAAAAAATCCCCCAAAAATTAAATATACAAAACATAAAAATAGTAACATACCGATGTCTCCGAATGCGGCCCCTGGAGGAAGAGGCATGTTGCGATCGCCACGGAAGTCTATCCCTGCATATGGGTAGTTGTCAATGGCAATGACCTTCCAGTCCCACTAGTGGAAGAACTCATCTGTATATGGTGATGCCTGTCAACCACCACCCTGTCGCGTCAGTACCTCGGCCCACCGGGTCAAGGATGGGTCACAAAGACTATGAGGAGGGACTTCAACCCTCAGACTGAGCCCTGGTACTCTCTCGAAGAAAAAGCTGCATAGTATACTGCCGTACCTGAAGTTCTTTTCCTGTCCACGCCTGCACTCCATTAACTGGGTCTTCATAGACGCCAGGAACATTGTGCACCAGTCAAATACTATGGGCCTCATGCACTCTGAGGCGTAGAACATCACTGGCATTGAAGCCTGGTGTAGTGTTGCTAAACCTATAATCCTGACGAGAGTGGACACTATGATCTTCATACTCAAACTGACTATGGCCCCAATGGGTACCTGACTCCCCACCTTTTGGGTGCCGGAACGACAATACCGCTCTATGTAGTCAGGAATGGTGATCCCACCACCTACAGTACGAGATCGAAGACTAGCCACCTCCCCTCGCGGGACAACCCTGTAATGAAATATATGTCATCCACCTCTAAGGAGAGTGTTTGACCATCCATGTTGAAGTTTTGTACATATACGTCCCAATAGTCTATCAACCGACGAAGAAATTGGTTTTGGGCCCTTAAACCCCCAATGTTCCAGAATTTATAAAGGCCACATGCTTGTAGTGCTTTTTGTGCGGGCAAATCTTAGTGGACCATCTCATCCACAACATCATGCTCTCTTTCCCTCCACTCTAGAACCATCCTGGAGGAAGAAACAAATTTTTTTTTAGCTTTTAACTTAAAAAAAAAAAAACTCACGACCATACCCGCGGTCAAAAGAGTAGACTGGGTCGTCTACCCGTGGTCATTGCGTGCATTGACCACGTATAGCAGGCCCTATTTGCGACCCGCAGAGCTATAGCCCACGTACAACGCCGTGGAGAAGTAGGGCTTGCCCAATAAAAATAACGGACCACTAAAAGCTGAAATAAAAGCTATCAAATGAAAGAGGGGGATGAGGTGACTAACCTACTCCAAATGGTTCGTGAAATGGATGCCCACAGCTTCTGGAATCAGCAACTGAACTTCGGAGGTGAAAACTATCCAAAACCACTATTTGGATGAAAATGAAAATGAATTGGTAAATAGTAATTTATTTGTACTATTTATAGTTTTGTAAACCCACTTTTCTATAGTTTTCACCATTTTAAGTTGTTTCGCACTAATGAAATGTCTTGGAGCACTATTTTTGACATATTTTTCCGATGCGAGTTGAATTTTTGACTGTTTCGTGCCTACGGCGGGTATATTTCACACTCTTCATATAGGTTAGATTCCATTTTCACCTGCATTATGCATTTGACCTTTGACCATTTGTCATTAACCCTAGGTGCGACCCCGATTTGTAACTGACACAGAACCTTCACATTGTTATATAAGTGTCGTTATTTGGTGGTAGGGCCTGTCCGAACATGGGTGCCCTAGTTAGAGCCTTGTTATGCATTTTGGCGCCCATGCCGTTATTTCTCCCTAGGATCGGGAGTCCTTTATGGTTACGCCACGACTTTGCAATAAAGACTCATACTCTGCTTTGTCTTATGCTGGCCATCTCCCATAAGGACTCCCCCGTTTTTACCAAGTTGTGATTGCATTGTATCATCCTGCTTGCTACTTGAGCCTTGTGTCGGCTCCTGCTTACTCAATTGTTAGCCTAGTGCCTGAGCACTTCCCTTGTCGAGCCCTGCAGAGCTTTCATTTTCCTTTCGCAATTTGATGACATTTTGACCCCGAGGGAACACCCCCCGAGTGTCTACATCTTGCACATGCTTCCTTGCATTGATCATAGGTATGTTCCACTACTTGGGACTAGTCTGCTCGCTATTTGACACTCGTTCCCTCACTTGTTGTACTATAAGCAATTTTATTCTTTTTTAAGCTTTTCCAAATATAAAAAAGACCAAAAAAATCAAATATTCCAAAAAGCCGGACGGGAGAATATTTACTTTTTTTTGTTGGCAGCTGTTGTGTCGCCTTTGAATAGAGCATTCATTCCACTCCATCCATTATGAGTCGGGACTATAGTAGGACCTTAGGAGTTGTACTCGTTTCTCAGATTTTAAGCTTCCAGTCACTATGGAGCCCTTTTGTTGATGCCGCCTACATCGCACAGTTGTTGTTATCTTGAGTCCATGCTGCCTGAGTCTATCCATCTGTTCATGCTCTCATTCAAAGGAAGTCCTAAAACCAGAGTCGACCACTCCTCATATCTCTTGACTATTGCATGTCGGACATCCTTATTGAGTCAGTCCATTCGTCCGAGTTCTTCCAAATCTTTCAGTGTAGCTGTTACCTCGTGCTAGTTGATGGGGTATGCCTTAATGCCCTCCTTCTAGCAAGTTTCATTCCATCGACTTCAACTCATTTATTCCGGAATTGAGACTTAGAGTCGGTTGAGTACCTTGAGGCTTGCAGTCATTAGTGGTAGGTTCTCTTGCCATCGACAGTTTTGGGAATACATCAATGTCCCCTGATCGATGGATTCATCTTAGTGTTCAACCTCAACACCTCTATTCACACTTTTATGATTGTACTCTGTGCCTTGATGCCCATTTTCATTATCGGTGGGTTATCTTGCGTCTGTTAACGGTATACATCATGACCGGTAATCAGACGATGTCACATTAGGTTCGACTTCAACACCTTTATTCACTTGATGGGACTTGCACCGCAGATGCTTTGTGTAGAATACCCCAGACGTTAGTAGCATTCAGTATGCTTCTCTTGATCATGACTGTACTCATGAGAGCTTATTTCTTATACATCAACAATTTGTACCTCTAGTATTGCACTAGTTGTTTCCTTCTCAACAGGAGACCATATCTTACTATATGGGTCATGGCTATGACCATTCATGACATGTATTCACTATATACTGCCTATCATGGCCATTGTATTAGATTGTTGTATTGTACCGACATGTATTCATAGATATTATTGTATTATGATGAGTGAACTACTCTCTCCATTTGTGTCTCCATCACTCCACTTCTGAGATTTATAATGTATTTCGGCCATCGTAGTACCTTCTCTGACCTCACACATTAGGGGGCATCTGTTATAGCGTAATTTTCCACCTTGTGAGCATCAACATTGATTGGCCTTCATGATCCATTTCATTGACTCGGATCTATCATTTTCTCTCTAGGAACACACAAATCCCTATTTTCGTTCTTGTACGCTAGCTGTTCCACTACAGCCAGCGTACACACAGACTGTTCCACTACAGCCCGCGGACACTAAGTAAAATGGTAAAAACCAATAAATAATTATTTTTTACTCCCAAAAAGCGGTCTTAGGGTGACCTTTGACCCTCCATATACCTCGAAACGACTCGATTCGACCTTTCACTTACCTTTGGAAGGCTATATATTGAGGTCTTATGGTGTATGGAAGGGGGGGGAAAGAGAAAGCAAGATAACTCTAGTGGATTTTTTCCGTGACTTGAGTCTACACTCATTGATCCTTGTTGTTGTGAACTCCTTATGTTCACCTACCAAACTCCTTTCATAGTTTGAGTTTTCCATTGCATGGGGGATTGAAGTGGTGGAGGCACAAGTGGAGAGACCCAGTTCTTGGTTTAGATTGGTTGTCGGCAAGAGGTCGTATGTTGTACTTCTTGTTATTCATTAATGGAAATACTCATTTTCTCGTCCAATTGATGTTGTGAATATTGTTAAATTACATTGGGTTATATTCGCTTATGATATCATGGATCGTGCTATTGATTATTCTAATGTTTTTCACATGTTATATGCACTTGCTTGCACTTGTTGTTGAGACTAATCTGCAGGTTCAAGTGTAGAAGTTGAAAGCTCAACGAGGATCTACTTCGAACATCCGGTTGAAGGTTGGTCTTTTCTCCATTATCTTAGCATTGTCATTTACATAGAATTGCGTTGGGAATTGAGTTATTTTTTGGTAGTCAGCTGTCTGTTGTGGTCTGCCCCAAGCCATAGGAAGTTTTCTTTGTAACAGAAATGGTGACTCTGCAAGGATGACATCCCCATGCTTGGATTCTCAACTCTATATGTACTATGCTATTGAGTGCTTGAGGACAACTATATTTGAGTGTACACTTTTATTGGGAAATATAAAATCTCACTTGACAAGGTGCAAGATATGTGCCTTAAAGAACTTTGGATTTGGCTCTCTTCTAGTGACGTTTTTCATGGACAGATTTCCAGCCATGTGCCCTTGTACAATTATGCCTCCACATAGTCTACAAGAGCCTTGCCTGAATGTATGGGGAGACATGATGCAAAGGTTTGGAGGAGAACATCTATTCAATGCGTTCAATGACAAGTTTTTTTTATTGATGGCAAATACATGTGATCGTTATAGATTATTACCCATACCAGTTCATGGATTAACGGAATGATATTGAGCTACCACTTCCTCCAAATCCACACTAGTGCGATATAGGTAAAATAATTTTAATTTTTTGATATATCTTCTTTTATAAGAGGTATATAAGTTTTTTTGTTTTTAAATATATATAATTTTTTACATGTGAAGTTTCTAACAAAATATTTTTGTGATATAGACTTAAGTTTGGTTTGACATGCGGGACCACGACACAGGGGGAGTCATAGAGAGGAGTAGGCCAAAGAAGACGAGGCTACCAAGGTTTTACAAAACATTGAGATGAACGTAGAGGGATTGAATATCTGGGTCCCTATGGAACATATAGAGGACCTACCTGGGCGCTTGCAAAGGCATGTTGTAGTTGTTCCTAGTGTTTAGGTTCATCTCTTTTAACAAGTGGCCTCTCTAGTAGTCTATTACCAGGATGTGCATGTATTTTGTATATTGATAGGCCTTAGAGCTCTATTTTGTATATGACTCAGAAGCTTTATGGGTTCACACTTTTTTGGTTTTTTGAACTTGATGTAAATTCTGTGATTATTTATGAGAAAATTGTCAGCCGCTTTTATGTACAAAAATGTTTTCTCGCTTATTTATTACATGTTCTTGATTATTGATGTGACAAATGTAAATATAATACATTGTTATCTAATGCATTAGATAAAAAATTGAACCTTCTCGGAACATGAACGTATGAAATAAATTCATAATGTCATTCAAGAAGTTGCACCCGTCAAAATATTCTTAATAGAATAGGGTCCCAGACACGATATAGGCCATTAAACTACAATACTGCCAACTGCAATTACAATTGGACCACCAAACTTTGGATTCCATGTGATATGGAATCCAACAAGAGTTTGATTACTGCATTGTATTTGTAAATTTTATTAGTTACCAAACCAAGACATACTCCGCTTGAACTCACTAGATCATGACCTGTGGGTGAGTAAATCACCTAAGCGATGGAGGAAAGGTTCCAAGTGTGGTAGGTAGAATCGTATGCATATTCCACAAATACATGTGTTTTCAACATCATCTGTCAATCGAGCACAATGCATGATGAGCAACGGCTAAAATGAAAAAGTAATAACGGAAAATAAATCTATCTACTTATGATACAACTAGTCCAAGGCGTTTTCCAGGCATTGCTGCCTAGGCGTAATATTAATACCTCTTAAGGTAGATCCCATTCCTAGGCCCATTAATTACATTCTCTTCAAAATATTCTAACTCACAAGTCCCTTTTATTAGGACTTGCCTCACAATATAAGGACTGAGACACATTGAATTAAATTTTTATGACCCTAAATCATCATTTTCTTGGTCATAAATGAGTACCATGTCTCCCTCATAAAAGACATGAGGACGAAATGACCTATTGTAATGAGCCTTGACACACTTTTTATGTGCCTCATTCATAGTCATTTCATCTCTTCAATGCTCATCTAGTTGTTCCAAGTATATTAAACATTTTTCTAAGGTGCTAGTGCCAAGTAGGATCTCAATGGCTAACTTGAGAGATGGGATCTCACATTTAATCGATAAGATTGCTTCAACTCTTTGTACATGTTGGAGCAGAGTAAATCTTGTGGCAGTATTGACTAAATCCCAGTATGACCAAAGTGTTAGGTATAACATAATATGCTAGTTGTTCTTTCTCTTGCTAACCATCCATTACAAAATGGTTTTCAAGGACTTGTTGACAGCCTCTACTTGTCCATTCACTTACAGATAGTAAGGAGATGAATTATCTCTTCGAAATACAAGCTTGGATGTTATCTCCATCATCATTTTATTTTTAAAGTGACTGCCATTGTCAGTGGCAATCACTTTAGGAATACCAAATATAGTGATAATATGATTGAATATGAAGTGTGACATTATTTCACCATCGCAAGTAAAAGTAGGCATGGATTTGACCTACTTAGTAAATTAGTCCACAACCACAATGATGTACTTATGAACTTTTTTCGATGCCATATTATAGGTTTTAAAATCCACCACCCACTTCGTGAAGGGCCCGACATTGATAATAAGATACAATGAAGCAGGATGTGCACACAATTTCCTTGTGAACATCTGGCATGGGTGGCACTTCTTTACTACTTCGACACAGTATTTAAAGATACAAGGCCAAAAATAACATGCATGAATGTATTTTTGGTTGTTTCCAACCCTAAAAAATGGCCGCCACATGCTCCACCATGGAAATCATTCAAAACCATATCAGCTTCTTAGTGATTTAAACAAATTATAAGGATCGAATCAACCCCTTGATGGTACAAGGTTTCATATATGATAAGATAATGTTTTGCATGATGATGGATGCACCATTGATCCTCATAAAATAATTGAGATGGGACCCTCTGAGTTTGGAGGTACACCAGGATATTTCCATACCCGGGGTTATTCGAGTCGATGAGAAAAAATGTTCGTCAGGTAACGATTCTTTCTCAACTAGTTCCTCACCTTCTCCGAGAGGATTTGAAATTGGATCGACAAATGCCAAGGACAATTGTGACTTAGCTGACATGAACTCTAAGTCAAAATACTGTAGAATAATAATCCATTTATTATACTTTCCTTTGATTATGTATTGGGACAATATGTGTTGAAATGGATTGACATATGCAATTACTATAGTTTGTCTCAGAATGATATACTGTTGAATTCTTTGGACATCATGAATAGATACCAGTGCCAACTTTTCAACATGTGAGTACCTTAACTCCAGACCAACCAATTTTTTGCTTATATAGTATACCACATGTTCTTGATATAGTTCATCTTCCTGAACCAAAACCATACCAATGGTTGATTCAAATTTTGCTAAGTATAATAGAAAATCTTTACTATAGTCTGGAGGACTTAGCAAAGGGGTGGACATTAATGTCATTTTCAACTCATGAAACAATCATTGAACGTGATCATCCCAAATGAAAGGGACCCCTTTCTTCAAAAGGCACATGAATCCTTTTGTTACTTTGGTGTAGTTAGCAATAAAACAATGCAAAAAATTATCCTTACCTTAGAGTCTTTGCAATTGATGAACTTTAGACGAGGGAGGAAAATGAACTATCTCCTCAACCTTAAATGGGTTCACCAAAATCCCATGCTTGGACACAATGAAACCAAGGAACCACCTAGATATTAGCCATTTGCATGAGAAAGATAGATATTATGGTGAACTACTTGACTGATATCAATGAATTGAAGGATTAGTTGGTTTTTATTGGAAATAAGGTAGAGGATCATGAGATAGTATCCATTACCTTTAAAGGGATTACTCCTTTCTCGACAGAGTATTTTTGCTTGGGAGAAACTATCGGATTTCCCAAATCTTTGGGTTACTCTTGCGGTGGAAGAAATCAAATTGTAATCATGTTAAGAACAACGTGGGAAAGTATATGCCATCGGTCTCATCAAAAAGGCAAAGACGGGTGGCAAGAAAGGATTCATGAAGAAGGATGGGTTAAATATAGGGAAAAAGGACATCAATAAGGTCATATTATTTCGATGCCACGAGATGGGAAATTATGTAGGAAAATTTCCATTGAAGAAGAAGGGAAAGGGTTTGAAGTAGGTTGTAGTTGAGACCTTAGAAAGAGGAGAGGAGATGACCTATCACCTTGATACTTCCTTTTCAATGGATTCTTGTTTATATACAAACATTGTGATTGGTTTTGGTTGATATGTGAACAATGGAGCTTCGAGAAACATGACATATGACATGTCACTATTCTCCAAGATCCATAAGAAAGAGGAAGGCATGATTGTGAAGCTTGGTGACAATGGCACATTCCCTGTTAGAGGAGTTGTCTCCATTTCATTCTAGATGCCCTTAGGTGATGTTCTTGAGCTGAGTGATATTTTATTTGTTCTTGGTTTGAGGAAGAACCTCCTTTTAGTTTCTTGTATGACATATATACATTAGAGAGTTGATTTTGAGGGACAATAGTGCACATCAATGATTGTAGAATAGAAAGTTTGAGGAATTTGGCTAGAGGGCTAAGAGAGGGAAGCCTTTACATGTTACTTGTTGATCCAGTAGTACAACTCACATATTCTAGTAATAGGTTAATATGACCTTCTATTTCTTAGGAGGCACACGTGGAGCCAAGTTTTGATCCTTGCACTCTAATTGTGAGATCTTTCAACATGCAGGGTTATCCTCTCGTGATCAAGGAGAATGTGGATATTATTGATCTAGTGGCTCAGGAGCATGCAGGAGTGAGTTGTGATAGTCACATAGCATTATTTTCTTCCATCCATCTGACTTCTAGTTGTACAAAGGAGGAGAGTTGCGATGATGACATTGACATCATCCATGAGCGCTCTAGTTATTCTTTGGAGAGGTGTGATTCCTTGATGGAGGATGTTGTCGAGATCGATTCCATATTTGTAGCTAACAGGAGTATTATAGAGTACAGGGCCAGGGATTTTAGATTCTATTGACCCAGGAAATGACGATTCCTACATCAACTTTTCAACCTCTCGGTTGGCTAAACCAAGAAGAGACGATAATTATCACCCTTATTTGATAGCCTAAAAGTAACTTGATCTCAACCTTCACGATGTCTAGTGAAAGTGTTTGAACATATTGAAATGAAAGGAACCGTTACAACACTACATGCATTAAACAAATAGAAAAATACAAACTAGTAAGTGACACCACAAGTACTCCATGACATATCACAAGACATTAAGTTTAACATTCTTCCTCTACCATTCATGTGGATATGCAATGTATATGAAATAATATTTCACAAATAGGACATAACATAGCTACACAACTATAACAGAAACACACATGTATATAATTGTAAACCAATTAATTTTTATGTGTTTCAAAGAAAATAATGTGTGATCTCATTCATACAAATTACTAAACAAAAGAGAAGAAAATCTATTCAAATCTAAGAATAGAAAAATAAATATGAATATGGAAAAAGTATAATTTCTTATTAAAATATTTATTTTCATCAATACACCAAAGTAGATTACATTAATTTTCTAAATTAAACACAATAAAAATAAAAATAAAATAAAATTGACTTGACAAATTTTATTCCACTCAATAATTAATATCAGTGTACAAAGTAGTTACACAAAACAAAATACAAAAACTTATTTTATTAAATTGACGAAAGATTACTTGTATAGTTGTATACCTACTTATGGGAAGTAAAATTAAAAAATAACCTAACCCAAAATACAAATAAAAAATCTTTTATAATCATCCCATTTACTAAATTAAGAAATTTTTTTAATGAATAATCATCTATACAATCTAATGAACTTGGATTATCTACATTTTTCTATAAGTTGAAAGAATATTGATTGTAATAGGTTTCTTTGGATGGATGCACGTTGACCTTCCTTTCTTAGTGGCCAAGCGAATTGATTCCTAATGATTTTATCTCAATATTGTATGTCCTAAGTGGGGATTTTGTTATCCACTTCTCTTTAGGAACGAAAATTGAGAATGTTGTACTACAAAACTAGGACTATATTTTGTGTTTGGTATATCTTTGTGGATTTTGTTGTCAAACCATGTTTTATAATATTTCGACGAGGGTTGTTCAAAATATAGATATTATGTTTATTTTATTTTATTTGTAAGTAGTATAGGTACAAACACGTGTGCTGAACTTTTGGTATTATGGGGTTTACTTTGGTTTCCAAAGAGCAGGGGTATTAGATCTCTTCTTGTTGCGGGTGACTCCAAATGCATTATTGTCTGGGTTACTGACTCTGCTTCTTTGCACTCTTTACTTTTGGAACATTGGATCTCCATAGTCAAAGACCTTATCTCATAGTTTGACTCGGTAAGCTTTAAACACATATATAGGGAGTTCAATGTAGTAGCAGACCAGTTATCCAAAAAAGTTATTGGACAAATGGATGGAAGGATATATGTGGAAGAGTTATGTGATGGAGTCACTGTGTCCTTGGACTATTTGTCTCTTTTTGAGAGAGATTAATTTTTTGTTTTCATTTGGTTTTTTGTTATTTTGTGAGCATGGATATGAACTCTAAAATGTAGTAAATGTTTTCTTTCTATAGCATTCAACATTTCACTTGAATTATATGTAACGATGACTGAATTTGGACTATATGACACTTATGTAAGGGGATATATCAGTTTCCTTCCATTACTAAGATATGGAGAAGACTCGCTTCTCTATGGTATAGATGTAAACTCTGACCCAACTTTTGTTTTAATAAAATGTTGTTTATTTTTCCATTGTGAAAAAAAAAAGCATGATATATAGTATTTATTTGAGTGTTGATATTGATATATATATCATAGTATGGTATATAGTATTAACATGGTATGTGTGTGTGTGAGAGAGAGAGAGTAGCCTCAAGGGTTAGCTTAAGTGGTCACGAGCTAAA
Organism: Larix kaempferi; assembly: GCA_027924585.1. NCBI lineage: Eukaryota > Viridiplantae > Streptophyta > Pinopsida > Pinales > Pinaceae > Larix > Larix kaempferi. The sequence continues at coordinate 9,186,622 of BSBM01000066.1, read as the reverse complement.
CATAAGATCTATCCTCCCAAAGTTGGAGAGGTCACAAGTTCGACTCTCTTATCCCCTCGGGGTTACATGTCATAATCAAGGTTGACAATTTACTCCCTTTACCATCCATGGATCATGGGGGAAATCGAGTCAACTTTTAAAAGAGCAAGGTTAAGATAGGAAAAGACATGTAAATCGAGTCAACTTTTTAAAGAGCATGGTGCATTAGGTGTCTTCTACCATGTAGAGTATAGGTTTTATTCAAATTATATATTCATTATGACATTTTGCTCACTTTTCTTTGTTATCAAATTTTAATATTATTTTCTTATTTACCTTTTTTTTAAACCTAATGAGATATCATCTTTTCTCTAGACTATTCAAATGAAGTAAAAAATTAGCTATTAATCACAATAAAACCTAATAACTCCATAAGATTGAATTATATTTGAATTTGTGTCTTATAGTTTCTATCAACAATATGCATTATAAAGATATTTGGTGAAAAAAGAAATATTTTATATCTTCGTACCCTCTAGCTGTGTTTTTTCTTCTTTTCTTTTTTTCTCTCTTTTTTTTCTTTTTTTTGGGGGGGTGAAGAAACCCCCCACGCCTTTAGGATGGGTATATAACTTTAGCTGAGGCCAGCCTTAGTGTTGACTGGAAGAACGATCTACCCACCATGAGAGGTAATCAAACCAAGTTTGTGCGAAGATGAGGACCACCTTGAACGCCCCACAACTCGGCGCTGTTATGTATAGCTCCCAACCTCAACCTCTAACCCATAAGATTTGAACTAATGACCTATGAAAACATAACCACCACTCTTCATCAACCCACCTCTAACTCTTTATGAAAAAAATAAATTTTGAAATGATTTTAAAAGAGGAAAGGATTGTTTGTACATTCTAGGATATGTTGTATTAGGTTTCTTTGGATGGATACACGTTGACCTTACTTTCTTAGTGGCCAAGCGAATTGAATTATTTTATCTCAATCTTCAATGTGCTAAGTGGGGATTTTGTTTGCTTTAGCATCCATGTCTCAATGGGAGCGAAATTTGAGAATGTTGTACCATGCAAGATTTGACAAAAATAAATGAAGATGTGATGCTTAGTCAAGCTAGGATTATATTGCTTTTTTAATCGGTTCACTAACTTTATATAATATATAATATAGATTTTATTTAAAACTTATTTAATATTTAAAATACTAATAATATTTTATTTTTCATGATTGATCATTGTCGTTGGATTATAATTTTGAGACCTGTCTTTAGGAGCGACAACATTTTGTTTAATAATATAATTTTTCGTTTACTTGGTTTTTAATAGTTTTTATGTATTATTACTACTATTCATTTCTAGATATGGTCTTATTCTCGAGTGATGGTGGTTTTTTTTCTAAGTTAATCGAGTATTCATGACGTATAAATGAATTATGAGCTGGGAAACAAATTATGTTCGTTTTATTTAATATCAAGATTTTAAGAATTAATTATTATAAAAAAAAACAAGTTTCTAGCTTAAGGAATTTTAATTGGAGGTTGTTTGAGTAAATAAAAAAATTAAAGAAGAGTACTAAAAAACAAGACCTTAAGGATAAAGTTGAAAAGTCAAAGAATGATAAAGAACTCTAATTTAATGAAGCATAATCAAAGTTTGCTTGCACAGATCAAGAATTTGATGGTTGAAAAGAAAACACATTTGAAGTTAGATCCACATGTCAACAAAGAATCACCAATTGACAAAGAGACAATGATTGATCTAGTTAAACTAGGGATATTGTCAAATGTTGAAGTACAAACAAATGAAAATCCAAGTATCTCTACCCATAAACATTTAATGATTAAAAAAGCAACACAAGTATACAAAGTCAATATACTACCAAACTTGAAGCAAGAAGTCATTCCAAGCATGAGAAAGATTGATATGCTTATCAACATTCAAATCATCAAAACTGATACGTTAACCAATCAGTAAATCAATGTCGTTTGATTGACCTATATTCTGAAGAATAATCATACCAATATAATCCAATATCAAAGTAGAAGTCATTTTGGAAATCACAATACAATAGATTCTTTCCAAAAATCCTATAAATGTTTGGTTCCATAGAAGATCAAAATAGAATGGTCTGACCCTTACACAATTCAACTACCATGTTTAACACTTGGAAGGTCATATCATCTCATTTCCTCAACCATGACCAACTTAAAACAAAGAATCTTAAAAAGCCATAACAAAAACTTATTTTCTTTTATATTTAGAGACAAAGCATTTTTAAAAGGGGTAGACAATATAAGGTATAAATATATATATTAATAAATATTAAATAAATAAATAATAATAATAAATTAATGAAGTATCACCTTAATTAGTAAAATAATAATAATAATTAATTATATAGTACATTCAACGATATGATTGTATCTTAGATATGTAATTCTTCTCATAACCAATATTTGGAAAAATGTTAGAGTCATGGTGTATGCCATTAGTCCTTTAAACTCCACTGAAGTTGTTGACCTCCTATGGACCTCATGAAAATAGAAAAGAATTATGGCCCAGGTGTGAGGATTATTTCATCACAGATCCTGGATTTATTTTGGGTGCTGGTCTTAATTTGTTGTTAAATGATGGTGAGTATTGGGGGAGTAAAGCAAGACTAGATAAACTCATTGGTTTTTTTATTTACTCCTTCGAGCAAGGATAATTTTAGGGGCAAAATTTAGCCCATCAGTTATTTTTCCATTTTTTTTTCCAAAAAAAGATTCGTCAATTTGCATTTTTTGAAGCCCCATTTTGCCCAATTTTGATGGGGTAAACTTTTTCCACTCTAAAAATCGCCAAATTATTATATAAACTATATAAAATCCTTAGAAATTGAAATAATTTTAGAAAAATATTGCCAAATATTTTATAGTCGACATTTTAAGAATTGGTAAGATTCACCAAGGTTTATACACTTTTAAATAAGTACGGGTCCTTAAAATTATCCCTGCCTTCGAGGAGGTTGGGCTCGTGGACATAGCTCCTTCTCCACTTATTCCTACATGGAGGAACGAGATATTGGGGGATGCCATTGTTTCTAAGTGGCTAGACCGTTTCCTTGTAGCAGAGACTCTGCTGGACAGGATTCGCAGATTCTGGTATTGGGTTGAGCCATGTAAGTAGTCGAATCACCTTCCAATAGTTCTCCGACTAGATTTTGTTGAAAGTAAGTGCATGTTTCCATTTAAATTCAATCACTCCTTCACGGGTGAGGAGGATTTTATTGCCTTGGTTGAAAATAATTGGCACTCCTTCAAGATTGGGGGAGGTAGCTCGGTAATGGAGCATGTGGTTATGGAACTTAAATCCATTAAAACAATAGTCACTTAGTGTGAAAGGAGGAAGAAAAAATACCTTCGAGTTGAATTTGATGATATTCAGGAGCAAATAAGATCCATATACTTCAACAATTCTTCAGGGTTTTTTCAGAAGCAGAGAACAGGAGCTTGGGAAATTTAGAGGCACGAAAATTTTATTTGCTAACGACTGAAGAGGAAACGTGGAGGCTAAAGAGCAGGTCCATTTGGCTTTTCCAAGGGGATTGCAATACATTTTTTTTTCATAAATACGTTGAACAAAGAAAGGTGGCCAGTTCAATTTGGGAGGTCAAAGGTATGAATGGGGAAGTCTGCATAACTCATGACGAATTGGAAAGGGAAGCCTTTCTGCACTTTCAAGCTCTATTTTTGGATCTAGGGAATACTCTTTTTAATCAGCAGTTAGAGGTAATTCAATGCTTCCCTTCATTTTTTAATTTAAAGGAGAGTAGGAAGGTGGGTGGTCATGTTTCCTTAGAGCAGGTCAAAATACATTATTTGGTTTTTCCAAGGCAAAGAGTCTGGGGCCTAACGGCTGGACTACTGAGTTTTTTTTTGTATTTTTTTTACTTGATTGGGCCGGATCCATTGGCTATGGTTGAAGAATCCAGAACATCTGGTAGAATACCAAGAGCTCTAAACTCGACCTTTATTGATTTGATACCTGAGAAATTGAACCCTTCATCCTTCAATGAACTCTTCATAGCACCAGGATTTGTTGTGGAAACTCAGAGGCTTCTGGTGCTCAAGTGAAAGATAGTTGCTCAAAGAAATGCTGCAACTGCTGCTGCTGCAATGGATGCAATTCGAATAGCTGATTATTGCTCTGATACCATGTGATAATCTGCAAGGGATCTAGCAACTATAACAAACTCACAATCAAACTCTCAAGTATGTTGCAAAGAAGAAGAGAAGGAGACACTCAATAATCACTCATAAACACAGAATAATGAACAATAACAGTATCATACAATGAATAATAAATGTAAAGAATGTAATACAATGAATAGTAAAGGAGCATCATATAGGATTCGAATTAGCCAAGTAGGGCATTCGAATCTGAGCTCAGAGTCTAGCTTGGATAATAATGGAGACATCATCCAGTCAGTAGTATCAGTCATAAATGGTAATAGTCAGTCAAGTGTGTTTAACTGAGTCTAACAGAACCATCTAGGCATAAATCAGGGAAGGGAGACTCCAAGGGAGGTGCATGAGGTTGTCATAGGGTTAAGTGGCACTCCAAAACTAGATAACTAGGAGCTACAGGTAGTTAGGATGAGAAATCAGTGGAAGAACTACTCATTCCATGCACTAACTGAGTGATAACTCCCGGTAGGTGAGAAAAGGCGCCCTAACTGAGTGATAACTGGTGGTAGGTGAGCAAAGGCACCCAAACTGGCTGTGGTAGGTGGGAAAAGGCGCAATAGGCATGTAGAAACTCAAAGAAGGCGCATTAGGTAGGTGGGAGTCCAACTGGGGGCTATAGACAGGCTCTGGAGAGCTAAGAATAATCTCTAGGTACTGGGAGGACCATCAAGGTGATGACTAGATGCATGCAATTGCATGCATATGACTGGATGCACGCAAAAATGCATGCAGACATGCAAAACTGAAAAATGATGGGGATAATATTCTAACACCCCCCTCTCAAGCTATACTAGGAGGAAATAACTGAAGAATAGGGCCCTGGTGACTAAGACCAAAGGTCGCCCTGTAAAACAGTAAGATAGGGACCTGGTGACTAAGACCAAAGGTCACCCCGTATAGTCAATATAAATAAACTAAGTGAGTAAAGAGGGAAAACCCAGTGGGAAGAAAGACCTCCCTCAAAATAGACTGAAGGATGCTAATGAAGCATATCATCTCTCACCCCTGAAGGAGGTAAGTGTCCTTCTTTCTCAAAGAAGGATCGATAGATCCGAAATGGATCAGCAATTTCACAAGGATGAATCCTTACATGTGAAAAATATGATCTGGCAGATCGGGGAGCAGTGGTTTCCCATCGAAGAAGAGGATCAATAAAGTAAGAAGGATGAAACCTCTCATGCTGAAAATTTGATCTGGCTGATTGGGGAAAAGTGAATGCCCATCGAGGAAGAGGATCAGCAATGTGAGAAGGATGAAACCTTCCATGCTGAAAATCTGATCTGGTTGATCGGGGAGCAGTGGCTACCCATCGAGGAAGAGGACAAATAGGTGAGAGATATTCAGGTTCTTGTGGATTTGGATCTCCCATTCGCTCATCTTCATCATCAGTTGCTAGACCTTCAGGTTCTTGTGGATATGGGTCTAGCATTCCCTCATCATCATCTCCATCTTTAGATTCTAAATCTGAAATATCATGTGACGATGCATCATCACATCCAAACTCTGAATCTGAAATCTCATGTGAAGAAGCAAGTAGAAATGGCTCATCATCACATACAAACTCTGAATCTGAAATCTCATGATGAGAAGCAAGTAAAACTGGATCATCATCACATACAAACTCTGAATCTGAAATCTCATGAGGAGAAGCAAGTAAAACTAGCTCATCATCACTCGAAGGAGGAACATATCCAAAAATGTTGATGCCATGAAACTACTCCAGAATATGCATGTATTCCTCATTTGAACCATCATGACTGTAATCAATATCAGAAGAACTAGGACTAGATGATGATGGATCTTCATTAAGATCAAAGGAGGATGCAGGAGTGGAGGCCCATTTTGAAATAGGAGTTGGACAAATAGGTGCTAGATCTTCAGGTTCTTGTGGATTTGGATCTAGCATTTGCACTTCTTCAAGAGTCCTCTTTTTCTCAATCTCTTTTGGTGTATATTTTCCTTTTAGGAAACCTTCGAAGGTGCCATGAGAAAACTTTCCACTTAGAATACCATCAACCACATTCCGAGCTATCTTGTAGTTGAGATGAGATAGTCTACTCTCTTCATGAGTATGAGAGCAAAGAGCAGACTCCTTTGAGAGAGGTAAGAAGTGTGAAAACTCATAGAGTTTTGTCTAATGATTTGAAACTCCTTTTGCAATGATTTCCCCTGAAACCATCTGTTGTTCCTCGACTTCATATGGAGTAAAGATCACTCTTTTGGGCTCTCCAGTATGAGTCATTTGATACACTGAAAGGACATTAGCTGCAAGAGAAGGAACATAAAGCACATTAGAAAAGTAACCATGATCAAGATTGATTCTTCCAATCCCCTGAGAGGAGACTTCTGAATCATTGCCCGAACTGATGGAAGGACCGATAGAGATTTTGAAACTAGAGAAGAGATCTTTGGAGGAATCCATATGGATTGATGCTCCTGAATCTATGATGAAAGAAGAATCAATTGATACACTTGCTATGAGAGCATGACATCTTTCTTTGTCTTCGGATCTAGAAAGTTCAGTATCAGGATCTTTCTTCCTTGCACATGCAGGTACAGGAAGATTGTTCTTCTCAAGTAACTGAGCCATCAAATCTATAGTCTTACTCATGCAAGTACTCTCAGGATGAAAACCCCTAAGACAATATGTGCACTTGGTTTTTTCCCTTCTGAGAATGCTTGGCCTTCCTTGAGTTCGAAGCCCCATCTAACTGATATGGAGTATCTGTAGGCCTTGTATCATTCGATCTCTTATCAGAAATCTTGTGCTTGTCTTTACCATTCGCCCTTTTGGACTCAACAGCTGTAAGGGGCGAATCCAACTTGGGTTTGATCATTCCCATGGAGATTAACTTCTCTTCCTCTTGAGTAAGAGATTGGATGAAGTCATCAAGTGAGGGAAACTTCCATTTTGGAATGGACATCTTAGCTGACTAGAAGGTAGAGACAAAAACTGAGAAGTTTGCCCCCAACTTTGAGAGAATGGAAAGAATAAGCTGCTTGTCTTCTTTCACTATCTCATATGTTTTCAATTGTGATATCAAGCTTTTGAACTTGGCGAGGAAGGCATTGATAGATTCGAAGCTGTCAGACTCAAACATATGAGTTCATTCTCCAATTTGTGTCCTTTCATATTATCTTTCTGTCCAAAAAGGGATTCGAGCTTGTCCCAAACCTATTTAGGAGATGTAAGATCGATGACATGGAAGTGAAGATCATCAGAAATTGAGAGAAGGAGGCCAAGTACTGCTTCATCAAGCCTATCCAAATACTTGGAATTTTCAACTGCACTGAGAGGTTCTACCATCGTTTCGTTCAGTATTCGGGTGAAGCTCTTGGATCTCATGAAGAGAGCCATCTTGGATTTCCACTCAACATAGTTGGAAGATGTGATCTTTAGATCCATCTGAACAGAGAAATTTGAATAGTTGAAGAAGAATTCGAACGGGTGAATAAACCTGCAAAACAAGAAGAGTTTTTGCTGATGGAGAATGCTACACTTCGACTGAACATTGAGCACATAGACTAAGTCCTTCACACTTGGCTAGACCTCACTGGATTTCTCTAATGAATTCAAGTAATAGCACCAGTATTTGCTGTGGAAACTCAGAGGCTTCTGGTGCTCAAGTGAAAGACAGTTGCTCAAAGAAATGCTGCAACTACTGCAATGGCTGCAATTCGAATAGCTGCTTCTTGCTCTAATACCATGTGATAATCTGCAAGGGATCTAGCAATTGTAACAAACTCACAATCAAAATCTCAAGTATGTTGCAAAGAAGAAGAGAAGGAGACACTCAATAATCACTCATAAACACAAAATAATGAACAATAACAGTATCATACAATGAAAAATGAATGTAAAGAATGTAATACAATGAACTGTAAAGGAGCATCATATAGGATTCGAATTAGCCAAGTAGGGCATTCGAATTTGAGCTTAGAGTCTAGCTTGGATAACAATGGAGACATCATCCAGTCAGTAGTATCAGTCATAAATGGTAATAGTCAGTCAAGTGTGTTTAATTGAGTCTAACAGAACCATCTAAGAATAAATCAGGGAAGGGAGATTGCAAGGGAGGTGCATGAGGTTGTCATAGGGTCAAGTGGCACTCCAAAACTAGCTAACTAGGAGCTACAGGTAGTTAGGATGAGCAATCAGTGGAAGAACTACTCATTCCATGCACTAACTGAGTGATAACTCCCAGTAGGTGAGAAAAGGTGCCCTAACTGAGTGATAACTGGTGGTAGGTGAGAAAAGGTGCCCAAACTAGCTGTGGTAGGTGGGAAAAGGCGCACTAGGCATGCAGAAACTCAAAGAAGGCGCATTAGGTAGGTGGGAGGCCAACTGGGGGTTATAGACAGGCTCTGGAGAGCTAAGAATAATCTCTATGTGTTGGGAGGACCATCAAGGTGATGACTGGATGCATGGAATTGCATGCAGATGACTGGATGCATGCAAAAATGCATGCAGACATGCAAAACTGAAAAATGATGGGGAGAATATTCCAACAGAGGTAACAAATTGGGTTAAAGCATGTGTTACTTCTATAAACTATGTAATCCCGGTCAAGGGTCCCCTTCTGATTTTTTCCAAATCCACAGGGGATTTAGGCAGGTTTCCCCCTGTCCCTTTTACTATTTCGATTGGTTGTGGAACGCTTAAGCCTTTTGATAAGGAAGGCAAGGACTGCAAGGAATATTTACGGTGTTAGAATTTTTGAGAATCATGTCTTGGCCTACTCTCTTTCTATTGTTGATGTGCTTATTTTTGGGGATGGTTTTGTTATGGAATAGATTAAATACTAGGCTACCTTAAAACTATTTTGTTCATCTTCTAGTGTGATTATTATATCTAAGAATTATGTTCTGTTGCAGAATGGATTCATTCCTCATCATTGTTCTAAGATCAGGGAGATATTTCCTTTCCAGTTGTCTAATTTGGAGGATGGTTTCATATACTTTGGGTACCCCTTGAAGCCAAAAAAATACAAAAAGGAGGATTGGTTATGGCTTTTGAAAAAGGTGGATAAAAGGATAGGGAATTGGTGCTTTAGATGGTTATCGTTGGGAGGAAGACTTGTCCTAGTAAAATTTGTCTTGGATTGCATTTTTGTCTACTGGTTTTCTTTCGCCAAAGTTCCTAAGTATATTCTTGAAAAGATAAATAAAAAATTCTTTAAGTATCTATGAACTGGATATAAGATGAAGGAAGTGATCCACCTAGTCAAATGGGATAGGCTAACTTGGCCTAAGCTTGAGGGAGGTTGGGGCTTGATGAATATTTTCTTGCTTAGGGAGGACCTGAAAACAAAAATTCTTTGTCGTTGCTTGATAGGTACATGGTTGTAGAGCAATATGGTCTGAGATAAATATCTCAAAAATACTTCAAATGAAGAATGGGTAAGGATGGAGCCCAAAAGAGTTACTATTGGGTCAAACTTCTGGGAAGGCCTAGTTAACTCTTCTCTATTTATTGAAAAGTGGATGGTTTGGGGAGTATGTGGTGGAAATAAGTTTTTGATGGGTAGGGATTCTTGGATTGGAGGCCCTCAAAGTTATAGATTGTCTTCTACCATTTTAGAAGAATTAAAGGCCAAGGGGATCATCACCTTGGATCATGTTTCCTGGGGGTCTGGGACTCTAGGGAGTTTTTAGAGATGGGTGAGTAGTGGAGCTCTTGTCCTGTCAAGTTAATTGGCATTGGAATGGGAAACTTATGTCTAATCCCTGGAGCATTTTGGTATTAATCTATGTCAGGAAAAGGACTCACCTGTGTGGTCTTGGAACAATTCCAATGGTCGGGTAACTGTTAAACTTTACTGTCAATCTATCATTTATTCTAGCTCTAATCATGATGGTTGTTGGTGGTATGGGTTTATTTGGAGGTGGAAAGCTCTACTCAAAATTAGATTATTCTTCTAGTTGTCCCTAGCTAATGAGGTGCTCTCTTGGGATAACTGCATGAAGAGAGGAGAGATTGGACCGAATGTTTGTGTTCTTTGTTTCGTTGATGCAGAAAGTACTAGTCATCTATTTGTATATTGTTCCTTTGAAAAGTAGTTTTGGAAGTCTATTAAAGGAGTCCTAAAGTTTAGAGGTTCGTAGATAACTATATATTTAGAATGAAGTCTAGAAAATTAGGTGGAAAGTGAATCTTGTGGCCAGTTCAAGGAGCTTCCTTGTTACTTTTGTTGGTGCATTTGGATCCATAGGAATAAAGTACGTTTTGAGGGATGGAAACCAAATGTTGGCCTAGTGGCCCAAAAAATTATGGGCTCTCTTCTTGAGATGCAACTTGATTCAAAGGCCCCTACTATCAGAAGGATTAAAGAACTTGATTTCCTTGAAAATATGCCTATAGGTTTCTTTGATGGGGATTTCCAGGGTCCTAAGGGAAAGTGTGGTATTGGGTTTTTTTTAGAGGTGAACATGACCCTCTCTTATAGGATCAAGATGGGTGGGGGCAGTGGATCCAATACTCGGGAAGAACTACCGACACTGTTGGCCCCCTTAAAATTTGCTTCTTTGAAGAATGTTGTTAGTTTGTAGGTGGCAAGAGATTCTTTAGCTATCATTGGGTGTTGATCTCAGGCATGGCCCTCTCTTATAGGCTCAAGATGGGTGGGGGCAGTGGATCCAATACTCGAGAAGAATTGTTGGCACTATTCTCCCCCTTAAAATTTGATTCTTTGAAGAATGTTGTCAGTTTGCAGGTGGCAGGAGATTCTTCAGCTATCATTGGGTGGATCTCAAGTAGGGCCTCCCTCTCAGTCCTCAATCTATATGGTTGTAAGAGGAGCATCAAATTGTTGAAGGAAAGCTTCCAATATATTTTTTTCCAACACGTTTATAGGGAACACAATGTGGAGGTAGATAGGGGATCTATCATGGCCTTTTAGGTTTGTTACTAGTTTCTCTTTTAGGATGACGGATATTATCTAACTTTTTTGTTAAGATGTTCTCTTATGGGTTATTGGGCTGTAGGTTACTTTCTTCTAGTATAAATGATGTTCTGGTTTCTTTTCTTTCTTGGAAAGTGTGGGGACTATTGAGGGGATGAGGTACGAGGAGTTGGTTTCTCTTTTGTGCAAAGAAATGCCTTTTGCTTTGACAAAAAACGAAGTTTGTAATTTATATCTTGATCCAAATGTTGAATATCACATATATGGTTTTTTTCTTTGTTGAAAAAAAATGTCCTTTAAACTCAAAAGGCATGAGCCTTGCCACCCAGAAGTTCTATAATGTAATTTAAAAAATGTATTTAATAAAAAGTTACAATGTATTTTATTTTAAATTCATAAATTACTACACCTATAGGTGTGATAGGTGTGAATAACACTTATTGGTGTTATTCTCTCCACTTTTGAGGATGGAGGTTGATCTCTAGAATTCTAAAAAACTAGGAAGATTCATGGTAGTCATCATTGGTTAAGCAACATAACCAATGATTAAGGAAAGGAAAACAAATTACCTCCCTCCTGTAGGTTCAAAACCCTAACTGCCTTGCAACCACTAACCAATTCAAGAACGTGGTGTTGTCTTTAAAAAAAAATGATCACCTTATGTGGTTCACGTTTGCAGCTTATTGGATGCAACTTCTCACAGAAATGGGAGATCACAAACCATCATGGCTCCTCTCAAATTAGAGAGATTTTGAGGTCAAAAAATGGTCTCCTAAGAGATGTACTAAAAAAGTATGAGATATATTAAAATATTATGAGTTAGGGGTTTTACAGGATAGGTATATATGACAACTCACATCCTACACTATTTTCTATGCACAATATAAATAACCATGGTTGAGTTACTTTTCAAAATTCACTAGAAATAAAATTAATAAAATAACTCTACATTGATGTGACTAAGATTCATTGTAAATTCCCAAAAAATTATTGTCATTTAGCATTTATTTGTCTTGAACTTGCAAATGAAATTAAATAATATAAAACATTTTTTAAGAGCTATTTTTTAATTTATGTTGACTTTTTATATTTAGTATTTTTCTCATCAATTTAATATAATGTGATTTAATTGAAAATTTATTTACATGTAAAATGTTAATAACAATATTATAATCCACATTGCATTATTATTATTTTTTATTCATTAAATCTATATTGGTAAATTAATATCAAAATCATAAATATTTTTGAGATATTTATTTTATTGTAAATGAATGTTATAATTAAGTCTCTCCTAGAAAATAATATAAGACTTAATTTATTCTTAAAAATTGAGTAGTATTAAATTAATAAGTCAATGGTGGTGCATAAATTCTTTTAATTTATTAGTTGAAGCATAAATTATTTTACTAACTAATAAATTTTTATACAAGACAAAAAAATATTTATACATTTTGAAAATATTTTTATAATATAAATACTTATCTAAGAAATTATTTTCACTCCTTACAACTAAAACAATTATAAATACAAAATATACATGTAAAAATTCAATATAAACATTTATCACATTAACATGTTATTTTATACATTCAAACTAAATATAAATGAATGTGTATGATTCAACTTTTATATATATGACACTATACCTCATAAATAAGTGACATACTCTTTCATATTCATATCATCCATAAATTTAATTTATTCTACAAGTATATATATATATATATATATATATATATATATATATATATATATATGACATTATAACTCATGCATAACTAACATACCTTTTTCATATTACTATCATTCATAGATTTAATTTATATGCATAACTAACATACATTTTTCATATTAATATCATTCATGAATTTAATTTATTTTAAAAATACAAGGAGATATATATATATATATATATATATATATATATATTAGTTTGACATTATAATATTAAATACAATGGGGTGAATATATAACCAACCTAGATCCAAATCCTAGGTTCTATCAAGCGCCGAGAGGGATCAAATCTTCTGAGATGCAAACCTCTCCTCGAAAAGCTCCTTGAGTGCAATACCCGAGAAGAGGTTTGCACCTCGGGAGATTTGATCCCTCTCGGCACTTGATAGAGCCTAGGATTTGCACAACAGAAGTCGGGCGAATTAAAAAATGTAAAGCTAATATTCACGTAAAACTAATATTCATTTGAAACTTATGTGAATTAAAAAAAATAGTGAATATTATAGCGATCATCACGTGAATATTATTTCTTAAAAAAATAATCATTTGAAACTTATGGATTTCAATTAAAAAAAGTAAAGCTAATATTCACGTAAAACTAATATTCATTTGAAACTTATGGATTTCAATTAAAAATAACAGAAGTTAGACGAATTGAAAAAGTAAAGCTAATATTCATTTGAAACTTATGCAAATTAAAAAAGTAATAGTGAATATTATAATGATCATCACGTGAATATTATTTCTTAAAAAAATAATCATTTGAAACTTATGGATTTCAATTAAAAAATGTAAAACTAATATTCACGTAAAGCTAATATTCATTTGAAACTTATGGATTTCACGTAAAGCTAATTCGCCTAACTTTTGGTGTATTATATAGCCAGTGTATTTCAAACGAAACGTGTTACATTATTAGGCTGACATAATATTTACTACTTTTTACTTTAATATTACAAACGTTACATTATTATTTTTTACTTTAATTACTTCAATATTGATATAAATTACTTTTTATGTTGTTTTTTTTGTTTATATAGCCATTGATTTCAACCGTGTTTTTCAATGGAAAATACATGTCCTTTTTTAATTAATGGCCGACAAGATATTAATTAGTTTTTACTGTTTTTTACGTTTTATTAGATGTAACGCTACATCACACACGTTAGAATATCTCCCTCATATTATCACTTTTTACATTTTATTTGATGTAACGCTACATCACATACGTTAGAAGATCTCCCTCATATTATCACTTTTTACGTTTTATTAGATGTAACGCTACATTTTTACGTTTTATTAGATATAACGCTACATCAACGTTAGAAGATCTCCCTCATACTGCGCTGTAGAGCGCCTCTTGATGCAATTAAAAATTAAAAATATGAAAATGATAAAAATATTATTTTATGAAAAAATGTGAAAGAAATATATAATAATAATAATAATAATAATAAATTAGTTTGACATTATGATATTAAATAGAATGGAGTGAATATATAATTTAAAATTAAAAACATGAAAATGACAATATATTATTTTATAAAAAAAATGTGAAATGACCTTCTTTATGAATTATGAGTACTTTACTTGAAAATGACAATAATATTATTTTATGAAAAAATGTGAAATGAAAAAAAAATGTGAAAATACATTCATTATGAGTGTTTTACTTGAAAATGACAATAATATTATTTTATGAAAAAATGTTAAAGGACTTTCATTATGAGTACTTTACTTTATGACTTAAAAATACTTATATCACTACCTTGGTTAACAATGAGTTTTCATCCACCATAGAAAATTTGACAAATAAACATTCTTAACTCATGCAATGCCACCTCAACCATGGGGGATGATGTCATCTACTAGAATGTGATTGGTTAATTTTTATAGTACATTTTTTTTGTTTTGAGGCCCATTTTTTACCTCAAAATTTCTCTAATGGGCCTAGGTACTTCTGAGCGAACTCAAAGACGACAAATCAAATGAAAGCTGCAACGTTGTTATGGGCGACAACCATGCCAAGCATGGTCTTCCCAATTCCTGGAGGGCTATAGAGAAGAACACCCAACATAGGGTCTACTCCAACCTTTTTGTAAAGCTCGTGGTCTGACAGTGGAAGATCCACATCTTCTCAAATCTCCTTCTTTTGTATTTCGTGTCGTCCAATATTATTGTAGGTCACGTTTGGTCTCTCTGACTGGAGGATAAGGGAGATTGAGGAAGCGACTTCTACGGGCAGGGCCTCGATCAGGGTTTTCATCTTTCAGTGGAGGGCCGACGAGGATGAGGGCTTAGGGAGTTCTTTGTTAAGTGTGCTCAGAATCTGCACATAATAATTGGTTCCCAACGTTGAAGCAATGATTCCACTATTATCATCCAACAGAAATATTTTCAACTTTTTGGTAAGAGAATTTTTAATTTTTAGAACAGTTAGGGCGTGATGGCATCAATTTTTATTTTGGATATACGGACAAAATTTTGGATGCGGTGTGCTAGTTATACATCGTTTATAAATACAAATGCATCTGTCCATTGGATATAGCTTGGGTGGTGGGGAGGAATGATTGCTACCCTCCCCACCTAGGTTCAATTCCTATAAGTGACATGATGCTCTTGGAGCCCCTATGTAATGAATGTAATTCTGGCCATACCTTGATTCTATGGAATAGCAGGTGTTGGCATATTTCTCTTGAAAAAAAAATACAAATGCATCAATGGATTTTCGAAAAGGAGTTGTAATATATTTATTATAAAATTTGTTATTTATTTAGAGATTTTTGTATTTTGAATTCATTAATTTACTATTAAAATTCAATGTAGGTTTCGTTTTTTATTTAGAAAAATTGTTTAAATTAAAAAAAAGTTAAATATTAAAAAAATTAATTGTATTAAAAAAGAAACACATATTCTTAACCATTAGACCCACTCAAACTAAACTCTTAATTATTATTATTTTTTTTGTAAAGTTCAATTCTATTTTACATTATAAAGAGAATAAGCTGTACATATCAGTTACATATCCACAACAATGTTTTCAAAAACTAAAACCAACAAAACAACCCCATAAAACCACCTATTACTATCATGAGATCCCATGTCTAAGAGAGAAACTAGAGTATGATTCCCCCCACAGGTCGGGGGTTATGGCCTCAAAATTGTAGCAAATTATAATCCTACCTATCTTAAACATGCTAAGAAACTGAAAAACTAAGAAACCGAGACTAGTCATCATTAGAAATAAAAATATAGGATGGTCCTGCACCTGGGTCTTCTTGCTTTGCCATGCGTGCCATTGCCTCTGGACATCGCCCTAAAACACTTCCCAGTTAGCTCCCAGGACAGAGCGTCAAGTTTGGCGTTGATTTGCTTGGCTGCTTCGACTTGGTGGTTGGATATGCGATGCATTCTAAGCTCCAGATTTTCCATGAGGGTTTCTGCTGTTGCAATCCCCACACCATCCTATCCCTTTCCCTTCACGACATCTTCCATAGCCATGTTGAAGAGTGACTTGACCATCCAGAACATGCCCAAAGTTTTGGTATGGCAAGTTTCTCGAGTCCTGGAGGCACCCTTGTCTTCCACCAAACCTCCAAAATCTTCCATTAGCCGCTTATCACCAGGATGATTTTTGTCCATTCGAATCCTTTGGTCCTGGCGTTTAGTGCGAGCTCGGGCTTGCAGGCTGATTGAATTTAAAGAAAAGCCTCTCAAATTCTCCATTAACCTCACAACTTGAGCCATGTGTGAGTGTTTTGGCCCACTGGCCGTTTTCCTCTTCGTTGTTTTAGTTCGGACCATCCTGCAGGATCTACCTCTGCATGACCAATGCTTTGACCACTGCTTATCGGTGAAGGACAAGACAATGAGCATCCCAGTAGAGATCCACTTCCACCAACCGGGAATGCAACAAAATTCAATGGTGTGGATTTTAATTCAACCATAATTTATGAAAGAACTCCTCTCCAAGCTTCGAGTGGCATCTCCCTCATGAATAAATCCAACACACAATGCCATGAGTGCTCACACACAAGAATGTACCTAGGCCTGTACTTCATTCTAATCTCGTAGCTAGAGAAGGTACTCCTTGCACATGTGGTTCATAATGAACCTACTCACCTTTTGATTGTTGCCTTGGTGGGCACATTCCCTCATCAACCCACTCGTCCCTTCAAACCTAATGTCCCACCAAGTGTCGTCTCTCCCTACATGTGGCTTCACTGAATGGAAACCCATCATAAAGGTTACTCTTAATTAAATTTAATTACTTATAAACATTTATATTAAATTAAATTAAATTACTTATAAAGATTAATATTAAATTAAATTAAATTAAATCCATCTTATAAAATATCATCATCAATATTAAAATATCATTATCTTTTCAGTTATTTATAATATCTCCTCAATAAAAAGAAAGAGATAAAAATATATATTTAATTAATAATTTAATATTATTGCTTTGGTATGAACAAAATACTTTTACATTTTGGGTAGAAGAGATGCATCAAAACAATAATAAATTAAAATGAAAATTTACATCCAACATCCAATATGAAAAAGAAAAACTAACATTGTCCCATGAGAATTAAAATATTTTAAATAATGATAAAGTTATATTTAAAGGTTTTTATATAGCTCCTCGTAATTAATAAATAAAACCATCTCCTAAGAGATTTCGTTTAAAAATAATTTACATCCAACATCCAATATGAAAAAGAAAAACTAACATTGTCCCATGAGAATTAAAATATTTTAAATAATGATAAAGTTATATTTAAAGGTTTTTATATAGCTCCTCGTAATTAATAAATAAAACCATCTCCTAAGAGATTTCGTTTAAAAATAATTTAGAACTTATGTAAGTGGCTTTACCTTCTTTATAACTAAAAAGAAATGTGACTTACTTAAATATTTTTTATAAGTTCGAAAGCTATAATATTAACTAAAAAAAATTCTACAGAGATGACACTTCAAGAGATGCCATAAGGTAGAACTCGAGAAGTTTCTAAGCCAGAGAGGAGATTTGAGGACCAAAAACTACCAGATTGGAACAGTTATAGGCTTAAGAGTTTGTCAAAAACAAAATCCCCCACAAGTTGTGGGTTATAACCACCTTACCAGGAAAGCTTTTAAAAACAAAATCGTTTATACTATTCATAGCTTAAAACATATAGAATCTTGGATAGTCAAAGCTTTGGGTTAATCACGCTGGATGCTTTAAGTTCCATGGAGACTTGGTAAATTTGTTCCTTTGATTTCTTTGTTGGCTTGTCATCTAAGCGTTATTATTCTTAATTTATGATATACAGGCTTTCTTATTCTCTCAGAAAATGAGTTACATATATAAATAGTGGCTCTTGAGATAATTCCTAAAGTATTTGGTATGCAGATATAAAATATCTATTATGCTAGATGATACCAAGCACGCCAAGATCGACTTTCACAATAGATGACAACAATTCCTCATTCACAGCATCAGAAATTTTATTGAAAACTCGCACCAGCACCAGCTTTTACAAATATGCAGATCGGCTTCGAAGGGCGAAGCTTATCACTGCGACTCGATCTAAGTGTCTAGACACAATGTTTCAGGCCCATTTACCTTTGGGAACTAGCAGAACTGGAACTTACCCGGAGGATTCCTGGGGACACTGAAATATGTCTACTAACACCCTAATACAGACATTAATTACAGACTGACTGAGCGTTCGGCTTTCTGATGCAATGTTATACCACTAGGGCAACTTGTAGAGCATATAGCTTCGGCTCTTGACCCAGACTTGCAGAGCTCTCAACACATGAGGACGCAAAAAATGAATGCTTACAATGAGAGTCGGACCTCTCTTTTATAGGACTCTAGCCAGTTACTCGGTGACACAAAACTGGCACTAACAAGTCTAAAGTGAGGGAATCCAGGGTAATGGTGGGACCACACCATTATTATCTCGTCCCTTGGAGGCAACGCAATATGGGGACCCGGACGACACTTGGACAATGGCCGACAACATAAAGAAACATGGGCCAACTTTAAACATAGTGGGAAACAGATTCCCGACAGAGTACAAGAGTGGATGCTTTAACTGGCCCACCACGGCTTTCATTATTACAAAAGATGACAGAAAGCAGATTCTAAATTATTACAATCTTTGTACAAAATATTCCCTTTCAGTCATACGGGCTCCGAGCTTGATAGCACAGGTAGACTCTTTCATCACCTACCAGCTTTCCACCGCAAGTACATTCAAAATCTTCATCATCAAGGAAATCATCGAGTTCCCTTGCAGCTATGAGAGAATCAGGATCTTGTGAGTCATCATAATACAGAGCATCTTCTTCAGGTGGTGGAGGAGGATAGAGCCAAGGACTGAAGCATCTTTCAACATCAGATCCAAACAAGATCTGATTTGGTTCACACAGGAATTCGCCTTCGAATAAAGACTCAACACGAAAATCTAAAGGCAATGTTCTCGTATGGATTTTGGAATCAATACGATTTCCTTTATGATCTCTTTTGATATACTTTTAGTTTATGAACACTGAATGTTCGAGTCTTGTATACCTTCCACCTTGATGCCTGAGAAGGAACTTAAACCATAAATTATTTTGATCAGCTACTTGCATATCCGCTTGCAGATGCAGAATGAAGTTAGCTCTTCTATTTACCCAATCAACTCTTGGGAAGAATTTATCTAGCAATATCTCGGTCCATCCCGACCAAGATTTATTTCTCAAATTTCCTGGATCGCCACAGATCACAATTGATCTTTCTTCTCGGCAAAACTGCAAAATTAAGTTATAACTTGTCCATGTCAAGTTACCTTCACCAATGTTGACATACCACACTGGGCCATCTTTTTTATCGTTGCAGTCGATCCAGAGTTCTTTACAACGTTTCAGCTTTTCTTGGGCATTACTGAAACCTCTAAATGCACTCCTTTCCCATCTCTCCATAATCTGAATTTTTAAGGGACTTAACTGAATTTGCTTGATGAGGGTAAGATCCAAGTACCTCTCAGCTTCGTGTCTTCCTGCATAATCTAGCAGTTGTCTTCTGTCTTCAGGACGAAGAGTTTCATCCCACGGTTTCAAGAAAAGTGCATTTCTTGGCTGAAAAAGCTGCTGGACAGGAGCTTTTCCTTTATCAGTGCTTGAGCTTGAAGCACCAACCGAAAACATATTCAGTGCAGCAACAGGAGACTGTTGCAAGGTCTCACGCGTCAACATATCAGCGAGACAATTTAGATAACCTGGTTTATACACAATCTCAAAATCAAAATTAGACAACCATATAAACCATTTCAAAATTCTACTGCTGTTTTCAGCCATCAAATTTTCATTCTTAAATATACCAGGCATGATCTTTAAATCAGTTCTTATGATAAACTTGACTGGTTTTAGGAACAGAATGAAATGTTGGACTGTCTTTTTAACAACAAGGATCTCCTTATGGCTACTTGGATAGTTCAGTTCAGTAGACTTAAAAGAACCTGCGCCATAGTCACAGATGTTTTCTTTTCCAGAAATTTCTTCAAGTAACACACCACCCCAAGTGGTAGCAGAAGCATCTGTTTCAATAATTAACTTTCCTGGTCCTTGTGGCAGATGAATAGCAGGTAGATCAAGAACTTTGGCTTTAATTTTCTTGACTGCCAAAGTCATTTCTTCAAACCATTTTGGCAGATTCTTTTTTAACCTTTGCTTAAGAAAATGAATGTCCGTAGCTTTCCCTCTGTAAAATGGTCAGATATAATTCAAACATCCTAAGAATCTTTGCAACTGAGTTTTGTCAAAAATCTGATCAGGGAAATGTTCAAAAGAGTTGAGAACATGTTTCTGCAACACAACCTGACCTTTTTGAATCTTGAATCCAAGGAAATCCATCTCTGTCTTTCCTATTTCCATTTTTGATTCAGACAAAACTAAACCATGTTTATAAACCATATCATAAAACTTTTGCAAATGTTTTAAATGATCTTGTAGATTCTTAGAGCAAATCAAAATATCATCTATGAAAACCAGTAACCACGAAATATCTCTAAAAATATCTTCCATCCTTTTTTGAAATTCCGATGGAGCATTATTTATTCCAAATGGAAGAACTTTCCACTGGTATTGGACATGGGGAACAACAAATGCAGTTTTATATCTATCTTTGGCTTCAATCCCAATTTGATAAAATCCAGATTTCAAATCAAATTTACTGAAAATAGTACAACCTGAAATTCTTTGTAGCAGGCTGGCTTTATCTGGAAGGGGATACCTTACTTTTTGCAGAACTGCATTAAGAGGCTTATAATTCACAACTAACCTCGGATTTCCTCTCTTTTGTTCAAAGTGATTGTTCACAACGAAAGAATGACATGACCATGGGCTCTTTGATGGTTCAATCAAACCTTTCTTGAGGAGATCTTTGATTTCTGCAGCACAGAATTCTCTGTAAAGTTCTGCAGGATTATACTTCATAGGAGGAGAACCAATTTTACCTCTACCCTTGACTTCTTTCTGCTTTTTCAATAGGCTTAATAATCTTGTTTTTCTGGATCTGAGATCTTGCCTTTGGATATATTGGTAGACAGGAATAGTTGCTAACTGGAGGTCAATTTCAGCTAACTGTTTCTCAATCGAATAGACTAGATTGAAAGAAAACATATTTAATGAAAACTCAAACTCAGGCAATGTACACCCCCCTAAATTTGCTTCCTGACTATCCGAACTGGAGCTAGAGGAAGAATCAGATTCATCGGCAGGGGCAAATTTTGCTAAAGCAGCAGAATTAGAATATTCAGAGTCATCTTCAGTTTCAGACTCATACTCATCCAAAAATATAATTTCTCCTGGAGGAGGAGAATCAGCAGATAATTCACATAGATCCCACCAGTGTGGATCTAGGTTGGAACACAAGGCTGCAAGCCTTGGATGGGACTTTCTCTCTGGACACTTACCTGCCCAATGACCAGGTTTTCCACAAATAAAATAGACATCCTTTTTCCCTTTCTCAGTTCTTCTTTTGATACATCTGCGACCTTTAAACTGAGATTTATGCTTCTTTTAAGCTTTATAACCATGTTTAGACTTGTGTTTATAAGGATTATCAGGATGATACCTTGGGCTGGAAGAATAGAATCCTTTTTTCTTCTTCTTATGACACTTACAGGATTCATTCCCAAAATGTCCACGATTATGCGCACCACAACCCCAATCGGGCATACCTGCAACATCTTTACAAAAAGAGGTAGAATACATTTTTTGGTGTCTTTTAAAATCTTTACTAACCCTGCGCTCTAGACAGTGTTCTTGCCATGTTTCTAGAATATGCGCATGCAACTGGGCTAGTGACAAACTTCAAAGCTCATCTTTTTGTCTTTTAGAGCTTGCTCGACAGCATCAGGAACATGTCCTGGAAAGCTTCTCAATTAATGCTTCAAATAAGCAGGATTCCCTGATTTTCCAGAGCAAATCAACAATTTTTGCATATAACAAAAATACTCTTCACTTTTTCTTAAATTAAAAAGTCTAGCTGACATAAAAAGTGAAGCAAGATGGTCATAATCTTCACCATCTTCAGGACCATAGAACTCTCTTCCTAGGGCCTTTAATATCTAGTCATCTGCATCATCTACAGCTAACATTTCATTTCTTGATTCTTGGGGTAACCATCTCCACCAATCATAGGCAAGGCCTGAAAGACTTGCTACTAACTGGGTACCCAACATTTTCCCTGTGAGGTTATTGTCCTGTTGATTTTTATACATAATCCATTGTCCTAACAACTGCATGGCAACTTGAATGTATATATAATCTCTCCATCTTTTACCCGAGTGGCTTTGATATAAACAAGTATTAAAATAACAACATAGGTCTCTCCATCTTTTCTCACCTATGCAATATTATGGTTAGTGTGTTGTTTGTTAGTGTGCCATCCACTACTTCATTCTCCTTGTCCCCATGGGTTAACTCTTTCAAGGAGGACATGGGGATTTGACTTCCCTTATGCGTACCATGAAATAGGAAAGATAGTGCTTCAATCAAAATTCCTCCATTTCCCATGATTACATATCTTTTTTTAAGAAAATAATTCTCCTAGGATATGTTTCTGTACAAAAGGGATATCTACAAAGGATAAAAAAACATCAATGCAAAATTAACTTCAAAACAAAAACAAAAAAAATTCTTATTAGCTATGGACTGTGCTCAACCTTGGTAAGTGCTAGTTCTATTTTGTTATGTTCTCTCCATAGTCTAGGCATCTTTAGGCCAAAAAGAAATTTGCTTCTTCTTCCAAGGATGAAGTGTTTCCTCCGATAACTCCCAAGCCCCTATCTCTGCCTCAACCTTCATCTTCATGATCTTCATATGAATCATTCTTACTAATTCTCCATCCTCTCTCATTCTCGATATTCTTTTCAATCCATTTTTCATTGTATTTTCTCTTTGAGGTTGAATAAGAGAAATTCATTTCCAAATCCACATTAGCAAATTCAACATGCAATCTCCCCTATTGCATGAATTAGAATTAGTACCTATTTATTTTATACCTAATCCCTTTGGAACAAAAACAATGTAATCCACAACAAGGATTAAAAGAACAAACTAATATTCCCTAGTTGCATTCTATACATCCATCATTTGAATTCTCCTCTACTCATTGGTATGCTATTTTGGGTTAAATTTCCAACACCGAACAAACAAAGTAACATAATCTCTCAAATCATTAGTTCGTTTGGAAGAGCATGTAGATGCGGGCATGCTCTTTATCAGTTTTATTGCATCTACCAAATTCAACTGTTAAGTTCTTGTCAAATTCATTGGATTTTTTTCAAGTAATTAAACTTCTTGCACACACATTATGAAAGGTTAAACTCATGAACTGACTTGTTATCAGTGGCACATTTTATTCCATGGATTTAGTTGAATGAAATGACATGAGATGGTAAAGACTATTGGACCTGAATTGAATAGGACCAAGGGTGATTATTTATAGGTCTAGAGTTGAGTACATTGTGAGACACAACTCAAAGAAATTCCTTTAGGAATCACATGACTTTATGAACAATGAAGACACTTATTGAAACATGATACAACATACACATGCCTATCATTCTATGCATATGTGCACCCACTTGTCTCTCCTTCATGTGGATTAGAGGAAATAACTCTTGGATTGATTTTATTCATGAGTTAAAACCTTTATTTATACATTGGGAAAATGTCTTTTGGACTTCGGATTCCAAGAGATCTGTTGGAGTCCAAATGGATCCTCAACTTTCCCTTATAGACTAATTATATTTACATTATTTACAATGTGGACTATAATATTGAGGATTGGGTACTACATTTACATTATTTACAATTTGGACCATAATCCTAAGGATTGGGTCTCAACATTCCCCCTTAATATGAAGGGGTGTTTGTAAGTCCAAGCATGTTTCTAAAATTTTCAAACTTTTCTCATCCAAGTGCTTTGGTGAATATATCTTCAATTTTCTTTTTCGTGGAACAATGTCATAGATGAACTATCTTAGCCTCTACATGATGTCGAATCAAATGGTACTTTGTGTTGATGTGCTTGGTTTGATCATGGAATCTGGGATTCTTGGCCAACTTGATTGCATAAGTGTTTTTTATCAATAAGGGAGCGGAGTTCTCTTGTTTCTCCTGGAAATATTCAAGTATCTTCCTGAGCCACACAATCTCTTTTGTTTCTTCCGCAACAGCCACATATTCTGCCTTAGTTGTTGAATCTGCTGGAAATGACTGCTTGTGTGATCACCAAGTGACATTTGTTGATCCAAGACTCATTGTGTATCCATAAGTAGACACTCTTATCTCTTTGTCGCCATTGAATTATGAATCAGAGTGCCCAATGAGTTTGAATTCATCCACCTTAGAGTACTTGAGTCCAAAGTCTTGAGTCCATTTGAAGTACCTTAGAACTCTTTTAGCAGTAGACCGTTGTCCTTCACATGGTTTGTGAATGAACCTTGAAAGGATGCCAACAACATATGAAATATATGGTCTAGTGGTGGTAAGGTAGATAAGGATTCCTACAAGATATTGGTACTTGGTCACATCCTCAAATTATTTTCCTTCAATTAATGTGAGCTTCAACTTTTGTTCCATTGGAGTTAGAGAGGGTTGCATTTTGTCATGCAAAATCTGTTCAACAGTTCTCCAACATACTTCTTCTGGGAGATGAATATGTGTTAACACCCCAAAAGTGCTCACTAGCTCATTCCCTTATTCACATGACCCATTTGTCCACTTTTCCACCATTTGAGCCTCTAAAGCCATTAAAAGGTCACCAAAAAGACCATAATACACATTTTTTCCCATCAAAATATATATTTTTCCTCAAAAAACACAAAAAACCCTAAAAAATGGTCCAGAATTCCCAAAAATATTAAAAGGGAAAAAAATATTCAAAAAATGAAAAAAATGAAAAAAGAGGGAAAAAGGTACCTAAACCATGTTGGTTAATACCATTGGTTTCCTCAAAACCACAATGGTATTCCCCAACACCAAAAACTATAAAAAGGTGATAGGGGCTCCTCACTTTCCATCCATCCATCATCCTATCCTCATGTTGTCAAAATCTCTCTTGAGTTCTTGACCATTGTAGCAATCTTGGAGAAGAGACCATTGGAACCTGGAGCATCTCAACCTTGGAGTTGCTCAACACCACAAATCCTCACCACTTGAGGTATTATAATACAAAACATTCTTTCATTTCTTGTTCTTTCTATGAATCGTTTTAAGTTTATCGTTATATGCACATGCTAGTTTAGATTTAATTCATAATCGTTTTTACTTTCCATATTGAAACTACTATCACATTGTTGATAGGTGCCTATTGCACAAGCTTGGTTGAAAAACCAAGCAACAGTTTTTGGAGACTTCGTTGGCTTCGAATTCTTAGATCTTGGTTTTTTGCTTTAGATCTTAGTTTTTGTTAGTTTTAAATCATTTTAATTTACAGATCTGCCATACTAGGCAACAGATCCATTTTTGCTCTAGATCTTGGCCCTTTCTGTAGCCATTAATAGCCTAAAATTTCCATTTTCGGGTTCGTTTTTCAGCGTCCATTTTTCGACTTTCGCATCGCGGATTTTCGCTCGACAGTGGTGTGGCTCATCGCGGCCTTTTTCTGTGCGGCGCGGCACGGCTTCGCGACCATTTTCCGCACTGCACATCGCGGCTTCGTGGCCCATTTTCCGCGTTGCACATCGCGAATTCGCAGCCATTTTCCACGCTGCACATCGCGGCTTCGCGGCCATTTTCCGCGCTGCTTCGCGGCTCAAACCCGCAATGCACATCGCGGCTTTTGCCCTAAAACCCGCAATGCTGTTTTCCTGAATTCGGCTCATTTTTTTTTAGAAATTTTTTTGCTCATTTAGCCTATTTTCCAACATTATTTTTTCTGCATTATTACAGACACTGAATCATTTTCTATTTTATATATGCTCCATTAAAAAGTCTTTTTAAAAATTTTCAGTAATTGAAAGAAAGATTTTCAGCACTATTTTTAGATCATAGGTTTCACTGTTAATTTGCTCAATAGTTTGCACAAGCAATTTTTTAAGAAATCCATTTATTTCTTGAAATTTTTATGTTATTTGCTTTCCTTTAAAATTATTTCAAAAGTCCATCATTTTTTAATTGTTTTTAAAGCACTTACATTTCGAAAACGCCTTTATTTTTTGCAAACTAGAAACGTCTTATTTTTTCATTTGTAATCAATCGTCCAAGCGAGGCAAATCATTTTCAGTTAAATAATCACACGTGCACCCAATCTGCCACATTTTTAATTAACTGAGCCTTAAAATCTACCTTAACTCAACAAACTTTTTAACCCCACTTGGGGAGCACTTAAAAGAATCTGGTAGTTTGGTAGGATTGAGGGGATAGGTGTGCCAATAACACCCCTCAATTATTTACATCTGAGACATAGTGGTTGTCTTTTAGGGTCCCAAAAATTTCTTATAATTTTGACATAGTTATCAACCAATTTATCCGGAAGGCCTCTCCCTTAGGAGGGTTGAAGTAGCCAGACTGGTTCCAAAAGCCTGAGTGGAATACCGCAATCCATTCAGTAACCGAAGGATACCTTTCAAAGTTCTCGGTGTACACCCGTATGGGGGTACAATGGCGATAGAACCAAACTACAGATTCACCCAACCGAACATGTCATCAACGAGGTATCCTAGTTTCCATTCTTTAGGATTGTCTACCCGGTGTCCCTCTCGGTAGGGGGATATCTAGCCACTGATTCTACACTCTATATTGTCTGACTTGGATTTCATCACCTTGCAGAGGATATAGTTTGTCGACTCACAATACTTCTAGTTAGGTGTTTGCATGATACAATACCCACCTTTGGTCTAGTGAGCACCACTTTTTCTAGGAACTGTTTGACTTTTGGTATTCTGACCATTTTTTTTTTATCCCTCCACTCATTATAGCACAGCTGTTATAATAAATGCTTTTGAGGTTGGTTGTTGGCCTAAGAGCCATTATTTTTTCACTCCCCTCTTGCACTCATTGTTGCACTAGGGTTTCGAGTTTTTTACATCACCACCTTACACTGGAATTTTTATACATTTCTCACCATTGAGAATTTGAGACGATCCCGCCGTTTTCGGGGTGAACCCCCTCAGTTCGGTACTCTTGACTCTACACGTCATAGACGTAGAGCCTTATCCCTTGACTCGAAAAGTCATCGGCATAGAACACAGTCATCCGATTCTGACACGCCTCACTTCACATATGATTATGAGGCTGAATCCGAACACCCTACTGAAACATCATCAACCTACCCCATGGCTGGATCACAATACGACCCCCTTTTCACTAGTGCTATTGGAGATACATCGACAAACCCTACTACTACTGTGCCACCCATGGTAACAACAACCCCTTTAGGCATGCCTAATATAGGGGCCATTCCCCCTTTAGGCATGCCTAATATAGGGGCCATTCCCCCTTTAGGTATGCCCAACACAGAACCACCACCTATTATGGGTATGCCCAACATAGGGGTCACACCCCATCTCATTACCACAACCTAGATCCCAGGAATTCTTGGCACTATTCCTAACCCCTCTGCAACCCATGTTGCACTTGGGAGCACTGGCCCTTCCCACACTACATCGGTTGGAGGACACATACCTTCCATACCTAACATACCCTTAGGGGCCACTAGACCACTACATAATGCTACCATTAACATTTATGTCCCAGTCACTACGCCACACCCATCTTCTATTCTACCATACATGGCCAGTCTGAACTTACCAGACCTAGCCAGGTTAACCAATGATCCTATTAGACACAACCCCACGTGGCCACCTATGCCCACCAAGCTTCCCTCAGACATACCAAAGTTTGAAGGAAAAGCTGGGGAGGATCCCCAAAACCACATCATGTCTTTTCACCTATGGTGTTCCTCTAACTCCATAGTAGATGATTCCATTAGACTGAGACTCTTACAACGAACGTTCACTAGCTCTGTAGCCAAGTGGTACATTGAGCAACCACATGGGACCCACAATACATTTACGTCCCTTGCCTCCACTTTCCTCCAGTTTTTTCAGCTACCTGTACGCTATGATGCAGGAGTTGAAATACTGTTGTCTTGTAGACAAAACACAGTTACCCATATCACCGACCATATCCATGAGTGGTGTAAGCGCCGTAGCCTTTGCAAGATAAAACTGGATGACTGTATATTTTGGATTGGTTTCTCAAATCACTCCTACCCCTCATAGCCAAAGATGTAGCTTCCGAACGACCCCAGTCAGAAGAAGAAGCTATCTTAAAAGATCAGCAGTTCGACCTCATTTATGCCCTGTCAGGCTATCTCTACACCATCATACCAGATGCCCCACGAGGCGATTCTTCACGAGGTGACGCTCCGGGGGCATCACATGCCGCTGATGGTATTATCGGCCAAGTCACGGCACAAAATAAACCTTTTAGCATGGTGAGCACCATAAACACCTCAGACCTCTCTAGGGCTACATCCAATTCTGGAGCTACGACTTCATACACTCCAACGAATCAGACTGATCACACTCATGGACCCTCTTGTCCACCACATTGATACGGGAAAGCGCCATCAACCTATGTACCACCCACATACTATAACAAACAGACCACCCAGAACACAATTCACTTACCGGCCCAACCAATGTATTACCCCCATCAAGCTACACCAGCTAACCCAACACTTCCAATAGCTTAGGGTTACCAACAACCCCAGCAGGAAACTGGACCTATTCCAACCCCACCAGCTTGCTATCCACCGCAACCTGCTCCCGCACCTGTAGCACCCCAAAATCCTCCAACTACTCAAGGGCAAGTGTACACACAACACAATTAGCTCCAGCACCAAAACAACCAACGCAACCAGGGTGGACAACAAAACCGTGGAAGAGGACGTAACCGCAGAAACAACCAGCAACATAATCAAGGAGCACCACCACCTAATCCTACAAATAATAACAACGCTGCTCCCCCAACCAGAATCCTGATCGTCCTCCCAAACAGGCGAAAAACAATAACCTGAGAACAAACCATCCATGTTCTATATGTGGAGTCTATGGCCACTACACACACAATTGTCCCCATTTAGAGAAAGCACGTAAGCGTTGGGCTGACGATGCCCAACGCCAGGGCCACATTGGACAGCCAGCTCCACCTAATCAACTGCAACCCATGATATTGCAAAACCCATTGCCAAACCAGGGAGTAATAAATGCCCGCCCAATGGATCCCCCACAAGGATCTGCTGCACCTCAGTAGCAAATCACCTATGCCACAACTGATTACCAGCATATGGATTCAGGCACACACCATTTATTAATGATGTCATCCAGTGATATCAACCTCCAGACTCGCAGGAATCAGTACGGCCCACCCCGAGAAACCCCTCCCATTGACGCATCCACCCCCCTTCCATTAGATCAACCACTATGTATACCAAATATGCCATTGGACGGAGGACCTAAAATCCCTCGCATACCTTTGCGAGGGATTAACAACAATCCTAATGCTCGCGCAACATCCAATTATAACGTCGTGGAAGATTTAGCACAATCCCCCGCTGCTATGTCTACTTTAGAAGTATTGAAAACATGCCTTGCACAATGAAAACTACTATTATCCGCCATCGGAGGAGTAGAACCTAACGATACACATATGATGGCTTTTGACTTAGACCAAGCTGAACCTCGATTACCATCAAATTTGGCCTTCCAAGTATCCGTCAACATTCGGAATCTTGTTGTGCATCAATGCAACATCGATGAAGGAGCTTCAACCTGCGTTATGTCCACTCTTGTGTGGTAGAAACTTGGCTCCCCCACTTTACAACCATCCACCACAGCATTACGAGCTTATGACGGGCGCTTAGCTCAACCACAAGGCCTCTTAGCGAACGTACCCGTAGAACTAGGCGGCAAATTGGTTCTCATCGACATCGAAGTGATCAATGCCCAACTCAACTACAACCTCCTTCTTGGACGTAGCTATATGTACAAAATGAAAGCCGTCGCTTCATCTGTGTTCTGCCTCATGATGTTCCCACATGAAGGACGCGTTATCAAGATTGATCAACTCACATATTATTATCCTAACGCCCCCGCGGCCCCTCAAAATGTGCTACCAATGATTGAACAAACCGTTCAAACTGCACCGACATCATTTGTCTCGTCAATTGGTCCTGGAATCTACACCGAGTCACCTATGATTTCCACATTTCCATCGATCCCACCACCTTTACCGATAACAAAAACATCCAATTTGTGCACCCTGTCGCATAGCACACAACAGCCATTGTCACTGCCACAAACACCCATAGTGCCTACTCATATCGGAACAATGCCAATTCATACTATCCCATTCTTTTTCCCGTTTTCCGGAGTTGTCAGTTCGCCAGTGATGGCTACACTTAACCTTCCTGGTTTAACATTAGGATAACCTGTATGGTACTTACCTGCTCCAAGCCCCCTGCCGACTCCGACTGTCATTTTACAATCGGTACATCCCATCGCTACTACCAACCGCCCACCCCCTCCGGTCACTCATTTGCAAAAAAGACCACCGCCAATAGTGACTACGACATCAACATCTAGGAATGCCCCCCCTCCGTTCTGAAACACTGGGGGCAGAGGCCCACAAACTTATAATACTGGACCCATAACTCGCACCCCCCCAACAACCCCCAAGGTAGCAAAAAACCCCCCAACTATTCGGATTCCCCCTAAGTGCTCGTTGTGTGACGACGTAGGCCATGCCACTCATCAATGTCCACAATTACCTGCACTCCAAGAAAACATGAATATGTTGGAAAACGACTCCGGAATCCTAGTGGTAAGACTCGATCCACCTCCTCAAACTTGCGACAAAACGCTTCACACTAACCACCCTTGTGCGATATGCGGCATTTATGGCCATTATTCACATCACTTCCCTGATCTGCCAGATTATAGAGCATCCTTATACGAAATGAACAATGCCGACTTAGTGATATCTCCTCCCCTCATCGAGGAAATCTACCCTTCGAAGTCATCTTCTTCAGAAGAAATCAATACCATCTATATGATTTCAACCACATACAAACCCGAACCAGTTGATTTATGGTCTGACTACTTTCGTACTGATGAGCAAATTCTAGAAACACTCACTGCACCGGACTACCCTTGGGATGATATGCACCATTGATCATACTTCCTCCCTGAGGCATCTACATCCACCGCGGAAAACCAACTATCAGTCGAATAAAAGGATTTTTTACCAACTAAGGTTGATTGGTTCAAGGACCCCATCCCAGCACCAGATGCCTTCGAAGAGGGGAATATGTCCAACATCTCCCCTACCATACAAATCGACATTTCCACCACACCTGGAAAACCTGAGCTCATCTCGCTAGGTGCATCATGCACTCAAGCAGAAACTCAAGCCTACAAGAAACTCTTCCAAGAGTTTCATGATGTCTTTGCCTGGTCTTACACTGAGATGCTTGGCCTCGACCCTAACAATGTGGAACATCACATCGACACTTGGCCCAATATACCTCCTGTCCACCAGAAACAACACCCTATTCACCCATCTAAGCTCTTAGCTGTCAAGGCTGAAATTGAAAAGCTCCAAAAAGCAGGATTCATATATCCTATCGCCTATACCACTTGGGTTTCAAACCCAGTACCAGTTAACAAGAAAGTTGGCACCATCCACGTCTGTACTGACTTCCGAGACCTCAACCTCACTTGTCCCAAAGACAACTTCCCCACACCATTTATTGACCAACTAATCGATGAATGTGCGAGGCATGAGGTTCTTTCTTTTATGGACGGTTTCTCCGGATATAACCAAATCAAAATCCGTAAAGAAGATCAATACAAGACCTCTTTCACTACCCCATGGGGCACCTTCGCCTATTGTGTCATGCCTTTTGGTCTCAAGAATGCGGGAGCCACTTTCCAACGTGCCATGACTTATTGCTTCCAGGATCTACATAGAATCATAAAAGTTTATCTAGACGACCTCACCGCTCAATCTAAGAAACGATCTGACCATTTAGATGACCTTCGACAAGTTTTCTTGTGTTGTCGAAAATACAACATCCACTTGAACCCACTCAAGTGTGTCTTTTGCATTACAGTAGGATGCCTATTGGGGTTTGTCATTTCAGAGAAAGGCATCACTATAGACCCCTTGAAAGTCCAAGCAATTATAGACTTACCGTCACCCCGTACATTAAGACAACTTCAAATCCTTCAAGGGAGGTCCAACTTCCTCCGCCGCTTTGTCCCCGACTATGCCACGACGGTTCACAGTTTCCTTTGTCTACTACGCCTGCATACCCATTTCGTATGGGACCAACAAGCAGAATCAGCTTTCACCGACTTAAAGAGAGCACTCACGAATGCCCCGTTGATCTCTCCTCCAGATTTCACAAAAGATTTCATCCTCTATGTTTCGGCATCCAAATATGCCGTATCTGGAGTACTTGTCCAAGAAGATACTACTCGCCAAGAGCATGTCATCTACTATGTGAGCCAAACATTATCTGGCCCACCATTGCGCTACCCACACAAAGAGAATATGGCCCTTGCCGTCGTCTTTTCAGTCCAAAAATTGCGCCACTACATTCTCCTCAGCCATACCACAGTTA
Source organism: Larix kaempferi (assembly GCA_027924585.1). Taxonomy (NCBI): domain Eukaryota; kingdom Viridiplantae; phylum Streptophyta; class Pinopsida; order Pinales; family Pinaceae; genus Larix; species Larix kaempferi. Next base: position 9,153,588 of record BSBM01000066.1, on the reverse strand, counting down.
TTGCCAATTCAAACCCAATGGTCTATCTCTTGACACATCGCCTCCTTCAAGGCCGCGTCGCTAAATGGGTGATTATCCTACAAGAATACGACCTAACTTTTAAAACCCCAAAGAGCACCAAGGCCCTAACACTCGCTCAACTCATCACAGATCTCCCATCATCTTCATCATCACCCGCTATCCAAACGGACCTCATCGACGACCACATTTTCATCATTTCCTCTGACGACCCGTGGTATGGAGACATTTTAGTCTACCTCCGGACACAAAAATTTCGACCCAACATCAACCGTGACAGACGCCATTGTATACGACACCACACCCCCCACTATCTCCTATTAGGCGATGTACTTTATCGACGTGGCATCGATACCATCTTACAACGTTGCCTTTCTCATGAAGAGGCAAAACAAGTCCTTAATGACTGCCATAGCGGTGCTTGCGGAGGCCATTTCTCCGGTATGGCCACCACCCAAAAGATCATTCGCACAGGTTACTTTTGGCCCTCATTATTTACTGATTGCATCACCGTAGTCAAACATTGTCAAAACTGCCAACGTTTTTCCCCAAGGCAAGAACCCCAGGCCTGCCCCTGGGCTCGAGGCATCTCCAGATCTCCTCGATAATCCTACCAGCATATGGATAGTCATCAATCAGCAGGGGGATCTGCTCCCACTGCTCATACATATCCTGTGAAAAGAACCCGCAGATACCACCACCACCACGGGGCATCATCTGCCCCCACCGCACCATGCGCGACTCACTCACCAACCCGTCTCGAACCGGCACCCGTGGCCGCAAGGTCGGTACCCACTCAAAGAAGAAACAACACAGGAAGGAGGCATAACAGAGCTCTCCCCCGTCCCGACTGACCTTGTCCAGATCTCTCCGAACACTGGCCAAAAACATCTGAACCCACGCATAGTAGGTCCCTCTCAGCATAGAATCCACCATCATCGTTTATCCCCCAGACAAACGATGTGGCGCCGCGGCACCCAACACTCGCAGAACACAAGCCCCAACAGCCCACATATCCCACTCCCGCAAAGACCTCAGGCTCAATGCGCTGTTCTGCACAATAGCCCCCGGCACACAGAATCTCTCCAAGAGATCCTCAATATCTAAACCTGTTGGGATCCTTGGCAGAAGATCCCCTACCTCCCCTAAGCAAGGCAACCCAGTAATAAAGTAAACATCAAAGAGGGTGATCTCTAACCTCTCACCCCCCCACCATCAAAGCACCCTCTGCCGAAACCCAGAGACCCACCAATTTGTTTTACAGCGGTCCGATTGAACACATCGGTGGAATCTGAGCAAACTTCAGGAGTCTGCTCACAGCCAAAGTCTGTTGGACACCCTGATCGGTCTGAATCCGCATCGTCAGGTCCTCCTCCATCTCCCACTCCCGCCATGATACCAGCGGTCTCCTCAACATCCTGCCAAAAAACAAAGAAAACTTTTTAGAAACAGAAATTTTTTTCCAAAAAATTGCATCACGGCTTTCAGGCCTTTAGCCGCAATGATCATCGCGGCTTTTCCATCAAAAGTCGCGATGATCATCGCGGGTATTAGCCACGAACCCGCGATGAACATCGCGGGTATCGGCCCCACAGTCACAATGAACATCGCGACTATCAGCACGATAGTCGCGATGAACATCACGACTGTCGGCCCCAAACCCATGATGAACATCACGGGTTTCGAGCCGAAACCCGTGATGTTCATCGTGGAAAAGGACGCGAAACCCGTGATATTCCATGTTGGAAGGCCAACGTGGAATTTCGCGGCCTTCGGGGGCCCGCCGCTAACCAAAAAAGACATAATTGAAAAGGCTAAGGCGAATAGGGTTACCTAAAACTCGCGGAATCGAAAACTAACGGTCGAATCTCCCAGAAATCAAGAAAGAGCTCTGACCTAACTCAATTGCTCTGCCAAACTCGCATGTAACAATGACACGTCGTATTGGACCCACACCCTATTTATAAAGATTTGACCATTTTTCCAACAACCATTATGGTATCATACAACGTCCGTTTTTCAAACCATTCGTACCGTTGGAACCAGCATAGCAAGAACTTCATGATAGTCCATTCCTTTTCCCGATTCCACCAGATCCATTTTTTAGGCATTTTTTCATGCCCCTCATCTCCTCGATTTGCGTGTCACATCGATCGTCGTCCATTTTTTACGAGTCTTATATCGTCGTATTCAGTTTTCCGCGCTCGTGATGATGCTTGAGATCATTTCTCGCTCTCACCTCCAGATTTTTCGAGCATTTTTCCCATGCCCCTCGTCGCCTCGACTTGCGTGCCACATCGACCGTCGTCTATTTTTGACCATTCTTATATCACCAGATTCAGTTTTCCGCGCTCGTGATGATGCTTGAGATCATTTCTCGCTCTCACCTCCAGATTTTTTGGGCATTTTTCCCATGCCCCCTCGTCGCCTCGACTTGCGTGCCACATCGATCGTCGTCCATTTTTTATGAGTCTTATATCACCGAATTCAGTTTCCGTACTCATGATGACGCTTGAGATCATTTCTCGCTCTCACGCCCAGATTTTTCGGGCATCTTTTACATACCCCCTCGTTGCCTCGGTTTGTGTGCCACATCGGCCTTTGTCCGTTTCTGACAAATCTTATACCGCCAGAATCTGTTTTCCGTGCTTGTGATGATGCTTGAGATCATTTATCGCTCTCACCCCTATTTTAGGGCATTTTTTCAAAATGCCACTCATCACCTCGATTTGCGTGCCACATTGGTTGTTGCCCATTTTTGACAATCTTTATGTCACCGGATTCAGTTTTCCGCACTCATGACGACGCTCAAGAACATTTCTCGCTCTCATCAATACCTTTTTGTTCGGTATAGTTTTACCCCTTTTTCGGGCCGAGCAATTCCTTTTACAAAAAAGGCACTTAGGGAGTTTCTGTTAAGCTCTTTTCTGACTCCTAAAACAATGAAAAGATCGCCGAGCAACCTTGCTTCCTTTCATGCTCGCTAAACGTGTTTGAAAAGGCATCTACCTGGTATAAGTTTACCCCTTTTTCGGACCTTGTAGACTAATTACGAAAAATGAATACTCTAGTCACATCGGCTATAAGAGTTCCCCATTTGCATCATTTTATGCTTTTTCGGGCCTTGGAGACTAACTTACGAAAAAAACACCAATGGAGTCCACTTACCGCTTTCAGACTCTCTAAACATGAAAGCGACCACGAGCAATCACCATCCTGGGCTTGTATAAATCCACAGGATGGTACTCCACCACCACTGCAGAGTCTTCTTATCGTTTTCAGAGTCCTTAAAAATGAAAGCACTCATGAGCACGAACAGTCACTGGGCTCACAAAATCCACAGGACAGTACCATTTCAGAGCACACTTTCATCCCTTCTTGGAGCTCATTAAAACTACGAAGAAGGACCCAATGGTGCTTCTCGGTGCCACAACAAATCATGTCTACTCATATGGTAGCTTCCCCATTTTGGTCGCCTTTGTTAAGAGTATTCTACAGTATGTCACCCTGAGAGTCCCTCTACAACATCCATCAGCTTGTCCCCCTAGAGTCACTACATACCCTACAGTCCTTAAAACTATGATCCCCACACCTACAAGTCAGTTTCCTACGCTGCCAGGTCAACCATGTCATCATACTCTGAACAAAGGAAGTTTGAGTCCACCCACTCTACGACCCCAGTTATTTCTCATCCCCACAGTATGTCAGTCCTACCATCAGTACTACCACCTTTCAGTTGTACACCTCGCGCTCCTATCAAGGAAACATCATTGCCTTGATAGTTTCCGATCTCCCTCTGTCGACGCCAACCAAATTTATTCCAAAGGATAGACCTAGAGGTCCCTGTTCCTTGGACTCATCACCATTTATGATGAGTGCCTACGAATCATTTCAAGAAGAGTCCTTAGTGCCTCTCCAAATGGTTGTTTCTCACATGCTCGACTTCAACACGTTGATCTCATCGTTGAGACTCGCATAGGGTATTGGTCGTTTTAGTTATTTGTTGAAGACCCCGGATACCACCTGACTCTTCCACATTTGAGAATCTACTTATGGAAACAACTAGTTACATTTTCCTATAGATATCCAGGTTGCGCATGGCGACAGTATTCAAATGTACCCCAGTTTTATACTCCCTTGAGTATACAGTTACATATACTCCTCAGAGTTGACTCACAGTTGTTGAGTCCCTACAGATGTCGGATACCTTCAGTTTCAGCAATTCATCAACCCTTCTAAAACCTTATTCGGAACAGTTGTTGCATTTCCAGTGTATCAGTTATTGAGATCAGTCATGTTGTGATCATGAGTACATCCCAAAATAGTGTCCCCTTTGGACCATTATGATGTACCAGCAGATTTTTTTATGTATTATCCAGGTCCCCCTTCTTGGGACTACTTGTTATGTATATGTCTTGATATGAGCATGGGTATGCCCGCCTCATCCATTATCAGAGATTATTCCTCATTCATATTGAGGCCATGTAATATTTTTTCAGTTTTTGCAGCTTCCAAGGGGCCATTGATCCAGTCTCCAATCGGTCTCTTCGCTACTCCAAACCCCAGGAAAAACACAAAAGAACTATGATGTCTATCGGCCATACAATGAGCTCCTGCCCTCACACATCAGGGGGCAATCTGTTAACACCCAAAAAGTGCTCACTAGCTCATTCCCTTATTCACATGACCCATTTGTCCACTTTTCCACCATTTGAGCCTCTAAAGCCATCAAAAGGTCACCAAAAAGACCATAATACACCTTTTTTTCCCATCAAAATATACATTTTTCCTCAAAAAACACAAAAAACCCTCAAAAAGGGTCCAAAATTCCCAAAAATATTAAAAGGGAATAAAAATATTAAAAATATTCAAAAAAGGAAAAAAGAGGGAAAAAGGTACCTAAACCATGTTGGTCAATACCATTGGTTTCCTCAAAACCACAATGGTATTCTCCATCACCAAAAACTATAAAAAGGTGATAGGGGATCCTCACTTTCCATCCATCCATCATCCTATCCTCATGCTGTCAAAATCTCTCTTGAGTTCTTGACCATTGTAGCAATCTTGGAGAAGAGACCATTGGAGCCTGGAGCATGTCAACCTTGGAGCTGCTCAACACCACAAATCCTCACCACTTGAGGTATTATAATACAAAACATTCTTTCATTTCTTGTTCTTTCTATGAATCGTTTTAAGTTTATCGTTATATGCACATGCTAGTTTAGATTTAATTCATAATCATTTTTACTTTCCATATTGAAACTGCTATCACATTGTTGATAGGTGCCCATTGCACAAGCTTGGTTGTAAAACCAAGCAACAATATGTACTTAGGATGTTGAGTGACTTCAATTCCCAAGTAGTAGTGAATGTATCTCATATCTGTCATTTCAAATCCCTTCTTCAAATATTTATTTATGGATGCAATATAAATTTCATTGTTCCCTGTCATCAAAAGGTCATCTACATACACCACAAGAAACACAATAGATCTTCCAACTTCCTTTACAAACAATGTTTTTTCATCAAGATTATAGTGTTTGAAATTTAACTTTAGAATATGCTCAATTAGATTTTCACACCACGCTTGAGGTGTTTGTTTCAGGTCATACAAGGACTTGACGAGTTTGCATACCTTGTGTTCTTGTCCCTTCACAACAAAGCCTTCTGGCTGAGACATGAAGACATTCTCTTTCAAGTCTCCATTCAAGAAAGATGTTGTTACATCCATCTGGTGGACTTTCCACCCATTTTTTGTAGCCAAAGAGAGTAAGGTGTGGATGGTATCCCATTTTGTTGTGGGGGAGAACGTCTCTTCATAGTCAATTCCTTCCTTTTGTGCATAGCCTTTCTCCATGAGCCTTTCTTTGTGATTTCCAAGTGATGATTTGTATTTGTTCTTATATGCCCACTTGCAGCCAATTAGTTTGGCTATGACTAGAGGGTCAACCAACTTCCAGGTTCCATTCTTCATGAGTGCATCATACTCATTCTGCATGGATTCTTTCCACTCATCACGAGTAGTATCCTCTTCAAAGGAATTTGGTTCAAAGTTAGTAGATAAATTCAATTTACAATCAAATGAGACATCCATGTCATCACCTAAGTTATCTGCTTCTCCTCCATCTTCTTGTCTGATTGAACTTCTTGTTCCCGTTTTTCCAAATTCATCTGAATGGACACTTTCAAGTGTCTTTGTGGCCCATTTAGGAAATTTCCATGATGGTCCAAGTTGATTAGTTTGTGGTGCTTCATTTTATTCAATATTTAGTCTTCCAATCCTCTCAATCACATCATCTAGTTGAGCTTCCTATTCAGGAGAAGTGGCAAGAAATTCTTTTTCATGATTTTCTTCATTAGGGGGTGTTGGTGCTTCAAAAGGAAATTCCATAGATTTATCCAAGATAGGGATCCCCCCTTCAAGATGTGGAATTTCATTATCAACTTCATAATATGTATTTAGATGGGAAAATTTATCCAGATGATCAAGTTGTCTATCAATAGACTCGTCATTTTTATTAGTTTAAAAAAAAATGACATCTCTGGAAACAAAAAACTTCTTGTTTACCTCATCATAAAGATGATATGTCTTGGAGGTGTCTGAATACCCTAAGAAAATACATTTTCGACTTTGAGCACCAAGCTTGTCTATTTGATCCTTTGGTATTAAGGCATAGAAGGTGGAGCCAAAAACCCTGAGATGCCTCACCAAAGGAAGATGGCCATACCACATTTCATGTGGAGTCTTGCCTTCAAGAGCATGAGATGGAATTCTATTTCTCAAATAGCTTGCACACAACACTACATCACCCCAAAAGTACATTAGTCTTACATTCTTGAAAAAACATTGAGCATACCATATTCATTATGGTTCTATTCATCCTTTTTGACACACTGTTTTGTTGAGGGTTATAAGGAACTGAAGTTTGATGTGCAATCCCATGTTGATGAAGATATTATTCAAAAACATTATAAGTGTATTCTTTTCCATTATTATTACGAAGTGTGCCAATATGAGATTGTGCTTGATTTTCTATCCATGCATGAAAATGATTGAATGTTTGAAATGCTTCAAATTTTGTCTTTAACATGTATACTTAACATTCTGGTGTAGTTATCAACAAAGGTCATGAGGTATCTATTACCATTTGTAGAAGGAATAGGCATGGGGCCACATAAGTCAGAGTGAACCAGCTCTAACTTTCTACATGCTATGAATTTTGACTCTTGGAATGGTTGCTTACTATGTTTTCCTAGTATGCATGCATCACATTTGTTACTTTGACATTTATTATCATTCTTTCTCAACAAACGAATACTGTTATAATTTAGATGACCATATATAGCATGCCATAACAAATTGGATGACATATTACCTTCTCCATGCTAAGAGAGGTAGGCAAAGTTCTAAACTCTTGCAAATGAGCCCTTCAAATTCAACAACTTTCCATCTTCATACCCGGTCATGATGACCTTGTTGTCAGAGGAATTCCTTATCTCTACGATTCCATCGAACATGTGGATGGAATGGCCTTGTTGTTGAACTAAACTAAGGACAGCATGCTTCTCTGCAACTCTAGAATATAAAGAACATTCTTCAACACAAAGTCAGGGAATCTAGGCAACTTGAGCCCGACAGAACCAATTCCCTTTGGTTTGAGGATAGATTTGTCTGTAAAATACACTATGTGATCTACAATGTCATTCAGTTCTTCAAAAAATTCTTTTCTAAAGGTCATGTGGGATGTTGCACCGGTATCAAGCATCCAACAATCTTTGTAAGATGAAAAAAATGTTATTTCATTTAATCCAAGGTTATAATGTGCAACAATATAATGAACAGATTCAAGAGATTTACCAGCCTCTTAGCTCTTATTTTTGTCTTCTTTATTATGGTTATGACATTCTTTAATGAATTCCTAAGTGGCCCAACACTGATATGCTTCATGTCCATTTTTCCCACAATGCTTGCACTTAAAATATGGTCTTTTGCTTGAGTTGTTTCTACCCCCCCTGCCTCTGAGATTTCTTCTTCCTCATCCTCTTCTATTGTTCTCTCCCTTGGACTAGTTATGAGCAAGGCAAGGGGTATTCACTGATCCAATTGTAGATGCAAAAGAATGCATCTTGTACAAATTTCAACTCTATCACCAGTCCTCATGCAGAAGGTTGCATCTCCAACTTGATTAGGGTTTCAAAGAGACATATTCAAAAAACAACAACACAACAAAGGAATCCCACAACTCAATTCATTGTACAGTCTTTTGACTGGTTCTCACCACCAAGGGAGCTTTCACCAAGATGCACAGCTCTACAATTTACTTAGATTTAGTAGCAAGAAAGAGTAGAGGACCCACATAGAATGCGTGGTTTTCACGTCTCAAGTAAGAGGTCACAACTCTACACACCCTAAGAGAGAGTATGCACAACTCTAAAAAATGCATCACCTCCAGATTGAGTGATACACACAGTAGTTTGAATCTTCACGATCTTTGAGATATTGGAGAAGAGTTTATATGCACAAAATTTTTCTACAACTTCTTCTCCATGAGCTCGACCTTCTCTTCAAAATGTATTGTAGTAGCTTCAAGGAGAGGTTGCAGTAATCATAGTAAGTACCATCCACCATTCACCATGAGCTACAACATCCTCACCATTCCACGCAGCTACAAGATTCACCACTGGAGAGGGCATGCAACTCCACTTCAAAGAAGGTCACAGCTCGCAGAGCTTGAACAATTCAATGCAATATTCATACTTGGAGAGGTTGTAGTCTTCATACTTGGATAGGTCACAACTCTAAGTTCATACTCCATTTGAGTCTTCTACCAGAGATGAGTCACTCTTCCTTTTGTATTGCAGGTCACTTTCTTTGGTAGCATGGTGGAGTGGAAAAAATATGATGAATAACACTTGGAGAGCGATCTATCGCAAAATTTATCATGGTGACAAGAGAGAGCTAGGGTTCACGGTGCACAATACTTATCCAGTGGGCTCACTCTACATCAATAGGCTGATGTCAAGATGAGAATCCAGACCACAAGAGCACCATGATATAACTCATAAATTAGGTTTTCAGAGAGAAACACACTCTTGGAGAGGAACAATAGATTTCTGGAAGAGAGCAAGACTAAGGAGGGCACAGAGGGAAGAGAGGAAATGCTATTGCAACAATTAAGTGCCAGGGATAACAAGCAGGAGGACATAGAGATACTGTCACGGTCCCTCCCATCTATCCAATTTGAGGAAGGGAACACGATTGCAATTTTGGGCTTTCACATAATTTTATCCCAAGTCATTAGCTTCATACAATTAAAATTCATGTGTGCAGATGTAAATTCAACAAACATGCACAACGGAAATAAAACTCATCCATACACACATTTCATATGCATACAGCATATCAACACAGTCATCAATTTAAACATTGCAGAAGTAAATGCATAGACAGATAAACACTTATCTTTATGGTGAAATGGCCCCAAACAACTAGCTATGTCACTGCAACGTTCCACCCAACCATAGGCCAGTTGTATTCATCAATTCTCTCAACACAACTGCCACCCCCAAGCTGGGCATGATTCTTACAAGGAAAAGGGAACATTCCATCTCATGCATAGCCAAAGCAATAGAAACCCATCTCAACCCCAACCTTATTTTACACACAGCAACTCAAAGTGGGCATGGATACCCATTTTCAACAATGGGATTTACAAATAAGATGGCCATGGACTTTCCCAAATCGTGGGCACACCAAAAACGGACTGTGAAAAGGAAAATCATCCACAGGGGACCAATCCGATTTTCCATGGGTATCTTAGGCATCTAAATGGCCAAAATGTCCCCATTGGAACCCCAATTCAAGCTCCCATACTTCCATCCACTCTGCAACACAAAAACTCCTTGTTTCCCAGCTAGAAAAATCAGGAAAAACCACAAAAACGTGGAGAGAAAATGCCCAGGCAGCCCAAAAACGTGAGAGAGGCAAAACTGCTTGATGGGTTATGGCTTAGGAGGCAAATTCATGGCTCTTTCCTTGCCAAGGAAGCCAAACACGTTTTTCCATGCAAGGTGGTTTCCCATACTCGAATTTTTGGACAACCATACCTCTCATTCCCCAAGGCATTAACTACCTCAACCAACTTTTGGGAGAAATGAATGATTGGGTACCAAAGTCAACATGGGTAGTTGAGGGTTTGATGGGTTCTCTCATTGACACTTGGCTTGAATTGATTGGCTCAAGGGTTTGAATGCTTTCCCTCCCAATTCCTTGTAAAATCATGCCCCCATCTCTTGTTGCATTGCATAGCTAGTTGTGGGTATTTTATTAAAATGCATATTTACAATTCCAATGTGCCTGGCTAGCACGTAAACCATATGCATGAATAAATCGATGGCGGGGCCTTGGCCTTGAGCTCCTCACCACGATTTTATAGCAATATTACATCATTTACATTTTAATGCAATGGGGTCAAAATCGAGATATTACAAATACAGACGGGCAGGCATACACAACAAGAGTTATGGCATCCAAGCTTTGATACCAATGTCAAAGGAAATAACTCTCATATTGATTTTATTCATGAGTTAAAACCTTTATTTATACATTGGGAAAATGTCTCTTGGACTTCGGATTCCAAGAAGGAAAATTTTTAGGGGCGAAATTTTGCCAATTGGCTATTTTTTGGGCCTTTTTTCAAAAAATAAATTCGCTATTTGGTTATTTTTAAGCTCTAATATCACCTATATTTACATAAAATATGTTTTTTTATCATAATATCCGCCAAAATTTACAATTTTCAGTAGTAAATTGTATGTTTCATATTTAATATTCGCCTACCAATCTATATTTATGTTTTTTTTCAATCCAAAATAATCGCCTAGAATACTACACTTAAGCATACTTTTATAATCCTTAAAAATTATCCTGATTCCAAGAGATACGTTGGAGTCCAAATGGCTCTTTAGCTTCCCATTATTAAATTGACTATATTTACAATATTTTCAATTTGGACCATAATCCTGAGGATTAGGTCTCAAAGATGTGCTTCCTCCCATGCCATTTTCCTCCCTTCATTCTCCACATGCATCCTCCCGAGCCTTTTTCCTCCCTTTGTCACAGTGTTTGCTTGTTGGATTTTCAAGGACATCATTAAGAGTGAAATTTTAGGGGCATTCTACTATCTGGTTATGCCTTTTGGACAAGGAAAGCATGAAATGATGCACAATATAATACTTTCTTAATGTCATATCCAAATATATTGAGGTGGTGAACTGGTCAAGGATATGCACATGTCGAGGTTGCACATTGATCAAGAACTTGTACATGTCAAACATTGTAAAAATATAGCTAGTCCATCATCTACCACGACAACTTCTCATAGTGTATGAACATGATTTTCAAACTCATCATACACATTTCATATTTTTTGTGGCTTGGCAATTACATAGAAAACATCCTCTTCTAACCCATTACATAGAAACATAAAAACATATTCATCATGATTACATAGAAACATATTTATTTTGAAATTTGCTTTCAGAGCATATCAAACATGAATGCCATTCTTTTAAATTTTCTTCAGGAACATATCAAACATGAATGTCATTCTTCAATAATTTTAAAAGAATCTTTGTAGATATTAAATCATTGAGTCCTTGATACAAATTTGATGTACAAACATAAACCAAAAATATATATGTGTGATAATAAGCGTACTAGTTGAACTACTAACACAATTATATGTGATAATAAGCGTACTATTTGAACTACTAACACAATTCAGGAAAGTAGTTTGAGTATTTACAATTTAATTACATATATCTTATAATTCCTTCCAAACATATTTCAAGAAGGTCGGGTTAGAATTCTATAGGCTTATGGACCACCATGCTGAATGGGGGGGAACAAATTCTGAAAAATGTATAAAAGACTGGTTCAGTAAATCTGAAAAGCTTCAGGACCTTCCCCTTTTTGTGATCTGGGGCATATGTAAAGCAAGAAATTTAGTAGTTTTTGAAGATTCTATTCCTTCTATTATTGTTGTTAGTGCTATAATCATATGTTTCTTTCTTGATTTTTATAAAGAGCCTACTTACAGAGTTGAAAGGTCTCACTCTATGCCTTTATTTGGTGAGTCCATTGCTACATGTTTCTTTGATGGGGCATCTACTTGTGGTCTATGTGGTGTTGGGGGGTTTCTCATGCTCAATGATAACCACCACCTTTGGATGGTATGTAGTACAGGGACTAATACACAATCCAAATTATTATCTTGTTGGGGGATTTTGTGGTTTGCAAATTTAAAAGCTATCAACCATCTTCAAGTGGCAGGTGACTCTAGAATCATTATCGATTGGATTGATGGAACTTCCAAGATACAGGTGTTACAACTTGATAAGTGGTGCAGTAGAGTTATATAAATCAAATATCTTTTCACTTAGATCTCCTTTAAGCACATTTACAAGTAGTTTAATCACATTGTAGATGGTCTTTCAAAGCAAGTTGTCGGTCCATTGGACGAGGTTCTCCATTTTGATGAATACATTGAAAATCATTTGGCGGCTACTAGAACTGAAAGCTTTTTCTAGGATATCTTAGCCCCGTCGGCTCTTATATATGTTGAGACATATTTTTGTTTGGTTTTCTTCGAATTTGGAATATGTAATCCCAGTTCAGGATGAACTGATATGTCACCTATCATCTTGTAGATCAACTTCTTGATCTGATTTTGTGTACTGTTATATTGGCAGTATGGCTGGACATAACAATATGAAAGTTTGGATGTAACTTTGATTTATCATTTTTTATGAATAACAAGTTATAGTTTTTTCTTATTGAAAAAATAATTCTTTATTGAATATTGTTTATCGAAAAAATAATTTATAAAACCCTAAAAGTATGCCATATGTCTCTAAATATTTCCCACTACCTATATCCTGGTCGCCATATGTCACTAAACATTTTAGCCCGGTCATCATACCATTGATGTAAAAGTTGTAGGTTGATTTAATGGTAAGTTTTGATAAATGGCTCAATATTCCTTGATTCAAACTTCTTTATTATTCATACCAACACTCATTGTTCACTCATTGTCAGCATTGATTGATAATACAAAATTGATGCAAATTTTTGGGTAGAATATCAATTCCAAATTTTCATTAACAAAATATGAATTTGGAGAATATTGATATAAATAATATAAAACCAATACTAACTAATAACTATTTATGTAAAACCCATTAACAACACAAGAGCAACATGATTACATTCAAAGCAAAGTCTATCAATAGTAATACATGCTAAGGGAAATTATGCAAAACATCAGGTGTGGCTCATATTCCATCTATTTATATCTCATAAATCATAATATAGTATTGAACACGTGTTAGGAATATGAAGAGATAGATAGGGAAGATATGATGATATGTTGTGAAGGTTGATGTTTTCTTGTAACAATCCATTGAGTTGTCCATCCACATCATTCTAATGCAAATGCCTCAACATCATATACGTCACACTTATGTTAGGATATTTAGACACTTAGGAGTTAGTTAAGATCAACTTGTGTAATATATCCGTTAGGGATAGTGTATTTCTTTAGTATGCATTAGTATGCATTTGTAAATACTTAATCCGACGGTAACGATATGTTTCCGACATAGAGTGATCCGATGGCTCAACTTCTCTTAGATCAAACCTAACCTTGATCCGTGGCTTAACACCTGATTGGTCCATGATCTCTATTTAAAGAGCATGGGGGGTCATTGTTTAGTTGATCGATTATGAGAAGCTCATTTGTAACTTTCTTTCTTTGCATAATAAATTGTCCTATAGAAGCTATTTGGCCGGGGTCGTGGAGTGTTTCCCTCAAGAGGGTTTAAACCACGTCAAAACATCGGTGTGTTGATCTGTGATCTGTTTGTGTGAAGTGGTTGCTCTTGGTGTTCGGTCTTTTGGTAGTACCCTATGTACCCGAGCATGGTATCAGAGCTTTTATGAAGTGCCGCTTCTGGTTATGATCTAGATCTTGAACTGCTATTGCCGAAACTCGAAAGGGTTTCTAGTTCTGGTATTTCTGTGCATTTCTGGGATGTGGGAGGTGTTCCATTGCATCTGGAGCGTCATTTCCATTGGGAAATATTTTTTGTTTGATCGAAAACGGTTCCCGGTTGCTCCAGAAACGCGTATTTTATCAGATCTGAAGGTATAATGTTACAGTGACGCATTTTTTTATTTCATTTTTTGAATCTCATATTTCATTTTTTTTTACTGTTAGATTTTTTTTTGTTCGGATTGTTGCTTTCCCATCTGCGTATGCTCTTTGCCGTGCACCTTGAGCGATCTCGGCAAATCGGAAACAGAAAGGGAAAGGGTTTTTCTCGGCTGTGTATGCTCTTTGCCGTGCACCTTGCGCGATCTCAACAAATCAGAAACAGAGAGAAAACATAGACCTTCCAGACAAGCTAACAAGATCTAACTCCACAAGTGTGGAAAAGTTTTTTTTGTTTCGATTTGTGGTTTGTTTTGCAGGAAAAAGGGCAAGCACGCAAACCGAGCAAGAAGAGTAAAAAATAAAAAAATAAACCCCCTTCCTCATTCCCATATTTTACATACCTTTTAATCTATCTCACTTGGTTCAAAGTTGCTTTATTCCTTAATAGGTCTTGAGTTCAAGTCTTAGGAAGTTACTTTTAAAAGAAAAAGTGCATGCAATTTCTAATTTCAAGTTACTTTATTGTAAAAGTGCATCTCACTTAAATAATAAAAAATAAAAATACAAGTGAGTCACTTAAGTTTTTTTTTTATTGTTGCATTATTTAAAAGTAATATCATTGTAAAAGTGAAATCACTTATTTTACAAAAATGGTTCACTTAAAGCAACTTTATTGTAAAGTGATTGTCAAAAGGTTCATCTTGGGAAGATGGGGGTTCTTTTTTTTTGTTGGACATTCTCTAGCTGCCACATCACTATTGGAGACATCTTCAACAGTTTCTTTGTTCAAGCATAACTTCATCATACAAAGTCCGTTTTCAGTGCCGTTTTTTTTGAAACCGCCTATTTTTTCGAGATCTTCACATCCATACTATTGGTTTCTACTTTTACAGCCATTAATTTACAAATATGGCCGCCCTTTGTGATATTCTACTTAACAGTTCCAACTATTTCTCATGGAAATATCGTATGGAGGATGTTCTACGAAGTAGGGGACTTTTCAGAATTACAACAGGGAAAGAAAAAGAACCCACTGATGATGATAAGAAAATAAAATGGGCAAATAGATGTGACGAAACTCGTGGATTGATTGGGATGTCAATCTCTACTGATTTGCGATTCCACATATCTGGAATTGATGAACCTAATGCTGCTTGGGACAAGTTGGAATCTGTGTTTGGTAAACACAATGAAATTCGAGGTCACCAACTCGAAAATGAGTTGATTTCTTTAAATCCAAGTGACTTTTCATGCGTTCAAGATTATTTATCTAAGTACAAAACTCTTAAACTCTTATGTGCAGAATGTAAGATTGAGAGGGAAGACAAACAATGCATTTATCATATTCTTTCCAAACTTTGACCTGCATATTCTGTTTTTGTATCTACATTTTACTCCATGAAAGCGTCCTTGAATGCAGCTAGCTATCAAGAGCCTAGTCTTGAATCCTTTTGTGATTCCTTGATTAGAGAACAAGATAAACTCATTCATCTTGGAATAATCAACAATGCAAATACATCTAGGAAAGCCTTATTGTCCCAACAGAAAGAAAAGTCCAAGCCTCCCAAGAAACAAAATTTTCGCAATAATAAGTCAAACAAGGGTCCAAAACCCTCTCAGTCGGCTTCTTCTTTAAAAAATGACAAAGGATCCAGGCCAAAAGGCAAGAAGACTGAGCGTCATTGCAACTATTGCGGGAAAGATAATCATGATGAATCTAAGTGTTTCAAGAAGATGGCAGCCTTGGAAGCAGCAATGAAGAAGCACCACATCAGCCTAGATTCGCCTTCAGAATTTGCCTCTCATGGACATGCACTTTGTGCTTCTGGTTATTCTTATAATGCATCTTCTTCTTCTACTTCAAATGAATGGCTCATTGATTCTGGAGTATCTTATCATATGGCTAAGGATCAAGCCATCTTTTCTACTATGCATGAATGTAACACCAAACAAATATTTGTTGGTGATGATAGATCTATAAGTGTTGTAGGAGCTGGAACAGTTCCAGTAGATAATGGTCATTTTAGTGATGTACTATGTGTTCCAAGAATTTCCTGCAATTTGTTATCAGTCTATCAGATCACTCATTCTGGTGAAGGTAAAACTGTGATCTTTACACCTCACCAAGTTGTAATCAAGGATTTTAAAGATCCTCAACAGGTCTTAGCTACCGGAATTGTTGATGATATTACCAGGTTGTACAAGTTTAACAACTTTGGGTCATCACCTTTCCCTTCAGTTTTTGTTGCTCATAGTGATAACTTGAGCAAACTTTGGCATGAGCGATTTGGTCACTTAAATTATCGCTCATTGCAACAAATATGTAAAGAAAATATGGTGACAGGTCTTCTGATGGTATCTTGCAAGGATGGTGTTTGCTTCAGTTGTGTACTCGGAAAACATCATCGGGACAGTTTTGACAAACGTGCCTCTTGGCACGCCTCGGTTCCCTTGGAGCTTGTGCATAGTGACTTGTGTGGTCCTCTTCCATCTGCTTCCTTTTCTGGTTTCAAGTATTTCTTAACTTTCATTGATGATTACACCAGACACACTTGGGTTTATTTCCTAAAACTTAAGAGCGAAGTATTTAACATGTTCTTGGCCTACAAGGTCCTTGTTGAAAAACAATCTGGTCATCAAATTAATAAGTTAAGATCTGACAATGGAGGAGAATATGTTAACAAACAGTTCACTACTTTCTGCACTGAACAAGGCATCCAACAACAGCACACTGTTCCATATACACCACAACAAAATGGTGTAGCTGAGCGGAAGAACCGCACTTTAAAAGAAATGGCTAATTGTATGATCCAATCTAAGGGACTAAGTCTTCAATTTTGGGCTGAAGCCATTAAATGTGCAAATTACATAGTTAATCGCACCCCCACAAAAGCATTACAAGGTATAACACCGGAAGAAGCATGGAGTAAAATTAAACCTGATGTAAGTCACTTTCGTGTGTTTGGTAGTGAAGCATGGGCTCACATTCCGGATGAAAAACGGAAAGCATTGCAGCCTAAAAGTGAAAAGTGCATATTTGTTGGATATTCTGAAGATGTAAAAGGTTATAGACTTCTTCAACCACATTCTCATGCTATAATCATTAGAAGAGATGTTAAACTTGATGAAAATCTCTTGGCCTGCGAGCCTAACTCGACGATTGTGCCATCTTTGGCCTGCGAGCCTAATTCGGCATTTGTGCCTTCTTCTTCTTCTTCCAACTTCCTTGATAGGTTTCCAACTCCAGTTTCTGATGATGACAATGAGGATGAAAATCCACCTCCGCCTGCTCATGTTCCTCCAGTTGCACCAGCACAAGTGCTTCCTCGATGGGTCCGTTCAACATGTGAAGCAGCTGGTGATCTTTCCGGTGATCCTAGAGATCAGCGTCGAACACGTTCTCAGTTTCAGCGAGCCTCTTCTCTTTTGGCTCAAGTTTCCGAGAATCATGATCTAGAAACTTTTGCAGAAGCTTCAGGGAATCCATATTGGGATGCAGCCATGGATGACGAATATCATTCCTTAATGGCGAACGATACTTGGGATCTTGTACCTCTTCCAAAAGGAAGAAAACTTGTCAGATGTAAATGGGTCTACAGAACTAAGTATGCATCAGATGGAAGTGTTGAAAGACTTAAGGCAAGGTTAGTTGCCAAAGGTTTTTCCCAAGTTGAAGGGATTGACTACAATGAAACCTTTGCTCCTGTTGCAAAAATGAACTCCATCCACCTTGTTCTTTCCCTTGCAGCCTTACACAACTGGAAAGTCCATCAAATGGATGTCAAGTCTGCCTTCTTACATGGTGATTTACAGGAGGAAATTTACATGGAACAACCTCCTGGCTATGTTTAGAATAACTCTAGCCTTGTCTGCCGCCTCAAGAAATCCTTATATGGCCTTAAGCAAGCTCCTAGAGCTTGGTATGCCAAAATAGATACCTTTCTCTTTGACACTGGTTTTTCTCGATGCCATTCTGACCCCAATGTCTATACCAAGAAAGTAGGAAACCATCTCATCATACTTGTTCTATATGTTGATGACCTTATTCTTACTGGTAGTGACCCTAAGCTTATAACCCATGTGAAATCTAGTCTTAAACAAAATTTTGAAATGTCAGACGTAGGACATTTGCATTATTTTCTTGGTCTCCAAGTCCTGCAAACCAAAGAATGAATCTTTCTTTCTCAGTCTAAGTATGCTTGTGACCTTCTTCGTCGCTTTCACATGGAAGATTGTACACCAGCCCCTTCTCCCTTCCAATCTGGAGTCAAACTTTCTGCCACTTGTACTTCACCTGAAGTCGATGCCACCTTGTTGGTAGTCTCTTATACTTGACCCATTCCCGTCCTGACCTTTCCTTTGCCATTGGTCGAGTTGCCCGTTATATGAAGACACCTCATGAAAGTCACTGGAAAGCAGCTAAAAGAATACTTCGATATATTCGAGGTACAGTTCAATTTGGCATTCATTACAGTACAGGGGGGAAACCTTTGTTGGTTGGTTTCACTGATTCAGATTGGGCCGGCGATCCTGATGATCGAAAGTCTACTGCAGGTTATGTTTTCAGTCTGGGATCTGGACCTATTACTTGGGCTTGTAAGAAACAACAAGCTCTTGCTCTTTCTTCAGCAGAGGCAGAATATCGAGCAGCAGTTAATGCCAGTCAGGAAGCTTTATGGCTTCGACAAATCCTTTCAGAGTTTGGATTCAAGCAGCAGCAGCCTACTCCACTTTGGTGCGACAATCAAAGTGCCATCAAGCTTGCCAAAGATCCAGTTCTACATCAACGCAGCAAACACATTGAGCTACATATGCACTTCATCATAAATCTTGTTCATGATCGGGTTCTTGAAGTGCTCTTTTTCCCTACAGATGATCAATTTGCAGACATCTTCACCAAGTCTCTTACAGAAGCGAAGTTTTCTAAACTTCGATCTATGTTAGGAGTTCAGGAACTTGTCATTAAGGGGGGATAGGCTCTAATGCCTCCTTCCTTCTCCTAATAGTGTCACTTTTGTAAATCCTTCAATCCTATCCCAAGTTGTTCTTAAGGGGGGATGTTAGGATATTTAGACACTTAGGAGTTAGTTAAGATCAACTTGTGTAATATATCCGTTAGGGATAGTGTGTTTCTTTAGTATGCATTAGTATGCATTTGTAAATACTTAATCCGACGGTCACAATATGTTTCCGACATAGAGTGATCCGACGGCTCAACTTCTCTTAGATCAAACCTAACCTTGATCCGTGGCTTAACACCCGATTGGTCCATGATCTCTATTTAAAGAGCATGGAGGGTCATTGTTTAGTTGATCGATTATGAGAAGCTCATTTGTAACTTTCTTTCTTTGCATAATAAATTGTTCCGTAGAAGCTATTTGGCCGGGGCCGTGGAGTGTTTACCTCAAGAGGGTTTAAACCACGTCAAAACATCGGTATGTTGATCTGTGATCTGTTTGTGTGAAGTGGTTGCTCTTGGTGTTCGGTCCTTTGGTAGTACCCTGTGTACCCGAACAACTTATGGATGCTCCTTGCACTCGAGACTTGTGAAATTATTATTGTAAACACTTAGTGCCTACTAGGATTATTATGTGCTTGGATAATTTTTGTATCTATAGAACTTAGAAAATGCTTGGAATAAATTTATGTTGTGGATAGTTCCTCTAGTCAAGGACATAGATAATATTTAGGTTTTTTTTGGATAAGTTTAGGATAACAAGTGGGCAACTCAAAAGAACAAACACCAAGGAGAAATAACTCACAGATCAAAGATTGTGGCTAACTTGAAGAAGAATGGTTATTGGACCAAAATAAAAGAATACATAGCTAGGTTTATCATAGCTTGTATATATGTTGTACTATCAATCCTAGCAACAAGGATAAAGGAGTATACAACTCACTTCTAGTACCTCCAAGGAAGCTACAAGGAAACAAGAATGTAAATCCATGGAATTTGTTGGGGATTTGTTGAGGATAAGAAGAGGGATTGACTAATTGGATGTGGTAATTGATAGGTTTAGAGACACATAAATCTTACCTTGAAAGAAGACTATCAAAGGACAAGAAGCAACAAGTTCATTCTTTGTAAAGGTATGGGTGCACTTTGGGATACTAAGGATCATAATCTCTGATAGAGATCATACTTGGGTTCTTAGTACAATTTGGGAGAATTTCGATACTAATTGAAGATATCCACAACTTTCCACCCCTAGATTGATGTGCATACGAAGGTGGCGAATTAGAATTCGATTCAACTTTAAGGGGCTATAATCAAAAGCATCCAAGGAGCTAGGATGAAAATTTGATTTACATACAAAATTCATATAATATGGATGTCCACACTCCACTTGTAAGTCCCCTTTTGATTTTTTTTGGGTATTTTCCACTATCACCAATGGATATTGTACAAGGATAAACTAAAGCAAAAGCATCAACCTTAAGCAACGCATCCAACTAGAGAAGCTCATGGATAAGATTACAAAGATAGACCTACAACTTCATGATAAATTGAAGAAATATATGGAAGAATATCAAGTGAAGAATGATCATCAAAGGGTAAAAAGAAAATAAAAGTAGAAAACTAAGTCCAATTATACCTAAATAAGGAAAGGTTTTATGGTCCAGGAAAGAAAATAAAGGATAAAGACCTTTCAAAGTATTGGAGAAGGCGTGCAAAAATTCTTACAGGTTACTCTACCTACTTGTACATTAATTTATTTAGTAGTAAACACAAAGAACCTAAAACTCTACAAGTCATCCATGCTCGATAATGATGAAGAGAAAAAAGTCTTACCCTCCATAGAAGACTTGGCACCATATGCAGAGGTATAGAAATTACCAAACGATATGATTATACAAAATAATATCATAACGACTAGAAAGGGTCAAGAAGAACTTTAGCATGTAGGATTGAAGGGACAATTACTAGCCAAGTGTTGGCCCGGTTTTGCAACCAGGCTTAGTGCTATGGGCACCTGCTAACTGGTAGCAGCAGTTTCAATGGAAATAAATAACAATAAACTAATTAAACAAGACTATTCATGGATCTAAGCAAAGATATTAAGCAAATAACAAAAATAATTTAAAATCAAGAACAAGAACATATAAAATAAAGAATTTGTATTGAAAGAATGGTGCAAGCAAGTGCTTGCGGAATTAATACCTCTAATGGTGAGGTTGAATAGCTCCAAGGATGAGCAACTCCAATCTCCAATGGTCTCTTCTCCAATGTGATTTGCAATGGCTAAAATGCTCAAGGGAGATTTCAGCAACATAAGGATGAGATAATGGATGGATGGGAAATGAGGAGCCCCTACCACCTTTTTATAGGTTTTGGTGGTGGGAAATACCATTTGTGGTTTTGTGGAAACCAAATGGTATTGACCAACATGGTTTAGGTACTTTTCCCTCCTTTTTCCTTTTTGAATAAAAATAATATTTTAATTCCCTTTTTAATATTTTTGGGAATTTGGACCCTTTTTGAGGGTTTTTTATGCTTTTTTTGGGAAAAATAATCTTTTTTAATGGAAAAAGGGGGTGTACTAAGGTCTTTTGGTGACCTTTTGTTGGTTTCAGAGGCTCTGATGGTAAAAAAGTGGATAAATGTGTCATGTGAATAGGGAAATGAGCTAGTGAGCACTTTTTGGGTGTTAACAGATTGCCCCCTGATGTGTGAGGGCAGGAGCTCATCGTATGGCCGATAGACATCATAGTTCATTTGTCTTTTTCTGGGGTTTTAGGGGAGAGAAGAGACCGGTTGGAGACTGGAGCCACGACCCTTGGAAGCTGCAAAAACAAAAAATATTACATGGCCTCAATATGAATGAGGTATAATCTCTGATAAAGGACGAGGTGGGCATTCCCATGCTCGTATCAAGACATATACAAAACAATTAGTCCCGAGAAGGGGGATCTAATACGTAAAGAAATATACTGGTACATCATAATGGTCCAGAGGGGACATTATTGTGGGATATACTCATGATCATGGCTGATCTCAATAACTGATACACTGGAATAACTATTGAACTGCTGAAACTGAAGGTGTCCAACATCTGTACGGACTCAATGACTGTGAGCCATCTTTGGGAAGTATTTGTATCTGTATACTCGAGGGAGTATAAAACTGGGGTACATCTGAATACTGTAGCCATACGCAACCCGGATATCTATAGAAAAAATGTAACTGGTTGTATCCATAGGTAGACTCTCAAATGTGGAGGAGTCAGGTGGTATCCGGGGTCTTCGACTAATAACTGAACGGACCAATACCCTGTGCGAGTCTCAACGATGCGATCAAGGTGTTGAAGTCGAGCATGTGAGAAACAACCATTCGGAGAGGCACTGAGGATTCCTCTCGAAATGATTCGTAGGCACTCATCATAAATGGTAATGAGTCCAAGACATAGGGACCTCTAGGTCTATCCTCTGGAATCAATGTGGTTGTCGTCGACAGAGGGAGACCAGCAACTAACAAGGCAATGATGTTTCCTTGATAGGAGCACGAGGTGTAGAACTGAAGTGATGTAGTACTGATGGTAGGACTGACATACTTGTGGGGATGGGAAATAACTGGGTCAAAAAATGGGTAGACTCAAACTTCCTTTGTTCAGAGCATGATGACATGGTTGACCTGGCAGCGTAGGGAACTAACTTGTAGGTGTGGGGATAATTGCTTTGACTGATTGGTATATATTGACTCTGGGGGGGGAGGACGAGCTGAGAGGTTTCGTCGAGGAATTATCAAGGTGACATACTGCAGAATACTCTGAACAAAGGCGACCGAAATGGGGAAGCTGCCTAAATGAGTAGATATGATCTGTCGTGGCGCCAAGAGGCATCATTGATTCCTTCTTCGTAGTTTTAATGAGCTCCAAGAAGGGATAAAAGTGTGCTCTGAAATGGTACGGTCCTGTGGATTTTGTGAGCCCAGGACGGCTCATGCTCATGGTTGCTTTCATGTTTAGAGAGTCTGAAAACGGTAAGTGGACTCTGTTGGTGTTTCTTTTTCGTAAGTTTAGTCTCCAAGGCCCGAAAAAGCATAAAATGATGCGGATGGAGAACTCTTCTAGCCGATGTGACTAGAGTATACCTTTTTCGTAATTAGTCTACAAGGTCCGGAAAATGGGTAAACTTATACCAGGTAGACGCCCTTTCAGATACGTTTAGCGAGCATGAAAGGAAGCAAGATTGCTCGGCGATCTTTTCATTGTTTTAGGAGTCAGAAAAGAGCTTAACAGAAACTCTCTAAGTGCCTTTTTCGTAAAAGGGGTTGCTCGGCCCGAAAAAGGGATAAAATTATACCGAACATAGAGGGATTGATGAGGGCGAGAAAAGGTCTCAAGCATCATCATCAGTGCGGAAAACTGGATCCGGTGACATAAGGATTGTCAAAAAGGGGCTACAGCCAATGTGGCACGCAAATCGAGGTGATGAGTGGCGTTTTGAAAAAATGCCCGAAAAATATGGGCGTGAGAGCAAGAAATGATCTCCAGCATCATCACAAGCACAAAAAACTGAATCCGGCAATATAAGACACGTCGAAAACGGAGAACGGTCGATGTGGCACACAAACCGAGGTAACAAGGGGGCATGGGAAAAATGCCCACAAAATCTAAAGGTGAGAGCGAGAAATGATCTCAAGCATCGTCACGGGCTCGGAAAAATGAATCCGATGATATCAAATATATCAAAAACAGAGAGCAGCCAAAGTGGTACGCAAACTGGGGCGACAAGGTGTCGGGACACAATGTTGATATTGGTCCTGGTGAGAGCGAGAAATGATCTCAAGCATCATCACAGGCACGGAAATATGAATCCGGCAGTGCAAATGGTGCGAAAAACGAAGGTCATAAGGACTCCGGAATGGTTAAAGGAAAGAACTAGGTTAAAAAATGGCTACAAATAAAGGTGATCCCACCAAGCGAAGGATGCAGTGGGGGGTAGAAATGATGACCCGTGGGGGCAAAATACTAGGTGTATCAAATCAACTGAAATATACAAGTGACACGTGACCTCAAAAATGGTTGAGATCACAAATATGAAAAAGTGAGCAGGGTTAATGACCTGCCCCCATGCTATGTGCATGGGGTTTGTGATTGTGGATCACATATGTGTTGGTTTGAACGATGGGCTCATTGAGGTGTTGAGATAGAGATGATGGGGAAGGTTCAAAATGATTGATCATGCCCCCTATCCCGGGGTCGAGGTAATCTATTATGCCCCCTAACTCAGAGGTGTCAATGTGGTGCATATGTTGTCTCAGAGAGAGATCAATAGGGCATTGAGCAACTGCTGGCGGGGTGTTATACCATGAGGCTGTGGGTCGTGGTGGCATACTGAAGTGATGATATGATGATGGGGGATTCCCTTTGTGGGGTGGATGCCCCCAGTATCTCCGACGAGGATCACGATGATGATGAGTAGGCAAGGTTTTGGGCATGCCCCCATGTTGTGGACATGTGGTTTCCTGGTTGATTTGAAAGGGTTCAACCTGTGTGTCAAAGGGATCAATGGAAGGGGCCGACCGGACAGAGGGGTATCCAGTGGAGATCATATAAATGGCGGGGTCAAGGCTAGGCATTTCGGTATCTGACCAAGTAAATACATCAGTGAATTCTTGGAACAGTTGTTGGTATTCTCCGATCTCATGCTCACTGTGGGAGGTTCCTAATGTGATGGTATGAAGGGCACCAAGTGGGTTAGAGATGTCAATGTGGATGACGGAATAAATATCGGCCATGGGATCCGTTAACCAGTCGATTTTAGTAGGAAGGAAATCCTTGGACTCAACCACGGATTGGGTAGCGGTGGTGGATGAAGTCTCTTCCGGGAGGAAGTATGGACGATGGTGCATGTCTTCCCCGGGATAATCAAAGGTAGTAGGAGTCTCGAGAACCTCTTCATCATTGCGGGAGCTTTGAGTGGTCAAATCGGGTGATGAGGTAGTGGTAGTCGAAGAGATCATGTAGATGGTGTTAATCTCTCCAGATGAGGATGATGGGGGAGGGTAGATCTCCTCGATAGTAGGGGGTGCCGTCTCAAGGTCCAAATTGTTCATCTCGTAGAGAGCTGCTCTGTAATCTGGGATGTCAGGACAGTGATGGGAGTAGTGGCCGTAAATACCGCATATCGCACATGGGTGGTTGGTACGCAATGATTTATCACGAGGCATGGGGTTTGGATCAAGTTTGAAAACCGGGATGTTGGGGTCGTCATCCAACATTTGCATGTGTTCCTGCAATGCAGGTAACTGTGGACACTGATGAGTTGGATGGCCTAACTTATCACACAACGAGCATTTGGGAGGAGCACGAAACACGGGGGGAGGTTTAACCGCCATGGGTGGGGGTACCGCAGTGTATGGTTGTGGGCCTCTGCCCCCAGTGGGCCTGATGAATGGAGGGGGGTTCGTCGATGACGAAGGAGTATTGATACCGGGAGGTGGTTGGGTAGAAGTAACAATGGGTTGCACCGGTTGCAGGATGACATTTGGTGTCAGTGGAGGAACGGGAGGCGTAATATACCACACGGGTAATCCCAATGTTAACCCGGGGAGACTAAGGGTAGCCATAACCGGGGCGCTTACTACACCCGAAGGAGGAAATAGAAAGGGGATTGTGTGGATAGGTGTAACACCGATGTGACTAGGGACCAATGGTGGTTTGGGTAACAAGGAGGGTTGATTACCGGGTGTTTGTGAAAGAGTGCAGAGGTTAGCGACCTGGGTCTCCGGTGACGGTGGTGGAAAGGCCTGGAATGTAGAGGTCATCGGTGCCTCGGAGTAAAGTCCGGGTCCTACTGAGGAAATGAATGAGGTAGTTGCACCACAAACAGGTTGTTCAACCATGGGGAGAACATTTTCAGGTGTGGCAGGGGCCTTGGGATCGTAATAGGTGAGCTGGTCGACCTTGACCATGCGTCCCTCATGGGGGAACTGCATGGTGCGAAATACGGATGAGGCAACAGCCCGCATGGCGTACATGTAGCTGCGACCAAGTAAAAGGTTATAGTCTAGTTGGGCATTGATGACCTCAATGTCAATGAGCACGATTTTACCCGCCAGCTGGACAGGGACATTGGCTAAAAGACCTTGGGGTTGAGCCGAACGGCCGTCATAAGCTCGTAATGCAGTGGTGGATTGCTGGAGAGTAGGGGATCCCAACTTCTGCCAAACAAATGTGGACATGACGCATGTGGAGGCACCCTCGTCGATGATACATCGATGGATGACAAGATTCCGAATAGAAACAGAAACTTGGACTGCTATGGTGGAAGGCAGACGTGGTTCGGACTGGTCCAAATCAAAGGTCATCAATTTCGAATCATTTGGGTCAATTGCCCCAATGGCGGAAAGTAAAGTCTTGCGCTGCGTAGGACAGTTTTTCAAGACTTCTAACGCAGACATGGCTGCAGGATATTGAGCTAGGTCATCTACGATGTTGTAATTTGACGCAGCCCGTGCATTGGGGTTGTTGTTGATACGATGGAGAGGGAAACGAGGTGCTTTAGAGGCACCATCGAGTGGAAGAGGTGGTATCCGTAACGTCTGATCGGTGGGATTAGCGTTAGTATCCTTGTCGGCGGGGGTAGCCTCGGAGGTAGGACCATACTGGTTCCGTTGGGTTTGGATGTTGACGTCGGCAGTGGACATCATCAATAAGTGGTGAGTGCCTGAATCAAACATGGGTTGATCAGGAGCGGCGTAAGTGATTTGTTGTGGTTGCGCGTTGCCCTGTGGGGGGGCTAACGGCTGAGTGTTCACCACTCCTTGTGTTGGGAAAGGGTTTTGTAGCACCAAAGGCTGTTGTTGAGGTGGTGGAGGGTTGGGTGGCGGCTGAGGAGCCGCCTGCCCTTGACGATGGGCGTCATCTGTCCATAGTTGTCGAGCTCGCTCCAGATGTGGGCAAGCGTGGGTATAGTGGCCATAGACACCGCAAATGGAACAAGGATGGTTTGTTCGTAAATTAGCATTTTTGGCTTGCTTAGGTGGCCGATCAAGATTCTGATGAGCAGGCGCCGCGTTATTGTTTTGCGGAGGATGGGTAGGTTGTGGAGCTTGGTTATGGTTTTGGTTGTTTCCACGGTTACGTCCTCTTCCGCGGTTTGGTTTCCCACCCTGGTTGCGTTGGTTATTTTGGTATTGGGGCTGTTGTTGTTGTGCGTACACATGCCCTTGAGCATTGGGGGGATTTTGGGGAGCCGCAGGTGCGGGAGCAGGTTGCGGTGGGTAGTATGCAGGTGGAGCTGGAGGTGGTCCAGTTGCCTGTTGGGGTTGTTGGTACCCCTGAGCTATTGGATGTGGTAGATTAGCTGGTGCAGTTTGTTGTGGGTACTGCAACGGTTGTGGTGAGAACTGAATGGGGTTCTGTGTAGTAGGTTGAGCATAGTATGTAGGAGGTACATACGCTGATGACGTTTGCCCATAATAATGTTGTGGACAAGAGGGTCCATGAATGTGATGGGTCTGGTTTGTTGGAGCATAAGAAGTTGTTGCTCCGGAACTGGATGTAGCCCTAGAGAGGTCTGGGGCGGGCATGGTGCTCACCATGCTGAAAGGTTTAGGTTGTGGGGTGATTTGGCCAATGATGCCATCAGCGGCATGTGATGCCCCCGGTGCGTCCCCACGTGAAGAGTCACCTCGTGGGGCGTCAGGTATGATTGTGTATAGATAACCCGATTGGGCATAGATGAGATCAAACTGTTGGGCTTTGAGGATGGCCTCTTCTTCAGACTGGGGTCTTTCAGATGCCACATCCTTCGCAATAAGAGGGAGGAGGGATTTTAGAAACCAATCTAAAAAGATACAGTCGTCTAATTTAATTTTGCAGAGGCTTCTGCGTCGATGCCACTCATGAATATGGTCAGTGATGTGGGTGGCCGTGGTTTGTCTGCAAGACAGTAGGATCTCAACGCCCGCATCATAGCGGACAGGTAACTGAAAAAACTGGAGGAAGGTCGAGGCAAGGGAGGTAAAGGTGGCATGCGTCCCATGGGGTTGCTCGATATACCACTTGGCTGCAGAGCCAGTGAAGGTGCGTTGTAAGAGCCGAAGGCGGATTGAGTCGTCCACTATGGAGTTGGAGGAACACCATAAATGGAAGGACATGATATGGTTCTGGGGGTCTTCCCCTGCCTTACCCTCAAACTTAGGGATGTCAGAGGGAAGTTTAGTGGGCATATGGGGCCACGCAGGATCATGTCTGATGGGGTCATTTGTTAGCCTAGCTAAGTCTGGCAGGTTCAGACTCGCCATGTATGGTAGGCTAGCAGGTGTGGTAACTGGAGCGGGGACATGCCTAGCCATTGTGGTATGGTGTAGGGGTCCAGTAGTGCCTAAGGGTATGTTAGGTATGGAGGGTATGTGCCCTCCAATAGGTGTAGTCTGGTATGGGCCAGCGCCTCCAAGTGCAACATGGGTTACACTTGGGTTAGGAATAGCGCTAGGGATTCCTGGGATAGCACTCGCGAGTGCAACATGGGTTGCACTTGGGTTGGGAATCGTACTAGGGATTCCTGGGATGGGGTTTGTGGAAACCAAAGGGGGTATGACCCCCATGTTGGGTATACCCATGACAGGTGGTGGCCCTGTGTTAGGCATTCCTAAATGTGGAGTGTTACCCATGTTGGGCATACCCAGGGGGTGGTTGTTGCCATGGATGGCACCGCCGCAGAAGGGTCTGTGGATGTCTCACCTATGGTGCTTGTAAACAATGGATCAAATGGTGTTCCAGCCATAATGGTGGTTGGTGGTAACTCTGTGGGTTTTTCGGATTCTACCTCCAAATCAAAAGTGAAGTGAGGTGTGTCAGAATCGGATGACTGTGTAGTTGATTGACGATGTGTCGAATCAAGGGATAAGGCTCTGCGTCCGTGACGTGGAGAGCCAAGTGGACTAAACTCTGGGAGTTCGCCCTATAGACGACGAGAGCGTCTAAAATTCTCAATTGTGAGAATTAAGGTTTTATGTAAAAATTTGTTTTAAGTATCAGGCGGTGATATATCTAAAAAAGACTCAAAACCCTAATGCAACCAAGGGTGCAAGAAGGGGAGTGAAAAAAGAAGGCTCTCAGGCCAAAAATCAATCCTCAAAAAGGGCACTTATTCTAGCAGCTGTGCTACAATAAGTGGAGGAATGCAACAAATGGTCAGAGTACCAACATGCAAACGACTTCTATAAAAAATAGGTGTAACTAGACCAAGGGTGGGTTGAATCATGCAAACACCTAATCTAAAAGTATTGTGACTCAAACAAACGATATCCTCTGCAAGGTGATGAAATCCAAGTCAGACAATATGAATGTTGAGACAACGGCTAGATATCCCCCTACCGGGAGGGACACCGGGTAATCAATCCTAAAGACAGGCTACTAGGATACTCCGTTCATGACGCGTTGAGAAAAGGTAAATCTGTCGTTTGGTCCTTTGATCGCAATATCCCAATACAGGGATATCTCGAGAACTGCGAATGGTAGCCCTTCAGTTACTGAATGGATTTCGGTATTCCACTCAGGCTTCCGGAACCATCCTCGCGACTTCAACCCTCCTAAGGGAGAGGCCTTCCCACAAACCGGTTGTGACCGCGCCAAAAAGTACTAAGAGATTTTAGCTCCCTAATTGGACAACTTCTATGTCTCAGATGTATGAACTGAAGGGTGTTATTGGAACACCTATCCCCTCAATACTACCCAGCTACAAGAATTCTTTTAGTGTTCCCCAAGTGGGGTTAAAAGTGTGTTCAAATTAGGGTACGTTTTAAGGCTTAGTTCAATTAAGTGATCGTGTGAGTGCACGTGAGGTGTTGTAAACTGAACTTGAAAAAATTAAATGCTTTACAGGAAATTTTCAAAAAATAAAGGATTTTTCGAAAATAAAAAGCAAATATTTATGACTTTTCACTAAAAGAAATTTAAATGCTTTTCAAAAAATAACTCAAAAAATAATGGATTTTTTGGATTTATGAAAGGAAATAATAGACTTCTTTTTAAAAGAAATAAATGGATTTCTTCGTTCAGGAAAATTGCAAAGGGCAAGATTTTAAAGAAGTAAACAAGAAAAAATTTGAATCTAGATGAAAATGCAAAATGAGTCTTTCTTTCACTTTCTTGAAAATTTTTAAAAAGATTTCTAGATATGCAGTTTTTAAATAGTAAACATTTTTTCAAAGCTGTAAAATATGCAGGATTTAATACTGTAAAAAATGTGCTATGGGCAGAAAGTACAGTAAAATTTTTTTTCAAAATCGGGATGGCCGAATGAAAAAATTCAGCCGCGCGGGTTTTGACAGAAAAGCCGCGATGGACCACGCGGGTTTCTGTCGAACAGTCGCGCTGGACCGCGCGGGTTTTGGCCGCACAGTCGCGATGGACCGCGCGGGTTTTAGCCGCACAGTCGCGATGGGCAGTGCGGAAATTGGCCGCGAAGCCGCGGTGTGCAGCGCGGAAAAACGCAGAAAAGTCGCGATGGGCTGCGCGACTGTCTGGCAAAAAGCCGCGATGGACCGCGCGGAAAAATGCAGAAAAATCGCGATGGACCGCGCGACTGTCTGGGAAAAAGCCGCGATGGACCGCGCGGAAAAACGCAGAAAAGTCGCGATGGACCGCGCGACTGTCTGGCAAAAAACCGCGAGGCGGAAGCCGTGCACGGAAACCGAGAAACGAACCCGAAAATCAAGAATTTCGGGCTGTTAATGGGGCCAAAACTCAGAGCAGCAATGGATCTGCTGTCTAAGATGGCAGATCTATGGATTGAAAGGTTAAAAACTCATAAAAAACTAAGATTAAAGGCAAAAAATAGAGATCTATAGTTCAAACCAAAGCGGAGTCGCCAAAAACTGTTGGCCCGGTTTTGCAACCAGGCTTAGTGCTATGGGCACCTGCTAACTGGTAGCAGCAGTTTCAATGGAAATAAATAACAATAAACTAATTAAACAAGACTATTCATGGATCTAAGCAAAGATATTAAGCAAATAACAAAAATAATTTAAAATCAAGAACAAGAACATATAAAATAAAGAATTTGTATTGAAAGAATGGTGCAAGCAAGTGCTTGCGGAATTAATACCTCTAATGGTGAGGTTGAATAGCTCCAAGGATGAGCAACTCCAATCTCCAATGGTCTCTTCTCCAATGTGATTTGCAATGGCTAAAATGCTCAAGGGAGATTTCAGCAGCATAAGGATGAGATAATGGATGGATGGGAAATGAGGAGCCCCTACCACCTTTTTATAGGTTTTGGTGGTGGGAAATACCATTTGTGGTTTTGTGGAAACCAAATGGTATTGACCAACATGGTTTAGGTACTTTCCCCTCCTTTTTCCTTTTTGAATAAAAATAATATTTTAATTCCCTTTTTAATATTTTTGGGAATTTGGACCCTTTTTGAGGGTTTTTTATGCTTTTTTGGGAAAAATAATCTTTTTTAATGGAAAAAGGGGTGTACTAAGGTCTTTTGGTGACCTTTTGTTGGTTTCAGAGGCTCTGATGGTAAAAAATTGGATAAATGGGTCATGTGAATAGGGAAATGAGCTAGTGAGCACTTTTTGGGTGTTAACACCAAGTCCAAAGGGTACTTCAAGTATGAAGTTAAAATATTATTTCCTTATCTCATTTATAACTAAATATTTTGGAAAACAAAAGCCTCTTAAAATGGGGAGGGATAACCCAAAATGAATCCACATAGTTTTTATATTTATTATTGATGCTTTGGAATGGGGAAGACAAAAATATATAGCTATAAGGGTCATTTTGAGTCAAATATTGAAAATTGCAATTACGGATTAAAATTGAAAATCCTTCAATTTGGGGTTTAAAATTTGGAACCTTTAGGTTTTTAGCTTCAGGAAATGCCAAAAATATCATAACAGATTAGAGTACACACAATGTACAATATATGTAATATGGAACATAACTCCAAAATATATAATTCCTAAAAGAATAGTATCTATTCACTCATTGAACATGTGGGCCCTTTATTAGACTGACCACTATTACATATACAGTTATCCCCATATTTGATCCCCTTGAGGTCATATCGTTGGAAGTTCTCATTTGCATTCTACAAGTTGAGAGAGTTCCATCATTAACTTGATCATTTTCCTTAAACAAAATTAAAAAAATAATTTATTTTTACAAAAACTTAAAAATAATCTATCTCACATCCTCATCCTCTAGTTGGGTATGGGTGGTCTCCAACTGTTTCTTCAAGCCTTCATTTGTTGACTATAATTCAGAAACAAGAGTCTACAAGGATTTTACTTCTTGATGAAGTCGGTTCTGAAATTCATCTAAGGCCACGACCTTCTTATCCCAAATATCTTGCAAATTATTAAATTCCAAGGCCTCATCATCGTCTAACATAGCCATATTTAAATACGATTTCACTTCATAGTAAGAGCAAAATTTTTCTCATCAACAAACAAATGAGAAACAAATAATATGGCTTATAATCTATGTCAACAAAATACCCCACAAAATATCAATTCACAACCAAATCAATCCAAACAATCATCTATCGACGGTTCTAAGAAACAACTTAGTCGATGACCATTTGACTATCCTTTCATTCAAGTCGTACATCAATCAAGCAAAGGATAAGTCATCGGTCTTCATTCTGGTAAAATCGGGTAAACTTCCAATCGACCACTTCAAGGGTCCAATCGAGCGGATTAGTAACATTAATGATAGGATTTTCTATAGTTATGCTACCAATAAAGCATTAAATACTTATATTCACTATTGGGAACGATCATCAAATCACCAGAATGGTCAAGTTGAAACTCAAACACCATTTGAAATCTTATACACAAAGGTCAAATTGAAATCCTTTCAAGTTGACTATATGGTCATATGACACTCCAATCTATGGTTTTGTCGAAACTACATAGGTTGAAGACCCATATATCAACGTATCTAGTCTAAAAAAGAGATCTCAATCAACTACTTCAGTGAACCAATCAATGGCTAAGTCAACCAACTAGGTCGATCAAGGGTTCATTTGGTCCAATCTATCAATTGACAATCCTCTGGCCAAGAGACATATGTAAGTTGTCTACCAAGTTTGACTTCCAAATCTCAATTGGGCCCCAATCATATTCTTAATCGACCATGATATTAAAGTGATTGGTCAACACCAATGACCCTAACTTCAAAACATGTCATTACCCTAGTCACCCACTTAATTAAATCATCAACTCGCAAGTCTCGACAGTTAAGCCATGAATGTGTGGCCAGTAGTAATTTCTTCTCTCGAAAGAAGCACGATCGACCAAAGGCAAGTGAGGAAGTAAAACATCCAAACTCGACACCTCAAGGAAAAATCAGGCTTTCATTAACAATATCGAGTTCTAGATCAATGGCATAGAACTTAATCACTATATAGTCATATCACACATTGCGATTAGTAGGGTGTATTTGATGCTAATCGTGATGTGTGATCTGACTACATGGTGATTAAGTTCTATGCCGCTATTCTAGAGTCAACTCATTAAACCATCGAGGGAACTCTTCTCATTCTGCAAAACCTCAGATCACGAACCATGTAACTCTAATACCATGTTGGTACAAGTGATTAATAGCATAAGAGAAATATATTTCCAACAAAAAAATGGTGGTGTATAAAGACATCGTTTGCACTTAAGCACAGTGACCAATATCCATATGAGAACAATGATCCGATGTGATGATAGATTTATATAAGAGACCATCTATAAATAGGTTTGGATATGGACCAAACCAAAAACAAGTGCACCACATCACTTGTAACCATCCAAAAAAAGTGGATCTAAGATCCTAAAGTGGAAATAAGTTGACAAGATGAGGGTACTAGCAGACCATAGGTTCCAACATATAACACGTCATTTAATATATTTTTTTATTCTTTACTTAAATTATTTTATAATTCTTGTGTCTCTATATATACACTTGTGAAACTAGATTTTAGTCATTTGCATGAGCAACACAGATATTATGGTGGACTACTTGATTGAGATCAATGAATTGAAGGATCAATTGGTTGATATTGGAACTAAGGTAGAGGATCATGAGATATTATATATTTCCCTTAAAGGCATTCCTCTTTCCTCAATGCCTTTTTTCGAGAGTATTTGTTCTTGGGAAAAACTATCTAATTCCCCAAAGCTTTGGGTTTCTCTTATGGTGGAAGAAATCAAATTTGCAGTGATGTTCAGAAAAATGTGGGAAAGTAAATGCCATCATCTCATTTGAAAGACAAAGAAGGGTCGCAAGAAAGGATTCAAGAAGAAGGATGGGATAGATATAGGGAAGAAGGACCTCAGTAAGGTCATGTGCTTTTGTTGTCATGACATGGGACATTCTGCACAACAATTTCCATTGAAGAAGCAGGAAAAGGGTGTGAAGTAGGTTGCAGTTGAGACCTTAGATTAGAGGAGATGACCTCTCCCTTTGAGAGTTCCTTTTCCATTCCTTCTTGTTTATATACTAACATTTTGTCTGGTGTTGGTTGGTATGTGCACAATGGAGCATCAAGACACATGACATATGATAGGTCACTATTCACCAAGATCCAAGAGCAAGAGGAAGGCATGAATGTGGAGCTTGGTGATGATGGCACGTGCACTCTGAGAGGAGTTGGATCCATTTCATTTCAGATTCCCTTAGGTGATGTTGATATGGAGCTAAGTGATATTTTATTTGATCTGGGTTTGAGGAATAACCTCCTTTTAGTTTCATGTATCACACACACACACACACACATATATATATATTGGAGAGTTGCTTTTGAGGGAGAAAGTTCGAGTAATTTGGATAGAGGGATGAAAGAGGGTGGCCTTTAAAAGTTTCTTGTTGATCTAGTAGCACTCACACATTCTACCAAGAGGTTGATATGACGTTCTATTTCTTAGGAGGCACATGTAGAGCTAGGTCATGATCCTTGCACTCTAATTGTGAGATATTTCAGTGTGTAGGGTTCTCGTCTCGTGATCAAGGAGAATGCGTAGATTATTAATCAAGTGGCTTAGGAGCACGTAGGAGTGAGTTGTGCTATTCACATAACATTGTTTTCTTCCATCCATCCAACTTCTAGTTGTGCAAAGGAGTAGAGGTGTGATGATGAGATTGACATCATCTGTGAGCCTTATAGTTATTCACTAGAGAGGTGTGATGCCTTGATGGAGGATGTTGTTGAGATTGATTCCATATTTGTAGCTAATGGGAGTATTATAGAATACATAACCATGGATTCTAGATTCTTTTGAGATAGGTAGTTTCCCTTGATGCAACTCTTACTTTAGGATTCATTAGATGAGGGATTTTGACTAGTTTAGCATAGTTTAGTTGCTAAAGGAATTGAGGTACATGAGAGAGATTGTCATGATGATGTTGATTATCTATGTTTACACCATGAAATATAATTGTATCTCCATGCAATATCAGACCGATATTGGGATGAAAGCCCATAGTGTAGTCATCAAACTATGCAATGTATCGATCAACTTATGATGTGGTACTGATTGATGTTGACCAATGATGCAAACAATGATGGGGGTTGATAGTTCATTGTTCTCTAGGGACACATTCCTATATATTCACAGGTTTTTGTTATTCATTAGATGAGTGAAATGTTGTCATGGAATGGTTGAAAACTTTGTTTCAGGTGACAGTGGTTGACTCTAGGACTACATCAAGTATTGATTTGCAGATAATAGATTTGGTGGAATTGTAGAGGGAGTCAATAGGTGTTGGTTTAAATTCCTCGTAAAGAGGTAGTGTTATACTTTTAGTTTAATCTGAAATTTCTTACATGTAATGTCCCATTTTATGAATTTTATTAAAATGGCAATTTTTCACTTTTTCCCCAAATTCGACCTTTGACTAGTTTTGATGCCTAGGTCTCCAATTTGCCCCAAATGATCCCAAATATTCTGAGAAGGTATATGGATGATGTTATAACACAAATATGTGTTTCATGGATTCTTTTGGAACTTTAAAATACTTCTGAAAATCCTCTTTCAATTCTGGCCAATGTAGGGAACTTTACTAGTAATTTCCCTTTGACTAGTATTGGTCTGTAGGTCTCCAATTGGCTCCAAATGCCTCTAAATATTCAGTGAAGGTGTATGAATGATATTTGTACTTGATTATGATGTTAATGGATGATTTATGACCATAAAAATACTTCTTCAAACTTGTTTAAGATTCTAGACAAAAGTATGGAATTTAACTATCGATTTGGGGTTCAAATCCCCCCAGAGTAAGTACTAAAAATGACTCTCCAAATGCCTCCAAACTCACTCGAAATTATGAACAAAGGTAGGGGATGCATGAGGGAAATTATTTAGGTCTCATTTGAATCATTAATCAATTATTAAGTCTGTTCTATCCTTCTACCAAACAGCAGTAAAAATCACTAGTTCGACCTTGGGGGAAATAACATGAAATCTTCTTCAAATAAAATAAAACTGAGCAAGATGGCTCCAAATTCTTAAGTGCTGAACATGAAAATTGTAATACTCATAAATGGAATTCCATACATAATAAATATATTAGATAAATATTCTTCCATTCGAAATCATCACCAATGCATTGGCATACATCAATCTAGTGGGGGAATGGTCACTATTTTCTCATTAATAATCCATTTTACATATAACCACTTGGTATTTCAACCTAGAACTTTCTGGAGATAAATAACATAGTATATTAATCATATTAAAACAGAAATAGATCATGAGAAGCTCTCCCAAAGAGTACAATAGCTCACAAAAAACGCCCTCCCTCAAGGGTCAAGAATATGCCATCAAAACTGGAAATGGTTGAGAGAGTGTGCTGTACTAGAAGAAAACATGAGCCTCCCTATAGATTAAACCTGAAAATAAACACTCCATTAAATCTCCAAATGAAAGGTTTTAATGGCCTTTCCAATTACCAACTTGGATGGGAATCTTTCACCCTCGAAATTGGCTAAGGCAAGAAACTAGTCATCCACTAGCTCTCCCTCTTCACAAATGCAATTGCAAATATCTCAAATGATCAAAATATGCTATTATTCTTTGTTCATGACTTTTATAAACTTCTAATGTCCTCCATGGGTTGACTTCCTTCCAATAGACTCATGCCAACTCAAGTTGGGAAGAGATTCCAAAGAATGCCACTTGTACAACAATTCCTAGTCTCCCACTTCCACCGAATCACATGTGGAAGCTTCTTAGCTTCCCTAAATCCCTTGAGCACCCTCTTGGAGGCTATTTTTATCCCTGACATGTAATATATGTCATATGTCAGCCTTCAGGTCTGATTTGTGTCATAGTTGTCATAGCATCTTCATCATTGTTGTCATAGAGCTAGGGAATCTTAGCCGAAGTGTCCCACTAGCTCCAAATTGCCTCTTCCTCTTCCATGGGAGTTACTCTTCCTCTATATTTAGACCTTGGATGAGTCATTCCATGAATAATACCTTTTTAACTCCCCTGAGTATGATACCATTCACCTTGAATTCGAATTGGTGAGAGAATGATGCCAAGTGTAGTGGAGGAATCTAGCCATATGTGGGTCCCACTTCCTCCATGTGTCTTCATGATCAAATGCCACTTTGATTTTCACTTGTATATATTTATTTAGATCATTTATTAAATAGTAATTCCATTCTAATGTTCAAACATCATTTATTATCCCCTTTATTCCAAATCCCAAAGATTCCACCCCAAACCTAGGAAACTAGTAATTTTCCTCCTTGGCAATTATTTGACCTTTAGCATCAATTTGATAAATTCTCATGAATATGGCCAATGGGATTAGGCCATTGTGACCCAATGAAAAATTTGGGACATGAGATTACACCCTGTTTGGGGTGATTCAAGAGATTTAGGGTACGTGGTGTATGTTTATTGCTTTGATGGTTCGAGATGGATTGTATCATGGGATATGGTTCAAGACGGATATGTTATCACCAAACTTGTAGTTGCCCCTATAAATGGAGACGAGATGGATGGTAGAGGGGATGGGAAACCAAAGAGGTGAACCAAGATAGCCTCGACTCCCAAATGGATGGTTGTCACTCCAATTGAGGCAATCTTCACTTGATGTTTTCTTATCCCAAGACAAACAATGGGGGAGACCCAGATCTACTCCCGACAGGAGAGAGGGAGACCCAGATCTACTCCCGACAGGAGAGATCAAACCAACACACCATATCAAATCAATGGAGGATGAAGTACGTAAGGTGTAAGGTGAAGTAAACCCTAGATCTATAGATGAAGTCACAAGGTGAGTAATGCATTGGATCAAGAGGCTTAGGCAATATAAATTTTATCCAACTTGGTTATGCAAGTGACTTATGAGATTAATCACTAGATCCATAATCAAGGTACCAACAAATGATATAAAAATCCACTACCTTGGGAACTGTGTCCAATGCAGGGAGGTTAGGAACAAGATTGAGGCTATCTAGTACCAATTGATAGACTTGTTTGATAGGTATGACAGTATCAAAACACACAAGTTTCATATATAGGATCAAAACACTAAAAAATTTCCCAAGTAGGGGAATGCGCTAGGTTTAGGGGATTAGTGCACTTGGATTTTGGGCCTTGTAGAGTCACCCAAGCATGACGCCTAGGAGAACCCACTTTGGGTTTGGTCCAAGCTAAAATTCCCAGATGTGGTTTTCCAATTGATCAAGGGGTTTGATCCGTGGAATTTTCTGATTATTTTAAGTGAGGGTTTTGACAGTAAAATAATGATGCCAATGGATTGGAACCAAGAAAAGAAGAACAAACCTGTGGATATTACCTAGAAAACCTTGTAGATTCCTTGATTACGATGATATATGCCTTCCCGATCAATTTGAGAAAATTTGGATTAGTATTCTATGCAAATCGATTTTTCCCAAGGAGCCAATGTGCCCTCCCTCCTGCACAAAAAATGTCAACAATATCAGATTTGATGCATCAAGAGAAATGGAAAAATGCTACAAATTAAATAACAAGATGAAACCATAGATCACAATGATACTAATGATAACCCCATGATAAGGGCGATGCCAAACAAGCGAGTTGAGGAAGCCCTGCAAAAACGCCCAAGTGAAGTCACCCTCCTGTAGACAAGACAAAAGTTCCACGAAAATATAGATCTCATGACAAATACTCAAATGCTAGGATGCAATAGACTTTTCAATCACCACCGAAGAACACCAGATGCAAAGGAGACCCAAGAATTTCCACAAGAAGTTTTTTTATTATCAAGATTCCAAGAGCCAAAGACCCTTTACAATGAGAAGCTCTCTCCTTTAAATAGGATGGAGAGATACCAAAACCCTAAACACCGTTTGAATGGATGGCTAAGATTAAAAGATCAAAATGTCTAATCAATGGTTGAGATGAGCTCAACAATAAAGTACATGGATCAACTTAAAAATATAACAATACATGGACAAAATCGCCCTAAGAGAGGGAGTCCCACTCAACATGATAAAATAAACATGAATAAATATCATGGTGGGTCTACGGGGTAATTTCTAAAACCCCTAGTGTGTCCCCATGGAACAATATCATCAAATGACTAACACAAGCACCAAATCGTGCCTCTCTAGGAAAGTCGTAAGCCTCCAAAGGCTCCAGAAAACCATAAAAAAATGCCGAAGAGATGGGTGTGGGTCCCACTAAATGCTGAAACTATTGTGGAAGGTGTGGAAGACATCACACTCATCATAAAAACTCGTCCCATGCCATTTCATTTCCTCGGCAACCCAAATCGAATTCTTCAGTAGCCACTTTCACCATTTTTAATCTGACTTGGGAAATGTGAACCTGCCCAAACTGCCACCTAGAGTGCCTGCGCTATCCAAATGAGCCCAACAGGATCTCTGGGAGGGGGGATAATGGTAAAATCAAGTGGATATACCACCCCCTCCTCATACAGTTCCCTAGGTGAACCAATCAAATCATCTCTCTGCTCTGACAGGCCATCTGACATGGAAAAACTGCACCAGAATGGTGAACTGAGGAAAAGCATCACTGTAACTCCCCATAAATGAAGACAAACTGTCTCAATGGACTCAAAAATCCCAAATCCATCTAAGGTGTGTACTCATACACCCTTTGGATCTCTGCATGATCACATAAAATATCCAATATGTCCAGACAGATAAATAATAATAATCTGTAAATGATCAAATAATGTTGAAAACCACACATCATCATCATAAACCTGTAACCACTGCATAGAACCATCTGGTGAACTGTAATAGACCATATATCATCTATCTACATCATCCGAGGTCTATCCACCTCATGTCTTGTAGTTGACTTTGGTCTAACTAGTTTTGACCGAGTCAACATGACCAATAATATGACCCAGGCTAACATCAAACTTCTGCAAGTGTTAAAGGTTAAGACATGCTCTACAAATAATTCAAGTAACAATAATAACAAGAAGTAATCATTTCTCAGGCGATCTAATAACCAATTATAAAGTGTTTTCAATATTTACTATAACTCATACCAGAATTTCAAGACCATACTCACTTCATAGTTGTGACCAATTTGCTAGTGAAGGGTGAAGGTTGAAATTGAATGGGCTAGGCTAAAGGAAGACTACTAACTTGACACTGCGACACTTTGGATATGGAAAGGGAATACACACTCTAGCATAGAAATAACACAGGGGATGGTTGTGTCTCACAAATGGGTAAGTTACTTTCACAGGTGCTTATTCATCTTGACAAATGCTCACAATCCATATCAAATACAAAGGAGGCCAGCAATATTTTATATATAACATTTAAGAACCGTTTCTTTTTGGGCCTTTGAGTTTCCATAGCCTTTGATCTATGTTTGTTTAGAAACACATTGCATATATTTACATTTATATAAGGCTTTATGCTCCACGTGTGTTAAAAAACACTTGTTACATGGGCTTTACATTTCACATTTCATTTCAAAGCTAGTTTCATTAGGCTTGCCTTGCATTCACGTGTGTTTAGAAACACTTGTTACATGAATGGGCTTTCATAAGGTATACATTTCATTTCCACATATATTGTATTGATGGCAGCGCTATCTGTTTCAAGTTTAGCCAACACAACTTAGGAAACTCAGAGCCGAGACACAAATAAAAAGGGAAGCTCATCCAACAAAGAGGCTATAGTGGGGGAAGGTCCTCCATGCCACTAGTCAAGTAGTAAGTCAGGGTTAAAACATAAATAAAAGGTAATGGATGGGTGGAGACAATGAATAATGAGACCAACACTAGAAAGCCAAGGATGGTGGGAATGATCACCTCTATTCTCCCTAAGGAGGGTAAAACCAATGAGTATGGGTCAAGAAATTCTAAGTTTGAGTGGGGACATATATACATAATATCAATACAACCAGGTCCGAATATCTATATGGTCGTTAGATCATGATACTAAATGCTAAGACATGTCACAAGAATGAGTATAAAAGCAATATAGCCATAACACGAGAATATACCTGCTGAGTCATATACCTGAATGCACACAATCTGAACCGTCATCTGTCCACTGAGAACCTGTAGCTGCAACTTTGGGCAATACTGAATGCTCTGTAAATGGATAAATGGCTACATCAGTCCTCAAATCTGAGTGTCCTGAGACTCAGTCATGGCATGGGAATATACTGTTGTCCATAATAAATATAGTGATCCATCATAGATGCTCATCTCAGCATCTCATATGTAAGGGAACTGGCTGAAAAGTGTACTAGAATCTGAAAATTAGAATATGGTAGCTTGGCTACTATATATGTGATAATAGGATATACACACTTATGATAGCTTACTTAATGGATGTCAAACCTCAAACCTCATATGATTACTATCTCAATGTTCTTCCCTAGGTAATTGGACATCTATTGCATGGATCATGGACACCCTGCATGTTGGACACATGGAGGATTCACCCAGTGTAAGAACACCCTAAAATATATGAGGAGTGTTGTGCATTGTGGAGGAGGGATACAAGCCCTAGATGGCATGTGGAAACTTGGTTTCCTATTCAGAGGATTGAATATGGCTCAAGGATTCCTAGGGATTCAAAAATGTTCTTGCATGGGGTAATTTACCTAGTGGAGTATTTAGTTTTGGAGGATGGATGGAGTTTTTGGAGGCTCGGGATGGAGTGGTGTGGACTTACCTTGCATAGCTACATCACCTTGGGTCATAATTGTACAATTTGTTATTATTGGAGCTTAGCATTTGTAATCTAGGAGTGTAGTGCTTGACTTGTATGTGATTATGTATGTTTAGTAGGCTAGCTTGTAAGGCTTAGGAGAATGGGTATTATACTATTGGCCTCCCTTACCTCTCTAATAATTATAGAAAGGAGGGAGTTTTTCCAAACAACACATAGCACATGCATTCATTTGTATCTCTTCTTTGAAGTGATCTCTTATTGATGTTCTAGGGTTCACGAGGAAACACTAGTGGATCATATGAGGAGGAGGAGGATGATTTCTCTCTCTTGGGATTCTTCTTTCTACATTTTATCTCTCTCTTTCTCTCTTGGGTGCTAGGGTTTCTTGATATCTTGCAACATCTTGGATTCTAGGGTTAGGATTTCATCCTTTGGAAGCTAGAGATTAGGTTTTGTAAACCCTTGGATATATTTGGGGAAGATGAAGAGGAGGATGCCTTGCCATAGAGATAGTGTTGGAGGGGTTATTGCACTCAAAGGAGCTAGGGTTTGTTGACTAACCCTAGCTAGAGAATCTTGTGTGGTTGGATTTTGTTATAGCCTTGAGAGGAGGCTATGGTGTGTATGTACTTCATTCATTGAGCATATATATATGCAATTTCCAACTATCCACTTATTAAGTTGTGAATTTGATTTCAATGTTTTATCTTCTTAGAATGGTTATTTCTAGCTCTTAATTGTCTTGCTGATTTGACACACTTCAGAGAAAATTGTTAAGGGGGTTAGCATTAATATTGAAGATAATAATACAACCATCTATTGTTATTGTATTTTCTATTACATATGTTTTCTAAGAAGAGTATTTAGATATGGTTTATGCATGTAAAGTTTCCCTAGAGGGTTGGAAATTCATTGGAATGATTGTTATATTTTCTCCTTGAATTGATTTGAATTTTGGGGCTACCTGAAGTGAATTATTGTGATTTTTTCATGTTGATTTACACTATTAATTTACATAAATATTAAAGATTGGAAATTATAGGATCTAGATCCGAGGGAACTTCTAAAAGAAAGTGAATTTTCAAATTTACATTAATTGTTTGGTGTAAATAAAATTTCAACAAAAATCACCTGGAATTGACACCTAGTCACAATTATCTTCTCAATGACTATGGAATAAAAATATCCCACAATAAGTACAATATCATAAGAGAATTTAAAATTTGATAAGAAAAATAGAAACCTGATTTCAACCCACCAAAATAACCTTATTAACAAAATAAATTAATTTAAACTTCACTTTAAAAAAAAATCTATAAGATTAAAATATTGTGTGTTGACTACATTCCTTAATGCTTTGGAATACAAAATTTAATG
The DNA here is from genome assembly GCA_027924585.1 of Larix kaempferi. NCBI lineage: Eukaryota > Viridiplantae > Streptophyta > Pinopsida > Pinales > Pinaceae > Larix > Larix kaempferi. Next base: position 9,109,849 of record BSBM01000066.1, on the reverse strand, counting down.
ATAACATGAGTATAGCACAATTAATTATTAGGTTATTTCCAAAGAATATTAGTTAAATCAGTAACATACAAGAATATCTTTAAGAGAGTGTTGATTAATATCTTGAAAAACATCGTAGAAGGGAGATCTGACACGATGAAGGCTAGGGTTTGAGTGAAGAAGTTTTCAAGAAGTTTCTCTTTAGTATGGACAGAGCCAGATAAATTCAGATCTATGGAGAAAAGATCTACCATGGCGAGGAGGATGGAGGGTGATTGGATCCCTCCCCATGATATCAACATAGGGATGGTCAGATGATCCCTAAGTTTGATGGTGGCACATGAATGGGAAGAGAGGGAATTGAACAGGGGAAAAGGAATTAGCCGATGGGAGGTCCTGGTCGAAATCTAGGTGAATGCATCCCTCGATCAACCCAAATAATCTCATTCTAGATCAGATTGGAAAATATTAGGGAAAGGATTGATATGATGAAGGAAAAATCCTCGATTGGAAAATTTGTGGGGTTATGGCCTAGGGAGAGAGATCTCATCCAATGGATCAAGGCGATCTGGAAGCCAAAGGGTAATTATGACCTATAATTACGATCAAAGGGTTTTTACACAATTATTTTCTTCAATCAAGAGGATCGGGACATGATATTTGAGGTAGGCCCATGTTTCTTCTATTCTATGAGCCTATTCCTTCGCCCATGGAAAGAACGGTTTAAACCTAATAAAGAGGATATGTGAATAGCCCTGGTGTGGATCAGGATGTATTCCCTTCCAGGGGAATGTTGGGAACCATAAATGCTGAGAGATATAGGAAACTCGCTGGGAGACTTTCTAAATTTTTTTTAACATACCAGAATGGTAATATACACTTCATATGCATGGATCTATGTGTATATGGACATCTCAAAGGAATTGTTGAAAGCAATCAACTTGACATGGGATAATGAAGACTGGATATAGACTCTGGACTATGAACACATTCCTTTTCAATGCAGAAGACACCATGAATATGGGCATCTCTTTAGAGATTTCCCTCTAAACTCTCTTCCACCTCCTCAAAAATCAAAGGTCGAAAAAATATGTGGATGGATTTACCAAAATTAATAATCACAGAAGGAAAGGGAAAAGACAGACAAATCAGTAAGCAACAAAAAAACCTCGAACGTCGAATCAATTGGAAGCCTTGAATCCCATAAATAACAATAAAAAATATCTGATAGATCCAAAGCTCAATCAAAGGAAAGAAGAGGCAGAGCAATATCATAATGAGAAATTGGGGAAGGAAGAGAAACCGATAGATATTGGGGGGTAGAATGCATAGGATGTGATGATGACAGAAGAAGAAGGATAAGATATGGATATGGGTGAACTAGATCTGGAAGGGATAGAGAAAGCCTGAAAGGGAAGTGAGGAAGGGAAGCGAGGTAGTATCAGTAGACATGAATAGAGCTGCAGGAGGCTTGGAGATCTTATGTAATCTGGTAGAGGTGTGTCCTTCTAATTTCTTAGTTACTCAAAGGTCCCTCTCAGTGGAGTTCCAAATTGTTGGAACAATGATTGCAGGGGTGATTTAAAATGTTTATGGACCTAACTTGCAGCAGCATAAATTATATTTTTTGGAGTCTTCAGAGAGAATAAGTAGATGGGTTCAGACCAAGCAATGATCACAGGAGTGGATTTAAACATGATAAAATCCTTGATGGATAAAAAGGGAGGAAGAAGAAGTATGAGATCAACAAACCAAGTTTTGGGGATCCAATAGATAACCTGAAATTAGTATATGTTGAGATAGGTAATGCGGTGTATACTTGGAACAATAAAATAGTTAGGGATCAACATGTGGCATCATGATTGGACAGGTTCTTGATTTCGGAATCCATTGTCTCAAAAAGGGGAGAACTCTTATCCATATTGCTCCCCTCAGTGGGTTCGGATGATTGTCCTCTTATCCTTAGTTGGAGTGGGTTTGGATCCATGTTGAGAAAACCATTTAGATTAGAGCAATTCTGAATGGGGAGTAAGGAATTCAAACCAATGGTTCAATAGTGGTGGGAGGAAATGGAAGTTCCAAGAGGTTCAAGTATGTACTATTTTCAGCAAAAATTAAAAACCCTCAAAGGAAAATAGAACAAGGAGGAATTTGGAAATATCTTCCAAGATAAAATGAAACTGGAAGGTCAACTAGAATAAATTCAAGTAGAAGACATGCAATATGGGTTCTATGACGACCTTAAGACATGGGAAGTGAGCATCCTAGAACAACTGGAAGCAAGGGAATCTCATGAAGAGATATTGTGGAAACAAAAATCTAGGAATATATGTCTAAAAGAAGGGGAACGAAACACCAATTTCTAACATAGATAAAAAATTCAACATAGACAGAAAAACAAGAAAAGCAAAAAATCAAGTCTCAAGAGGATATTGAAGAATAATTAGAAAATTAATTCAAGGATATTAAGGAGGATCCATGATATGATAGATCCAATGATATTGTTAGGATTATGCAACGCACCCCCTCCATCATGTCTAATGATCAAAATGAATTGTTGATGTGTCTAGTAGAGATGAAGGAATTCGAAGAGTCAATAAATGAAATGGAGAAGGGGAAATCCCTTAGGCTAGATGGATTCACAACAAACTTCTTCCATTTTTTATGGGATATGATCAAGGAGGAAGTGTTAAGGATAGTAGAAGACTTGAGAAGGTCCAAAGGAGTGTTGGTGGCCTTTAATGCCACATTTTAAACTCGCATCCCCAAGAGTGATGGAGCGCCTAATATCCCTGGGAAGTTTTGACCGATCTCATTGTGTAATGTGATCTATAAAATCATAACAAAAGTTATTTCCAATAGGTTGAAGCCTATCCTTCCTACGCTGATATCACCTGAGCAATCAATATTTGTCGAAGGGAGGAAGATAATGGACGGTATCATATTAGTGCACGAGGTTATTCATTCCTTGAAGACCACTAAGAAATCGGGAATTCTCCTTAAGCTAGACCTCTCCAAATCCTACAATGAGGTTAGTTGGAAAATTATGAAAGAGATGTTGAAGGATTTTGGTTTCAAGGATGCTTGGATTGATTGGATTGTGAGATTGACTTCATTAGCCTTCTTCTTTATTCTGTTGAATGGCGCTTCAACCCCTACATTTAGACGATCGAGAGGGATTAGACACGGGGGCCCCCTATCCCCCTTTCTTTTCATTATTCTGGCTGAAGGTTTTGGAAGAACAATTAAGGCAAGTGTGAAAAGAAAGGAAATAAGAGGCATAATCCTTCACCAATCAAAAACTAAGCAGACACACCAACAATTTGTTGATGATACAATGTTTTTGGGGAACCCCTCATTCCAGGAAGCACGGGCCATTAAAAAGTATCTAAATTTATTCTCGATGGATTCTGGAATTGAATTCAATGCGAAGAAATCCCATGTATTGATTTTTAATTCTCCCTGGGCTACACAACTTAATATTCTCTGTATTCCTGGTTTCCAAGGAAGCTCCCTTCCATCCAAATATCTTGGAGCCCCTTTGGATGATGTTGTGGTTAGGAAACTATCCTAGGATTATTTTGTTGGATCAAATGAAAATGTAGCTAGACAATATGCTCTAATTTTGCAAGTGGATTGATACTGGTGAAATATATGCTCTAATCCATGCCAGTATATTTATTATGGGCATTGACAACCCCAAAAAAAATTTATAAAAGAAATTAGGAACATGCAACAGAGTTTCCTTTGGGGAGGAACACAAGAGAAAAGAAAATTGGAGTTACTAAGCTGGGATAACATCTGTATGCCCAATTCTCAGGGTGGTCTTGGCCTTAGAGATTCTGAGGAGATCAATGAAGTCTTGGGTGTGAAAATATGATGGATATGGGTAACTCGTATAGAAGAATCATGGGCTAAAATATGGCTCTGGGAATACACAGAGGGATGAAATAAACAAGATCTTATTAGATTCTCATATATGAATCCCATATCGCATATATGGAATACATCTATTCAGGGCAGACACCTAAATCAGGAACACAATTTCTGGGAAATTTGAGATGGAGAAGATGCCAATTTTTGGCAATATTCATGGCAGCAACTCCCAAAACTTATGAACCACTTGTAAATGCCATCCTTCCAAGCCATATGATAAGAGAGAGGATGGAAGAAAGTGAAGGATTTCTAGAACGAGATTCTGGGGGATCGAGAGTATAGATCTTGGAAACCTTATTAATGGTGGAGACAGAATTTCCCAAAAGAGGAGGTCCATAGAATATGGGACACAATCCAAGAGTTTCGTATTAGAATCTAGAGGGGGCTAGACAAACTAAGATGGGGATAATCATCAAATGGATCATTTGACCTGAAGGAGGATTATAGATTGTCGATAGAACAAAAAGAGTGTCCCAGGAAAGATGAGTGGAAGAAAATTTAGGAAGCTAAAATTTGATCCAAGGTGGATACTTTCATGTGGCTGGTAGTGAAAAGGAGAATACTAACAGGGTGAATTTAAGCAAGAGAGGGATAGTGTGTCCATTCCACTGTGGGATGTGTGCTAATGCTGTAGAAACGATGGACCACTTGCTAGATGAATGCATTTTTTTTGGAACTTTGTGAGATAGAGGAGAAGATATTTTTCAAAAATGGGACTGTGTGCGGGGTAGACCAGACTAGTCTATCTCAGAATGGACTGTCAATCCATTTCAAAATCCCATTGTCAATGGAGTGTGGCAGCTATTCCCCAGATTCCTATTATGGGATACATGGAAGGAAATAATTCAATGAATTTTCCAGGACAACAGTAGGTTGGAGAATGGAGTTTGGATCATGATCAAGCATCATATCCTCGAGCCTCTTCAATTGACTAAGTGGAATGACTAGGATTGGCAGGCCACGGAGCAAGAACATCGTATTTTGTTAGAATGTGGAGTGAGGGCCCTCCCGAGCTATATTGGATCAAAGAAAACAAAGATAGGAGAGGCGTTAAGCCAAAATCATTAGAGTGCTCCTCTAGAGGGGAATTTCAAATTCAATTTTGATGCGGCTTCCAAAGGGAACCCGAGATCAGCTAGTTTCGAAGGAGTTTTCAGGAACCACCTGGGGGAGGTTGTGGAATCCTTTGTGGGGTACATATGGATATAAATGAATAATGTCGTGAAATTGGAGGGCCTAATGCATGGGCTTGGGTTAGAAATTCGGTAAGGATGGTCACCTTTAATCATGGAACGAGATTCCAAAATCATTATGTATATGGCAAGGAATTGCATAATGGCCAAATTATATCGAAGATAGCATCACAATTGCATCTAGAATATAGATTGGAAAAATTGCGATCAATGTTATGTCTAATTCATGTATGCTCCTTCAGCCACGTCAATCGAAATGGTAATAAGGTGGCATATGTCCTTGCCAATAAAGGAGATGTCGATCAGATTAGCTATGAAGAAGGAAAACTAGAAGAAATTGGGGATCGACCTGGGTTAGACAATGTAAAAACCTGGTGGCTTAGGACATTGACATCCCGAATGCGAGTGATGAAGGAGGAAGGATGGGGCACGTGGCACCCACGTGATCCCCCGTGCTTAGTGGTGATGGAAGGTCATGTCATGATGATAACCTTACCCCGATGTAGAATGATAATTAAGGTGAAATTGATGGCTGGTAGAGAAGGATCAAGAGAACAAATAGACTTTAAGGAGATAGGACATTACAGACCCAGAGAAGGTACGAGGACAAACCCATCGAAAATAATGACGGAAGTGGTAAGATCTAGATGGAATCATGGGGAAATAATGGAAGTAGTTATGAGAAATTATGGTGGTGAGGGTTCTTATACGAGTAGAGGATCGAGGTTCGGGCATGAATGCCTCAATTTGAAAATTCTGAGAATTTTCATTGCCGTCAGAAAAGGTTATTGGTATCTTGTTATTGACTTGGTGGTACCGGGCTGGAGGATGATGGAAACAAGGGGGAAGCGAGCAAGACAATAGGGGAAGGGGAAAGGGGTGGTCGCGGCTCCCTGGGATACTAGAGAGTAGAAAAAGGGCTGGTCAAGCTACCCAATTCTTTAAAGAAAGGATCCCTATCCCCATCCAGAAGGAGATAGAGAATATTGAACGAATCTTATGGGAGGAGGTTCATTAAATCTAGTCGCAGGAGGAGTTTGATGTCCTCACTAAATAGGTGTACAACCTTGGTTCAACGCAAGGCATAATGGCAGCCTATGACCACATTCTGGTGACCTTCTGGGTAATAAAAGGAATGCTTGCCCATGTTCTGATGGAAAGAAGTGCAAAGGAAGAAGGAGATACAGAGTTGTTCTGTGCATGGAAAGAGCACAACTTGGATTACCACTTGATGCACCGCAAGGTGGATGTCATTGCAAGCAAATTAGGAATCAAGCTCGTCCCATGCCTAGTTCCCGATCTGCCTCAACTAACTTAGCCTGTTCCCATGGTCGATAGTATTTCCGAGGGGGTGCATCATCAGGTTCATCATGCTCCAGGGGTTATGGTGGAGAACTGACAGGTTCCGTAGTGTCATCTTTCCTCTCAGTTTGTTATTCGGTTATGTTTTGTTAAGAAATTGTATAAGAATGGATCATAGTGTTGCCATGAGTAGAGTATGATGGTTGTATGTTTCTGTTTGTATAATGGGTCCATGATTGATAGTTGCATCTTTATAGTAAGATGGTTGGGTTACTGGTATAGTTGGTTGTTAGTATGGTCCTTTTTGTATATGGGGTGTATGTTAGGAAGTATCTTGTCTGCAGTAAGATGGTCCTACTTATGGTGGAACTAGTCTAGGAAGGTCTACAGAGAAGTTTTTATGCAGATTTTTATGGCTCTAAACTAGAAATGTAATGATGAACATGTAATTCTTTTTTGAATTAATATAATATATACTTACTTACAAAAAAAATTTATTAAGTTATTTGTTTTTACAAATCTACGATAGAAAATATAGTAGTGTACGTAGCCATAAGAGAAAATGTCTCATCATAGTATATCCCTTCTTTATGTGAGAAACCAGATGCCACACATATTTCTTTATACTTTTCAACACTTCCATCAGCTTCATGCTTGATTTTATAAATCCACTTGGAAGTTACCATTGACTTCCTTTCAGGTTTAGGAACCACTTCCCACACATCATTCTTGAAGATAGATTTGTATTCTTCTAGCATGGCATATTTCCATACTTGCTACTTTGAGGCTTCCTCATACGTATAGGGTTCCAAATCACTAATGTGACTCATTTGTGCTACATATCTTGAAAATATTTCAGGTCTCTTTCACTCTCTGGATGAGCCTGGAGGTGCTCCATGCTTTTCTACCTTTTGTAGAATGTCTCAACACCATGCAGATCTCCTCTTAGTAGGAGGTTCATCAAGAGATCTTTCTATCAGATCTTATGGCTCTTCAGGATCAATCGAATCTACAGACTCATATGGATTCTCCCTCTCACCATATGAAAGGGGAGAATAAGAAACTGGATCCTCCATCATAGCAGTATCATGCTCCTCCATATCTAAATCACACTAAATTTCTTTGGAGTGCTTGAAGGCAACCTCTTCATGAAATGTTACATCTCTGGTGACTTCAATGTTTCATTGCCTTGGAACATAGATTCTGTAGGATTTGGAGGATTCAATATATCCAACAAATTTTCCTTTCTTTCTAGATGGCTCCATATTTGTCCTCTTCTCTTTTGGTATGTGAATGTAAACAGGACAACCGAAAATTTTCAAGTGTCCAATATCTGGTTTTTCACCAGTGAAAACCTCTTCAGGAGTCTTTTCTCCTAGGATAGCAAGAGGACTTATGTTATGTATATAAACAATAGTTTTGGAGGCTTCTTCCCATAAGTATGTGGGAAGATCCTGATCACACATCATGGATTTTGTAGCCTCACATATTGTTTTGTTCTTTCTTTCAACATCACCATTTTGTTGCGGGTTGTAAGCTACAGTCAACTGTATTTTTATTCCTACATCTTGACATAAGTCATTGAAGTCATGGGACTCAAACTCTCCTCCATTATCATATATCAAAGAAAGAATGTGATTCCTAGTCTTATTCTCAACCAATGCTTTAAACTCTTGAAACTTGTTGAAAGTTTCACTCTTCACTTTCAAAAAATAAACCCATGACTTGCGAGAGAAGTCATCTTTGAAAAGCACATAATACAAGTAACCACTCAAGGAGGGTGCATACATAGGACCACATATATCGAAATGAATCAAGTTAATAATCCCCTTGGATCTTTTTGTACTACTTGGAAAATTCTTCTTAATGGTCTTTCCAAGAGTGAAACCTCTACAAACAATATCAAAATCAGATTTAAACATGGGAAAACCTTTCACCATATTTTTCCATCCAGGTAGTGCTTTGAAATGAAGATGACCAAGCCTCCTATGCCATAGCTCACAAGGATTCACCATGTTATGGATCATGGCTTGCATGAGCTTTCCAGGAACTTTGTAGAGACCTCCCTCTCTAACTCCAATCACTGATGCAGAGTTCAAGTCTTCATGCTTAGGCCACAGGAGTGCTTTGTTGTCCATAAAGATAAATCTAAATCCTTTATATTCTAGAACTAAAATAGAAAGGAGGTTCTTATTCAATATGGGGACAAAACAAATTTCATCCAGATGTAGTACATATCCTGAATCCAATTGGAAAGAAGTGGATCCAATGCCTTGGATCGAATAGGTGGTATTATCTCCAAGCTCTACCATACAGGAAAACTTCCTTTCCTTTAGATCCGTGATAACATTCCTATATCCAATCATGTGCTTGGATGTGCCACTGTCTAAAAGCCATGTCTCAGCACTAGTGGTAATGGATCCAGAAAGCGTTGAGACAAGATAATACTCCTCCTTTGTCTCTTGATCATCAAATGAATTCTTTCTTGTAGGTTCATATTCTATAGCAGTAGAAGCATGAAATATACCCTTGAAATTTCCTCTTTGATTTGCACGACATTCTCTTACATAATGGTCCTTCTTATTGCAATTGAAACACTTAACTTTAGATTTATCAAATTTCTTGAAATCATTCTCCTTTTGATGAGAGAATTTATTGTGAGATTTATTACCTCTTTTCATATGTTCCATAAGGGCGAGGTTCTCTTATTTGGAGGCAGTATACTTGATCTAGATTCTCCCTTCTTCTTGTAGGAAATCATCCCACAATCTCTAAAATTTAGGTTGCACTTATCTACCATTTACTATAGGCAAGAATGTCTCCCATGAATATGGAAGACCATTGACAACGATTTGAATGAGATCATCATCATCGATCGTCACACCAATGCTCATGAGTTGATCTCTTACTTGAGATATCTTTGTGAAGAAGGAAGCCACAGCTTCATCCTTTTCCATCTTCATATTTTGAAGCTTGTTCTTCAATTCTCTCTTTTGACTAGGCCCCTTCTTCTCATAAATATTTTTCAAAGTGTGGAAGCATTCCTTTGTGGCCTTCAATGGAGTGATCATAGGCATCAAGTTGTCTTTCACATAATCATAAATTATTATCTTTGCTTTGGCTTGATTCTTCTTGAAGGTAATGCAACCTGCATTAGAAGTAGGATCTTCAATAATATTGGATACATATCCTTCCAAATCAAGCTCTTTCAAGATATTCAAGATCCTGTCCTTCCAAGTATTCAAGTTCAAAGTGCCTTCAAGACGGTCTTCTAGTTTTACTGAGATTGAAGCCATAATTCTTCAAGTACTGTGCACAATTAGGATCTACGTTGGCTCAATCTTGATTGTTGAACATAGATCTTTCACACCCTGAGCTTCGATACCGTGTTAATTTTTCTTATATTTAATTTAGAAATGCAATAGTAATTGAAATCAAATAAAAATCATACAAGTAAATAATCACATTCGACACATGAATTTACCCTGGGGAAACCCTCTATGACTTGAGGGAGAAAATCCCATCAAAAAATTCCTTAGTATATTGATAGATAGCAGAGAATTTATTTTACATCAAGCACCCCTAGTGCAATTACAAAGCAAGAGAAAGATAAAGAAGAGAGACTATATCTTGCACAAAGAGAAGTGCATTGCCTTCAAGGGAGAAGAGAATTCACTTTACATTGAATTCATCAATCCTTTATAACATATTTATATATTCTTCACATGCATCGGCTTCTATTTTTATCTTTTGACTTCATGATGAACTCGCCCTCCATCTATATGTATCAATATTGAATGAAGAAGAGCACCCCACTTCTCATGCAGTGCATTAACTCACTGAACTGTGTCTTAGGATGAACTCACCCCTTAACTGAAAGCTTTCCCACTTATCTAGGTGACTAACTTAAGTGTTTTCATGCAAGTGTCGCAACTCAAGTGTCATCTTTTAGTTTAACATAAGTGTCGTCATGTAATAACACTTAGTTAACTAGATCTTCTTTGTTATCACTTAGTTAACTCTCTTAACAGATTCTTTCTTGTTAACATCACTATAGTGATCAATTTGAGTTATCCTTTGATTTACTGAAGTCTTCACCAAAGTTTAACAATTTCAATTCTCTCTTAATTAATTCTTTTATGTGCGATTAGAATTCTCTCATATCTTATCACATTTCATCTTTATCTCTTGTCTTATCTGCATGGTCCACATGTGCCATCTTAATTATTATATCAAATATACTAAGGATATTTTCCCAATGATGTGATCATATTTTCCTACTATCGTTCCAAGTGGTTATATGCTAAAGTAATTCACTCTAGGGGTGGCCAGTCCTTAGGAGAGATTTAATAGCTAAACCATGGTTAGTATTACATCAACACCATACATGCTTTGACATGAAAAGAATCACCTCAATACATGAGACACCAACTCAACACATGAGGATATGTCTTGACACACAATACCTTAGCCTTGACTAGAAATATTGTACAACATCATCACTTTGACATACAAAGCACTCGCCTCAACACATGAAGCTTAACCATTCTTAAGTCCAACTCAAGATTATGCTCCAAGTTTCACGAGTCCAACTCAAGATCCTATAAGGCACTACCTCGACACACGAGTCTCAATCTTGACACACAATATTGACCTGGAGAATGACTCATGATCTTGTAACTTTAACAGGTTGCACAAAATAATGAAAGGGTACAGGGTCTAGGAAAGAAAATCAATACCATGAGATAAACATTTTACAAAGTATTAGAGGAGGTAAGAAACAATGTTTCAATACTTAGTCTACCTCCTTATATGTGCATTAACTTAGTAGGTAAACATAGAGAGATTTAAACTCTACAAGTCATCCATGATGCTTGATGAGTACAAAAAGGGATAAGTCTTAATTTCCATAGAAGATTTGGCACTAGATCCACATACAAAATAATAACCTGAATATTTGATTCTACAAAAGAAGACCATAGTTCCTATAAGGGGTCAACAAGAGCTTTGGCGGGTAGGAATTAATGCAAAACTACCAATCATGCCCATATAGTGCTCCAAGGAGGAAGTCAAGGAACTATTTTCTCATCTCATTGATATATTTTGCATTGATGCTCGAGAATGGGGAAGCCAACATTCAAGGGACCTATAGGGGTCACTTTGATTCAGACCTTTGAAATTGCACTTACAAACTAAAAGTGAAAATCCTTCAATTTAGGGCCTTAAAAGTGAAAATTTTGGTTCATTAAGCTCAAGGAAATATGCCTTGAAAGTCCTCAGTAAATTCTATATGTTGAGGAATTTCCATTAATGAGTTGTTTTTCTAAGATAGAGTATGTATACATAGTTTATGACCTCAGCATGGTAACCACTGACCATTCCTTGTAGACCCTTATGGAAGCCATAACATGGTTCACCCATTTGGGGTTAGTAATCTATCAAATTTGCTATAGACTTCTAAAAGAATAAAGAGATTCCAAAACCCTAACCTTAAAAACCAATAAAGGGTGTTAAAACACTAGTCAAAAGGAGGGAAAGGGTTTAACTCACATTGTAGTGATTGGATGTTCAATTTAGAGAAACCACTAAGAGGAGTAAAGAGATAACAAAGTAGAGGGGAAATAATAATCTATAAGCCATTGTAACAAACCATTGTGTCTTAGAGCTCTACAGTGTGCTTGGTGATCCTTGTATTTTGAATTGTCCCTTTGATTTTTAGCATAGAACTTCATTTGCTTGATTTTTTTCCTACACTTAGTTTCTTCATGGTAAATATTATGCTCATTATGTTCCATTGTGTGTTTTTTTCTTTTGTAATTTTGTTCATATTTCATAGTAGTTTTAAGAATTTGTTTGGTGTGTTTATTTTTTTGTTTAATTACTAACTACAAGAAATATAGTTTTGCAAGGCATGCATAGGATCATTGTAGTAACAATAAGTTAAATATATATTCTAGAAAGTATGCCATTGGAATATACAAGGAAGTTTAAAACTCATTGTAAAATAATATTTTTCAATTGTATTTCAATCTTCTTAAAGTACTTTAGCAATATATTATTTCTTGACTTAAATTGATGTTTGATCTATTCAAAATAGAGATTCTTTCTTAGTTTCATATTTTCTATACATAGTAAGCATGTATTTTACTAGTTCAGGACTATTAACATTAATATAGTTATATAATTATCGCCAAGGGTTAGCTTAGTCAATTGAACCATCCACCCAAGGCATGTTACCAATGGGGAGTCACTAGGTCATAGGTTCAAATCCATTCAATTCCCTTGGGGTAACCAACCATCAATGTGGTTGGTGGTTCAATCAGCTCACTCCATTTAGATATTCTAAGAAAGAGAGAGAGGATCCCATGAGGTTTTCCTTGGAAAACATTATAGCTAGTGAATTGTATTAAAGTAGTTTTTTTAATAAATAGCTACAAGTGTATCTTTGAATTCCAACAAATTTGTTAGGATTTTAGGTTACTCCAAATTTTTTTACACCATGTTTGGGGTGCTTCATGAGATTTTGTGTACATAGTGTACGTTTATCCCTTGGATGGTCAAATATGGAATGTGGGATGAGAGATGGTATGTGATGGATATGCACACTTCTAATAGCTTGCCCAGTAGATGCCAAACCTCATATTATCACTAGCTTAGTGCCCCTCCCTATGGCATTTGGAAAACTCTTCTATGGGTGGTGGATGCCCTACACGATAACGACCACATGGAGGATTCACATGGTGAGAGAATTCCCTAAAAGATATGAGGAGTGTTGTGAATTTTGGAGGAGGGATACAAGCCATAGATGGCATGTGGAATCTTGGTTTCCTATTGGAAGGGTTGGAGATGGATCAAGGACACTTGGAGCTTCAATAGTGTTCTTGTAGAGTGTATCCAGCTCAATGTAGTACATGGATTTGGAGGATGGATGGATTATGTGGAGGCTCGGGATGGAGTCGTGTGGACTTGACTTGCATAGCTACATCACCTTGGATCATCATTGTGCAAGTCATTAATATTGGATCTTGACATTTGTACTCTAGGAGTGGAGTGCTTAAATTGTGTGTGTATTACTTATGTTTAGTAGGATTGCTTGTAAGGATTAGTTGAGCTAGTGTTATACTATTGGCCTCCCTTAACTCTCTAATAATTATAGGAAAGAGAGAGTTTTTCCAAACATCACATCGCACATGCATTCATTTTTATCTCTTCTTTTGAGTGATCTCTTAGTGGTGTGCTAGAGTTCATGAGGAAACCCTAGTGGATCATATGAGGAGGAAGTGGATGATTTCTCTCTCTTGGGATTCTTCTTTGTACATTTGATCTCTTTCTTGGGTTCTAGGGTTTCTTGGTCTCTTGGAGAATCTTGGATTCTAGGGTTATGGTTTCATCCCTTAGAGGGAAAAGATTGTGAAAATCCTCACAGCAGATCTAAGAGCTGATGTATACCTCACAATGAAAGAATTTAGGAATAAGATTAAGAGTGAATAATGCAGTAAGAGAGCAACATAATAATACAGTAGAACTCGGATAGAAGCAAAATAACTTCACACACACTAATTAATTAATCACAATATGGACAAATAAGTAGTACAATGCATGAGGATTCGAATGCCAAGGTGGCAATTCGAATTAGCCTTCATGGAGTGATCAAAAGATCACTAGAGTGTCATCAGAGCACAACTAGAAGTCTATCTCATCATCAGTGGAGTCATCAATGCTCAAGTAACTGTCAACCATCAGTCAAACTGAGTCTAACTGAGTGTGGTAGGTGTAACTGAGTGTAACTGGAACTAAATCAATGAAGGAGGATTATTGGAGGGCGCATTAGGAGCTAACTGGAGTCAAAATGAGCAGTTTAGTCACACTGGAGGTCCATCGGAGTGGTAAGATCAGTTAAGAGTGATTCAAGCCTAAAATTAAGGAGAGAACTCAGTTAACTGAAGACAACTGGACTGGTAGGTGAAGAAGGGCACCTTTGTCAAGTGGATGGTGAGATGTGGGTGCATCACTGGCTAGGGCGGCTCAATCTGAGTGGAAATAAGCTCCCAAGTGCTGGAATACTAGGGACTAGGTGCTGGAGGTATCAACCTGATGACTGGGAAGCATGTGGATGCATGCAATGCACGCAGAATGCATGTTGCATGCAAAAATGCATGCAAGACTGAAAATGCAAAGGATGAAAATGTTGGTAGGACTAGGATGGAGTATAAGAATATCCTAACACCCCCCCTTAATCCATCCTCGGTTGTGGTAACTAATACCAAATGTCACTTAATATAAATGAATAATAACAGTCAATAAACCGAGGAAATGGGGAAAACCTCATGGGAAAAATACCTCCCCTCAAAATAGACTGTAAGGCACACACAAAAATAAATGCTCCAAACTCAAGCATGTGTGATGCTTGGTCATATGTCTGGAGGTATCTTCTTCTTGGGAAGAAGTGGATCATGCTCAAAAATCATGTGCTTGTACTTTCTCTTCAGATCAAATGTGATGAGAACAAATCCAAAAGTATGAGGATGATCCTTGAACCTATGATTCGAATCAACTGAGGTAGGATCAAATCTATGAATGTGCAGATAGTCTTTTGTCTTCTCCTTCGAACCATCATGGGTGAGATTATGCTCAAAAGAACCATCAAATATCAGTGATTGTTTTGAATCCAAATCAGATTGAAGACTTAAAGAATGGTTTCTTGAGATCTCCTTTGAACCAGTAGGGGTGAGATCAAAACCATCATATGCATGAGAAATTATCCCAAGTAGTGATTGCTTAGAATCCAAATTAGATCCAAGACTTGAATCATGGTTTCTTGATATCTCCTTTGAACCATTAGAGGTGAGATACAAAACCAGTAAGTGCATGATAAATTATCCCAAGCGAATGGCAATGGCCATTGTCTTCAATAACCTTCTGAAAGCATGAAATAATGATCATATAGTAGTACATAAGAGGTGAGTGATCAAGGAGAGCGAATGCATTACCTCCAATGGCTGATTTGACCTCTGCAACATTCAATAGATCATGATGCAAACCAATAGACTCTGGTGCAAGAGAGGATTTAGGACCTTCTGCAATTTCTAGAGTGTGAGTTGGCACAGAATTCGTAATAGAAGAAATTTGGAGCATGAGTGTAGAATCTGCAAGTTCTTCTTCTTTGTGGACAACTTCAATATGAGATATGTTTGATACTGGTTCATGATCAATGAGATCATCAAGGAGGGCCAATGCATCACTTTGCTTGCTCTCGAAAGGGTTTGGACCAATCCATTCATTTTGTTTGCCAAATATTTCATCCGGGTAGGCCCATAGCTCTTTTGAAGATTCAACATCATCAATGAATTGATGTACCAAGAATTGAGACATATCAAGCATCATGGTTCCCATGGCTCTGTCACCATTATTTAACCAGTCAATCTTTTCTTCAGAGGATTCAAACTCTCTTTCAAAACAATAATCAAAGAGACCATTTCTCTTCAAATGTGCTATCATCTTTGGTTTCCATTCATCATAGTTAAATGGAGGAGGATAGATTTCTTCTGAATACATGGAAGTTGTAGAAGACCTGCAAAAACAATAGAAAAGTCTGCAACTGCTACTGCTGCAAAAGATGCAGAAACTGCTGCAACTGTTGCACTCGAAATTTTGATAATAACCTGCAAAAAACTCTCAGGAATGGAGATAAACAATACTCTCAACATGCTCTGATACCATGTGAAAATCCTCACAGCAGATCTAAGAGCTGATGTATACCTCACAATGAAATAATTTAGGAATAAGATTAAGAGTGAATATTGCAGTGAGAGAGCAATATAATAATACAGTAGAACTCGGATAGAAGCAAAATAACTTCACACACACTAATTAATTAATCAAAATATGGACAAATAAGTAATACAATGCATGAGGATTCGAATGCCAAGTTGGCAATTCGAATTAGCCTTCATGGAGTGTCATCGGAGCACAACTAGAAGTCTATCTCATCATCAGTGGAGTCATCAATGCTCAAGTAACTTTCAACCATCATTCTAACTGAGTGTGGTAGGTGTAACTAAGTGTAACTGGAACTAATTGAACGAAGGAGGCTCAGTGGAGGGTGCATGAGGAGCTAACTAGAGTCAGAATGAGCAGTCTAGTCACATTGGAGGTCCATCAGAGTGGTAAGATCAGTTAAGAGTGATTCAAGCCTAAAATTAAGAAGAGAAATCAGTTAACTGAAGACAACTGGACTGGTAGGTGAAGAAGGGTGCCTTTGTCAAGTGGATGGTGAGATGTGGGCGCATCACTGGCTAGGAGGGATCAATCTGAGTGGAAATAAGCTCCCGAGTGTTGGAAGAATAGGGACTAGGTGCTGGAGGTATCAACTTGATGACTGGGCAACATGCGGATGCATGCAGAATGCATGCTGCATGCAAGACTGAAAATGCAAAGGATGAAAATGCTGGTAGGACTAGGATGGAGTATAGGAATATCCTAACAAAGATTAGGCTTTGGAAACCCTTGGATGTATTTCGGGAAGAGGAGGAGAAGGAAATATTTCCTTAGAGATAGTGTTGGAGGGATTCTTTCACTTGGAGGAGCTAGGATTTGTTGAATAACAATGTCTAGGGAATATAGGGTGATTGGATTTTGTCATAGCCTTGAGAGGAGGCTATGGTATGTATGTACGTCATTCATTGAGCATATATATGTGAGACTTAAAGCTATCCACTTATTGTGTATATTGTATATTTGATTTCAATATTTTATCTTCTTGGAATGGTTATTTCCAATTATTAATTGTCTTGTTTATTTGACACACTTAAGATAGAAATATTAAGAAATTTTACACTAAAATTGAACATATTAGTACAACCATCTAGCTATGTTGTGTTTATTGTTACATCTATTGTATAAGATGATTTTTCAGATATGGTTTATGCATGTGAAGTTTCCCTCGAGGGATGAAAACTCATTGGAATGCTTGGTATCTTTTCTCCTTGAATTGTTGTGAATTTTGGGGCTATTAGAAATGAATTATTCTGATTGATCCTCTATTTATTTACACATTAATTTATAGTAGACCTAAAGGCTGAAAACTCTAAGGTTAATATCGAAGAAAACTTCTCGTAAGAAGGTGAATTTTCATATTTGCATTAATATACAATGCAAATGAAATTTCAACATGGTATTAGAGAAGTTATAGTCGAGACCACTCCTGCATAAGATGGAGTTGCATTTTAGCGAGTGATTTGTTTTTACAATTACTTGACCTAGTTAAGGTCATTGGGTGTGAAACCCCAGGTTTCTTAACAAAAACACCTCCACCCTTGGAAGGGTTATTTTGTCTACTTGATATATTGCTAATTGTTTCACTTGATGATTTTTCAGGATGTGTAAGGTTACTCTTGGTCTAATAAACTGTGATGGTTTGTATTGAGATTCAAATTTTTATCCATGGAAGCTTAGGAATCAAATCCTTAAGGATGGGTTTGATCATTAGGAGCATGTTGAAAAACAAAATCCAAAACGAACCGATCCAACTTAGTTTGTGATTATGTGAAGGATCACTTTATCTCACACAATGTTGATAATGTTAGGATGGGTGATTAACAACAGAAGAGAAAGATATTTCTAGAAAAACAGTGGTGGTGTCTAAAGACACCATTTGCAATTAAGCACAATGAGCAAGCACCATAAGAGCACAATGATCCAATTTGGATATAGATCGATCTAAGAGACCATCTATAAATAAGTTTGGATATGGACCAAACCAACAACAAGTGGACCACGTCAATTGTAAGTGTCCATAAATATTATATCTAAGATCCTAAATTGGACATAAGCCAACAAGGTGAGGGTACTAGAAAACCATGGGTTCCAACACCCCCCCTAAACTCAGCTTGGAGGAAAGAACAAATTACACAACATTTCCCCCTTAATTTGATGTGAACTACAAAAAACGATCAACCTGGTATAGTAATACTTCTAGAAGAAGTCTAAAAAAATGTCACCTTTGTCATTAAACTCAATGCAATCACCCAAAACAATATGCAATATTGTTTTCTAAATACAGTCCAAGTCGGTCAATTGACTAGACAACAAGAAAACTTGATCTATTCAATCACTCAACTAGTTCATAATAAATATAGCTAGACTCTATCTATCAATACAATATATGTCCATCTAGCAATCATGTACTCGTAATAGTACTCAATCATATTACCCAACAAATAATCTAGTCAAGCATAGTTTAGTCGGTCTAGTCGATTCAATAAGAAACAGTAGAATCAACAACAATTGGGTTTACACATAAAATATCTTTAATTTATCTCCCCCTTAAACACAACTGAGGGATAATAAATAGAAAACACAATAGAAATTGAAACTCTGTCAAAAAATAATCCAGTTGAAACTTAGTCGATGATCACTACTTGTCGAAGCTCAGTCGATGATCACTACTTGTCGAAGCTCAGTCGATGATCACTACTTGTCGAAGCTCAGTCGACGAAAATTCTAGTTGATACTCCAATCGATTGTCATCGCTGGTCGAGTCGCAGTTTACCACTCCAAATCTATCAAAATAAATCAAGAGGAGCATTATACAACAATACAGTCAAAGATACACATCTGTATTACATCCTCAAACATCTATTCAAATTACTCCATGAACATTCATCATCCAACCACAGTCTATCCTAATAGTTGGCACTAGTCCATGGTTCTGTCTTTCACCTCTTTTCTGCAAGGTTCTAAAAGCATAGTTTCCATCTTTCCAAGAATTCTGATTCCTGGGAAAATTCGTCCGATTCTTCTGATGAGGATGTCTATATGGAACAAATTTATGTTCGGGTAGAATAAATGATGCAGGCTTAGGTTCTGGTTCATCGACAGGAACAAAAAAACCCTCCACATCAGTAATAATGTCATCTGCAACAACATTATCAAATCCTAGCTCATCGGAGATAACTAATTCATCAATTTGTTCAACAATGTCAACAACAGGTTTCTCTTCCAGCAAATTAGTTTGAACACCTTCAGCAACAAAAACCACTCTTTTGGTATTAGCAAAACCAAGTGTAGTAGCATCATATCCAAGAATTTTTCGTGGTTGCTTCAATTCGGGGATAATAGGAACAACAATACCCTATCCATTATTCCCAAGTCCTCCTCCTCTATATCCCATTTTTCTTAGTAGTTGGGACCCTATACCTATAGTATGCTTCTCAAAGCTAGGTGAAATAACATCATTAGTAGCCAACAAATCTTGAGATGAAACAACATCATCAACATCATTTTTTAAAATCTTCCAATTGACAAATAATTGGGCTACAAGCAAGATTATCAAAGGTGGAATAAGTAATGGGTGATCCTGGAAAATCAACAATGGCAATCTTCTACTCAACATGCAATAAATAAACATTTTGCTTCTCATCAACTCGTTGCTCAATAAATTTATCTTCATCATCCTATAGTCTAGTAACCTCCAGTTCAAGACTCTGCTTGCAATCCTACAATCCCTTAATAGTCTCATCTTTCTCAGTTAGCTGCAACAACAGAGCACCATAATATTCTTTTAAGGTTTGATATTCATCAACAAATTGATTATTGTCTTCTTGAAGAGGGAAAACTTCTTCACGAGGCTCATCAATAAAGGCCTACAAGTGGGAAGCCTCATTAACTAGCTTGGTATTATCTGATTCCAGTCTACAAATTTTCATATTCAAGCCATAAATATCTTCATGAGAGAGGGATTTCACCTCTTATTCTAGGTCATCAACCAAATCTGACTTATCTCCAAATTCATCTACCAAATTCTGGAAAATGGATTCCATGGTATTTTCTAGCATAGAAATCTTTTGAGAATTCTCATCCATTCGGTGCAGGATAACAATTTGAAATAGGGTAACCTCATCCTCTAGTTGGGTATGGGTGGTCTCCAACTGTTTCTTCAAGCCTTCATTTGTTGACTATAATTCAGAAACAAGAGTCTACAAGGATTTTACTTCTTGATGAAGTCGGTTCTGATATTCTTCTAAGGCCACGATCTTCTTATCCCAAATCTCCTGCAAATTATTAAATTCCAAGTCCTCATCATCGTCTAACATACCCATATTTAAATACGATTTCACTCCATAGAAAGAGCACAAATTGTCTCATCAACAAAAAAATGAGAAACAAATAATATGGCTTAAAATCTATGTCAACAAAATACCCCATAAAATATCAATTCACAACCAAATCAGTCCAAACAATCATCTATCGACGGTTCTAAGAAACAACTTAGTCGAAGACCAATTGACTATCCTTTCATTCAAGTCATACATCAATCAAGCAAAGGATAAGTCATTGGTCTTCATTCTAGTAAAATTGGGTAAACTTCCAGTCGACCACTTCAAGGGTCCAATTGAGTGGATTAGTAACAATAATGATAGGATTTTCTATAGTTATGCTACCAATAAAGCATTAAATACTTATTTTCACTATTGGGAACATAGAACTCGATCATCAAATCACTAGAATGGTCAAGTTGAAACTCAAACGCCATTTGAAATCTTATATACAAAGGTCAAATTGAAATCCTTTAAGTTGATTATATCATCAAATGACACTCCAATCTATGTTTGTCGAAACCACATAGGTTGAAGGCCCAGATATCAACGTATCTAGTCTAAAAAAGAGAGCTCAATCAACTACTTCAATGAACCAATCAATGTCTAAGTCGACCAACTAGGCCGATCAAGGGTTCATTTGGTCCAATCTTGTTGGAATGGGATAAGTCCGGAGGAAGTATCGAAGCCGACAGGTGCAAAAGGGACAATCCGCGAAAGAATGACCATTTGTGGAGTTTGAGAAAGTGCAAGAATAGTCAAATTAGTTAGACTCTTGGTCATATGGACCATTTTGTAACCGCATAGTAGCATATAAATAGAAGTAGATTTGTAAGCGTAAGGGCATCTATTTATCTATTAATCATAGAATCAAGTGATAAGAAGTTGATCCATCTTTTGATATGTTTTGTATCCGCGACATGGTGTATTGACTATTTCTGCGAAGTTCATTCCACAGGTTTTTGATGAATGCATGAGGATGTTCGATTATGGTTCTATTTCTGTCTCTATCTTTATGCAATGATGAATGTGAATGTTTGCAACATGTTTAATACTCTGTGGGTTGAATGATTACTGTTGATGCGAATAAGTAGGTTAAATATGTTGTTGCAAATGTTTATTATCTGTGAATCTGCGAATGGTCTAATGTGTGAATGATGAGTTAATAGTTCACTGCGGAAGATATAATCTCTGGTTTCTACAAAGGTAATGTGTGTTGGATGCATGTCCTCAACTCCACTGTGGAAACTTGGTTCCTGCAGCCCCCTTGTGCATCTCTGGTGAGACTTCATTCGCTCTGCCAGTGTTGCTGGAAGGGTTAACACCTTTCTGGGCTGGTGCGTAAGGGAGTTTGTGTTGGTGTTTGCTGGCAACAGTATGTAGTGAACCCCTGTTGATAGTCACTGTGTCAACAAATGGTTATGTTTCCGGGACCTCGAGGAGGAAAAGAAGAGGATATGCTTTGGCATCCGACTAAACCAGAGATCCAAGAGCGGTTTGACAGAAAGATAGAAGAATTAGCAGAAGGAGAAAAGCAAAACCCTAGACAAACTGTATGCAGTTGGCCATAGAAGTACATTTATTCAGATATCCACGAAATATTTTTCTGCGAATTCCTAGTATTGCTGCACGAGTGGTTAGTGCAACTAACATTCTAGAAGCACCATTTCCAAGAGACTGAACCTGATCATTGGACGCCATAACTGATTCAACAGCTGAAACGTGTCGATAACACAGTATCAAGGGTTGTTGATTTTTGGGTGGATAGTATCCTAGAGGGATATATCACTGAGTTCGCAGTACACACGATCAAGTCATATAGCGACGCGGAGAGGAGATTTTTCAAGGGACCAAGGGGAAGGTTCTTGTTGTTGCTAAAACTATGGATTAAGATGCTCGTGTGCGAAAAGGGCGTTCTGAGGATGAATTCCGACAAGTAGAAAGATCAGTGTGTGGAGGTTGTAGGTTTCGCGTGAATGCGGATCCGATAGAAAGATGCGGGGTAGATGGACATGAGCGACGACGAGTTTATATGGGAAGATGACAAAGAGTGTGGTACCTTGAGGAGTGGAGCGATATTCCGACGTCTTGAGAAGAAGAGGAGGACTGAGAGAGAGTCTCCTGAGAGGAACATAATAGAAGGCTATGAAATAGGACCACAAGGGATAAAGTGACCCTATTACGACGAGGACGGTGACCAGGATACCCAAGAAGCAGAAGAGACACAGATCGTAAGTTATAACATACCTACAACCCCGTGCACTACTCAGAATTTTACAGGAAGAAACACAAGCTATTCGCAAAGTTGCCCTACGTGTAGCGGTAAGAGTATCACTTCAGTAAACAATAATAGTAGGAACGCTAGGATGGAAGACGAGGCAAAGATGCCTACCTTTCAGGGGAACGGGACCGAGGATCCTGAACAGTATTGGTTCATATGTGAAGCAGTTTGGACTGTGAAGCAGGTCCAAGACGAAGCCATAAAAATGGGATAGATAGTGATGGCCCTTAGGGGTCGGGTGTTATACTGGTTCATGAAGTTTACAAGGGTTCTGACGGGAACACCAGCCAAGACGTTGGCACAAATCAGAATAGTGATGATTGATTAATTTAAAAAACAAAAATCGAAGTCGCAGTATGTTACTAAGCTCAAAGAGATTAAGAAATTCCTGAACGAGTCAGTGTGGGAATTTGATTAGCGGTACAAAACGTTGATAGCAAAAGTGAGCTTTGGGATAAATGATATGCAGCACAAGGAGTGGTTCATCACAGGTCTGGTACCACACATCTGCGGACCAGTGATGCAACAGAAGGTTAGGACCCGGGCGGAAGCATTGGAGATTGAGATGAAGCTGGAAGCTTCACCAATCTGTGAAACAAGGTTGGGTATGGATTGGATACAAACACAGCTGGAAAACTTGACGATCCAACTGCAAGACATGAAGAAAGGGAAAGAAACGCGCGAAGAGATCTGGTGTACTAGGTGTAGGACAGAGGGACACCACAAGGATTAGTGCCCAGACTTCCGAGACTATTTGCAATCCGGTGCACCAAATCCCCTCAGTCAGGGAGGGTTGCCTTGGTGTCATGTCTTCCAAACGAGAGGCCATCAACCAGAAGAGTGTGTTTATCTGCATAAAATGGTGTTGAAACTAGAGAACTTGTATTGCAAGTTTTGTAAATCGGTTGGCCACAATGACAACAACTGTAGAGCTTATGGCCTACTCCCAGAGACAACCAGCGGCATATTTCATGGCAGGAGAAGAACATGCACCAGGTCAGCCACAACAGCAATATAACCAGCCGCCAACCCAGTATAATCACCAACTGCAACAATATGATCAGGGGCAGTATGGGAAAACGCAGTATCCGGCAATGCAGTATTCGACACCGCAGTACCCACTATATGGACCACCGCAATAGCCGCAGTATGGGCATCCGCAGTACCTGCAATATGGCCCACAGCTTGGAGGGGCTAGAGGAGGATTCCGTAGAGGTCGAGATGCTGGTGCAGGACGAGGAGGAGATGTTGGATGAGGGCAAGGACCAATTATATGCTACAATTTTGGGTAGCAGGGGCACTATCAAAGGGATTGCCCAAATCCAACACCACAGCAATGCACATATTTCAGCGTTGTGGATAACGACGTTGAAGACTATCTGCAGCTCATCGCAAAATGGCAGACCAAGAATCCGCCACCACCTCCATAGAACCAAAACCAGAATCCACCGGTTGTGCAGATGATATCGACGGAGGCTCGAAAACAACATGCGACTGTTGGAGTGGTGACACGAGGAGGAGCGACGATAGGATCCGATGGACCACGAACTACTGTCCGACCAACAGTACATAAACATGTCACTTTTGATGCGGAGGCTGAAAGGGATATCTTCTTAGAATCACAGGAGGTGATGAGATAGAGGAGGCAGTTACCCTTCAGGAAGAAGTTATCTACGATATGCCACTGATGTTCGACAAGACGAAGTCGCAGGGAAAGTCTAATACCCTAAAAGCCTTCTTAATGAGTTTCCTGGAGTTGGAAAAGGATCAGGATGCACTAGAGGAGATATCCAATATGTTGACTCAACGGGAGGGCATATGCTAGGAACAAAGAGTTAATCGCATACACAAGAGTAAAACAGGGAGAGAGATGTGAATGTCGGCACAAATTGGAGATTTTGATGTCGACTCAATTATCTTGGACCTGGGGTCGAATGTCAACATTCTAACCAAGCATACATGGGAAACCATGGGGAAGCCGCAATTAGCCTGGTCACCAGTACAGTTGCGATTAGCAAACCAGAGTAAGGTTACTCCAATTGGTCGAGTGTACCAACTTCTCGTTGAGATTGAGGGCCTCAAGTATTATGTTGATTTCGATGTAATTGAGATTGTGGACAACACCAGTCCCTACCCAGCGTTGCTAGGGATCCACTGGGAAATTGATAAGCTAGCGGTTATCAACTTTAAGAAGCGGACGATGTCTTTTGAGAATCGCGAGATGAGGGTCATCGCACCTTTGGATCTTGCAGAAGTGCAGCGATACGTTGAACCGGCCAGAGATGAATTTACGGAGGGGTGGGATAGTATATACAATATATCTGAGGATTACATAAATCATACTGCAGATGGTGAATTGGGTTGGCGCAGTTTCAATTCAGCGTCGTAAGATTCGGATGAGGCACTCGAGAATTCGCAGAATCGGATGCATGAAGTGTCGTTTAGGAGATGCGCAAGGATCACATAGTCATCGAGATGGGTAGCCACAGAGGAGTGTGCGCTACCAACGTACGAAGGATTTCCTAATTTGATCACCTTTCTCACTAAGTTTGAGGAGAGAGTGTCGGAGCTGCAATGTTTATTGGCCTTGGAGGAAGCCTTAAAGGCTACTCCTGCGCGATGGTGGGCAGCGCACAAGTCTATTATCACAACCTGGACACTATGTCTCCACCTAATGACGGTTAGGTTCGACGATGCGGAAGGATGTAGCAGAAGGAATATTGATGGAAAAAGCGACCCAAAGGTACATTTGGCGGAGTGCGAAGGAAAATGGGGATTACGAGCCAAAGAGGAGTGGGTCCATGAATTTGTTCACACTTTGGATGAAGTACTGCAGAGTTGGTATGTCACATCAGAACTGCGATGCGGAACGACTTCTTGGGAGCAGCTAACACTTGGATTTAGCGAAACATTTTGTTTCTTAGATGAGAACCCCTTGATCCATAGTACGCTATAAGTAATCCGTAAAAGATATTTGAATCAGTACCGACGGAGCAACCATTAGAAATTTGGTGGACTGCAACACCAGAAATGATGATGGAGTGCTACAACATCACAGGAGAGTCGGATGATGAGGATGATCTGAGGGCTACGCATGTGCCAGAATCAGAAGGTAGTCACAGTGTCGAGGCACCAGAAATTCCTTCCGACAAATTCCAACAACCACTGAAGATCAAGAAAGTAAACATTGGGATGGAGGACAACCTGAAGTTTGCAATCATTGGGGATTATTGGGATGAGTCCACCATTGCAAAGATGACGGATTTGCTGCATGAGTTTCAGGATCTGTTCCCAACAAAATTCTCAGAGATGAAAGGAATTTCTGGGGACTTAGGCAAAATGAAGATTCCCCTGAAACCCGATGTGAAGCCCGTCAAGCAGCAGCCCTAACGATTGAATCCAAGGCACAAAGAGTGAGTGTGGGATGAGATTAAAAGGATGCTGGAAGCAGTAATCATAGAACCCGTAGAAGAATCCGAGTGGATCACCCCGATGTTGTTCTAGGACAAGAAAAGTGGCAAAGTCCGCATCTGTGTCGACTTGCGGAAACTGAACGATGCATGCTTACACGACCCGTTCCCGACACCTTTCACGGATGAGGTGCTCAAAAGATCGACGGTCAGGAGATCTACTCATTCACAGATGGGTTCTCAAGTTATCACCAGATCAAGATTGCGAAGGAAGACCGACATAAGACTACATTCACCACAGAATGGGGCTTCTTTCAGTACATAGTAATGTCATTTGGATTGAAGAATGCCCCAGCAATTTTTTTTCGATTAGTGGTGTCAATGTTCAAAGACTACATTCATAAATTTATTGCCGTCTATATGGACAATCGGACAGTGTATGGGTTGGTCAAGGATCACGTCGCGAACCTAAGGCTAATGTTGGAACGATGTTGACAGTACCAGATCTCCTTGAACTTGAAAAAATGCATTTTATGTGCTTCATTCGAGATTTTACTGGGGCACATTGTCTGCAAGGAAGGTATGTTGGTAGACCCAGCCAAGATTGCCATTATTGTCGACCTCCCACCACCGATGACAATCAAACAATTGAGAGCCACGCTGGGCCACACAGGATACTACCGGAAGTTTATCAGAGGATATGCAACAATAACAACACCCTTGGAGATTTTATTGACGAAAGATTCCAAGTTTGAGTGGAATGACGAATGCCAGAAGAGTCTAGACATATTAAAAGCGAAGATGGTTGCCTCGCCTATGTTGGCATTTCCGGATTGGACAAAGGAGTTCCATGTCCACGTAGATGCATCATCATTCGCATTAGGAGTTATCTTGGCCCAATTAGGAGAAGGCGACATCGACCACCCAATAGCCTTCGCAAGTAGGAAGTTGTCTATTGCGGAGAAGAATTATACCACCACGGAGCAAAAAGGGTTGGTGATGGTCTACACCCTACATAAGTTCCGACACTACCTACTCAAGGGATACTTTAAGATGTTCACCGATCACTCAGCATTAAAATACTTGGTGAACAAGCCTGTGTTGGGGGGGAAGATCTGTCACTGGTTGGTGCTATTCTAGGAATTCGATTTTGAAATAATTGTGAAACTATGTCGACTGAATGCAGGACCAAATCACTTATCACGAATTGAGTCATGGGAAGAGCCCAATAGCATTGACGAAGGACTGTCGAATGCTCAGTTATTCAGGGTTGGCATGGTTGATGACCATTATGAACAAGTCATTCATTTTTTGGCAACCGGGGAGGCACCGGCAGGCTTCACGACCAACCAAAAGAAGCAACTAGTCGTAAGGGCTACAAACTTTCAGTTGATTGCAGGACAGTTCTATAAGATGGGACCTGGCGATATACTTCAATGCAATGTCCTTCCACATGAACAGGAGCGAATTCTTGTGGAAGCTCATGATGGGATCGTTGGAGGCCACTATAGAGTACATGCCACTGCGAGGAAGATTTTGCGAGCAGGGCTATGGTGGCCAACGATGCATAGGGATGCTTTGGACTATGCTAAAAGCTGCGATGTATGTCAACAAACAGGGAAGCTGTCACGAAGGGATGAAATGCCACTAGTACCTCAAATAACGTTGCAGGATTTCAATAAATGGGTTGTTGACTTTGTGGGACCCATAAACCCACCAGGAAAATGAACAGGGTCGCGCTACATAATTACAGCAACGGACTTTTTAACGGGATGGGCCGATGTCGCACCAGTAAAGGATTGTTCCGCTACGACAGCAACCAGGTTCCTCTTCGACAATGTAGTCACCAGGTTTGGGTGCCCCAAAATACTGATGAGTGACCAAGGGACCCATTTTATTAATCAGACAATCGCAGCAATGACAGAGGAATTTCAAATACAACACAGAAAGAGCACCCCTTACCATTCGCAAGCAAATGGAACAGTGGAAGCATTTAACAAAATCCTGGAGCATGCGCTCACAAAGGTATGCAACACGAATCAGGATGATTGGGATTTGAAGATCCCTGCGATACTATGGGCGTATCGCATAACTTGAAAACGTCTGACTAGACAGACACCTTTCAAACTCGTCTACGGGCAGGAAGCTGTAATGCTGATGGAGTACATTGTCCCTAGTCTGTGGATTGCAGTTGTCACCATCATGAGCGACAATAGAGCCCTAGAAGAACGATTGGACCAATTGGTACAACTCGATGAGGACAAATTCATCGCAAGATTTCATCAGAAGGTGGAAAAGGATCGACAGAAGGCTTGGCATGATCACCATATTAAACAAAAGCACTTTCAGCATGAGGATACAGTTCTGTTGTATAACAGTAATTTTTCCAAGCATCTAGGTAAGTTACAGTTGCATTGGTTAGGTCCCTATGTTATTGATTTCGTTATTGATGGAGGTGCGGTGTAGCTGAAGATATTAGATGGCATGCTGTTTCCTAAACTGGTAAACGGGAATCGGTTGAAACCCTATCGCCATCATCAGGCACATAGCGGTTGAGAAACGCAGGATGAAAAAAAAAATGATGACAAAGAGTGACAAGCATGTGGAAAGCATGTGCGAAGCATGGCCAGCTAGGTCTCTCACCGATGCTTCGCATGCAGGAGTCCAATCCAAGTGTGATTACTGCGGATCAACATCATCAAAAGACAGCGGCTGCATACGACGAGAGATTCGGTTGGCTATGGATAATAT
The DNA here is from genome assembly GCA_027924585.1 of Larix kaempferi. NCBI lineage: Eukaryota > Viridiplantae > Streptophyta > Pinopsida > Pinales > Pinaceae > Larix > Larix kaempferi. The sequence goes on along the minus strand of BSBM01000066.1, from coordinate 9,080,901 downwards.
TTTCCAAATGATGAGCAGGGGTTTAGCAACAAGCATAAATACCTACGGAAGGATTGCAGTATGCAAGTTGAAGTAGCAAGAATCCGAAGAAGAGCATTAGTAGGTTGTATGATACGAGTCTATAAGTTAGATGCAGAATGGTAAGAAATTCAGTAGGCAAGCCCTAGGAAGCTGTGGAAAAGGGTAGTGATATAGTTGAAATGGTGCACTTCATTTCGAGCGGAAGCACCCCAAGTGTGCTAAGAGCCAGAACGACGACGGTGCATGAACAACCAGCGAAGGAGGCAATCAGAACACTCGGAAGGAACAAAGACGCAGTCTCACCTGAGATGTCTAAGAGTGCGGTAGTAGTTAGAAGGGTTGGGGTTTCCCTGACCACCAAAACACCAGGGGTGGAGTCCCGCTGGCTGCAGCAGTGGATTGTCAAATGTGCAAACAAATGTGCTAGAGCAGTTGGCCTATTTCACAATTTGGAAACGACAACGAACTTGTCCCCAGGTCGCGGAAAACCTGAAGTGCCAGAGAAAGCGCAGACGAGGTAGATGACCAAGGTTGCAAGAGACTGGAGGATGAGTTTGAGGTAGATGACCAAGGTTACAAGAGCCTATAGGATGAGTTTGAGAAGTACATGACAGCGAGCTCCAGACGCCAAGAACAGCTTCAGAAGTTAACCACAGTGATAGACAAGATTAGAACCAACATTGTCCAGTTGAGGTGGCTTGAGGGCGAGCCACAAGTTTTTGTTGGGGGCCTGTTGCGATGGGATAAGTCCCTAGGAAGTGAGGAAGTCGACAGGTGTGAAAGGGACAATCCGTGAAAGAAGGACCATTCGTGGAGTTCGAGAAAGCACAAGAATAGTTAAATTAGTTAGAATTGGTCATATGGATCGTTTTGTAACTGCATAGTAGCATATAAATAGAAGTAGATTTGTAAGCCTAAGGGCATCTATCTATCTATCTATCATAGAAGCAAGTGATAAGAAGTTGATCCATCTTTTGATCTGTTCTGTATCCGCGACATGGTGTATTGACTGTTTCTGCGAAGTTCATTCCACAGGTTTTTGATGAATGCATGAGGATGTTCGATTATGGTTCCATTTTTATCTCTGTCTCTGTGTGATGATGAATGTGAATTTTTGCAACATGTTTAATACTCTGTGGGTTGAATGATTACTGTTGATGCGAATAAGTAGGTTAAATATGTTGTTGCGAGTGTTTATTATATGTGAATCTACGAATGGTCTAATGTGCGAATGATGAGTTAATAGTTTACTGCGGAAGATATAATCTCTTGTTTCTACAAAGGTAATGTGTGTTGGATGCCTGTCCTCAACTCCACTGCGGAAAATTGGTTCCTGCATCCCCCTTGTGCATCTCGGGTCAGACTTCATTCGCTCTGCGAGTGTTGCTGGAAGGGTTAACACCTTTTTGGGCCGGTGCGTAAGGGAGTTTGGGTTGGTGTTTGTTGGCGACAATATGCAATGAACCCCTATTGATAGTCATTGTGTCAACAAATCTATCAATTGACAATCCTCTGGTCAAGATACATATGTAAGTTGTATACCAAGTTTGACTTCCAAATCTCAGTTGGGCCCCCGATCATATTCTTAATCGACCATGATATTAAAGTGATTAGTCAACACCAATGGCCCTAACTTCAAAACATGTCATTACCCTAGTCACCCACTTAATTACATCATCAACTCGCAAGTCTCGACAGTTAATCCATGAATGTATGGCCAGCAGTAATTTCTTCTCTCGAAAGAATCATGATCGACCAAAGGCAAGTGAGGAAGCAAAACATCCAAACTCAGCACATCAAGGAAAATATTAGGCTTTCATTAACAATAACAAGTCGATAGACTTTCACATTGATATATCCAAAATTTTAGGGCACAATCATAGGAAACTTGAGAAAAACAATTCCAGATCAACGGCATAGAACTTAATCACCATATAGTCATATCACACATTGCGATTAGTCAAGTGTATTTGATGCTAATAGTGATGTGTGATCTAACTATATGGTGATTAAGTTCTATGCCGCTATTCTAGAATCAACTCATTAAACCATTGAGGGAAGTCTTCTCCATATGAAAAACCTTAGATCACGAACCATGTAGCTCTAATACCATGTTGGGACAAGTGATTAGTATCAGAAGAGAAATATATTTCCAACAAAAAAATGGTAGTGTATAAAGACATCATTTTCACTTAAGCACAATGACCAATATCCATATGAGAACAATGATCCGATGTGATGATAGATTGATATAATAGACCATCTATAAATAGGTTTTGAGATGGACCAAACCAAAAACAAGTGCACCACATCACTTGTAACCATCCAAAAAAAGTGGATCTAAGATCCTAAAGTGGAAATAAGTTGACAAGATTAGGGTACTAGCAGACCATAGGTTCCAACATATAACACGTCATTTAATATAATTTTTTATTCTTTACTTAAATTATTTTATTATTCTTGTGTCTCTATAGATACACTTGTGAAACTAGATTTTAGTCATCTGCATGAGCAACACAGATATTATGGTGGACTACTTGACTGAGATCAATGAATTGAAGGATCAATTGGCTGATATTGGAACTAAGGTAGAGGATCATGAGATAGTATATATTTCCCTTAATGCATTCCTCTTTCCTCGATGCCTTTTTTCAAGAGTATTTGTTCTTGGGAAAAACTATCTAATTCCCCAAAGCTTTGGTTTGCTCTTATGGTGGAAGAAATCAAATTTGCAGTTATGTTCAGAAAAATGTGGGAAAGTAGATTCCATCGTCGCATTTGAAAGACAAAGAAGGGTCGCAAGAAAGGCTTCAAGAAGAAGGATGGGATAGATATAGGGAAGAAGGACCTCAGTAAGGTCATGTGATTTTGATGTCATGAGATGGGACATTATGCACCACAATTTGCATTGAAGAAGAAGAAAAAGGGTGTGAAGTAGGTTGCAGTCGAGACCTTAGAGTAGAGGAGATGACCTCTCACTTTGAGAGTTCCTTTTCCATTCCTTCTTGTTTATATACTAACATTTTTTCTGGTGTTGGTTGGTATGTGCACAATGGAGCATCAAGACACATGACATATGATAGGTCACTATTCACCAAGATCCAAGAGCAAGAGGAAGGCATGAATGTGGATCTTGGTGACGATGGCACGTGCACTCTGAGAGCAGTTGGCTCCATTTCATTTCAGATTCCCTTAGGTGATGTTGATATGCAGCTAAGTGATATTTTATTTGATCTGGGTTTGAGGAAGAACCTCCTTTTAGTTTCATGTATCACACACACACACACAAACACACACAGATATATATATATATATATATATATATATATATATATATATATATATATATATATATATATATATATATTGATATATTGGAGAGTTGCTTTTGAGGGACCAAGTTCGAGTACTTTGGATGGAGGGATGAAAGAGGGTGGCCTTTAAAAGTTTCTTGTTGATCCAGTAGCACTCACACATTCTAGCAAGAGGTTGATATGACCTTCTATTTCTTAGGAGGCACATGTAGAGCAAGGTTATGATCCTTGCACTCTAATTGTGAGATCTTTTAGTGTGTAGGGTTCTCGTCTCGTGATCAAGGATAATGCGGAGATTATTAATCAAGTGGCTTAGGAGCACATAGGAGTGAGTTGTGCTATTCACATAACATTGTTTTCTTCCATCCATCCAACTTCTAGTTGTGCAAAGGAGTAGAGGTGTGATGATGAGATTGACATCATCTGTGAGCCTTCTAGTTATTCATTAGAGAGGTGTGATGCCTTGATGGAGCATGTTGTTGAGATTGATTCCAGATTTGTAGCTAATGGGAGTATTACAAAGTACAAAACCATGGATTCTAGATTCTTTCGACATAGGTAGTTTCCCTTGATGAAACTCTTACTTTACGATTCATTAGATGAGGGATTTTGACTAGTTTAGCATAGTTTAGTTGCTAAAGGAATTGAGGTACATGAGAGAGATTGTCATGATGATGTTGATTATCTATGTTTACACCAAGAAATATAATTGTATCTCCATGCAAGATAAAATTGATATTTGGATGAAAAGCTCATAGTGTGGTCATCAAACTATGCAATGTATCGATCAACTTATGATGTGGTATTGATTGATGTTGACCAATGATGGAAACAATGATGGGGGTTGATAGTTCATTGTTTCTCTAGGGACACATTCCTATATATTCACAGTTTTTCGTTATTCATTAGATGAGTGAAATGTTGCCATGGAATGGTTGAAAACTTTGTTTCAGGTGACAATGGTTGATTGTAGGACTACATCAAGTATTGATTTGCAAATAATAGATTTGGTGGAATTGTAGAGGGATTCAATAGGTGTTGGTGTAAATTCCTCATAAAGAGCGAGCATTATACTTTTAGTTTACTCTGAAAGTGCTTACACCATGTTTGGGGTGCTTCAAGAGATTTAGGGTACACGGTGTATGTTTATTTCTTTGATAGTTCGAGATGGATTGTATCATGGGATATGGTTCAAGATGGATATACACACTTATGATAGCTTACTTAGTGGATGTCAAACATCAGATGATTACTATCTCAATGTTCTTCCCTAGGGAATTGGACATCTATTGCATGGATCATGGACACCCTGTATGTTGGCCGCATGGAGGATTCAACCAGTGTAAGAACGACCTAAAATATATGAGGAGTGTTGTGCATTGTGGAGGAGGGCTACAAGCCCTAGATGGCATGTGGAAACTTGGTTTCCTATTCAGAGGATTGAAGATGGCTCGAGGATTCCTAGGGATTCGAAAATGTTCTTGCATGGGGTAATTTACCCAGTAGAGTATTTAGTTTTGGAGGATGGATGGAGTTTTTGGAGGCCCGGGGTGGAGTGGTGTGGATTTACGTTGCATAGATACATCACCTTGGGTCATAATTGTACAATTCATTATTATTGGAGCTTAGAATTTGTACTCTAGGAGTGTAGTGCTTGACTTGTATGTGATTATGTATGTTTAGTAGGCTAGCTTGTAAGGATTAGGAGAACAGGTGTTATACTATTGGCCTCCCTTACCTCTATAATAATTATAGGAAGGAGGGAGTTTTTCCAAACATCACATAGCACATGCATTCATTTGTATCTCTTCTTTGAATTGATCTCTTAGTGATGTTCTAGGGTTCCCGAGGAAACCCTATTGGATCATATGAGGAGGAGGTGGATGATTTCTCTCTCTTGGGATTCTTCTTTGTACATTTTCTCTCTTTCTCTCTCTCTTGGGTGCTAGGGTTTCTTGATCTCTTGCAACATCTTGGATTCTAGGGTTAGGATTTCATCCTTTGGAAGCTAGATATTAGGTTTTGTAAACCCTTGGATATATTTGGGGAAGATGAAGAGGAGGACGCCTTTCCATAGAGATAGTGTTGGATGGATTATTGCACTCAAAGGAGTTAGGATTTGTTGACTAACCCTAGCTAGAGCATCTTGTGTGGTTGGATTTTTTTCGAGCCTTGAGAGGAGGCTATGGTGTGTATGTACTTCATTCATTGAGCATATATATATGCAATTTCCAACTATCCACTTATTAAGTATATTGTGAATTTGATTTGAATGTTTCTCTTCTTGGAATGGTTATTTCTACCTCTTAATTGTCTTGTTGATTTGACACACTTCAGAGAAAATTGTTAACGGGGTTATCATTAATATTGAAGATAATAGTACAACAATCTATTGCTATTGTGTTTTTTATTACATCTATTTTCTAATAAGAGTATTTAGATATGTTTTATGCATGTGAAGTTTCCCTAGCGGGTTGGGAATTCATTGGAATGATTACTATATTTTATCCTTGAATTGATTTGAATTTTGGGTCTACCTGAAGTGAATTATTGTGATTGTTTCATGTTGCTTTACACTATTAATTTACATAAATATTAAAGACTGGAAATTATAGGATCTAGATCCAAGGAAATTTTCTAAAAGAAAGAATTTTTTCAAATTTACATTAATTGTTTGGTGTAAATAAAATTTCAACAAAAATCACCTAGAATTGACACCTAGTCACAATTATCTTCTCAAAGACTATGGAATACAAATATCCCACAATAAGTACAATATCATAAGAGAATTTAAAATTTGATAAGAAAAATAGCAACCTGATTTCAACCCACTAAAATAACCTTATTAACAAAATAAATTAATTTAAACTTCACTTTAAAAAAAAATCTATAAGATGAAAATATTGTGTGTTGACTACATTCCTTAATGCTTTAGAATACAAAATTTAATAATAACATGAGTATAGCACAATTAATTATTAGGTTATTTCCAAAGAATCTTAGTTAAATCAGTAACATACAAGAATATTTTTAAGAGAGTGTTGATTAATATCTTGAAAAATATCGTAGAAGGGAACTCTAACACGATGAAGGCTAGGGTTTGAGTGAAGAAGTTTTCAAGAAGTTTCTCTTTAGTAAGGACAGAGCCAGATAAATTCAGATCTGTGGACCAAATATCTACCATGGCAAGGAGGATGGAGGGTGATTGGATCCCTCCCCATGATATCAACATAAGGATGTTCAGATGATCCCTAAGTTTGATGGTGGCGCATGAATGGGAATAGAGGGAATTGAACAGGGGAAAATGAATTAGCCGATGGGAGGTCCTAGTCGAAATCTAGGTGAATGCATCCCTCGATCAACCCAAATAACCTTGATCTAGATCAGATTGGAAAAGATTCGGGAAAGGATTGATATGATGAAGGAAAAATCCTCGATTGGAAAATTTGTGGGGTTATGGCCCAGGGAGAGAGATCTCATCCGATGGATCAAGGCGATCTGGAAGCCAAAGGGTAATTATGACATATAATTACAATCAAACGGTTTTTACACAATTATTTTCTTCAATCAGGAGGATCGTGACATGATATTTGAGGTAGGCCCGTGTTTCTTCTATTATATGAGCCTATTCATTTGCCCATGCAAAGAACGGTTTAAACCTGATCAAAAGGATATATGAATAGTCCCGGTGTGGATCAAGATGTATTCCCTTCCAGGGGAATGTTGGGAAGCGAAAATATTGAGAGATATTGGAAATTCGCTGGGAGACTTTCTGAAAATTTTTGAACATACCAAAATGGTTATATACACTTCATATGCATGGATCTATGTGTATATGGACATCTCAAAGGAACTGCTGAAAAAAATCAACTTGACATGGGAATGAATACTGGATATAGAATCTGGACTATGAACACATTCCTTTTCAATGCAGAAGATACCATGAATATGGGAATCTCTTTAGAGATTTCCCTCTAAACTCTCTTCCACCTCCTCAGAAATCAAAGGTTGAAAAATATTTGGATGGGTATACCAAAATTAATAATCACAAAAGGAAAGGGAAAAGATAGACAAATCGGGAAGCAACAAAAAAATCTCAAACGTCGAATCAATTTGAAGCCATGAATCCCATAAATAACAGTAAAAAATATTTGATAGATCTGAACCTCAATCAAGGGAAAGAAGAGGCAGAGCAAGATCATAATGAGAAATTGGGGAAGGAAGAGAAACCGATAGATATTTGGGGGTAGAATGCATAGGATTTGATGATGACAGAAGAAGAAGGATAAGATATGGATATGGGTGAACTAGATCTGGAAGGGATAGAGAAAGCCTGCGAGGAAAAAGGAAAGGGGTATGTTCCCTTCCGACAAGTTGAACTGTTTCAGGAATCCATCTTATGGGTAAAGGTGAATTCCCAAATAGGGATTGCTCCATAAGGACCTAAGGAGAAAAAAAGGAATTTTATGAACAACGGAAAGAAACATAGAAGGAGAAGTAGTAAGCATAGGATAGTGAAAGTGTGGATTAAGTTGGTGAAATCAAGCCAATACCCAACTATTAAGGGAGCTCTATTAGGATATAGTAATATGTCCAAACTAAAGTGATAACTTGGAATATAAGAGGGGTAAATGGCCCCCAGAATCTTAGACTTCTAAGAAACAAGATCAAAAAAGAAAAGATGATGGTTTTCTTGCTTCAAGAAACCAAATGGCTGGAAGAGACTATTAGGGATATAAGTAAGAAACCATGGACTATAAGCGAGGTAGTAGCAGTAGACATGAATAGAGTTGCAAGAGGATTGGCAATCTTATGGAATCTGGTAGAGGTGTGTCCTTCTAATTTCTTAGTTACTCAAAGGTACCTCTCAGTGGAGATCCAAATTGTTGGAACAATGATTGTAGGGGTGATTTCAAATGTTTATGGACCTAACTTGCAGTAGCATAAATTAGAATTTTTGGAGTCTTTAGAGAGAATAAGTAGATGGGTTCAGACCAAGTAATGGATCATAGGAGTGGATTTAAACATTATAAAATCCTTGATGGATAAAAAGGGAGGAAGAAGAAGTCTGAGATCATCAAACCATGCTTTTTGGGATCCAATAGATAACCTAAAATTAGTAGATGTTGAGATAGGTAATGGGGTGTATACTTGGAACAATAAAATGGTTAGGGATCAACATGTGGCATCGTGACTGGACAAGTTCTTGATTTCAGAATCCATTGTCTCAGAAGGGGGAGAACTCTTATCCCTATTGCTCCCCTTAGTGGGTTCGGATGATTGTCCTCTTATCCTTAGTTGGAGTGGGTTTGGATCCATGCTGAGAAAACCATTTAGATTCGAGCAGTTCTGGCTGGGGAGTAAGGACTTCAAACCAATGGTTCAACAGTGGTGGGAGGAAATGGAAGTGCCAAGAGGTCCAAGTATGTACTAGTTTCATCAAAAATTAAAAACCCTCAAAGGAAAATAGAACAAGGAGGATTTTGGGAATATCTTCCAAGATAAAAGGAAACTGGAAGGTCAACTAGAATAAATTCAAGTAGAAGACATGCAATATGGGTTCTATGATGACCTTAAGACATGGGAAGCAAGCATCCTAGAACAACTGGAAGCAAGGGAATCTCAAGAAGAGATCTTGTGGAAACAAAAATATAGGAATAGATGGCTAAAAGAAGGGGAACAAAACACCAAGTTCTTCCATAGAGCAACAATTCAACATAGACAAAAAAACAAGAAAATGAGTCTAAAAAGGATGAGGGGCAAAAAATCAAGTCTCAGGAGGATATTGAAGAAGAATTAGTAAATTACTTCAAGGATATTATGGAGGATCCTTGACAATATAGATCCAATGATATTGTTAGGATTACGCAACGCACCCCTTCCATTGTGTCTAATGATCACAATGAATTGTTGATGTGTCCAGTACAGATGAAGGAAGTCGAAGAGTCAATAAATAAAATGGAGGGGAAATCCCCTAGGCTAGATGGATTCACAACAAACTTCTTCCATTTTTTCTAGGATATGATCAAGGAGGAAGTGTTAAGGATAGTAGAAGACTTGAGAAGGTCCAAAGGAGTGTTGGTGGCCTTTAATGCCACATTTTTAACTCGCAACCCCAAGAGTGATGGAGATAATATCCCTGGGAAGTTCTGACCGATCTCATTGTGTAATGTGATCTATAAAATCATAACAAAATTTATTTCCAACAGGTTGAAGCCTATCCTTCCTACGTTGATATCACCTGAGCAATCAATATTTGTGGAAGGGAGGCAGATAATGGACGGTATCATATTAGTGCACGAGGTTATTCATTCCTTGAAGACCACTAAGAAACCGAGAATTATCCTTAAGCTAGACCTCTCCAAATCCTACGATGAGGTTAGTTGGAAAATTATGAAAGAGATGTTGAAGGCTTTTGGTTTCAAGGATCCTTGGATTGATTGGATTGTGAGATTGACTTCATTAGCCTTCTTCTTTATTCTGTTGAATGGCACCTCAACCCCTAAATTTAGATGATCGAGAGGGATTAGACATGGGGACCCCCTATCCCCCTTTCTTTTCATTACTCTAGCTGAAGGTTTGGGAAGAACAATTAAGGCAAGTGTGGAAAGACATGAAATAAGAGACATAATCCTTCACCAATAAAAAACTAAGCATACACACCAACAATTTGTTGATGATACAATTTTTATGGGGATCCCCTCAGCCCAGGAAGCATGGGCCATTAAAAAGTATCTAAATTTATTCTTGATGGCTTCTGGACTTGAATTCAATGCGAAGAAATCCCAGGTATTGTTTTTTAATTATCCTTGGGCTACACAACTTAATATTCTCTGTATTCCTGGTTTCCAAGGAAGCTCCCTTCCATCCAAATATTTTGGGGCCCCTTTGGATGATGTTGTGGTTAGGAAAGTATCCTAGGATTATTTTGTTGGATCAACTGAAAATTAAGCTAGACAATTGAGTGCTACTCCCCCTTAATTTTGCAAGCGGATTGATATTGGTGAAATATATGCTCTAATCCATGCCAATATATTTATTATCGGCATTGACAACCCCAAAAAAAGTTATAAAAGAAATCAGGAACATGCAACAGAGGTTCCATTGGGGAGGAACACAAGAGAAAAGAAAATTGGAGTTACTAAGCTGGGATAACATCTGTATGCCCAATTCTCAGGGTGGTCTTGGCCTTAGATATCATGAGGGGATCAATGAATTCTTAGGTGTGAAAATATGATGGATATGGGTAACTCATATAGAAGAATCATGGGCTAAACTCTGGCTCTGGGAATACACGGAGGGATGAAAAAAACACGACCTTATTAGATTCCCATATATGAAACCCAGATTGCATATATGGAAGACATCTATTCAGGGAAAACACCTAATTCAGGAGCATAATTTCTGGGAAATTCAAGATGGAGAAGCTGCCAATTTTTGGCAATATTCATGGTAGCAACTCCCAAACCTTATGAACCACTTGGAAATGCCATCCTTCCAAGCCATATGCTGAGAGAGAGGATGGAAGAAAGTGAAGTATTTCTAGAACGAGATTATGGGGGATGGAGAGTATAGATCTTGGAAACCTTATAAATGGTGGAGACAGAATTACCCAAAAGAGGAGGTCTGTAGAATATGGGACACAGTCCAAGAGTTTCATATCAGAATCCAGAGGGGGCTAGACAAACTAAGATGGGGATATTCATCAAATGGATCCTTTGACCTAAAGGAGGATTATAGATTGTGGGCAGAACAGAAAGAGTTGCTCAGGCAAGATGAGTGGAAGAAAATTTAGGAAGCTAAACTTTGGTCCAAGGTGGATACTTTCATGTGGCTGGTAGTGAAAAGGAGAATACTAATAGGGTGAATTTAAGCAAGAGAGCGATAGTGGGTCCATTCCGCTGTGGGATGTGCGCCAATGCTAGAGAAACGATGGACCACTTGCTAGATGAATGCACCTTTGTTGGAACTTTGTGGGATAGAGGAGAAGATATTTTTTTAAAATGGGACTGTGTGCGGGGTAGACCAAACTAGTCTATCTCAGAATGGACTATCAATCCATTTCAAAATCCCATTGTCAATAGAGTGTGGCAGCTATTCCCCATATTCCTATTATGGGATACATGGAAGGAAAGAAATCGACGAATTTTCCAGGACAATAGTAGGTTGGAGAATGGATTTTGGATCATGATCAAGCATCATATCCTCAATCCTCTTTGATTGACTAAGTGGAACGACTAGGATTGGAAGTCCACGGAGCAGGTACATCGTATTTTGGTAGAATGTGGAGTGACGGCCCTCCTGAGCTATATTGGATCGGAGAAAACAAAGATAGCAAAGGCATTAAGCCATAATTATTAGAGTGCTCCTCAAGAGGGGAATTTCAAATTCAATTTTGATGGGGCTTCCAAAGGGAACCCAGGATCAGCTGACTTCGAAGGAGTTTTCAGGAACCACCTGGGGGAGGTTGCGGAATCCTTTGTGGGGTACATAGGGATAGAAATGAATAATGTCGTGGAATTGGAGGGTCTAATGCACGGGATTGGGTTAGAAATTCAGAAAGGTTGGTCACCTCTAATCATGGAACAGGATCCCAAAATCATTATGTCTATGGAAAGGAATTGCATAACAGCCAAATTATATCGAAGATAGCATCATAATTTCATCTAGAATATAGATTGGAAAAATTGCGATCCATGCTATGTCTAATTTGTGTATGCTCCTTCAGCCACGTCAAGAGAAATGGTAATAAGGTGGCAGATGTCCTTGCCAATAAAGGAGATGCCGATCAGATTAGCTATAAAGAAGGAAAACTAGAAGAAATTGGGGATCGACCTGGGTTAGCCAATGTAAACACCTGGTGGCTTAGGACATTGACATCCCTGATGTGAGTGATGAAGGAGGAAGGATGGAGCACGCGACACCCACGTGATCCCCCGTGCTTAGTGGTGATGGAAGGTCATGTCATGATGATAGCCTTACCCCCATCCAGAATGATAATTAAGGTGAAATTGATGGCTGGTAGAGGAGGATCAAGTGAACAAATATACTATAAGGAGATAGGACATTACAGACCTGGATAAGGTACGAGGCCAAACCCATCAAAAATAATGACGGAAGTGGTAAGATCTAGATGGAATCATGGGGAAATAATGGAAGTAGTTATGAGAAATTATGGTGGTGGGGGTTCTTATATGAGCAGAGGATCGAGGTTCGGGCATGAATGCCTCAATCTGAAAATTCTGAGCATTTTCATTCTTGTCGGAAAGGGTTTTTTGTATCTGGTTATTGACTTGGTGGTCCCGAGCTGGAGGATGATGGAAACAAGGGGGAAGCAAGAAAGACAATAGGGGAAGGGGAAAGGGGTGGTCGTGGCTCCCTAGGACACTAGAGAGCAGAAAAGGGCTTGTCAAGCTACCCAATTCTTTAAAGAAAGGATCCCTATCCTCGTCTAGGAGGAGATAGAGAATATTGAATGAATCTTATGGGAGGAGGTTCATGAAATTTAGTCGCAGGAGGAGTTTGATGTCCTCACTAAATAGGTGTAGGACCCTGGTTCGATGCGAGGCATGATGGAATCCTATGACCGCATTCTGGCGACCTTCTGGGTAATAAAAGGAATGCTTTCCCACGTTCTGATGGAAATAAGTGCAAAGGAAGAAGGAGATACAGAGTCGGTCTATGCATGGAAAGAGCACAACTTGGATTTCCACTTGACGCACCGCAAGTTGGATGTCATTGCAAGCAAATTAGGAATCAGGCTCATCCCATGCCTAGTGTCTGATCTGCCTCAACTGAATCAACCTGTTTCCATGGTCGATGGTATTTCTGAGGGGGTGCATCATCAGGTTCATCATGCTCCAGGGGTTGTGGTAGAGAACTGACAGGTTCTATAGTGTCCTCTTTCCTCTCAATTTGTTAGTCGGTTATGTTTTGTTAAGAAATTGTATAAGAATGGATCATAGTGTTGCCATGAGTAGAGTATGATGGTTGTATGTTTCTATTTGTATAATGGTTCTATGATTGACAATTACATATTTATAGTAAGATGGTCGGGTTACTGGTATAGTTGTTTGTTAGTATGGTCCTTTTTGTATATGGGGTGTATGTTAGGAAGTATCTTGTCTGCAGTAAGATGGTCCTGGTTATGGTGGAACGAGTCTAGGAAGGTATACAGAGCAGTTTTTATGCAGATTGTTATGGCTCTAAACTAGAAATGTAATGATGAACATGTAATTCTTTTTTGAATTAATATAAGATATACTTACTTACAAAAAAAAATTATTAAGTTTTTTTTTTTACAAATCTAGGCTAAAAAAGATGTGCAATGTATATGTGTTTTACATTAATTAAAAAATTGATACATATTTATTAAAAAAAATTATTTTAATTTGGATTTAAAGTTTTTTTAATCAAAAATAAAAAAATTTAGTGTTGAAATAGATATATGCTAATCAATAAAGAAATTCAATCAAATTTTAAGAAGAAATCATGTGACTAAAATTACTTCTCTAAGGCTAAGATATCATGTAATTCATTCAAATGTTTTGATATGCATAAATGTTTTTAATTAATTAGTGGGGAGATATAAACCCGATTATGCATTCATGTGTTATAAGTACTCACTTCAACATGGGAAAGAGCAAGTATTAAGGATACATTATCATATAAATATTCACTTAAGTTAGTTTTGATTGGTGAACATGTGTTAAGTGTTTTTTATAACGAAAAGAAACCAATTCTAAAAAATCAAACACTTTACACCAACTAAATTTTAAACATATATTGTTTACATAACAATACCTCATCCCAACAAAATCATTTATATATTTTCTTTTTCAACTAACACATAACACACTACAACCTATTAGAATAACTCATCCCAACCAAATACTAAATCATTTATGTATTTTTATTTTTTTTCAACCGACACACAACACACCACAACCCCTAGAGTAACGATATGTTCTTCTTATCTTTATAAACACATTTACTATAACTAGATGTTTTGGAGCTTTATTAAAACCAATCAATCACTCATATTTGAATGATTGAGGCGGCTATGCAAAGAAAGGTGTCAAATCATAAAGTTAGAGGGTAAACATTTATTTTAAAGCCACGAGAGTGGGGATTAATTAGTGGTTAATCGTATTATGGGTAACGATAGGGGTTGTTGTCTTATGTTGTTCGTTGTGTACCATAATGCCTATATTACATGAGAGTTATGATCACATAGCATTAACTTAGTAGGTAAACATAGATAAATTTAAACTCTACAAATCATTCATGATGCTTGATGAGTACAAAGAGGGATAAGTCTTAATTTCCATAGAAAATTTGACACTAGATGCACATATAAAATAATAGCCTGAATATTTGATTCTACAAAAGAAGACCATAGTTCCTATAAGGGGTCAACCAGAGCTTTGGTGGGTAGGAATGAATGGATAACTACCAATCATGCCCATATAGTGCTCCAGGGAGGAAGTCTAGTAACTATTTTCTCATCTCATTTATAAATAATATTTTGGTGAGCAAAAACTTCCCAAAATGGGGAGGGATCATGAAAAATAGATCTACATAGTTGATATATTTCACATTGATGCTCGAGAATGGGGAAGCCGAAATTCAAGGGACCTATATGGGGCACTTTGAGTCAAACCTTTGAAATTGCACTTACAAACTAAAATTGAAAATCCTTCAATTTAGGGCCTTAAAAGTGAAACTTTTGGTTCATTAAGATCAAAGAAATATGCCTTGAAAGTCCTCACTAAATTCTATATGTTGAAGAATTTCCATTAATGAGTTTTTTTTCTAAGATAGAGTATGTATACATAGTTTATGACCTTGGCATGGTAACCACTGACTATTCCTTGTAGACCCTTATGGAAGCCATAACATGATTCACCCATTTGGGGTTAGTAATCTATCAAATTTGCTAGAGACTACTAGAGACAAGTGTAGCTTTGAATTCCAACAAATTTGCTAGGATTTTAGGTTACTCCAAATTTGTTTACACCATGTTTGGGGTGCTTCATGAGATTTTGTGCACATAGTGTATGTTTATCCCTTGGATGGTCAGATATGGATTGTGCGATGAGAGATGGTATGTGATGGATATGCACACTTCTAATAGCTTGCTTAGTGGATACCAAACCTTATATGATCACTAGATTAGTGCCCCTCCCTATGGAATTGGATAACTCTTTTGTGGATGGTGGATGCCCTACATGATAACGACCACATGGAGGATTCACATGGTGAGAGAATTCCCTACAAGATATGAGGAGTGTTGTGCATTTTGGAGGAGGGATACAAGCCATATATGGCATGTGGAATCTTGGTTTCCTGTTGGAAGGGTTGGATATGACTCAAGGACACTTGGAGATTCAATAGTGTTCTTGTAGAGTGTAGATAGCTCAATGTGGTACATGGATTTGAAGGATGGATGGAGTCTATGGAGGCTCTGTATGGAGTGGTGTGGACTTGACTTGCATAGCTACATCACCTTGGATCATCATTGTGCAAGTCATTATTATTGGATCTTGACATTTGTACTCTGGGAGTGGAGTGCTTCACTTGTGTGTGTATTACTTATGTTTAGTAGGATTTCTTGTAAAGCTTAGTGAGCTAGTGTTATCCTATTGGCCTCCCTTACCTCTCTAATAATTATAGGAAAGAGAGAGTTTTTCCAAACATCACATCGCACATGCATTCATTTGTATCTCTTCTTTGGAGTGCTCTCTTTGAGATGTCCTATGGTTCATGAGGAAGCCCTAGTGGAGCATATGAGGAGGAGGTGGATGATTTCTCTCTCTTGGGATTCTTCTTTGTACATTTGATCTCTTTCTTTGGTTCTA
Source organism: Larix kaempferi (assembly GCA_027924585.1). NCBI lineage: Eukaryota > Viridiplantae > Streptophyta > Pinopsida > Pinales > Pinaceae > Larix > Larix kaempferi. The sequence continues at coordinate 9,064,706 of BSBM01000066.1, read as the reverse complement.
TGGTTTCTTGGTCTCTTGGAGCATCTTGGATTCTAGGGTTAGGGTTTCATCCCTTAGAGGAAAAATATTAGGTTTTGGAAACCCTTGGATGTATTTGGGGAAGAGGAGGAGAAGGAAATCTTGCCTTAGAGATAGTGTTGGAGGGGTTCTTTCACTTGGAGAGCTAGGATTTGTTGAATAACATTGGCTAGGGCATATAGGGTGATTGAATTTTGTCATAGCCTTGAGATGAGGCTATGGTATGTATGTACATCATTCATTGAGCATATATAAGTGAGACTTAAATTTGTCCACTTATTGTGTATATTGCATATTTGATTTCAATATTTTATCTTCTTGGGATGGCTATTTCCAATTATTAATTGTCTTGTTGATTTGACACACTTAAGATAGAAATATTAAGAAATTTTACACTAACATTTAACATATTAGTAAAACCTTCTATTTATGTTGTGTTTATTGTTACATCTATTGTATAAGATGAGTTTTCAGATATGGTTTATGCATGTGATTGATCCTCTATTTATTTACACTTTAATTTATAGCATCCCTAAAGCCTGAAAATTCTAAGGTTAAGATCGAAGGAAACTTCTCGTAAGAAGGTGAATTTTCATATTTGCATTAATATCCAATGCAAATGAAATTTCAACATGGTATTAGAGTATTAATAGTTGAGACCACTCTTGCATAAGATGGAGTTGTATTTTAGTGAGTGGTTTTTGTTGACACAAACCCAGTCGATAGGGGTTCCTCACATTGTCGACACCCCAAACCACCACGATCTCCCTGAGCACCGGCCCAAATAGGTTTTACCCTGTCCAGCAACAACTGCAGAGCAGATGCAGTCTCACCCGAGATGTTCAAGGGAGAGCTGACGGAACCATGTTTCCGCTGAATGAAGTAGGACTTTGTGCATCAACTGATTAACTTATCACAGCATTGCATAACGGATCTAACCATTCAGCTTAGACATTAAACATAATTGTAGCATCATTCAACAGATCTCATCATTGACAGAACCATAAATGCGCAATAGCTATAACAGTAAACATTAATCACAGCAAGGAAACATCGCATCATTCATAGATTCATATCACATAATGCATTCATCACAAGGGAATAGGAAAGACACGGTAATTCTGCTCAACATCATATCATATTAACCTCTGCAACAACCCATAGATACAACAATAATTCCTCTATCGCATACCCAGATTAACAAACAAAAATCATCCGTGCTCAACTGTCTCTTCAATTCATCAGCTCATGGATTTCCCCCTCTGTATATCAACACTTACAATCCTATGTCTATTTCTAGGCTCGCGCCTTTACATTTACGGTCCACTTAGGAAACCGCCTAACTACTCCTTAACAAACTCTACAAAAAGATGACCCAAAACCCACATAATGTAGTCCAAATGACCCAAAACTACATAAACTAATCGACTTGTGCGCTGCTTTCCTCCTTTTGCGGTACCTTCAGCCTTGCGTAGCATACGCGATGCTGACTCGTCCAAACCGCCTGCCAACAGGCCCCCAACACAATCTTGTGGCTCGCCCTCGAGCCACGTCAGCTAGACATGGTGTACTTGGACTCGTTTATCGCCGGACTATTCCTCTGCAACTGTTCTTGTTGTCTGGAGCGCACTGTTGTGTACTGCTCAAACTGCAACGGTGATATCCGGCTCACTGTCATGTACTTCTCAAACTAATACGCTGATCTTCCAGCTTGCTGTCATGTACTTCTCAAACTCATCCTCTAGTCTCTGGGAACCTGGTGCAAACTAAGGAAAAGTTGATGAACAACGCCGAGGTGCGAAACAGGCCAACTGCTCTTGCACATCTGTTTCACACCGGGGATCACCTATTACCAGAAATAGGGGGCTATCGCCCCTGTCATTCTGGTGGTCGTAGGGACCACGAAGCTTCTAACTACCACCACGTACCTAGACATCTCGGATGAGACTTCACCTCTGTGACACCCGAGTGTCCATGCTGCTTCCTGCTCAAGGCGCTCATGCATACTCGTCGTTCGGGCCCTCAGCGCACCTGGTGTGCTACCGCATGAAATGAAATGGATAATTTTCACAGCTTCCTTGGAATTCCTAACTCATCTAGCTTTCTGACCTGCTTGCAGCATGAATTTCTCTCGTTTGGTAGATACCTCGTTGCTCCTCTAGCCTCTGGTGCCTGTATTTATGCATTTCCATCGTCCTGGACGCATGCCTCGGGAATCATTCACAAATTCGTTCACCTAAGGCATCGATCCTATCATCATATAATTCCGCCATTTCCTGGCGATGTGGATCCATAGCACACGTGTTTGGAATGGACTTCTTACGTGCGGAGTAGCGACCATGCTTCCACCGGCTGCCATTCGTGCCAAAACGTGTGAACCATCAACCCTAATGCCGTTGACCATGATGCCACCTTGTTTTACCCGTGCAAAATTTGTTGGACCTCGTCGTCAATCCTGTCAACCTAACGGTCAGACCCAACGTTACTGCAAGTCACTTCACCTAACACCGTGGGTTAACTGTCTTCATTATTTGTTGATTTGGTTGTGGTGTGACCCTGGGGTGGTCATGGCATGACTCCTAAACTGCGATACCATGGCTCCTGCTTACGCATTCTTTCCCTGTTGGTGCACCATCCTACCACCCAGCCTCCTGCACTCTTCTTCTTTTTTCGATGTTGTTCAGGCATCGCACTGCTCCGAGCCCGTCCAGTAGGGATTCAACCTGCTACCATTTACTAGATTTGGTAGCATCAGTCCGTCTAACTGCTGCAGTTGTACTGCGCCTCCTAAATTTATGCAACTGATGCGATATGGGACGATCCAATGCATCTGTAACTTCCCTAGATGCTTCATGAACTTGTTGTCATACAGTAGCACCAAGTCCCCTTGTTGAAACTATGTGTTCTTGATATGGAGATCATGCCAAGATTTTTGCCGATCCTTCTCCACGCACTGGTGAAACCCTGCGATAAAACAGTCTTTCTCAAGCTGTACCAACTTCTCTAGTCATTCTTACAATGTTGCTTCATCATTCAGACCTGTCGCGGCCGCTATGCACAGACTCAGAACAATGTACTCCATAGGCATAACTGCCTCTTTCCCATACACCAGTTTGAAAGGTGTCTGGCCCATTAACCTTTTACAACCCACAAGACTGTGGGCATCTTCAAATCCCAGTCATCGCGGTTCACGTTACAAACCTTAGTAAGCACATGCTCCAACACCTTGTTGAAGGCCTCCACTATGCCATTTTCCTACGGATGATATGGCATACTCTTCTTGTGTTGTATCTGAAGCTCTGTTGTTAATGCGCTGACTGTGCGATTGATGAAGTGACTGCCCTGATCACTCATCAATACCTTCGGGAATCCAAACCAAATGACAATATGGTCGAACAAGAACTGCGCTATTGTCGCAGTGGTGCAATCGAAAACCGGTGCAGCCTCCGCCCATCTTGTCAAATAATATTTCGTTGTGATTATGTATCATGCACCAGTGCGCTTCCCAGGTGGGTTGATAGGTCCCACGAAATTCGCTGCCCATTTATCAAATGGCCGCAGTGTTACTTGAGGTATTAGTGGCATTTCATCCCTCCTGGAGGGTTTTCCAGTACATTGACACACATCGCAAGTTTGCGCATAATCTGTCGCATAATTGTGAAGAGTGGACCACCAAAGCCCTGCACGAAGCACCTTCAGGGAAGTCGCACGACCCCCATAGTGTCCACCAGCCACTCCTGCATGTGCTTCCGACAATATCTACCCTTGCTCATGAGGCAGGACACATCGCCCCAAGATTTCGTCTGATCCTAGCTTGTACAACTGTCCGGCGATCAACTGGAAATCTGCATCCTTAACCACCAGCTGCTTCGTCTGACTTGTGGTGAACCCCTCTAGTGCGATTCCTGTCACCAGAAACTGAATGATTTCTTCATAGTAGTCATCAGCTACTTCAACCCTGAATAGTTGCGCATCTGGAAACCCATCTTCAATGTTGGTTGGCTCCTCCCTTGTCTCAATCCACGATAGATGATCTGGCCCTGCATTTAAGCGGCCTGGTTTCACAACTACCTCAAAATCAAACTCCTAAAAGAGAAGTCACCAGCAACATATCTTCCCCCCCAACGTAGGCTTATTGACCAGATATTTCAAATCAGAATGGTCTGTGAACATCTTGAAGTGACCCCCCAACAGGTAATGCGTAAACTTCTGCAGTGCATATACCATCGCCAAGCCTTCCCTCTCTGTAGTGGTATAGTTCCTCTCTGCAGAGGACAACTTCTGACTCGCAAAAGAAATTGGGTGATCCATATCCCCTTCCCCTGGTTGTGCGAGCACTACTCCCAGCGCAATCGATGATTCATCCACATGAACATGGAATTCCTTGCTCCAGTCAGGAAATAGAAATATCGGTGCAAAAGCCATCTTAGCCTTCACCGCCTCGAAACTGACTTGACATTCGAGACTTCGCAAAAATACCACGTCCTTCTTTAACAACTTTTCCATAGGATCCATGATTGCTGCATAACCTCGGATAAACTTGCGATAGTACCCGGTGTGTCCCAACGTTGCTCTCAACTTCTTGACATTGGTAGGTTGTGTTAGGCTTAGAATGAGCACAATCTTTGCTAGGTCAACCAACAATCCCTGCTTACAAACAATGTGACCCAACAATATCCCAAATGGTGCATAGAAGATGCACTTATTCAAGTTCAACGATATCTGATGTTGTCGACAGCACTCCAACATGAGTCGCAGATTTTCCAAATGATTGCTGATCAATCCATAAACTGTCCAGTCATCCATGTAAGCTTGCAGAAAATTCTGAATAAAATCCCTGAAGGCAGCAACAACAACCCAAGAGAATATCACAGGTGCGTTCTTCAGCCCAAACGACATCACCGTGTACTGGAAACAACCCCATTCAGTCACAAATGTTGTCTTGTGGCAGTCCTCTTTCGCAATCCTGATCTGATGGTAACCAAAAAAACCATGTATGAATGAATACATCTCTTGGCCACCCACGCCCTCTAGTACCTCATCAATGAACGGTGTCGGAAATGGATCATGCATACATGCGTCATTCAGCTTCCTCAGGTCGACACAAATCCGGACCTCACCTGTCTTGTTGTGTTGCACCACCATGGGACTAATCCATTCCGATTCTTCGACTGGTTCAATGATGCCAGCATCCAGCATGTGATCAAGTTCAACTCACGGGGGCTTTACTAGAAGGCAATATAATATCACGTTCATTCATATTGCGGTATTAAATATTCATGAAAACCTAAAAATTATATTGCTTATATATTAAGGGGCAAAGGGTTTTTTTTATTTAATGTAACAATACAAAAATACTTTGGGGTCTTTTTTATATGGGCGGGCTAACAAATATCCCCCAAATGGAGATGACGGGATCACGACCGGATGAGAAATCGGGTTGAGGCAAGGCTCGAGCTAATCAGTATGTAGGGAAATCACGTCTTGAGGCATGCTTGAGGCCAGGGGTTTCGTGGTGAAGTGGGTTTCCAGTCGATCATGGTCGAGAGACAGTGGTCATTGATAGCCAATTGTTACCCATAACACTCAGCCAGTTGTTACCAATAGCCTTGGGAGGCTCTAAGCCTCCAGGGCTTGTTATAGGCCCTCGATAGGCCTTGGGGGATTGAATACCCAACCACTCATGCCTATTACAGGCCTTGGGAGGTTTAGTCAGCCTCCTAGAGATTGTTACAAACCTTGGGGGCTTGGATACCTAGCCCACAATAGGCTTAGTCAGCAATTGGGGAACTGCAACATGCAATATAAATGTTGTACTATGTGCATTGGCTCTAGTGACATACAAGAAGTGATCTCCTATCTCTTCATTAGACCATTAGATGTTGTAAATCATAATGATATGTGGTTGAGTAATTGCATTGTGGGTGAAGTAATGTGCATCCACAATATACATCAAAAGAAGCAAGGTGCATTGTAGAATGCATGTGGGGTCATAAGAGGGGTATCATATCAATATACTAGGTAGAAATATAAAGGGGTGTAAAAAATGTCAATGAAAAAATTAATAAATACAATATCTAGTGAAAATAGGGGTTTTTTTTTAATTGAGAAGGCATATTGGGAGGGGGTTTAAAAAAACGACTATGAAAGGTATTTTCCAATATTTAGTGAAATTAGGGGTATTGTTTCATATGCCACGAACGAACGTGCTATGATAGCGGTTTATTGAGTGAAGCCCCCGTGGTTCAACTTTGACCCATTCTTTGTGTCGCAGATTCAATCGATACGGTCACTTCCTAATTGGTTTTTCATATGGCTTTAATGAAATCTTCATCTCCCCTAAATCCCCCAAGATTCCCTTCATCTCAAAAAACTTCGTAGGGAACAAATCTTGGAAGTCATGAAACAGGTCTGTGACCTTCGCCATCATCTCATCATCCCAAGAGTCGCCAACATTTGCAAACTTTGGACTCTCCTCCATCCCAATGTTGACCTTCCGGAGCTTCAGCGACTGATTGATCAGATCAGTCGGTGCATCAAGAGCTACAACGTCGCGACTGCCTTCTGATTCCGGAATATTGACACTCCGCAGGACATCCCCATCATCCGGTCCTCGAGTGATATTATAAAATTCCATCATCGATTGCATCTTACAATGCGTATGCAGATCCACAAGATATGCCACTGGAACTACCTTCAGAACAACAGCATGGATGAGCTGCAGGGTATCGTGAACATCTGGATTGGTATCCGCAAAGCTGAAGGTACGAGTAAAGAAAGCTATCAACTCTAACCAAGTGGTGATCTCCCCTCGCAACTCAGCTGAAGCATACCATGATCGCAACATTTCATCCAAAGTATGGATACAAGCATGGACCCATTCATCACTTGGTCACGAGGCCTACAAAGTCTGACATTCCATCAGATGAGTTCCAGGGTCACTCTTCCCATCATACCTTCCAGTGTGGTAGATTTATGTCTCCAAAGCAAACCGTCATCAACCTTCGACACTGCGACCAACCAGTAATCGAATTCTTATGGGTCGCCCACCACCGTGCTAGAGTAGCCTTCAGTGCCTCCTCCAATTCCAGCAATCGCTGTAGTTCTTACACCTTAGCTTCAAATGCAATGCAACTAGAAACTCAGACAAGCTAGGCAGTCCTTCGTATATCGGCAACTCAACAATCTTAGTCGCAACATGCCGCAGCGACTGTGTGATCAACACACACTTTTGGAACGATACCTCATACATGCGATTCTGCCAATTCTCTAAAGCATCATCCGAGTCGGAAGACGCAGAGTTGGATCTGCGCCAACCAAGTTCTCCACCAGCAGTCGGATGGATGTAATCTTCTGAAATATTATAGGCATGATCCCATCCTCTTCCAACTTCATCCTTGACAGGTTCAACATATCGTCGCCCTTCAGCCGGATCCAACAGAGCGATGATGCGGAGATCCTGATTTTCAAAGGTCATCACCCGCTTCTTGAAATTGATGACTGCTACACTGTCATTAGCCCATCCAATCCCCAGCAACGCGGGATAGGAGCTTCCACCTTCGACAACCTCAATGACATCAAAATTTGCATATGTCTTCATCCCCTCAATATCCACAACAAGGCGCAAAACTCTCCCAATTGATGTCACCTTGGCCTGATTAGCCAATCGCAGATGTACAGGAGACTAGCTCAGCGTTGGGCTCCCCATCTATTGCCATGCTTGCTTTGTCAATATGTTAACATCAGAGCCTAGATCTAGAATAACTGAATCAACCTTGTAGTTCCCAATCTGGACATTCATGCGCATTTCCTTGCCCGTCTTCTTCCTTTGCAGGGTATTCAACGCGGACTCCCTCCGTCCCTGAGTCGGTCGACGCAATAGACTCTCGATCTTAGCTAGAGCATCGGGATCTCTTGCCAGCAATAAACAACTTTCCAAGAAGTGTTTTAAGGTGCCATACTGACACAATGGTCCTGCTTACGACGTTGAGTTGAAAGCCAGGGGCATGTCATAAACAATTGACTTACCGCGATCTTTTGCCATCGCACTACGTGCCTGAAAGAATGCGTCACACTCGCCATCAATGTCAAACTGCACGTTTTTCTTCCCAACCAGCCGGATCAGAGGATGCGAACCATCTTGGCCTATCGTCGCACCTCCATGAGTGATAACAGCAACAGCAGCATATTGTGTCCTTGGTTCTGCTGAAATTATCGCAACAGTTGGTCCCCGATTCTGGTTCGGCGGCAGGTTCGCAAGTTGATTCACATTCTATTTGGCGTTTTGATTTCGACGCTGGTTCTGATTCTGCAGTGGATTCTGATTTGGGAACTGGTTCTAATTCTGTAACTACGGTATATTTCTTGATTGCCATCGCGCAATCAACTGCGGACAGTTTTCAACAATGTGACCAATGAAAAAACAAAACGTCCACTGGGTCTACAACTGTGGGCAATATCTCTGGTAGTGTCCCAACACTCCACAATTATAACATTGGACAGGTCTACAACCTCATCCTCCTTTGTGACCAAAGCCTCGACCGCGTCCTCCCCGGAATCCTCCACGGAATCCCCCTTGCTACTGATATTGTTGCTAAGGAAACTGCTGCTGCATGGGATTTGGTTGCAGCTGCACACACTGTCCTGGCTGAACGCATGGTGCTGGCTGAACGTACTGTGGTTTCTGAATGTACTGTGGATGCTACGGAGCCATCAACATCTAAGTATATTGTGGCATAAATTGTTATGGTTGCGGCTACGGTACAAACTAAATCTTCGGTTGAGGTAGAGGCTGGGCTACCTGTGGCTGCAGTTGCGGTTGTTGTATAGCACGTTGGTCATCCTTCACATAGAATGCATCGTACGTTCTTTCCTGAAGTAAACCATACGCGTGGCAATCCTTATCTTCATGTCCCACGGACTTGCAGAATGTACAATACAAATTCATCGATTTTGTGACCATCTTCTACATGTATTGAAACTACTCATGTCGATGCCATATACCTGATAGATGCAGCACCATGGCATACCTCCGCCACTCAATGGGTTTGGTGCTCCAGATACCAGATAGTTGCAGAAATCTGGGCAGCTATCCTTAGTATGACCTTCTGCACGACATCGTGTACACCAAGCCTCTTCACGATGTTCCTTACCCTTCTTAAGGTCTTGCAACTGTATTGTCAGGTTTGCCAACTATGTCTAGATCTGCAACATGCCAGCTGCGTTCTCACCAATCAGCGAAGCTTCTAACCACATTGCAATATCCAGAGCCTCACTCAGTGTTGTAATGCTTTGTTGCATCAGCAGTATTCGAATGTGAGGTAGCAATGCCGTAATGAACCATTATTTGTGTTGTACATCGCTCATGTCAAAGCTGACTCTTGCCATCAGTGTTTTGAACCGTTGGTCAAAATCCCACACATTTTCATTTGGATATTGCTTAATCTCTTTTAGTTCTGTAATATACTGTGCTTCAGACTTGGGTTTTCTGAATTCTGCAATAAATCATTTTCGAACTTCATCCAACATCTTCTCTGGAGCGCATGTGGGAACTTGAACAAACTTCATAAACCAGTCCAATGCGCGACCCCGAAGAGTTGTTTCTAGTTGACCTTTCTTGGCTTCATCGTCGAAAATTTGCTTAACAGTCCATACTACTTCACTTAAGAACCAGTATTGCTCGGGATTATCTATTCCATTTCCATGGAACAACGACAACTTTGCATCTTCGCCCGCCATCCTGGGCTTCCTTCCTATAGTCACTGAGCTATTAGCAATCAAGTTCGGTTGACATGATGAACACGGTGGTGTCAAAGTTGTATTTCTTCCTGGTTGAGAGATAGTGAGCGGAGGTGTGGGTACGTTGTTGCTGGGGGTTGGTCCTGCCTCTATCCTGGGTGTAGCCTAGTTGTCCTTGTCGGCACTATGAGGTCGCTTCATCCCATGTGGTCTTCCTTCACAGTAGGACCTTCTCCTGTCCTCTGCCTCCTTTCCTGTCGAAACCTTGCTCCTCCCCTTGTAAGACCACTCTCTTCCTCGGCTTCCTTCACAGTCTCGTCATAACTTGCACCCATCTACCCCGTATCATTCCATTTATCGGCCCCCCTTCTGCTGTGGTATCCACAGCCTCCACCCACCAGGGTTCTACTAGTCGAGGTGCATCTTCAGTATTCCCTTTTCGCAAATGATCATCTTAATGGAGAACTGTAGCAACAACAGAAACCTACATCTTGGTACGTTGAAGAATTCCCTTTCTACTTCACTATAAGACTTTGTCATATCAACCGCAAACTCAGTGATATAGCCTTCCAGTATACTGTCGACCCAGACCTCAACAGCCCTCGATGCTTTGTTGTCAACTTCTTGTAGCTCCTGGATTAGTTCTGGGGTCCAAGCTGTCGGCTCACCACCTTGGAAGTTCCTCTTCTGATAGGTCAATTTTGCTAACCATTCATACAGGATGATTGGGAACTCGCAAAAAAAATATTTGTGTGGACCATCGTGTATGTACTTTTCCAACCACCAATCCGTTGACAACCCAACGTTTTGATTTTCTTTCTCGGTGAACTCTCGCAACTTTAGATCAAACTAGTCTTGAATTTTTGGTCTCGTGTGATGCCACAACATGTCCTCCTTTCACTTCGTGATACGGTCCCAACAACGGAACCATTTGTTGAAACAAATCCAGTCGACAGGGGTTCCTCATACTGTTGACACCCCAAACCACCACGATCTCCCTGAGCACCGGCCCAAACAGGTTTTACCCTATCTAGCAACACTTGTGGAGCAGATGAAGTCTCACATGAGATGTTCAAAGGAGAGCTGACAGAACCACGTTTCCTCCGAATGAAGGAGGAATTTGTGCATCAACTGATTAACTTATCGCAGCATTGCATAATAGATCTTACCATTCATCTTAGACATTAAACATAATTGTAGCATCATTCAACAGATCTCATCATTAACAGAACCATAAATGCACAATAGATATAACAGTAAAACATTAATCGCAGCAAGGAAACATCACATCATTCACATATTCATATCACATAATGCATTCATCACAAGGGAATAGGAAAGACACAGTAATTCTGCTCCACATCATATCATATTAACCTTTGCAACAACCCATAGATACAACAATAATTCCTCTGTCGCATACTCAAATTAACAGACAAAAATCATCCGTGCTCAACTATCTCTTCAATTCATCAGCTCATCGATTTCCCTTTCTGTATATCAACACTTACAATCCTATGTCTATTTATAGGCTCACTCCTTTACATTTACGGTCCACTTAGGCAACCACCTAACTACTCCTTAACAAACTCTACAAAAAGATGACCCAAAACCCACATAATGCAGTCCAAATGACCCAAAACCCACATAATGCGGTCCAAATGACCCAAAACTACATAAACTAATCAAATTGCGTGCTACTTTCCTCCTTTCGTGGTACCTTCGGCCTTGCGCAGCATCCGCGATGCTGTGATGCCAACTCGTCCAAACCACCTGCCAACAATTTTTTGAGACAAGTACTTGACCTAGTTAAGGTCATTAGGTGTGAAACCCTAGGTTTCTTGACAAAAACACCTTTAGCCTTGGAAGGGTTATTTTTTCTACTTCATATATTGCTAATTGTTTCACTTGATGCTTTTTCAGGATGTGTAAGGTTACTCTTGGTCTAATAGAGTGTGATGGGTTGGATGGAGCTTCACATTTTTATCCATGGAATCTTAGGAATCAAATCCTTAATTAGGAGGCTGATCTTTAGGAGCATGTTGAAATGAACAATCCAAAACGAACCGATCCAACATATTTGGTGGTTTTGTGAACGATCACTTTATCTCACACAATGTTGATAATGTTGGGACGGGTGATTAACAACAAAAGAGAAAGAAATTTCCAGCAAAACAGTGGTGGTTTCTAAAAACACCATTTGCACTTAAGCACAATGAGCAAGCTCCATAAGAGCACAATGATCCAATGTGAAGATAGATCGATCTAAGATACCATCTATAAATAGGTTTGGATATGGACCAAACCAAAAACAAGTGGACCACGTCAGTTGTAGTTTTCCATAAAAATGGGATCTGATGTCCTAAAGTGGACATAATCCAACAAGGTGAAGGTACTAGCAAACCATAGGTTCCAACACCCCCCCCATAAAATCAGCTTGGAGGAAATAACAAATTACACAACATTCCCCCCTTAATTTGATGTGAACTAAAAACACTGATCAACCCTGGTACAGTAATACTCCTAGAAGAAGTATGAAAAAATGTGACCTCTGTCATTAAACGCAATGCAGTCGCCCAAAACAATATGTAATATTCTTTTCTAAATACAGTCCCAGTCGGTCAATCGACTAGACAACAAGAAAACTTGATCTAGTCGATCACTCAACTAGTTCATAATAAATATAGATAGACTCTATCTATCAATACAGTATATGTCCATCTAGCAATCATGTACTTGTAATAGTACTCAATCATATTACCCAACAAATAATATATTCGAACATAGTTTAATCGGTCCAGTCGATTCAGCAAGAAACAATAGAAACAACAACAATTGGGCCCTTACACATAAAATAGATTCAATTTCTCTCCCCCTTAAACACAACTGGGGGATAATAAATAGAGAACACAAAAGAAATCGAAACTTTGTCGAAAAATAATCCAGTCAAAACTTAGTCGACGGTCACTACTTGTCGAAGCTCAGTCGACGAAAATTCCAGTCGATACTCCAATCGATTGTCATCTCTAGTCGAGCCGCAGTTGACCACTCCAAATCTATCAAAATAAAGCAAGAGGAACACTGTACAGCAATACAATCGAAGATACACATCTGTATGACATCCTCAAGCATCTATTCAAATTATTCCATGACCATTCATCATCCAACCACAGTCTATGCTAGTAGTTTGCACTGGTCCACAGTTCTGTCTTTCACGTCTTTTCTGCAAAGTTCTGAAAGCATAGTTTCCATCTTTCCAAGCATTCTAATTCCTAGGAAAATTCCTCCGATTCTTCTGATGAGGATGTCTATATGGAACAAATTTTTGTTCGGGTAGAATAAATGATGCAGGCTTAGGTTTTGTTTCATTGACATGAACAAAAAAACCCTACACATCAGTAATAATGTCATCTGCAACAACATTATCAAATACTAGATCATCAGAGACAACTAATTCATTAATCTTTTCAACAATGTCAACAACAGGTTTCTCTTCCAAGAAATTAGTTTGAACACCTCCAGCAACAAAAAACACTCTTCTGGTGTCAGCAAAACCAACTGTAGTATAATCATATCCAATATATGTTCTTGGTGGCTTCAGTTTGGGGATAATAGGAACAACAATACCTTATCCATTCTTCCCAAGTCCTCCTCCTCTATATCCCATTTTGCTTAGCAGTTGGGACCCTATACCTGTAGTATGTTTCTCAAAGCTAGGAGAAATAACATCATTCGTAGCCAACAAATCATGAGATGAAACAAAATCATCAACATCATTCTTACAATCTTCCAATTGAAAAATAATTGGGCTACAAGCAATATTATCAAAGGTGGAATAAGTAATGGGTGATCCTGGTAAATCAAGAATGGTAGTCTTCTCCGCAACATGCGATAAATCGAGACTCTGCTTCTCATCAACTCGTTTCTCAATTAATTTATCTTCACCAGCGTATAGTCTACTGATCTCCAGTTCAAGACTCTGCTTGCAATCCTGGAATCCCTTCATAGTCTCATCTTTCTCAGTTAGCTGCAACAACAGAGCACCATAATATTATTTTAAGGTTTGATATTCATTAAACAATTGATTATTATCTTCTTGAAGAGGGACAACTTCTTCATGAAGCTCATCGACAGAGTCCTACAAGTGGGTAGCCTCATTAACTAGCTGGGTATTCTTTGCTTCCAGTCTACAAATTTTCAACTTCAAGCCATAAATATCTTCACGAGAGAGGGATTTCACCTCTTCTTCCAGATCATCAACCAAATCTAACTTATCTCCAAATTCATCTACCAAATTATGGAAAATGGATAACATGGTATTTTCTAGCATAGAAATCTATTGAGAATTCTCATCCATTCGGTGCAGTATAACAGTTTGAAATAGGGTAACCTCATCCTCTAGTTGGGTATGGCTGGTCTCCAACTTTTCTTCAAGCCTTCATTTATTGACTATAATTCAACAACAAGAGTCTACAAGGCTTTTACTTCTTGACGAAGCCGGTTCTGAGATTCTTCTAAGGCCGCGAGCTTCTTCTCCTAAATCTCCTGCAAATTATTAAATGCCAAGGCCTCATTATCGTCTAACATACCCATATTTAAATACGATTTCACTTCATAGTAAGAGCACAATTTGTCTCATCAACAAACAAATGAGAAACAAATAATATGGCTTATAATCTATGTCAACAAAATACCCCATAAAATATCAATTCACAACCAAATCAGTCCAAACAATAAGACCAAACAATCATCTATCGACGGCTCTAAGAAACAACTTAGTCGACGACCAATTGACTATCCTTTCATTCAAGTCATACGTCAATCAAGCAAAGGGTAAACTTCCAGTCGACCACTTCAAGGGTCCAATTGAGTGGATTAGTAACAATAATGATAGGATTTTCTATAGTTATGCTACCAATAAAGCATTAAATACTTATATTCACTATTGGGCACATAAAAGTCGATCATCAAATCACCAGAATGGTCAAGTTGAAACTCAAACGCCATTTGAAATCTTATACACAAAGGTCAAATTGAAATCCTTTCAAGTTGACTATATGGTCAAATGGCACTCCAATCTATGGTTTTGTTGAAACCACATAGGTTGAAGGCCCAGATATCAACGTATCTAGTCTAAGAAAGAAATCTCAATCAACTACTTTAGTGAACCAATCAATGTCTAAGTCGACCAACTAGGTCGATCAAGGGTTCATTTGGTCCAATCTGTCAATTGACAGTCCTCTAGTCAAGAGACATATGTAAGTTGTCTACCAAGTTTGACTTCCAAATCTCAGTTGGGCCCTCAATCATATTCTTAATCGACCATGATATTAAAGTGATTAGTCAACACCAATGGCCCTAACTTCAAAACATGTCATTACCCTAGTGGCCCACTTAATTACATCATCAACTCGCAAGTCTCGACAGTTAAGCCATGAATGTGTGGCCAGCAGGAAATTCTTCTCTCGAAAGAAGCACGATCGACCAAAGGCAAGTGAGGAAGAAAAACATCCAAACTCGACACTCAAGGAAAATATCAGGCTTTCATTAACAATAAAAATTCGATAGACTTTCACATTGGTATATCCAAAATTTTAGGGCACAATCATAGGAAACCTGAGAAAAAAAATTCCAGATCAACAGCATAGAACTTAATCACCATATAGTCGTATCACACATTGTGATTAGTCGGGTGTATTTGATGCTAATCGTGATGTGTGATCTGACTATATGGTGATTAAGTTCTATGCCACTATTCTAGAATCAGCTCATTTCATCGAGGGAAATCTTCTCATTCTGCAAAACCTCAGATCACAAACCATGTAGCTCTAATACCATGTTGGGACAAGTGATTAATAGCAAAAGAGAAATATATTTACAACAAAACAATGGTGGTGTATAAAGACATCATTTTCACTTAAGCACAATGACCAATATCCCTATGAGCACAATGATCCGATGTGATGATAGTTGGATATAAGAGACCATATATAAATAGGTTTTGATATGGACCAAACCAAAAACAAGTGCACCACATCACTTGTAACCATCCAAAAAAAGTGTATATAAAATCCGAAAGTGGAAATAAGATGACAAGATGAGGGTATTAGCAGACCATAGGTTCCAACATATAACACATCATTTAATATAATTTTTTTATTCTTTACTTAAATTATTTTATAATTCTTGTGTCTCTATAGATACACTTGTGAAACTAGATTTTAGTCATCTGCATGAGAAACACAGATATTATGGTGTACTACTTGACTAAGATCAATGAATTGAAGATCAATTGGTTGATATTGGAACTAAGGTAGAGGATCATGAGATAGTATATATTTCCCTTATAGGCATTCCTCTTTCCTCGATGCCTTTTTTCGAGAGTATTTGTGCTTGGGAAAAACTATCTAATTCCCCAAAGCTTTGGGTTGCTCTTATGGTGGAAGAAATCAAATTGCAGTGATGTTCTGAAAAATGTGGGAAAGTAGATGCCATCGTCTCATTTGAAAGACAAATAACGGTCGCAATAAAGGCTTCAAGAAGAAGGATGGGATAGATATAGGGAAGAAGGACCTCAGTAAGGTCATGTGCTTTTGTTGTCATGACATGGGACATTCTGCACGACAATTTCCATTGAAGAAGAAGGAAAAGGGTTTGAAGTAGGTTGCAATTGAGACCTTAGAGTAGAGGAGATGACCTCTCCCTTTGAGAGTTCCTTTTCCATTCCTTCTTTTTTATATACTAACATTTTGTCTGGTGTTGGTTGGTATGTGCACAATGGATCATCAAGACACATGACATATGATAGGTCACTATTCACCAAGATCCAAGAGCAAGAGGAAGGCATGAATGTGGAGCTTGGTGATGATGGCACATACACTCTGAGAGGAGTTGGCTCCATTTCATTTCAGATTCCCTTAGGTGATGTTGATATGGATCTAAGTGATATTTTATTTGATTTGGGTTTGAGGAAGAACCTCCTTTTAGTTTCATGTATGACACACACACACACACACACATATTGGAGAGTTTCTATTGAGGGACAACAATGCACCATCAATGATTGTATTATAGAGAGTTCGAGTACTTTGGATAGAGGGATGAAAGAGGGTGGCCTTTAAAATTTTCTTGTTGATCCAGTAGCACTCACACATTCTAGCAAGAGGTTGATATGACCTTCTATTTCTTAGGAGGAACATGTAGAGATAGGTTATGATCCTTGCACTCTAATTGTGATATCTTTAATTGTGTAGGGTTCTCGTCTCGTGATCAAGGAGAATGCGGAGATTATTAATCAAGTGGATTAGTAGCACATAGGAGTGAGTTGTGCTAGTCACATAACATTCTTTTCTTCCATCCATCCAAATTCCAGTTGTGCAAAGGAGTAGAGGTGTGATGATGATATTGACATCATTTGTGAGCCTTCTAGTTATTCATTAGAGAGGTGTGATGCCTTGATGGAGGTTGTTGTTGAGATTGATTCCAGAGTTGTAGCTAATGGGAGTATTATAGAGTACAGAAACATGGATTCTAGATTATTTTGACATAGGTAGTTTCCCTTGATGCTACTCTTACTTTAGGATTCATTAGATGAGGGATTTTTCCTAGTTTAGCACAGTTTAGCTGCTAAAGGAATTGAGGTACATGAGAGAGATTGTCATGATGATGTTGATTATCTATGTTTACACTATGAAATATAATTGTATCTCCATGCAAGATCAAACCGATATTGGGATGAAAATCTCACAGTGTAGTCATCAAACTATGCAATGTCTCGATCAACTTATGATGTGGTACTGATTGATGTTCACCAGTGATGCAAACAATGATGGGGGGTGATAGTTCATTGTTTCTCTAGCTGGGACACATTTCTACTAAATATTCACAGGTTTTCGTTATTCGTTGAAAAATTTGTTTAAGGTGACAGTAGTTGATTCTAGGACTACATCAAGTAGTGATTTACAGATAATAGATTTGGTGAATTGTAGAGGGAGTCTATAGGTGTTGGTGTAAATTCCTCGTAAAGAGGGAGTGTTGTAATTTTAGTTTACTCTGAAAGTGTTTACACCATGTTTTGGGTGCTTCAAGAGATTTAGGGTACATGGTGTATGTTTATTGCTTTGATGCTTCGATATGGATTGCAGCATGGGAGATGGTTCATGATGGATATACACACTTATGATAGCTTACTTAGTGGATGTCAAACCTCGGATGATGACTATCTCAATGTTCTTCCCTTGGGAATTGGACATCTGTTGCATGGATCATGGACACCCTGCATGTTGGCCACATGGATAATTCACCCAGTGTAAGAACACCCTACAATATATGAGGAGTGTTGTGCATTGTGGAGGAGGGATACAAGCCCTAGATGGCATGTGGAAACTTGGTTTCCTATTCAAAGGATTGAAGATGGCTCGAGGATGCCTAGGGATTCAAAAATTTTCTTGCAGGGCGTAATTTACCCAATGGAGTACTTAGTTTTGGAGGATGGATGGAGTTTGTGGAGGCTCGGGATGGAGTGGTGTGGACTTATCTTGCATAGCTACATCACCTGGGGTCATAATTTTACAATTAATTACTATTGGAGCTTGGAATTTGTACTCTAGGAGTGTAGTTCTTGATTTGTATGTGATTATGTATGTTTAGTAGGCTATCTTGTAAGGCTTAGGAGAATAGGTGTTACACTATTGACCTCCCTTACCTCTCTAATAATTATAGGAAGGAAGGAGTTTTTCCAAACATCACATCGCACATGCATTCATTTGTATCTCTTCTTTGAAGTTATCTCTTAGTGATGTTCTAGGGTTCATGAGGAAACCGTAGTGGATCATATGAGGAGGAGGTGGATGATTTCTCTCTCTTGGGATTCTTCTTTGTACATGTTATCTCTCTCTCTCTCTCTCTCTCTCTCTCTCTCTCTCTCTCTCTCTCTTGGGTGCTAGGGTTTCTTGATCTCTTGCAGCATCTTGGATTCTAGGGTTAGGATTTCATCCTTTGGAAGCTAGAGATTAGGTTTTTTAAACGCTTGGATATATTTTGGGAACATGAAGAGGAGGACGCCCTTTCCATAGAGATAGTGTTGGAGGGATTATTGCACTAAGAGGAGCTAGGGTTTGTTGACTAACCCTAGCTAGAGCATCTTGTGTGGTTGGATTTTGTTCTAGCCTTGAGAGGAGGCTATGGTGTGTATGTACTTCATTCATTGAGCATATATATGTGCAATTTCCAACTATCCACTTATTAAGTATATTGTGACTTTGATTTCAATTTTTTCTCTTCCTGGAATAGTTATTTCTAGCTCTTAATTGTCTTGCTGATTTGACACACTTCAGAGAAAATTGTTAACGGGGTTAGCACTAATATTGAAGATAATAGTACAACCATCTATTGTTATTGTGTTTTCTATTACATATGTTTTCTAAGAAGAGTATTTAGATATGGTTTATGCATGTGAAGTTTCCCTAAAGGGTTGGAAATTCATTGGAATGATTGCTATCTTTTCTCCTTGAATTGATTTGAATTTTGGGGCTACCTAAAGTGAATTATTGTGATTGTTTCATGTTGCTTTACACTATTAATTTACATAAATATTAAAGACTGGAAATTCTAGGATCTAGATCAGAGGAAACTTCTAGAAAGTGAATTTTCAAATTTACATTAATTGTTTGGTGTAAATAAAATTTCAACAAAAATCACCTTGAATTGACACCTAGTCACAATTATCTTCTCAAAGACTATGGAATACAAATATCCCACAATAAGTACAATATCATAAGAGAATTTAAAATTTGATAAGAAAAATAGCAACCTGATTTCAACCCACCAAAATAACCTTATTAAACAAATAAATTAATTTAAACTTCACTTTAAAAAAAAATCTATAAGATGAAAATATTGTGTGTTAACTACATTCCTTAATGCTTTGGAATACAAAAATTAATAATAACATGAGTATAGCACAATTAATTATTAGGTTCTTTGCGAAGACTCTTAGTTAACTCGGTAACATACAAGAATATCATTAAGAGAGTGTTGATCAATATCTTGAAAAACATCGTAGAAGGGAGCTCTGACACGATGAAGGCTAGCGTTAGAGTGAAGAAGTTTTCAAGAAATTTCTCTTTAGTAAGGACATAGCCAGAGAAATTCCGATCTATGGAGCAAAGATCTACCATGGAGAGGAGGATGGAGGGTGATTGGATCCCTCCCCATGATATCAACATAGGGATGGTCAGATGATCCCTAAGGTTGATGGTGGTGCATGAATGGGAAGAGAGGTAATTGAACATGGGAAAAGGAATTAGTCGATGGGAGGTCCTTGTCGAAATCTAGGTGAATGCATCCCTCGATCAACCCAAATACCCTCGATCCATATCAGATTGGAAAAGATTCGGGAAAGTATTGATATGATGAAGTAAAAATCCTCAATTGGAAAATTTGTGGGGATATGGCCTAGGGAGAGAGATCTCATTCGATGGATCAAGGCGAGCTGGAATCCAAAGGGGAATTATGACCTGTAATTATGATCAAAGGGTTTTGACATAATTATTTTCTTCAAACAGGAGGATCGGGACATGATATTTGAGGGAGGCCCGTGTTTATTCTATTCTACGAGCCTATTCCTTCGCCCATGGAAAGAACGGTTTAAACCTGATAAAAAGGATATGCGAATAGCCCCGGTGTGGATCAAGATGCATTCCCTTCCAGGAGAATGTTGGGAACCAGAAATACTGAGAGATATAGGAAACTCACTGGGAGACTTTTTGATAAATTTTGAACATACCAGAAGGCAAGGGCAAAGACAGACAAATCGGGAAGCAACAAAAAAACCTCAAACGTCGAATCAATTTGAAGCCCTGAATCCCATAAATAACAATAAAAACGATCTGATAGATCCAAAGCTCAATCAAGGGAAAGAAGAGGCATAACAAGATCATAATGAGAAATTGGGGAAGGAAGAGAAACCAATAGATCTTGGGGGGTAGAATGCAGAGGATGTGATGATGACAGAAGAAGAAGGATAAGATATCGATATGGGTGAACTAGATCTGGAAGGGATAGAGAAAGCCTTCGAGGGAAAAAGGAAAGGGGTATGTTCCCTTCCAACAAGTTGAACTGTTTCAGGAATCCATCTTATGGGTAAAGGTGAATCCCCAAATAGGGATCGCTCCATAAGGACCTAAGGATAAAAAAAGGAATTTTATGGACAGCGAAAAGAAACATGGAAGGAGAAGTAGTAAGCATAGGATTGTGAAAGTGTGGATTAAGTTGGTGGAATCAAGCCAATACCCAACTATTAATGAAGCTCTATCAGGATATAGTAATATGTCTAAACTAATGTGATAACTTGGAATATAAGAGGGGTAAACGGCCCCCAGAAGCTTAGACTTCTAAGAAACAAGATCAAAAAATAAAATATGATGGCTTTCTTGCTTCAAGAAACCAAATGCCTCGAAGAGACTATTAGGGATATAAGTAAGAAAGCATGGAAGGGAAGCGAGGTAGTAGCAATAGACATGAATAGAATCGCAGGAGGCTTGGCAATCTTATGGAATCTGGTATAGGTATGTCCTTCTAATTTCTTAGTTACTCAAAGGTCCCTCTTAGTGGAGTTCCAAATTGTTGGAACAACGATTGTAGGGGTGATTTCAAATGTTTATGGACCTAACTTGCAGCAGCATAAATTAGATTTTTTGGAGTCTTTAGAGAGAATAAGTAGATGGGTTCAGACCAAGCATTGGATCATAGGAGTGGATTTAAACATGATAAAATACTTCATGGATAAAAATGGAGGAAGAAGAAGTTCGGGATCAACAAACCAAGCTTTTGGGGATCCAATAGATAACCTGAAATTAGTAGATGTTGAGATAGGTAATGGGGTGTATACTTGGAACAATAAAATGAGTAGGGATCAACATGTGGCATCATGACTGGAAAGGTTCTTGATTTTAGAATCCATTATCTCGGAAGGGGGAGAACTCTTAGCCCAACTAGTGCTCCCCTTAGTGGGTTCAAATCATTGTCCTCCTAGCCTTAGCTGGAGTGGGTTTGGATCCATGCTGATAAAACCATTGAGATTCAAGCAATTCTGGATGGGGCATAAGGAATTCAAACCGATGGTTCAACAGTGGTGGGAGGAAATGGAAGTTCCAAGAGGGTCAAGTATGTACTAGTTTCAGCGAAAATTAAAAACCCTCAAAGGAAAATGGAACAAGGAAGAATTTGGGAATATCTTCCAGGATAAAAGGAAAATGGAAGGTCAACTAGAAGAAATTCAAGTAGAAGGCATGTAATATGGGTTCAATGATGACCTTAATACATGGGAAGCGAGCATCCCAGAACAACTAGAAGCAAGGGAAGCTCAAGAAGAGATCTTGTGGAAACAAAAATCTAGGAACAAATAGCTAAAAGAAGGGGAACGAAACACCAAGTTCTTCCATAGATCAACAATTCAACATAGACAGAAAACAAGAAAATGAGGCTAAAAAAGGATGAGGGGCATAAAATCGAGTATCGGGAGAAGATTGAAGAAGAATTAGTAAATTACTTCAAGGATATTATGGAGGAGCCCTGACAGGATAGATCCAATGATATTGCTAGGATTACGCAACGCACCCCCTCCATGATGTCTAATGATCAAAATGAATTGTTGATGTGTCCAGTAGAGATGAAGGAAGTCGAAGAGGAAATAAATCAAATGGAGGAGGGGAAAGCCCCTAGGATAGATGGATTCACAACAAACTTCTTCCATTTTTCCTTGGATATGATCAAGGAGGAAGTGCTAAGGATAGTTGAAGACTTGAGAAGTTCCAAAGGATTGTTAGTGTCCTTTAATGCCACATATGTAACTCTCATCCCCAAGAGTGATGGAGCTAATATCCCTGGGAATTTTCGACCGATCTCATTGTCTAATGTGATCTATAAAATCATAACAAAATTGATTGCTAACAATTTGAAGCCTATCCTTCCTACGTTGATATCACATAAGCAATCAGGATTTGTGGAAAGGAGATAGGTAATGGATGGTATCATATTAGTGCACGAGGTTATTCATTCCTTGAATACCACTAAGAAACCAGGAATTATCCTTAAGCTAGACCTCTCCAAATCCTACGATGAGGTTAGTTGGAAATTTATGAAAGAGATGTTGAATGCTTTTGGTTTCAGGGATGCTTGGATTGATTGGATTGTGAGCTTGACTTCATTATACTTCTTCTCTATTCTTTTGAATGGCGCCTCATCCCATACATTTAGACCATCGAGAGGGATTAGACAGGGGGACCCCATATCCCTCTTTATTTTCATTATTCTGGCCGAAGGTTTGGGAAGAACAATTAAGGAAAGTGTGGAAAGACAGGAAATCAGAGGCATAAGCCTTCACCAATCAACAGCTAAGCAGATGCACCAACAATTTGTTGATGGTACAATGTTTATGGGGCACCCCTCAGTACAAGATGGGCCATTAAAATGTATCTGAATTTATTCTTGATGGCTTCTTGACTTGAAGTCAATGCAGAGAAATCATAGGTATTTTTTTTTAATTCTCCTTGGGCTACATAGCCTAATATTCTATGTATTCTTGGTTTCCAAGGAATCTCCCTGCCATCCAAATATCTCGGGGCCCCTTTGGTTGATGTTGTGGTTAGGAAAGTATCCTAGGATTATTTTGTTGGATCAAATGATAATGAAATGGCCAACTGAGTGCTACTCCCCCTTAATTTTGCAAGTGGATTGATACTGGTGAAATATGTGCTATAATACATTACAATATATTTATTCTCAGCATTGGAAACCCCAAAAGAAGTTATAAAAGGAACATGCAACAAAGGTTCCTTTGGGGAGGAACATAAGAGAAAATAAAATGGGAGTTACTAAGCTGGGATAAAATTTATATGCCCAATTCTCAGGGTGTTCTTGGCCTTAGAGATCCCGAGGAGATTAGTGAAGTCTTGGGTGTGAAAATATGATGGAGATGGGTAACTCATATAGAAGAATCATGGGATAAACTCTGGCTTTAGGAATACGACGAGGGATGAAATAAACATGATATTATTAGATTCTGATATATGAATCCCAGGTTGCATATATGGAAGACATATATTCATGGAAAACACCTAATTTAGGAACACAATTTCTGGGAAATTCAAGACGAAGAAGATGCCAATTTTTAGGAATATTTATGGCAGAACTCAAAACCTTATGAACCACTTGGAAATGCCAACCTTCCAAGCCATATGTTGAGAGAGAGGATGGAATAAAGTGAAGTATTTCTAGCACAAGATTCTGGGGGAGGGAGAGTATAGATCTTGGAAACCTTAGGAATGGTGGAGATAGAATTACCCAAAAGAGGAGGTCCAAAGAATATGGGACACAATCCAAGAGTGTCATATCAGAATCCAGAGGGGGCTAGACAAACTAAGATGAGGATGTTCATCAAATGGATCCTTTGACCTGAAGGAGGATTACAGATTGTGGACAGAACAAAGAGAGTTTCCCAGGAAAGATGAGTGGAAGAAAATTTAGGAAGCTAAAATTTGGCACAAGGTGGATACTTTCATGTGGCTGCTAGTTAAAAGGAGAATACTAACAGGGTGAATTTAATCAATAGAGGGATAGTGGGTCCATTCCGCTGTGGGTTGTGCGCCAATGTTGGAGAAACGATGGACCACTTTCTAGATGAATGCACCTTTGTTGGAATTTGTGGGATAGAGGAGCAGATATTTTTCGCAAATTGGACTGTGTGCGGGGTAGACCAGACTAGTCTATCTTAGAATGGACTGTCAATCCATTTCAAAATCCCATTGTCAACAGAGTGTGGAAGTTATTCCCCAGATTCCTATTATGGGAGACATGGAAGGAAAGACATCGACGAATTTTCAAGGACAAGAGTAGGTTGGAAAATGGAGTTTGGATCATGATCAAGCATCATATCCTCAAGACCCTTCGATTGACTAAGTGGAACGACTAGGATTGGCAGGCCATGAAGCAAGAGCATCGTATTTTGGCAGAATGGGGAGTGATGGACCTCCCGAGCTATATTGGATCAGAGAAAAAAAAGATAGCAAAGGCATTAAGCAAGAATCATTAGAGTGCTCCTCTAGGGGGGCATTTCAAATTCAATTTTGATGGGGCTTCCAAAGGGAACCCGGGATCAGCTAGATTCGAAGGAGTTTTCAGGAACCACCTAGGGGAAGTTGTGGAATCCTTTGTGGAGTACATAGGGATAGAAATGAATAATGTCGCGGAATTGGAGGGCCTAATGCACGGGCTGGGGTTATCAATTTGGAAAGGCTGGTCACCTCTAATCATGGAACGAGATTCCAAAATCATTATTTATGTGGCAAGGAAATTGCATAACGGCCAAATTATATCGAAGATAGCATCACGCTTGCATCTAGAATATAGATTGGAAAAATTGCGATCACTGCTATGTCTAATTCGTGTCTACTTTTTTAGCCACGTCAAGCGAAATGGTAATAAGGTGGCAGATGTCTTTGCCAATAAAGGGGATGTCGATCAGGTTAGCTATAGAGAAGGAAAAATAGAAGAAATTGGGGATTGATCCTAGGTTAGCCAATGTAAAAACCCGGTGTCTTAAGACATTGACATCCTGCATGCGAGTGATGAAGGAGGAAGGATGGGGCACGCGGAACTCACGTGATCCCCCATGCTTAGTGGTGATGTAATTTCATGTCATGATGACAAGCTTACCCCCATGCAGAATGATAATTAAGGTGAGATTGATGGCTGGTAGAGGAGGATCAAGCGAACAAATATATTGTAAGGAGATAAGACATTCTAGACCCGAAGAAGGTACAAGGCCAAACCCATCGAAAATAATGACGGAAGTGGTAAGATCTAGATGGAATCATGGGGAAATAATGGAAGTAGTTATGATAAATTATGGTGGTGAGGTTTCTTATACGAGCAGAGGATCGAGGTTCGGGCATGAATGCCTCAATCTAAAAAGTCTGAGCATTTTCATTCTCGTTAGAAGGGTTGTTGGTATCTAGTTATTGACTTGGTAGTCCCGAGCTAGAGGATGATGGAAACAAGGGGGAAGCAAGCAAGACAATAGGGAAAGGGGAAAGGGGTGGTCGTGGCTCCCTGGGACACTAGAGAGAAGAAAAGGGCTGGTCAAGCTACCCAATTCTTTAAAGAAAGGATCCATATCCCCGTCCAGGAGGAGATAGAGAATATTGAATGAAGCTTATGGGAGGAGGTTCATGAAATCTAGGCGTAGGAGGAGTTTGATGTCCTCACTAAATGGGTGTAGGACCCTGGTTCGATGTGAGGCAGGATGGTAGCCTATGACCACATTCTGGTGACATTCTGGGTAATAAAATGAATGCTTGCCCATGTTCTGATGGAAAGAAGTGCAAAGGAAGAAGGAGATATGGAGCTGGTTTGTGCATGGAAAGAGAACAACTCAGATTGCCACTTGATGCACTGCAAGGTGGATGTCATTGCAAGCAAATTAGGAATCAGGCTCGTCCCATGCCCAGTGCCCGATCTGCATCAACTGTCTAAGCCTGTTCACATGGTCGATGGTATTTCCGAGGGGGTGCATCATCAGGTTCATCATGCTCCAGGGGTCGTGGCGGAGAACGTACAGGTTCCTTAGTGTCCTCTTGCCTCTCAGTTTGTTAGTCGGTTATGTTTTGTTAAGAAATTGTATAAGAATGGATCATAATGTTGCCATGAGTAGAGTATGATGGTTGTATGTTTCTGTTTGTATAATGGGTTTATGATTGACAGTTGCATCTTTATAGTATGATGGTCAGGTTACTGGTATAGTTGGTTGTTAGTATAGTCTTTTTTGTATATAGGGTGTATGTTAGGAAGTATCTTGTCTGCAGTAAGATGGTCCTGATTATGGTGGAACGAGTCTAAGAAGGTCTACAGAGCAGTTTTTAGGCAGATTATTATGGCTCTGAACTAAAAATGTAATGATGAACATGTAATTCTTTTTTGAATTAATATAAAATATACTTACAAAAAAAAATATTAAATTATTTATTTTTACAAATCTGGACTAAAAAAGATGTGCAATGTATATGTGTTTTACATTAATTAAAAAATTGTTACATATTTATTAAAAAATATATTTTAATTTATGACTTAAAAAAAATAAAAGATTGGATTTAAAGTTTTATTAATCAATAATTAAAAAATTAGTGTTAAAATATATGTATGCTAATAAATAAAGAAATTCAATCAAATTTTAAGAAGAAATCATGTGACTAAAATTACTTATCTAAGGCTAAGACATCATGTAATTCATTCGAATGTTTTGATATGCATAAATGTTTTTAATTAATTAGTGGGGAGATATAAACCCAATTATGCATTCATGTGTTACAAGCACTCACTTCAACATGGGGAAGAGCAAGTATTAAGGATACATTATCATATAAATATTCACTTGAAGTGTTAATTTATTGTTCATGGTGAACATGTGTTAAGTGTTTTTGATAACGAAAATAAACCGATTCTAAAAAGTCAAACACTTTACACCAACTAAACACTTTAAACATATATTGCTTACATAACAATACCTCATCCCAACTAAATACTAAATCATTTATGTATTTTCTTTTTCCAACTAACACATAACACACCACTAAATCATTTATGTATTTATGTATTAGAATAACTCATCCCAACCAAATACTAAATCATTTATGTATTTTTTTTTCAACCAACACACAACACAACACACCACACCACAACCTCCTAGAGTAATGATATGTTCTTCTTATCTTTATAAACACATTTACTATAACTAGATATTTTGGAGTTTTATTCAAAACCAATCAATCACTCATATTTGAATGATTGAGGCGGCTATGCAAAGAAAGGTGTCAAATCATAAAGTTAGAGGGTAAACATTTATTTTAAAGCCACGAGAGTGGAGATTTCTCGTGGAGATTAGTTAGTGGTTAATTGTATTATGGGTAACGATAGGGGTTGTTGTCTTATGTTGTTCATTGTGTACCATAATGCCTATATTATATGAGAATTATGATCACATAGCATTACATGTAATTGTGTAATATTTTTATTTTTTAATTAAATTTAACAAAATATAATAAAGTATTTATAAATAATTATTTTAATTTTGATGTAGGTTGTGATTTATGATTAGTCTTGGTAAATGTTAATGTATATCTATCTAATCATATATAATTTGTGATTAATCTTCGTAGAAATATCTATTTAATTATATATATATATATATATATATATAATTAATTTTAACTATTGGACAAAAATATTGGTAGACATCAAAGTTTGAAAGCCAAACTTCTCAATCATACAACTCTCTCTCTTTCCATTATATTTTGTGACGTCTACATATGTGAAGTTGTGGTCTTATGGCCATGTTTCTATTACAAAAATTTTGTTTGGGAAAGGAGTTGTCGTAGGTCCTCCATCCTTGTAACAATGTATAAGGCAATTAATGAAGGTTAGTTTAGTCATAATGGACAATGCAATGTAAAGTTTAATAAGATAAAGGAGAGGAAAAGCAATGAATTAAAAAAAAAAAGAGAGAGTGGAATGGGAACTGAAAGGTCAACCTCTTGGCCTTTCCATTACTTCGTCCAACTCTCATGTATCTCCTTGCAATTTGATTTCAATTGGTCTTTTCTTAGCCAAAGGGAGAGGATGCCCAAAAAGCAAGGAGCTACATTATAAGCAAAGATTATTGGAATAAGGTTGAGCTATTATTCAAATGTTATTTTTCTCACTTAGGTTTCTAGGGTAAAAATTTAATTATGATGTATATATTTGTTTGTCATTGAATGTCATGTTTTGGTTAATAAGTGCAAATGTCATCACCATTCCATTTTTATTCATCTCACTAAAGTTGAATTGTTGTGTTCATTGACATATTATTCATTGGCTACAATACTAAGATTGATTTCCCATGAGGGGTGGCAAGAGCCGGGGGTGTCCTTATTGGCCCAGAGAGACAAACATGAATATCATATTCATGGGGGATTAGAGTCTCCATGAATAAGAAGGTGAAGATCTACGCTCTATATATGGGTACATAGATGCTCATATTGCTTCATATAAGTAAAATAATGGATTTTTGTGATTACCTTCTAGTCATCAAGCAAGGAAAAGTATATCAAAGAAGGAAGTATTCATAGTAGGATATTTGTGAGAATTTCATGGAAGCTTGATAGTCTATACGAGGTTCAAGTCTTCCATATTAAGAGGGATGACAATTCCCATGCAAATAAACAAGCCAATGTGTCAATATATTTAGACAAGGGTGTCCTAGTAAAAATGGGGAACCTCTTGAATGTAGATGGCTCCTTCAATGGATGACGATGAGGAAACATACTAAAATGAATGCAATTAAAGCATCCTTATCTCAATTGAATAAAGGAAGGAGTAATAACACTTGTCTCCATCCCTCCGACTTTATCTTTGCATGTCTTGTCTCCTTATGGCCATGCGAGGGAGCCATAAATTAAGATCCCTTGTTCCTTAGTCCTTCCCCATTTGTTCTTTCATGTTGAAGGCCTTGCATTCTTTATGGCACTTACTTTGAATTTTAGTTGAAGTAGTGGGATAATTGTTTGGTTAATGAATTTCAATGAGACTTATGTTGATTTGGAGGCATCAATAGCCTAGCTTGAATATTTGAGACTACAGGTCAATACCTTCTTGTGCAATCTGGTATTTGATAGAACTAAATGCATTTCTTCAGCTATGTTTAGTTATTCATTTCAAATACAATTGTCTAGACTTAGCTTGAAGGTTGTGAAAAAATATGGAGTTTCTCATAGACAAGGTGGTGGTTTTGTTAGAACTTGGCGTATTCCTCCTTGCATCTCTGAATTGAGTATAGAGTTCCTTTAGAGGTCTCTTCTATTAGAGGTTTTAGTTTTAGTTTTCACTATGCTCCCTATTTGCTTAATGTCCAACAACACTTTCCCTAAAACTGTTGAGGGAGAGGATTCAAGTGAAATAAAGAAGATATTGGGATCCATGAACAAAGAGTTAGAATATGTGTCAAGCCATTGAGAACTTGGCCACCCACATTGAGAAGCTGGAGAATAAACAAAAAACCTTGAAGAATGATTTGAAGGAGAAAGGTAATAAAGTTTATAAGTTGTCTTTAGACACCAAGATGCACTATAATATCATTCTTGCATTTGCACATGATTCACGTTGTGTTATAGGTCATCCATTGGTCTCCATTGGATATAAACACTTTAAGGAGGACACAATGCGACATACAACTATGGAAATGATTGAGCAAAATCAGGGCTTTTAATGCATACTCATGGAGACTAGATCATGAAGGAAGGCCACAACGACCACCACTTCAGATAACTCCATCCATTTTCTATGTATTACACCTATGCTTTTTTGCTTGTATAGTTTGTTAAAGTTTATAGTTTTCAGTATTGTAGAAAAGTAATATACCTACTCAAACTAGTACAAATTGTGGAAGAATATTGCTTAGCTACTCTATATATAAGAGCAATTTTGATACGGACATGGAATGCATGAATCTCTCAGCTGTTTGGTCTTCCACAACCTTTATATATATATATATATATAATATAGTTATTTCCCATGACCTATTTATTATCTATCAGTTATTAGTTGATTTATTACCTATAATAATAGTTCGGTTTCATTATTGACTGAGTCAATAAGAACCTACATGTTTAATACCACAACAGTTTCATTTCCTTCATTCATTGACAAGGTAGTTTAAAGCATTAGCTACCCCTCAAAATTCTCATGCCTTTCGGCCTAATGGGATGCTAAACCCTGAGTGACCCAAATTGCCAATAATAATAATAATTGATGACTTGAATTTTGGTATAAGGGGTTGCAAATTAAATATAATGTAAACCTATCTTACAACATCCATTATTCAACTATTTTGATCATCGAATTTTTGTGGAAATCACATCCAATATTCCCACATAGCCTCTATGTGATTTGTGAGGCCTTTTCCTATAATCAATTGCACTAAAACACAATCAATGTATGCTACGACCTAGTACGTGTGGTTGAATATTTGCTTGGTAGTGTAACTGCCTACTACATCCACATATTTGTATGACTCATTCATCGCCTTGGGTGTATAAATTTTTATGTTCCATTGGACGATATATCGTCCCAAGTTTTTCCTCAATGTTTACCCTTAACAATGGGTTGGAGGATCCCACATTTCCATCACCTTCTAATGGTTGACCGGTTGCATTAGTACAATGTTTGAGTGGCGATAATAACAGAGACAAGTGAGAAATTAAGCAAGCACTAGTTGTAAGCAATCAACTAGAGCTTGCACCTACAACCATTGTTTGATAGATTTCAATGTTGTGTTAACTAAATCAAAGATCATGGTTGTGCATCACTAATGACACAAAGTGTTGTGTAGACACATTGGAACAACAACATTTGCAAAATACTATAGAGTGCATTGTGGCTCAACATTAACATAATAAGAGGAGCTTGATTTCAATTGCTAGAATTATAATTTACAGTACAATTATTGGACTTATTCCTTTATACAAAAAGAGTGTAAAGGACAACAGAATATGCAATTATCTACACTACAAACATGTGAGTAGGTCTAGACAAAGTATTTATTTAGTTGTTGTGGCATTAGTAAACGAGTCTTCCAATCAATTCGAAGCAAATATTTCAGAAAACAAACTTTATCTAAGAATGGATCTTTTCATTTGTTTTGAGAAAACCAAAATCCTCGCCTCTACCTCTTATTACTCCTCCCGCCGTAAAAGGGAAGCTCTTGAAATTGAAAAGAACCAAAATAGTTTTAATCATGAAAATGGATACAAGCTAAGTCATTCTTGGAAACCTCTTATCCATCACCTAATCCATTAATTTCTCTTTCCCTCCCTAGTTTCTATATTTTCCCACCTCACTCTTTCCCATATCTTTTCTTGGTTTGCGTAACTAATTCGTTGCCCCTGTTCATTAAGTCTACTCTCTAATCTCTTCTCTCTGCATATATTTATATTTTTTGTTTCCATTTTATTATTTATATTTATCTATTTATTATGATATTTCTTAGAACTTTGTAACCAAATATTACTCCTCATCTTATGAGTGTACCTTTCCTCCTTTTTCTTTAATTTTTTTCCTTGGAAAAAAACCCAGAGCTTATATTAATGTAATAAACCACATTTTGCAAAGATTCTTAAATCTTACCATTCGTAAAGACAAAATTACATTTTCGCAGGATGGCCTCTCATCAAAAAATATACTATGTATATGTAGATAAACATATTGTTCTAAGACCTCATATAACATACACAAATCAGGAAAATTCTAACAAATAACTATTTTGAAACTAGACAAACCAAAAAAATAAGGGGACTATCTTGGATATGGAATAGGAGTGTGTTGAAACTCATTTTCATTATCATGTTCCCATATGATCCATTTTCCATCGTCTACCTGTAGACTTAACATTGACAAAAGATCTGCTTGGATATTTCTTTCCCTATAAATATGTACAAAACTGACAGACTGGATGAGGTCCTGGAATTTGAGGATCTCCTCATAGATTGGAGAAAAAAGGATAATCTTGGTGGGTCTCCTCTTCTTTAATCAGTCCATGACTAGTTTTGAATCCCCAAAGACTTGTAGCTTTTGGACACCCTTCTTAAGAGCCAAAAGCAAAGGAAGCTTTAATGCCACTAGTTTTGCTTTGTTGTTTGTGCGTGTGCCTATACCTACAACAAATTTTATCCAATGGGAGTCATTTAGGTGCAGAATTCCCCCAGCTCCCCCTAAGGAGATTACCTTGCGAAGCTCCATAAAAATATAATAAGGTTCTCATCTATCTATAAGCTTTTTTATTAATTATATTCAAACTTTACTTGTATTAATTATTTTGTTCAATTCAAACCTTATTGGTAAATTTTTTTATTCAATCTAATTATTTGTGTTCATTTTTAATATATTTATTTATAAATTATACTCTAACGTTTTATTAATTTATATAAATTTGAATTTGCCATGCTCTATAACTTATTATTAAAATTATTTACTACTAATTTTAATTTCTCATCCTTCTCCTTAATTAATTCAAACCCTACTCCTTTATTTATAACTTATTATTAAAATTGTTTACTACTAATTTTAATTTCTCATCCTTCTCCTTAATTAATTCAAACCCTACTCCTTTATTTATTATTCTTTGATTCCTTTTTTCTTCTCTCAACAACACTTATCTTCTACCTAAGCCATAACGTCATTTCCTACTTAGCTTATATTCTAATCTCTTTTATATATCTTTTGCAATTTTTTTATGATCAACGTCATTTCCCACTTAGCCTATATTCTAATCTCTTTTATATATCTTTTGCAATTTTATTATGATCATTTGATATTAGATCACTTAAAACATGTGTTTCTTAAACTCCAACACATTAAAATCCCCCCCCCCCAAACAAACAAAAATAATAATATAATAAATTTTATTCCACTAAAAATATTACACAAAAAAAATCTGAATTACAAAATACAAAGTCTTTTTACCATTGATTACTTATGTAATTGTATACCTACTTACTAGGGAAGTACAATAAAAATAACCTAACCAAAAATACAATAAAAAATTCTTTTATGAATCATCCCATTGACTAAATTATGAAGTTTTTTAATGAATAATCATCAATACATTCTATTCTAATCAATATTGACTATCTACATATTTCTATAAGTTGAATGAATATGGATTGTATTAGGTTTCTTTGGATGGGTGCACGTTGAATGAATATGGATTGTATTAGGTTTCTTTGGATGGGTGCACGTTGACCTTCCTTTCTTAGTGGCCAAGCGAATTGATTCCTAATGATTTTATCTCAATATTGTATGTCCTAAGTGGGGATTTTGTTATCCACTTCTCTTTAGGAACGAAAATTGAGAATGTTGTACTACAAAAGTGGATTATATTTTGAGTTTGGTATATCTTTGTGGATTTTGTTGTCAAACCATGTTTTACAATATTTCGAGGAGGGTTGTTCAAAATAGAGATATTATTTTATTTTATTTGTAATTAGCATGGTATATAGTATATAATATTTATTTGAGTGTTGGTATATGTACTTTATTATGATATAAGAATCAAAACAAATTACAACTTTTAGGTGACTCATCCGCTATCATATAGAATGGTTAAAGGGAAATCAAAGAATGCAAGTTTCTCAATTGGAATACTGGAAAAAATAGATTCAGGAAACATTTAACTATTTTGATGACTTATATTTTTCTCATATTGCTAGGATATACAACAGGAAAGTTGATACTCTCAACAAATGGACTGGTTGTAGAGGAGGGATGGGCATTTTTTAAGGGCTATCATAACCATGTTTTAATTGAAGAGAGTCATTGTAGGCTCTACTGATACAATATTTTTCCATTGTAATGAATGTTGCATGATAGGATAGATTAGTTATAGATAGTCTAAAATCAGAACTATATGATTATAATGGATAGTGTTTTTCATCAATGTATTTTTGTATAAATTCCAGGTTTATTGATACATTTGTCTGTATGAGAGATAGATATATCAGTTTCATTCTACTATCCATGGGATAGGACCAATTGTAGTTTCTTTGATTCAAACTATGAATAGCAAGAAACATTTTTTGGAGTCTTTAGAGAGAATAAGTAGATGAGTTCGGACCAAGCATTGGATCATAGGAGTGGATTTAAACATGATAAAATACTTGATGGCTAAAATTGGAGGAAGAAGAAGTTCAGGATCAACAAACCAAGCTTTTGGGGATCCAATAGATAACCTGAAATTAGTAGATGTTGAGATAGGTAATGGGGTGTATACTTGGAACAATAAAACGATTAGGGATCATCATGTGGCATCGTGACTAGACAAGCTCTTTATTTCAGAATCCATTGTCTCAGAAGGGGGAGAACTCTTAGCCCTAGTTCTCCCCTTAGTGGGTTCAGATCATTGTCCTCTTAGCCTTGGTTGGAGTGGGTTTTGATCCATGCTGAGAAAACCATTTATATTCAAGCAGTTATGGCTGGGGCATAAGGAATTCAAAATGATGGTTCAACAGTGGTGGGAGGAAATGGAAGTGCCAAGAGTTTCGTGTATGTACTAGTTTCAACAAAAATTAAAAACCCTCAAAGGAAAATGGAACAAGGAAGAATTTGGGAATATCTTCTAGGATAAAAGGAAACTGGAAGGTCAACTAGAATAAATTCAAGTAGAAGGCATGCAATATGGGTTCAATGAAGACCTTAAGACATGGGAAGCAAGCATTTTAGAACAACTAGAATCAAGGGAATCTCAAGAAGAGATCTTGTGGAAACAAAAATCTAGGAACATATAGCTAAAAGAAGGGGAACGAAACACCAAGTTCTTCCATAAATCAACAATTCAAAATTGACATAAAAACAAGAAAATGAGGCTAAAAAAGGATGAGGGGCATAAAATCGAGTCTCGGGAGGAGTTTGACGAAGAATTAGTAAATTACTTCAAGGATATTATGGAGGATCCTTGACATGATAGATCCAATGATATTGTTAGGATTACGCAATGCACCCCCTCCATGGTTTCTAATGATCAAAATGAATTGTTGATGTGTCCAGTACAGATGAAGGAAGTCGAAGAGGCAATAAATCAAATGGAGGAGGGGAAAGCCCCTAGGATAGATGGATTCACAACAAACTTATTCCATTTTTTCTTGGATATGATCAAGGAGGAAGTGCTAAGGATAGTAGAAGACTTGAGAAGTTCCAAAGGAGTGTTGGTGTCCTTTAATGACACATTTTTAACTCTCATCCCCAAGAGTGATGGAACTAATATCCCTGGGAAGTTTTGACCGATCTCATTGTCTAATGTGATCTATAAAATCATAAAAAAAATTATTGCCAACAGGTTGAAGCCTATCCTTCCTACGCTGATATCACGTAAGCAATTAGGTTTTGTGGAAGGGAGGTAGATAATGGACGGTATCATATTAGTGCACGAGGTTCTTCATTCCTTGAATACCACTAAGAAGCCAGGAATTATCCTTAATCTAGACCTCTCCAAATCCTACGATGAGGTTAGTTGGAAATTTATGAAAGAGATGTTGAAGGATTTTGGTTTCAGGGATGCTTGGATTGATTGGATTGTGAGCTTCACTTCATTAGCCTTCTTCTCTATTCTTTTGAATGGCCCCTCAACCCTACACTTAGACCATCAAGAGGGATTAGATAGGGGGACCCCCTATCCCCCTTTATTTTCATTATTCTAGCCGAAGGTTTGGGAAGAACAATTAAGGAAAATGTGGAAAGGCAGGAAATCAAAGGCATAAGCCTTCACCAATCAATAGCTAAGCAGATGCACCAACAATTTGTTGATGATACAATGTTTATGGGGCACCCCTCAGTCCAGGATGGGCCATTAAAAATTATCTGAATTTATTCTCGATGGCTTCTGGACTTGAAGTCAATGCGTAGAAATCATAGGTATTGTTTTTTAATTCTCCTTGGGCTACACAACTTAATATTCTCTATATTCTTGGTTTCCAAGGAAGCTCCCTTCCATCCAAATATCTTGGGGCCCCTTTGGTTGATGTTGTGGTTAGGAAAGTATCCTAGGATTATTTTGTTGGATCAAATGAGAATGAAATGTCCAATTGAGTGCTACTCCCCCTTAATTTTGCAAGCAGATTGATACTGGTGAAATATGTGCTCTAATACATGCCAATATATTTATTCTCGGCATTGGAAACCCCAAAAGTAGTTATAAAAGGAACAGGAAACAAAGGCTCCTTTGGGGAGGAACACAAGAGAAAAGAAAATGGGAGTTACTAAGCTGGGATAACATTTGTATGCCCAATTCTCAGGGTGGTCTTGGCCTTAGAGATCCTGAGGAGATCAGTGAAGTCTTGGGTGTGAAAATATGATGGAGATGGGTAACTCATATAGAAGAATCATGGGCTAAAATATGGCTCTGGGAATACATCGAGGGATGAAATAAACAAGATCTTATTAGATTTTGATATATGAATCCCATATCGCATATATGGAAGACATATATTCAGGGAAAACACCTAATTCAGGAACACAATTTCTGGGAAATTCGAGACAAAGAAGATGCCAATTTTTAGGAATATTCATGGCAGAACTCCAAACCTTATGAATCACTTGGAAATGCCATCCTTCCAAGCCATATGCTGAGAGAGAGGATAGAATAAAGTGAAGTATTTCTACCACGAGATTCTTAGGGAGGGAGAGTATAGATATTGGAACCTAAGGAATGGTGGAGACAGAATTACCCAAAAGAGGAGGTCTAGAGAATATGGGACACAATCCAAGAGTGTCGTATAAGAATCCAGAGGGGGCCAGACAAACTAATATGGGGATATTCATCAAATGGATCCTTTGACCTGAAGGAGGATTACAGATTGTGGACCGAACAAAGAGAGTTTCCTAGGAAAGATGAGTGGAAGAAAATTTAGGAAGCTAAACTTTGGCGCAAGGTGGATACTTTCATGTGGCTGGTAATGAAAAGGAGAATACTAACAGGGTGAATTTAAGCAAGAGAGGGATAGTGGGTCCATTCCATTGTGGGTTGTGTGCCAATGTTGGAGAAACTATGGACCACTTGCTAGATGAATGCACCTTTCTTGGAACTTTGTGGGATATAGGAGCAGATATTTTTCGCAAATTGGACTGTGTGCAGGGTAGACCAGACTAGTCTATCTCATAATGGACTTTCATTCCATTTCAAAATCCCATTGTCAACAGAGTGTGGAAGTTATTCCCCAGATTCCTATTATGGGAGACATGGAAGGAAAGACATCGACGAATTTTCCAGGACAAGATTAGGTTGGAGAATGGAGTTTGGATCATGATCAAGAATCATATCCTCAAGACTCTTCGATTCACTAAGTGGAACGACTAGGATTGGCAAGCCACAGAGCAGGAGCATCATATTTTGGCAGAATGGGGAGTGAGGGACCTCCCGAGCTATATTGGATCAGAGAAAACAAAGATAGCATAGGCGTTAAGCCATAATCATTAGAGTGCTCCTCCAGAGGGGCATTTCAAATTCAATTTTGATGGGGCTTCCAAAGGGAACCCAGGACCATCTAGATTCGAAGGATTTTTCAAGAACCACCTGGGGGAGGTTGTGGAATCCTTTGTGGGGTACATAGGGATAGAAATGAATAATGTCATCGAATTGGAGGGCCTAATGCATGGGATTGGGTTAGAAATTCGAAAAGGCTAGTCACCTCTAATCATGGAATGGGATTCCAAAATCATTATTTCTATGGAAAGGAAATTGCATAACGACCAAATTATATCGAAGATAGCATCACGCTTGCATCTAGAATATAGATTGGAAAAACTGTGATCACTGCTATGTCTAATTTGTGTCTTCTCCTTCAACGACGTCAAGCGAAATGGTAATAAGGTGGTAGATGTCCTTACCAATAAAGAGGATGCCGATCAGGTTATCTATAAAGAAGGAAAACTAGAAGAAATTGGGGATCAACCCTGGGTTAGCTAGTGTAAAAACCTGGTGGCTTAGGACATTGAAATCCTGCATGAAAGTGATCAAGGAGGAAGGATGGGGCACGCGGCACTCGCGTGATCCCCCTTGATTAGTGGTGATGGAATTTCATGTCATGATGACAGCCTTACCCCCATGCAAAATGATAATTAAGGTGAGATTGATGGGTGCTAGAGGAGGAGCAAGCGAACAAATAGATTGTAAGGAGATAGGACATTACAGACCCGAAGAAGGTACGAGGCCAAACCCATCGAAAATAATGACGGAAGTGGTAAGATCTAGATGGAATCATGGGGAAATAATGGAAGTAGTTATGAGAAACTATGGTGGTGAGGGTTCTTATACGAGCAAAGGATCGAGGTTCGGGCATGAATGCCTTAATCTAAAAAGTTTGAGCGTTTTCATTCCCGTCAGAAAGGGTTGTTGGTATATGGTTATTGACTTGGTGGTCTTGAGCTGGAGGATGATGGAAACAAGGGGGAAGCGAGCAAGACAATAGGGGAATGGGAAAGGGGTGGTCACGGCTCCCCAGGACACTAGAGACTAGAAAAGGGCTGGTCAAGCTACCCAATTCTTTAAAGAAAGGATCCCTATCCCCGTCTAGGAGTAGATAGAGAATATTGAACGAAGCTTATGGGAAGATGTTCATGAAATCTAGGCGGAGGAGGAGTTTGATGTCCTCACTAAATGGGTGTACGACCCTGGTTCGACACGAGGAAGGATGGCAGCCTATGACCGCATTCTGGTGACATTCTGGGTAATAAAATGAATGCTTTCCCACGTTCTGATGGAAAGAAGTGCAAAGGAAGAAGGAGATACAGAGCCGGTATGTGCAAGGAAAGAGCACAACTTGGATTGCCACTTGATGCGGCGCAAGGTGGATGTCATTGCAAGCAAATTAGGAATCAGGATCGTCCCATGCCCAATGCCCACTCTGCCTCAACTGTCTCAGCATGTTCCCGTGGTCGATTGTATTTCTGAGGGTGTGCATCATCAGGTTCATCATGCTCCGGGGGTCGTGGTGGAGAACGTACATGTTCCGTAGTGTCCTCTTGCCTCTGAGTTTGTTAGTCGGTTATGTTTTGTTAAGCAATTGTATAAGAATGGATCATAGTATTTCCATGAGTAGAGTATGATGGTTGTATGTTTCTATTTGTATAATGGGTCTATGATTGATAGTTGAATCTTTATAGTAAGATGGTCAGGTTACTGGTATAGTTGGTTGTTAGTATGGTCCTTTGTGTATGTGAGGTGTATGTTAGGAAGTGTCTTGTCTGCAATAAGATGGTCCTGGTTATGGTGGAACGAGTCTAGGAAGGTCTACAAAGCAGTTTTTATGTAGACTGTTATGGATATGAACTAAAAATGTAATGATGAACATGTAATCATTTTTTGAATTAATGTAAGATATACTTACTTTAAAAAAAAAAAGTTATGTGCTTTTACAAATCTAGGCTAGAAAAGATGTGCAATGTATATGTGTTTTACATTAATTAAAAAATTTGTTATATATTTATTAAAAAAATTATTTTAATTTATGACTTTAAAAAAAAAGAGATTTAAGAGATTGGATTTAAAGTTTTTTTAAACAATAATTGAAAAATTTAGTGTTAAAATATATGTATGCTAATAAATAAAGAAATTCAATCAAATTTTAAGAAGAAATCATGTGACTAAAATTACTTCTCTAAGGCTAAGACATCATGTAATTCATTCGAATGTTTTGATATGCATAAATGTTTTTAATTAATTAGTGGGGAGATATAAACCCAATTATGCATTCATGGGTTGCAAGTACTCACTTCAACATGGGAAAAGCAAGTATTAAGAATACATTATCATATAAATATTCACTTAAGTTAGTTTTGATTGGTGAACATGTGTTAAGTGTTTTTGATAACGAAAAGAAACCAATTCTAAAAAGTCAAACACTTTACACCAACTAAATTTTAAATATATATTGCTTACATAACAATACCTCATCCCTACTAAATACTAAATCATTTCTATATTTTCTTTTTTCAACTAACACATAACACACCACAACCTATTAGAATAACTCATCCCAACCAAATACTATATCATTTATGTACTTTCTTTTTTTCAACCAACACACAACACACCACATCTTAGTAACGATATGTTCTTCTTTTCTTTATAAACACATTTACTATAACTAGATGTTTTGGAGTTTTATTCAAAACCAATCACTCACTCAATATTTGAATGATTGAGGCGGCTATACAAAGAAAGGTGTCAAATCATAAAGTTAGTGGTTAATCGTATTATGGGTAACGATAGGGGTTGTTGTCTTATGTTGTTCATTGTGTACCATAATGCCTATATTACATGATAATTGTGATCACATAGCATTACATGTAATTGTGTAATATTTTTAATTTTAAATTAAATTTAACAAAATATAATAAATAATTATAATAATAATAAAGTATTTATAAATAATTATTTTAATTTTGATGTAGGGTGTGATTTGTGATTAATCTTAGTAGATGTTAATATCTATCTATCTAATCATTCATATATATATATATATATATATATATATATAAAATTTTAACTATTGGACAAAAATATTGGTAGACATCAAAGTTTGAAAGCCAAACTTCTCAACCATACAACTCTCTCTCTTACCATTATATTCTGTGACGTCTACATGTGTGAAGTTGTGGTCTTATGGCCATGTTTCTATTATAAAACTTTTGTTTGTGAAAGGAGTTGTCGTAGGTCCTTCGTCCTTGTAACAATGTATAAGACAATTAATGAAGGTTAGTTTAGACATAATGGACAATGCAATGTAAAGTTTAACAAGACAGAGGAGAGGAAAAACAATGAATTAAAAAAAATATGAGATAGTGAAATGGGAATTGAAAGGTCAGCGTCTTGGCCTTCCCATTACTTTGTCCAACTCTCCTGTATCTCCTTGTAATTTGATTCTCAAAAGGGTCTTTTCCTAGCCAAAGGGAGAGGATTCCCAAAAATCAAGGAGCTACATTATAAGCAGAGATTATTGGAATAAGTTTGAGCTACTATTCAAATTTTATTTTTCCCACTTAGGTTTCTAGGGTAAAAATTCAATTATGATGTATGTATATGTTTGTCATTGAATGTCATGTTTTGGTTAATAAGTGCAAATATCATCACCATTCCATTTTTATTCATCTCACTAAAGTTGAATTGTTGTGTTCATTGACATATTATTCATTGGCTACAATACTAAGATTGATTTCCCATGAGGGGTGGCAAGAGTTGGGGGGTGTCCTTATTGACCTGGAGAGACAAACATAAATATCATATTCATGGGGGATTGGGGTCTCCACGAATAATAAGGTGAAGATCTTTGCTCTATATATGGGTACAGAAATGCTCAGATTGCTTCATATGAGTAAAATAATGGGTTTTTGTGATTCCCTTCTAATCATCAAGCAAGGAAAAATATCTCAAAGAACGAAGTATTCATAGTAGGATGTTTGTGAGAATTTCATGGAAGCTTGATAGTCTATACGAGTTTCAAGTCTTCCATGTTAAGAGGGATAACAATTCCCATGCAAATAAACAAGCCAATGCGTCAGTATATTTAGACAAGGGTGTCCTCGTAAAAATGGGGAACCTCTTGAATGTAGATGGATCCTCCAATGGATGACGATGAGAAAACATACTAAAATGAAGGCTATTAAGGCATCCTTATCTCAATTGAATAAAGGAAGGAGTAATAACACTTGTCTCCATCTCGTCG
Organism: Larix kaempferi; assembly: GCA_027924585.1. NCBI lineage: Eukaryota > Viridiplantae > Streptophyta > Pinopsida > Pinales > Pinaceae > Larix > Larix kaempferi. Next base: position 9,022,650 of record BSBM01000066.1, on the reverse strand, counting down.
ACTTTATGTGTGCATGTCTTGTCTCCTTATGGCCATGCGAGGGAGCCATAAATTAAGATCTCGTGTTCCTTAGTCCTTCCCCATTTGTTCTTTCATGTTCAAGGCCTTGTATTCTTTATGGCACTTACTCTGAATTTTAGTTTAAGTAGTGGGATAATTGTTTGGTTAATGACTTTCAATGAGACTTCTGTTGATGTGGAGGCATCAACAACCTACCTTGAATATTTGAGACTACAGGTCAATACCTTCCTGTGCAATTTGGTATTTGATATAGGTAAATGAATTTCTTCATCTCTGTCTAGTTATTCATGTCAAATACAATTATATAGACTTAGCTTGAAGGTTGTGAAAAATTTTGGAGTTTCTCATATACAAGGTAGTGGTTTTGTTAGAACTTGGTGTATTCCTCCTTGCATCTATGAATTGGGTATAGGGTTCCTTTAGAGGTCTCTTCTATTAGAGGTTTTTGTTTTAGTTTTCACTATGCTCCCTATTTGCTTAATATGTCCAACAACACTTTCCGTAAAATTGTTGAGGGAGAGGATTCAAGTGAAATAAAGAAGATATTGGGATCCATGAACAAAGATTTAGAATATGTGTCAAGCCATCAAGCACTTGGCCACCCAAATTGAGAAGCTGGAGAATAAACAAAAAACCTTGAAGAATGATCTCAAGGAGCAAGGTAATAAAGTTGATAAGTTGTCTTCAAACACCAAGATGCACTATAATATCATTCTTGCATTTGCACATGGTTCACGTTGTGTTATAGGTCATCCATTGGTCTCCATTGGATATAAACACTTTAAGGAGGACATAATGCGACAAACAACTATGGCAGTGATTGAGCAAAATCAGGGCTTTTAATGGCATACTCATGGAGACTATATCATGGAGGATGGCCACAACGGCCACCACTTCAGCTAACTCCATCCATTTTCTATGTATTACACCCTTTTTTTTTTTGCTTGGATAGTTTGTTAAAGTTTATAGTTTTCAATATTGTATAAAAGTAATATACCTACTCAAACTAGTACAAATTGTGGAAGAATATTGCTTAGCTACTCTATATATAAGAGCAATTTTGATATGGACATGGAATGTATGAATCTCTCAATTGTTTGGTCTTCCACAACCTTTATATATATATATAATATAGTTGTTTCCGTCCAAAAAAGAAGATCAATTTCCCATGACCTATTTATTATCTATCGGTTAGTAGTTGATTTATTACCTATAATAATAGTTCAGTTTCATTATTGACTAAGTCAATAAGAACCTACATGTTTAATACCATAACAGTTTCATTTCCTTCATTCATTGGCAAGGTAGTTTAAAGAATTAGCTATCCCTTAAAATTCTCATGCCTTTCGGCCTAATGGGATGTTGAACCCTGAGTGACCCAAATTGCAAATAATAATAATAATTGATGACTTGAATTTTGGTATAAGAGGTTGCAAATTAAATATAATATAACCCTATCTTACAACTTCTATTCTTCAACTATTTTGATCATTGAACCTTTGTGGAAATCACATCCAATATTCCCACATAGCTTCTATGCGATTTGTGAGGCCTTTCCCTATAATCAATTGCACTAAAACACAATCAATGTATGCTACGACCTAGTATGTGTGGTTGAATATTTGCTTGGTAGTGTAACTGCCTGCTACATCCACATATGTGTATGACTCATTCATCGCCTTGGGTGTATAAACTTTTATGTTCCATTGGATGATGTGTAATCCCAAGTTTTTCCTCAATGTTTACCCTTAACAAATGGGTTGGAGGATCCCGCATTTCCATCAACTTCTAATGGTTGATCGCTTGCATTAGTACAGTGTTTGATTGGAGATAATAACAGAGACAAGTGAGAAATTAACCAAGCAGTGGTTGTAAGCAATAAAATAGAGCTTGCACCTACAACCATTGTTTGATAGATTTCAATATCGTGTTACCTAAATCAAAGATCATGGTTGTGCATCACAAATAACACAAAGTGTTGTGTAGACACATTGGAACAACAACATTTGCAAAAGACTACAAAGTGCATTGTGGCTCAACATTAACACAATAAGAGGAGCTTGATTTCAATTGCTAGAATTATAATTAACGATACAATTATTGGACTTATTCCTTTATACAAAAAGAGCGTAAAGGCCAACAGAATATGCAATTATCTACACTACAAACATGTGAGTAGGTAGACAAAGTATTTATTTATTTGTTTTGGCATTAGTAAACGAGTCTTCCAATCAATTCAAATCAAATATTTCAGAAAACAAACTTTATCTGAGCATGGATCTTTTCATTTGTTTTGACAAAACCAAAATCCTTTCCTCTACCTCTTATTACTCCTCCCGTTGTAAAAGGGAAGCTCTTGAAATTGAAAAGAACCAAAATAGTTTTAATCATGAAAATGGCTACAAGCTAAGTCATTATTGGAAACCTCTTATCCATCACCTAATCCATTAATTTCTCTTTCCCTCTAGAGTTTTTATAGTTTCCTGCCTCACTCTTTCCCATATCTTTTATTGGTTTACGTAACTAATTCTTTGTCCCTGCTCATTAAGTCTACTCTCTAATCTCCTCTCTCTACATATATTTATTTTTTTTGTTTCCATTTTATTACGTATATTTATCTATTTAAATTATGGTATTTCTTATAACTTTGTAACCAAATATTACTCCTCGTCTTATGAGTGTACCTTTCCTCCTTTTTCTTTAATTTTTTTTCCTTGGAAGAAAAACCACAGCTGATATTAATGTAATAAACCACATTTTGCAAATATCCTTAGATCTTACAATTTGCAAAGACAAATTTACATTTTCGCAGGATGGCATCTCATCAAAAAATATACTATGTATATGTAGATAAACATATTGTTCTGAGACCTCAGATAACATACACAAATCAAGAAAATTCTAACAAATAACTATTTTGAAACTAGACAAACCAAAAAAATAAGGAAACTATCTTGGATATGGAATATGAGTGTGTTGAAACTCATTTCCATTATCATGTTCCCAAATGATCCATTTTCCATCGTCTACCTGTAGACCTAACATTGACAAAAATCTGCTTGGATATTTCTTTCCCTATAAATATGTACAAAACTGACAAATTGAATGAGGTCCCTGAATTTGATGATCTCCTCATTGATTGAGAAAAAAGGGTATTCCTGGTGGGTCTCCTCTCCTTTAACCAGTCTATGACTAGTTTTGAATCCCTAGAGACTTGTAGCTTTTGGACACCCTTCTCAAGAGCCAAAAGCAAAGGAATCTTTAATGCCACTAGTTTTGCTTTGTTGTTTGTGCTTGTGCCTATACCTACAGCAAATTTTATCCAATGAGAGTAATTTAGGTGCAGAATTCCCCCAGCACCCCCAAGAGGATCACCTTGTGAAGCTCCATAAAAATATAACCAAGATTCTGATCTATCTATAAGCTTTTTCATTAATTATATTCAAACTTTACTTTTATTAATTATTTTGTTCAATCCAAACCTTATTGGTAAAAATGTTTATTCAATCTAATTATTTATGTTCATTTTTAATATATTTTTTATTTATAAATTATACCCTAACCTTTTATTAATTTATATAAATTTGAATTTTCCATGCTCTCTAACTCACTATTACAGCTGTTTACTACTAATTTTAGATTCTCATCCTTCTCCTTAATTAATTCAAACACTACCCTTTTTTTATTATTCTTTAATTTCCATTTTTCTTATTCTTTAATTTCCATTTTTCTCTTTTATATATGTTTTGCAATTTTATTATAATCATTTGATAATAGGTTAGTAAAATATGAGTTTCTTAAACTCCAACACATTAAAATTCCAATATATATATATATAATAAATTTTATTCCACTGAAAATATTAAAAAAACAAAAATCTCCTTTACAAAATACAAAGTCTCTTTACCATTGATTACTTATGTAACTGTATACCTACTTACTAGGGAAGTACAATAAAATTGACCTAACCAACAATACAATAAAAAATTCTTTTATAAATCATCCCATTGACTAAATTATGAATTTTTTTAATGAATAATCATCAATGCATTCTATTCTAATGAATATGGACTATCTACATATTTCTATAAGTTGAATGCATATTTCTATAAGTTGAATGAATATGGATTGTATTAGGTTTCTTTGGATGGGTGCACGTTGAATGAATATGGATTGTATTGTATTAGGTTTCTTTGGATGGGTGCACGTTGAATGAATATGGATTGTATTAGGTTTCTTTGGATGGGTGCACGTTGACCTTCCTTTCTTAGTGTCCAAGCGAATTGATTCCTAATGATTTTATCTCAAGTGGGAATTTTGTTTTCCAACCATATTTTGTTGTCCTAAGTGGGGATTTTGTTTTCCACTTCTCTTTAGGAACGAAAATTGAGAATGTTGTACTACAAAACTAGGATCATATTTTGTGTTTGGTATATCTTTGTGGATTTTGTTGTCAAACCATATTTTACAATATTTCGAGGAGGGTTGAGGAGGGTTGTTCAAAATATAGATCCTATCTTATTTTATTTTATTTGTAATTAGCATGGTATATAGTATATAATATTTATTTGAGTGTTGGCATATGTACTCTATTATGATATAAGAATGAAAACAAATTGCAACTTTTAGGTGACTTATCCGCTATCATATAGAATGGTTAAAGGGTAATCAAAGAATGCAAGTTCCTCAATTGGAATATTGGAAAAAGCAGGTTCAGGAAACATTTAACTATTTTGATGACTTATATTTTTTCTATATTGCCAGGACAGAAAAGTTGATACTCTCAAAAAATGGACTGGCTGTAGAGGAGGGATGGGCATTTTTGAAGGGCTATCATAACCATGTTTTAATTGAAGAGAGTCATTATAGGCTCTACTGATACAATACTTTTCCATTGTAATGAATGTTGCATGATAGGATAGATTAGTTATAGATGTCTAAAATCAGAACTATATGATTATAATGGATAGTGTTTTTTATCAATGTATTTTTATATAAATTTCAGGTTTACTGCTACATTTGTTTGTATGAGAGATAGATATATCGGTTTCATTCTACTATCCATGGGATAGGACCAATTGTAGTTTCTTTGATTCAAACTATGAATAGCAAGAAACTTTTTTTCTTGTGGAAAATAAATATGGTATATATATATGAGTAGTATAATATTTATTTGAGTGTTGGTATATGTATTTTATTATGGTTTATGATATATAGTATAAGCATGGTATATATATAAGAGTAGTTTGAGATCTCTCCCCACAAAGTTGCGGAGGTATGGTGGTCATGGAGGTATTTTACAGGTTTTGCTAGAGATATGGGTTGAATTTACGATACTTGGAAGTGATTTCTTGCCTGTACATATTATAAATCCAAACTCCTTAAGGCCTACCAAAATTTTAGTTTTTCAAGTTATGGTAGGTAGATTATAGTAGTTTCCATGATGATGGATAATATTCAAAACTCACAAGCATGCTTATTATGATACTATGATTGAGCATGTATGTTCAAGGTGTAAGGCTTTGTTGAGATAATAAACACCAATTTTGTAGTGTCACTCAATCAATATCTTGATTATTGAAAATCTGATGACATTTAGGTTAGAATATTTGTCCATCACGATGCCCAACGTGCTACTGTTGACCATAATGGCTTCTTAATAAAGGGGATAAATATGTCTCTATGCTTAAGGGGAGTTAAATCTTGATCGGTGAATATCATCATGCCTACTTAACTGACCAATCAAGCCTTAGTAACCATAGTCATTAATGTTTTTATGATATGATATGTCCTTACTAAACCTATACAATGGAAAATGTTTCTATGCCATCAATATTATTATTTATGTTTTAGAAGAAGTTGTTACATACCCAAATTTATATTTCTCTTAGACTTCTTGTCCTATTATATTATTATAAAAAGATAATAAAAGACATGTATATCGAGTCAAATTTTGAAAGAGCATGGTACATTAGCTGTTTTCTACCATGTAGACAATAGGTTTTATTCAAACTATAGATTCATTGTGACATATTGCTCACTTTTACTAATTATCAAATTTTAATATTCTTTTCTTATTAGTCCCTTCCCGCAGGTGCAGCAGGGACTATAGAAATCGATTTGGTGAATTTATATTAGTTTGGAACGGTTTTTTAAGCAATTTAACCTAATTTTTTGTTGTGATTTTCATTTAGAACCAATCAACGGTTTCAGAGCCTTATTTGACCTCATATCGAGGCCAATGAAATCGATGGAAAGCTGCAGGAAGCGTGGCAAGCAGGGAGGGCATACAAGGCATGTGCGAAGTGTGGCAAGCTGGATGTGGGAGCATGGCAAGCGTTACCCTTACAAGTTTGAATTTGTTAACATCACTGCACCACCACTACCTTCACAATAGTCCCATCGCCTTCGGATCTTCGCTATCACTACACCTGAACTACTTTCACAGACGCACCTCCACTGCTTTCATAGCCGCAATATTTCCTTAGTTTCCTTTTATGACCTTCACATGCTCTTCACATGAGCATGCACTACTGTCGTTATGGGTGTTGCAAGGTTTGGGTACAACAATATCAGTATGGGAGCCCAATTGTGCAACTGTAAAGCTAAGAATTGGAATGGAGCCCAGGTACCAAGAAATTGGGCCCAAAGGCCCCCTATGGGAAGAAATATCTGTTGGAATTTCCCGCCTAAACTACAGCTACAGGCCAAGAGATGCAAAGAGAAATGGGAAATTATCAACAAGTATTACAAGAAAGTTAAAGAAAGCAACAAGGAACGACCAGAAGATGCGAATATTTGCCCTTATTTTCACCAGCTAGAGCATTATACAAGAAAAATATCTTTGGTAATGCAAGAGCACATGAAGTAGTATGACGCCTGCATCAAGCAATTATCCAGTGGAAACAACAATAATGGAGACATAACCAAGCACCAAGGCCCATACGACATCCTGATCATTATGCTACCTCCAGGATCGTCATCGGACATCAAGAACAACAATTCAATCCCTAATAATAATGGTTTATTGATTCCTTCGAGCAATCGAGCAATCGAGCAATGCAAGAACGTTATTTCCAATACTAGAGAGTGGAACAGGCTCTGATTAGCGAGCTCTAAAGAAGGTAAATATGGCACCGTAAAATTCAAATATTTTTGGCAATCTTTATGATGAAAGCTTTTAAATTCTAATGATTTTAAATTCATGTAATGAAGCCAGCAGGCCTTGTGATGTGATGGACATGGATGACATGCAGTCAACGCCGCAATGACGAAGCAACATGGCAATTTATTGAATTAATAAATTTTGAGAACAAGATAAGGATCTCTTCGGGAAACATTGCGGCTTTGTGTTCAAAGTTCAAAATATTGGCATGTATTGTGATAGAGTGCCGAAAGACAACTTGGAAGGCACATCGCACTCATGAGATCAACCTCATCTTCATCCTCTTTGTGTTCCTGATGGTAGAAGAACTCAGATCCTTTGCCTCCAGTTCCACTGTATATGGAGGTAACTTGCAATACCCAATGGTCAACACACGACAGGTTTGTAAGACATGCATTGGCAACATGTCATTTTGCACTCATCTATTATCTTTTTTCTCTTAATTAAATTATAAAGGTTCATTCATAATTTTGTTCAAGGTTTTATTACTCTAATTTTTCGATATGACCCACAACATCTTTATGGCATAATTTATTCTCTTTGTTTCTCTAGGTTGGAGGTGAGTTCTTATTCCAATCATGAAGAAGATTGATTTTGTGACCCTAATCATTTGGAGAGGGTTAGTAAACTGCATTGGGATATGGAACTAAATATCGATCTAGATATGGATTCGTATTTGACTTGTGTTGAGGCCTCGGGGGTGCAGGGTAATTGCAAGGTGCTGGAATGGATCCAAGGCTCCCAACAGAGGGTGAAAACCCAGACTGAAAGGCTTCGAAAGACCCTACGCAAGGGCAGTTCTATCCCCAGCCTGTTTGGTATGGAATTCTCCCACGGATATTCGGCCTCCGTTGGCACTCTATGAGTATATGGGTTTGATCGATTGATCAAAAGTTCAATACGGAAAACAAAAGCTTAAAACTAAATCTGTTCTAACTTAAACTATTAAGAAAAGAATCTAATCTAAGTTAGACCTATTCTAAAAAGAAGCTTGTAGTTGTGCAAATCGATCTTGATGCAAGAGAAACAAGCGTGTTTTCCTACTTCAACAAAAATGTAAAAGGTGCATATACTTGTTTACTTAAATCATAATAACTTAATGAAAAATAATGAGAACAATTCAAGCAATAAAGCCTGTTCAAGATCAATCTGTAATCACTGTGCTAATTGAAAAATTAACATTGATTAGGTAGTATATGAATCATTTGCAGAAATCGATAAAGAAAGTATCTAAATTAAAGAAATTTAACAAGACACCCTTATACAAAGATCTGTCATAAGAGAAATCAATACAAGAGATATGTGCATTAATTCATGTATGCAAAAGAAACACATGTTGTAGATGAAAATTTAAAAAATTAGAAATCAGACACCATCAAAGAAACTTGACGATAAACAAGAGATGATTTGAAAGATTACTTCACTGCATTAAGAAGTCCATAAATAAAATTACAAGGCTCTGATAAAACATAGTATCTCCACGTCCTCTCCTGCTGATTTCTGACCCAAAAATTATCAACCCATGTTCCTGAGAGGTATTCTTCCTTAAATAAGGAATACAATGGAGTACAAAAGGGAATCCCAAAAGATAGGGATTACAAAGTTTAAATTCGGCTATTAATCCAGGGAATCCGGCCATAATAATCTAAACAACTCTAACTCAGCAAATTCCCTCCGCTTCAAGGTGAATTTTGAACAAAATTCATCTTGGAATTTCTGGAAAATCCCGTAGAAAAATTGGAGAATTTGTCAATGGCTTAATAGCTATCGACAATAGGGAATAGTCGGTCCTTGAAACCTTCCGGCTGATTCGCCACAGAATCTCCTGGTTGATCCACAACGCTATCAAAAACAGAAAAATCAGACAACGGGTCTTGTTTCACGGGAGCCGTTGATGTGTTGGGTTCTTCATTTATTACGAGATCTTGGATAATAGAATCATCTTGATCATGAAACTGTTCACTGTTTTCTTCTTCGTCCTTTTGAGGTGGCGGTAAACAAACTAGCAGAGTTTCAGAAATCTCTTCTCCGCTACCACTGCCGATATCAGGAACACCTGCATCAGAAGGTGGCGACACAGGTTCAGGAAATAACAAAGAATGAAGCTCTTCATGCATAGAAGATTCATCGGAGGCTTTGCAACCTATCTGCATCTTATCTAAGAAATTGTTAGACAGAAAACTTGCCAAAACAGGAAAACTTTCTAACCAACTCAAACGACGAACTAAGTGCTTCATACCTACGGCCATATTTAAAATGAGTGACAGAGGATCAAAATGATTGAATATGATGAGCTGCAATGATTACCGTCATGCGAATTTTGGGATTACAATCATTTAAACTGGAATGAGACAACGTCAAAGCATGTTAATTCGAAAAGGATCATAACAAGTACACCTTCAACATAATCTAACGTCGCATCTAAACACTGTCATTACAGGTCAATCTTATCAAGCAATGATTTTTTCAAGGGTGATCATGCAGTGCAAGGTGAAGTGAGAATCCAAGCCATGATGATGGCGAGAATAAGACATTGCAACGTAAAATTGAATAATCGAATCTCATCCATTGGATCAATTAAACGGACGGAGAGGATTTAGTAATGCAGGAGGCGAGATAAGACTTTGGGAAATAAATTTATGATTTTATTCATGATTCCCGAAAGCCGCAACCCAAAAATTGTGGGTTGCGGGTTTTGGAACATACTAAGCAACTGAACAGAAAAAGCGGGAATCCGAAATCCGAAAGGCGCAACTGCAGGTTTCGGGTTTCGGGGTGACGATTCCCAAACTTATTAGCAAGGAGTTCCCACATCCTGCACCTTTCTGGTTGCGGGTTTCAGGATCACCAAAACCAAACAACTGAGCATTATTTTCCCGCAACCCGCAACTGTTGGGTTCAGGATTTCGGAGTGTCGGAAAGTCGAGTTTCGGAAAAGCAGAAAACAAGCAATAAAAGACTTGAAATTTGAATTTCTCTGCAATTAAAACACTTGGAAAAATTCTAAGGGAAGCAATGCAAATTAAGCTAAGCAAAGGCATAAGTACATGATTGCAGAAATCAAGCCAAAAATTCATATTCACAAGAACACTTGTACGAATATCCTTGCACAAAAAAAAAAAAAAAAATCGGGGCTCTCATGCTTGACCAAAGCATGGTATCTATTGTGGTCACAACAAATGGCAACTGGCTGGGAAGAACCAGTTATCTCTTCAAACAAAATTTTTGTGAGAACAGTGCACTGGTCAAATGCCTTTTCCAACCTGAAATTTTTAGAAAATATTTGTAAAGAGACAACCAATGAGCAGAAAGCATAAGATTGGTACGTTCCCATCAATGATCATGTTAAAATTAATGCAAATCTGATAAGGAGGGTTGGGAGATAGTAAGACTTCTTAATCATTATGCAATCATTGAATCAACAGCTTGTGATAAACCTGGGACAAACTTATATCTACTCATGGATATCCATTTTACACATCACCTTGATTTATTAATTGGTTTTATACAAAACGATCTTTCTTAATATATACACATATTTTTTAATTTTATTTTTAAATAACTTCTAAATAAGACCTTGTTGATACAAGACCACTGCCCTAACTTGGTAATCAGATATTGACAGCACCATTCACAGACCTAATCCAGAAATTGATCAAGTTGGCTCGGTAAGTAGACCTCTTGTCCTTAAGCTGTGACACTAAATTCAACTATCATGGCTTGGTGACCACATGCTGATAGCTTCAGTCCATATCAAAACCATGATCATGGCAGGGATGGCTTGTGATAAGACCCCCTGTCCTTGCATACAATAGGAATCTTATATAAATAAAATACAAATATCATTCAAGAGATATAGACTACAAGGCACTACCGAGGCTTGGTAACCTCATGATGACAGCGTTATTCACCAGTGTTCTGCAGATCATGAGTGGACCGACCTGCGATAGGACCTCCCACCTCTTAGGAAAACTAAGAGTCATCTTCCAAGTGTGGTAGCTTGATGTGAAGATGTCATTCCACTAAAACACTTATGAACCTAAGGGGATGGCTTGTGATAAGACCCCCCTCCTTGCAGCCTATCATTATTCAAGAAAATTATTATGATGGTGACTGTAACAGGATCCAGAGCAGATAAAGCTGACCATGTTATTATGATATGCTGTGACAATGAGACATAAAAAATAAAAAGATTCCAACCATTTCCCGCGTCTCAATTAAAATAGATAAAACATTTAAAAGATAATGACCACAATGGAAAGATATCAATATCGAGGTCATGCATCATTCGGCTGTGCATTCTTTACAAAACATATTTTGATATCCACCAAAAGAGTTTGAGACCATCATGCCATCCTGCAAGTTCAAAATAGAGATCATATTAAAATTGGCTTCCAATCAGTTCCAAATGTGTGGAGCTTATTGTTCAAAAGGAAACAGTCCAATCAATACAAAAGAAAACACACGCCAAACCTTTGTACAAAAGCACCAAATTTTCAAATGAAGTACTTTTTGAGCAGTGAAATATTCACTGGATAAGTGTCTACCACTCCCTCCAGTGTTTGTAATCGAACAGTGCTAGGACCCATCTTTTCTGTAATAATGAAACGTCCTAGCCAAAGGCATTGGAATTTGGTATATTGGCTTATGTTGTTTATCCCTAGGACCCATATTTTCTGTAATATCCTTATGTTGTTTATCCCACCTTAATACCAAATCCCCAACTGAGAATTCTCTGTCGGATGAATATTTTTCATCAAACCATCTCATCACCATCTGCTGATGATGATACAACTTATTCTTAGCCACTTCTCTATCTTCCTCCAGTTTAAGCAGTGTGTCAATTCTATGCTAAAGGGAAGAGGAGTCATCTTCTTGGATGGATTGGTCTAATTTCAACGAAGGGATGGTGAGGTTAGTAGGAAGAACAACTTCCTTTCCATACACCAGACAGTAGGGTGAATTCCCGATTGCTTCCTTTGGAGTGATTCGATCTGCCCAAAGAGCATTATAGAGCTGTGTGTGCCAATCTTTATGATGAGAGGCTACAGTCTTTTTGAGAATATTTATCATATTTTTATTTGAAGACTCAGCCAACCCATTACCCTGTGGATAGTAATTGGCAGAAAACTTTAACTTAATCCCCTTTTCAAGGGCATAATGTGTCAAATCAATCGAGGAAAAATATGATGCATTATAAAAAACAAGATATTCTGGAGCACCAAACCTCGTAATTATCTGACTGTCCAGGAAATCAATTACTTGGTTTGCATTACATTTTCTGAGTGGGATTGCTTCAGTCCATTTGGTAAAGTAATCTGTGGTTGTAAGAATGTACTTATATTGCATGGATGAGGTGGGGTTTATAGGTCCGATAAAATCCAATCCCCACTGCTGAAATGGGAACTGAATTGTGACTGGCTATAATGGGAAAGCAGGCTTCTTGAACTTCCCTATACATTTCTAACATGGTTCACACTTTCTTACGTAAGCATATGCATCTTTAAACAATGTAGGCCAGTAATACCCTGCTCTAAGGATTTTTTGAGCTGTTGTCTCTCCTGAGAAATGGCCTCCAGCTGGTCCTGTATGAAATTGAAAAAGAACATCATTAGTTTCATGCTTTTCTAAACATTTGAGGAAAACCCCATCATAGTTCTTTCTAAACAAGACTTCACCAATGAATTGATAAGGAGCAGCTTTCAACCTTAATGCTCTACGTTTCTTAAAGTCAAGGGTTTCAGGAGCAAACCCATGGTTTAGAAAGAATTTGATATGATCATACCATTCGGATGTAGAAGTATCAATAACATTGACAAAACCTGTTGGGGAATCTTCCTCCTGCTCCCATTCACTCTGTTGCTGTGCAGGATCATTCGATTGAGCAGTGAGAAGACAGATACCTTGTCCTTTCACAATTTTGGCCGGTCTGATTTCTAGATCATACTCTTGGAGGGCTGTCATCCAATGGGCCCTTTTTTCACCCAATTCCTTCTGGACTAACACATTTCTAATGGCAGAGTATGGAACAATAACCTTTGTTCGATATTTTAACAAATAAGGCCTGTAGTGCTTAACAGATTTGTAAACTGCATAGGCTTGTTTGTCAACTTGGGAATAATTGAGTTCTGCACCTTTGAATGTTGAGCTCATGAAGGATATCGGGATCTCATCATCATTGTTGTGCCTCTATGTCAAGACAACTGCATAAGAGAAATCCGTGGTAAAAGTATAGAGAATAAAATCTTGATCAAAGTCAGGGGACATAAGAGCAGGAGCTTCAACAATAGATTTTCTGATCTCAACGAAAGCATCTTTCTGTTCCTGTGACCAAGTGAACCGTACATCTTTCTTGACTAATTTCTATAAAGGTTTAACTATCTGTGCAAAATTAGGTACAAATCTACGAACAAAATTGATCTTACCTAAGAAAGACTGCATGGCCTTTCGTGAACCTGGAAAGCCAAATTTGAAATAGCATCAGTACGTTCCGAGTCAATAATCATACCTTCTTTGGACACGATAAAACCGAAAATCCTTCCTTCTGTGACTGCAAAGATAGATTTCTTTGGATTGAGTGAAATCCCGAACTTCCTGCAACGTTCAAAAACCTGTTTCAAGGAAAAAATATGTTCATGTTGCTTCTTAGAATATATTGTGATATCATCATGATAAACTATGACATATTTATGCATTAAACCTCTGAAAGCTATATCCATAGCTCTTTGAAACGTGGGTCCAACATTTATCAATCCGAAGGGCATTCGTCTATAGGCAAAAGTGCCCCAGGGTGTTCTAAACGCGGTTTTCAATTGGTCATCGGGAGCAACCATAACTTGGTTGTATCCCGAAAAACCATCCAGGAGTGAGAACATTTCAGAACCAACCACCTTTTGTAGAATCTGCTCCATAGGTGGGACAGGATAGTTGTCTTTTTCAGAAGCCCGATTCAAATTTCGAAAATCGACACAGAGTCTGATTTCACCACTTTTCTTACGCACGCGAACCAAATTGGAAATCCATTGGGTGTGTCTGACAGGAAAAATGATTTGGGCTACCAGTAATTTCTCCAATTCTTTTTTCACAGAAGGTTCCAAGCTAGGGTGCATTTTGCGCAATTTCTGTTGATACGGTTTCACCTCCAACTTCATAGGTATGTTATGATGCATGATGCTCGTGTCAAAAGTTTTGAATTCATCGTAAGTCCAGGAAAAAATGTCCTTGTACTCTTTACATAGCTTAATGATAGCTCTTCTTTCCTCGGGAGAACAATTAACTCCAATATTGATAAAGCGAGGTTCTTGCTCAGTACCCAAGTTAACGGGCTCATAACTTAGGGAGGAACTTTGAGTTTTGCAATTGGTCTTGTGTCTAAATTTATCCTGCAAATGATAGAATTTTTCTAAACTGATGACAGATTTCGGGATAACGTTTGAAGGATTAGAGAGTGATTTTACATGCTCTTCCTCATCTATGGCCATGTCTTGAAAAGTATCCTATGCAATGAGGAAGTCAAGTATCTGTTGATCGTCGTCAAACACTTTCCAATTGGTCACATTGTCAGGTATGGAAGGCCTATACATATGTTCTATGGAAAACGTATGGGTTGACAAACCTTCTGGTGGTATCAACCTAGATGTTGTGTTTGCTAGGAGATCAACATCGAAATTCTATGACCTAGGGAGAGAATTAATGTTAAATGCAGGAAAGGAGTTGGTGAGATCCCTTACCAGTTTCTGATAATTCATCAGGAGGGGAGATAAGCAATGTATCTTGTTCCTTACCTGTTTGACAATGATCTCGGAATCTCCAAAGCAATGAATCACCTGTACCCCCATATCGATAGCCTTTTTAAGTCCTTGAACAAGGGCTTCGTATTCAGCCACGTTGTTGGTACAGTCAAATTCCAATCTGCAAGCTATCATAGTTTTAATCCCTCTTGGGTTGATGAGGACACAACCTGCACCAGCTCCTTCCTTAGACCTGGAGCCATCAAAAAATAAATTCCAAGCAGTCGGATCTATTCTAAAATTTGTATTTACATTAAAAACATTATGTACAACATCTCCAGTGAAAGGTACAGTGGTAAACTGAGTGATTTGAGATTGTTACTGTAAATTTATATCTAGAGAACAGTCACCAGGAAAATCTCCAAAGAAAGTGTCAAACGTGAAATGTTCAATGTGTGAATTGAGATAACCAGTAGGCTCACTAGAGTCATTCAGATCTGTGACTGTTTGTTTCATGAATGGTTCCCTACTAATTTTGGATTTGTTGGGTTATCCATTATAGGGTAACCATAGATGAGACCAGTCAGTGGAAAAGTAGCCTTTTAGCTTCTTCGACCAGTCCCTACTTAACCACATCCCATAAGCTCCAGGACTGTCAGCCACCACTATGTCTATAGTTTGGTGAATGCGTGGATCAACAGATAATGTAATCAAGACGTTTCTCAACCTTCCTACTACTCTGACTTTTGATCTGTCGAGTTGGACGATCTGAGTAGGGCAGGATTCCCATGTGGCGTTAAGTTTTCTACAAACAGATAATGGCATTACATTCGATGAAGCACCAGAGTCTATCATGCAGTTATGCACCTTCCTATTAAAGATCTCGAAAGTCAGAAGGAAAGGGGGTGTCGTTTTGCTTCCTGGTTTTTGATCATCTGATTTGGTAAGGGAGTCAAAGTTATTATTCTGAGAGTCTTTGGTTTGTCTGATTAACATACTTTTGGGTAAGGTGTCTCTCATAGAAGGAATATTTAATAGTTCAAACAGACAGATATTAGCCTTAACTCTTTTCAAATCATCAACTAAATTATACTCGATCTTTGGAATAATTGTATCCCTTTGAGGAACAGTTTTGCCTTTATTGGGAGGTGTTGTTGAGGATGAAGGTTCTTGAGGGGGTTGGGGTCTTGACCTTGTGTTTTAAGGGTGTTGGACGTTGAACACAGTCTTAGGTTCTTCTTCCTATTCGTTCATGGGGAGTTCAGAGAAATAGCTAACAGTGTTTACCTGCAGGTCCTCTTGTTCTTCGTTCTCTTCAGGTGACGGTGAGTCATGGTTTGTATGATCATTGGAGGTTTCAGGAATAGTTTGGGATTCTGTTGCCAAGGCTCTAAAAATGGAATATATTTCCTCATTTGAAAGTCCCTCAGTGGGATCAAGAGGTGGTGGATTCTGAGGAGGTTGATAAGGTCTCCTAAAAGGGGGCCTTACAAAATCTTTGTTTTGGTTTTGATTCTCGTTGTTATTTATTTTCAGATCAACCATCTCATTTGACATTTTCTGAAGAAATTTCTTTACATCATTCATGTCAAATGGATCCTTGTTTTGGGCAGAAGCCCTGGGTACAATGTCAGTTTTCTTCTTAGATGTGGAAGTAGAGGGTTGTTCTTCTACTACATCGAGGCCATCCTTAAGACAATAAATATCCTTTTCAGCTTGGATAGCTTCAATGTAGGCTTTATATAAATTGTTTTTGTGCGCTCTTTTTACCCACATTGCAATGGGGGCAGAAAGGCCCTTTTCATAAAAGGAAACCAGAAGCTCTTCAACTGGGAGAACAGGGGCAGGGATTCTATTCTTTAGGTAAGAAAACCTTTGATTATAATCTTTAATTCTTTCTTTACCTTTCATCTTTATAGAAGATAACTCCAAAACTAAGTTCTGTGGTGTTTTGTCATCTCCAAACTTTTGGATAAACAACTTTTCAAAATCATCCCAAGATGTAATAGATCTAGCTTCCAAGTTGAAATACCACGTAGATGCCTTCCCCTCAAATGTGTAAGGGAAAAGTCTGCAAACTACATCCTCGCGAATAACATTTCTAAGCCTTATGGCTTGCATGAAAGTTTTGATATGATCAAGTGCAGGTGACTTGTCATCTGGGTTATATTTAGGAAGCCATTTTTGTGGGTTCTGTTGTTGCAAGCAACACCCCTCCCCAAAATTTTGTACATGTTGGGGCCCCTCCTGTATTTTTTGTAGAAAGTTTGCTTGGGAAGCCATCCCAGCCGTCAGCTCTGTTTTCACCATAAAATCTTATTTTCCTACTGAACATCTCGCCATCAATCCTTCCATGATTCTCCCCAAAGAGCCAAAGATAACTCAGACTTTTCCCCAACGTTCTGGGATAATTCGGTCTATCTCCCGGAATTCAAAGACAAACGTCCAACCTTTCCGAAAGAAGGACTGAGATGTTCTTTTTCAAAATCTGCGGAAGCCATTAAAGTTTTGTTCCCGAAACGGCGGAAGCTTTCGTTGAAGCCTTCCGCAACCGCGGAAAGGTTCCAGTTTTGCTCCAAAAATTGCGGGATTCATTCACGTTAAATCTCCCGAAAAGGACTTAGATTTTCTTTCGATTAGAAAACTGCGGGAACAAGGGACTTAGAGAACTTTTTGTTTCAACCATCCGCAACGGCGGGGGAATTCAGTGAACCCTTCCGCAACGGCGGGGGAATTCAGTGAACCCTTCCGAAACAGCGGAAGACGCCGTGATATCTCCCCGAAAGTAAACTCAGATTTTGGCCATAAACAGCGGAAGCCGCTAAAAAATCGCTTCCGAAACAGCGGAATCGTTCATCATTTGCTCCCGAAATGGCGGGACTCATTCGCCTTAGTCTCCTGGAAAGCACTTAGAACTTTTTCCCGAAACGGCGGGGGCAGTTCGTAAAAACGCTCCGAAGCAGCGGAAACCATTGGTGAAACCCCGCCGAAACGGCGAAGCGATTCAAGATCCTGTTCCGAAACAGCGGAAGTCGCTGAGGGAACCCTTCCGAAACGGCGGAAGCCATCCGCATAAGTCCCGCGGAGGAACTCACGTTCTCCTTCTGAAACTATGAAAAGGACTTAGATTATTTTTTAAGAAACTGTCGCGGAGGCCTTCAGCCTTTGCTCCCGAAACGCGGAAGCCTTCGGGCTACCCTCCCGAAACGGCGGAAGCCAATCGCTTAAACCGCTCGGCAAAGGACTCCGAAACGACCCCGGGTGAATATGCGGAAGAGTATAAGTTTTTCTCCCGAAACGGCGGAAGCCATTCCCAAAAGCCTTCCGAAACTAGCGGGAGCCTTCGCCAAACCTTCCCGAAAAATCAACGAGACTTTGAAAATTTTGGTTCGCGGAAGCTTTCGCAAAAGCCTTCCGAAAAACACCGGGAGCATCCGCTATATCGTTCCGAAAGGGCGGAAGCTTTGGCGTTACCCGTCCGCTACGCGGCGGTCTTTCGCGGAAGGCTTCGAGTTTCCTTTCCGCAATAAGCCCCGAAACGTCGGAAGCTTTCATTGAACCCTTCCGCAACGGCGGATACGATTCGCAAACTGGCCCCGCGAATGACGGTTGCACGAAAACCAAGATCGTTTGACATGACCGCTACGCGCGGCGAATTTAAACCTCGTTTTAACCGCGCCACCTACCGAATTGAATGCTCACACGTGCCTTTTTTTTATATAATGCGGTTGGGGCTCGAACCAACGCACCACTGTTTCGAATTGGCCAACGACGTGCGACGCCGTGCAAGTCGCTCCAGCTCACCTCGCTCATCCGTGCTCGCAGCCACCTCGCTCAAGCGATCCCCACGGTGCCAGGTAGGATTCTGACTTGGATTTCGCCATTGGGTTGTCTTTTGTAGAAAAAAAATGGGTTTTAGTGGGTTTGTGACGGGCAAAACACCCGTCAAGGGCTATGTTTTGCCCGCCAGATACAGTTGAACGGAGTTTTCGCCATACAAAATCGTCATAGACATTCGTTAAAACATTAACATTTTATTTCAATGGTGGTGGGTGCGGGCGGTTAATCATGTCCCATTTTTTAAAACCCCGGGCCGCGCCCCTCATCTTGGGAGAATTTGTCGAAGCCCCGTGGGCTTTCCATGTCCCGGCCGTAAACCCGGACTTAAAACCCTGGGCCCTTCCATAAGCCTCAGCCCCTACACGCGAGCCGAAACCCGTGAACGTTTAAGCCACGCGAGCCGAAACCTGAAGCCATGGCCGCCCTAGCACTCCCCGTCAGCATATCCCCGGCGCCGTCACCTTCGCTCGGACTAAAGTCTCCCGTAGTGACTCGGTGAATGGCCGCGCGTGACGATAGCATTCAAATCCCTCACCGAGTCAACCCGCGTCTCCCCGCCATCAACCTCTCCAACCGCAGCTATAACGAGAGACATCTCCTTCCGCAAGGCGGAACCGGAAGCCAATTGCTTCCGCAAAACGCCTATCGGTCCGAAAACCATTGGCTTCCGCAACATAGCTTATCCCCTCAGAAGCATTCCAGACTCGTCTTTTAAGAGCTTCAAATGTCCAATTTGTGTCTTGTGTTGAAATAATGTTTTGCTTCCTAAATATTTTGCTGCACTGACTTATCTCATTGATATTAAAACGATGTTGCTCTCTGCTAAAACCTTAAAGCCTGTTGCTCAAATGATGACTTTGATATGGATGTTATCAGGGATAAATCAAAATGCCGAAAACCGGTAAGAAGAAGGCGAAGATGACAGAAAAGAAGCCTGCCCCTCTCAAGATTGAAACCTCGCTCCAGGACACTAAGTGCACCACTGGTGTCCCTCCAGAAATCAGATGGGATGACATATATAGAATGATCAGGGACCAAGAGATCCCAGATATGTTGCTGGAGGAGGCACCGATCTATCAAAATATCAGAGCCTCAGGCATAACTAGAGCCGCTACCCGCCCTGAGCTATTCCCCTGTGCTGAAGTGATCGGGTGGATACTCCAACATGCAGATGCTGAAGGGAGAGTGATAAATGACAGCGGGAAAGTGGCTATTGCCTCGTTTCAACCCGCGTATGTTGCGGCGGCCTACAGATTTCCCCGTGTCCAACAAGCTCTGACTGACGAATGGTTGGGCCAAATGGATAACGTCGAGATGGCCAAGAAGCTATTGAGGGGAGGAAAGCATTTGAGAAAGAAGGGAAATGATGAATATGACGTACAGAACCTGAGGGCCCCTTTCAGATTGATCGCTTTAATGCTGTGCAGAATCTTCGGCATGCCCGATGGCACAGTATACAAGATTCAGTGGGTCCCTATCATTCACTATGTGGCATTTCAGGGGACAGTGTTTGACTGGGCCACTATTCTGTCGGATAGTCTGGCCTCGATGATAGCTGCTGCTAAGCCAGGACTGGCCTTGAAGAAGGCTGAATTCTTCATGTCTTCATACCTGATAGATTGTATCTTGGCCAAGATAGAGTTCCCCAAATTGGGGTGTACATGGGATAGGGCCACCGCCCCGGTCTACATCGCATTCAAGATGTTGTGGGCTCAGAATTACAAGCCCAGCTACAAACTTATCTGTGAGGGGTTCATCATGCCCCTATACGAGAAGATCTTCAAGGAAGAACCAAATTGTCTGTCAGAAAATGCTTTGGAAGTCCTTGAGGAGTATGGGGACTTTTACTTTTCAGAACAAGGTACCTACCTGAGAATGTTTGGAGGGACTAAGCCCCCATACATATTGCCGCAGTATGCCACAGACTATGTGGTGCTCAAGGAAGCAGTAAGACAACTCTTCTTGGATGGGGTTGGAGCATTCCTCCACAAGCAACACAAGGCTTCCTTTCCCCCTCTACCTTTCTGCATCGGCGCTTACAAGTTTTCAGGGGTTTCCTCGGCCAATGAGTTTATTCAAGAGTTGAAGGCCTTCCACTTCGGTGAGGTCATCTTCCACAGGAACGACAGAAAGGGTAAAGTGGTCGAGCATTGCAAGGAGAACTATGCTTACTTCGAATACTCCCACTACCCTGATGCCGAGGAGGAAGCATTCAGAGGTATCTGCAACATGGCTGAGCTACGAATCTGTCGCCAAGGCACTGGAGCAAGCTCTAGTTCAACCAAGATCCAGGAGACCAGTCAGCAGCAGGAGAAAGAAGCTGAATTTTCCCGAGCTCGAGAGGAGCTCAGATTAAGAGAAGAGGCAAGAGTGCTCCAAGAAGCTGAAAGTGCCAGATTGCAGCGGGAAGTGGAAGAAACCAGGTGGAAGCAAGAATCTGAAGCAGCAAGATTACAGCAGGAAGCTGAGGTGGCAAGGATGCAAGAAGAAGCGGAGGAGGAAAGCCGGCGCAAAGAAGCTGAACTAGCTGAAGCAGAAAGGAAGGCAGAAGAGGAGAGAAAAGCGGAGGAGGATGCCCAAGCAGGTGGCTCTGGTACCCAAAAGGAAGGAGTAGACCCTGCTCAGGAAGTCCGGACCCCACCTATGGAAGAGGACATAGACATCATAAACCGACCAATTGTCCCGTACACTCCATCAGGAAAGCGTACGGTGTCCAAATGGAATGAGTTTGTATATGATAAGAAAAGAAAAGCGATGGTCCTCCAATCAGAAGAGAGGATTAAAAGTCCCTTCCATGAAGACATTGCTACTCACCGGGAGGTCACCGTCATGCAGAACACGGATCAAGATCCCATTGCTATGGCAACCGTGGTTATAGCAACAGCACAGGCATCATTTGCCAATGTAGGTGTTATAGTTAAAGAAAATATATTGACAAAGAAGAGAGCATGCACGCTACAACAAAATGTGGCTAATGAGCAAGCCCAAAAGGATCTGGCAGTAAACAAGTATAGTTGCTTGTACGCTGAGCATAAGGAGCTGTCAAACAAGTACAGCCAGCTGGAAAAGGAGAAGGACCAAATGGCACTCCAAATAATGATTGTAGAAGCGGAGAAGAATGGAGTGGAGGAAAAGGCCTCTCAGCTAGAAGCAGACAAGCAAACATTAGCTGAGCGGTTAGAGCAGGCTGAGAGCAAAATGATAGACTTGGCTCCCTTTCATGAGCTGTCCTGCGGCATTCTGAAACAAATAAATGACACGCAGGAGCTGATCACTGACGAGGTTTGCAAACTCAAGGCCATGACAGCCAGATTAAAAGAGGTTAATATGGAAGCCCACAGGCTCAAAGCTAAGAATACCCGTGTCAAGGCAAATGTCATAAATCAGATGGCATGGAGAGAAGGGAGAGGAGGTTTCCCCCCGCATCTTCCTTTTAAGGCCGTGGAAGATTTTAATGAAAATATAGCCTTGTTGGAGTTTGGCCGGAACTGTGCCAATAAGCTGATGGCCAGTGTGCAGAGGACAACAGATAGAATCAACAACCTATACCAAAAGCTCAAAGGAGTCCATGACAACTGCACATTGAGTTTCCCTCAGACCCTAGAAGACTTCCCGGAGAAGGAGCAGCGGTTGTCTCAACTGAAAGAAGAGCTAGGCGTCCAGATGGAATATGTGAAAAGGATTGATGTCCTGGCCATGGATGATCTCCAGCATTACATCGGTTCATCAACACTTCACAACCATCTGCTGAAGGAAGCGCATCAAGCTGCTGAAGCAGAAGTCCAAGGCATTAAAACAGAGCTCGGGAAGAATGTGACTTCTCAGAAAATCCTGTTTCCTGCTGCAGCAAACGTAATCATAAGGGACACAGGTGTGTGGCACAGCTACATAGAAGAGGAGGACAGGAAAGCTGCAGCAGCAGCAGGAACATCAGTGGATCCGGCAGCCTCTCTCCCAGCAGCCTCTTCCCCAGCAATGACAGAAAAGCCGGCCAGTTCAATTCCCCCTTCCCAATTAGGAGCAGCATCAACAGGGGATTCGAGGGCCTCTGCCCAGGCAGCACCAGTGACAATCAACTTGGGCGACCCTTTGCCAGCAGAAGCTCACGCACAGGAATGAAGAAGCTGAATTCAGTGAGCCACTCTCTTCAGCCAGACACGTGCCCAACAGGGAACGCTTTGATGTTAGCAAATTTTCTGTTATGCATATTTTGAATATGTAAGGCGTAAGCCGTGGGACAGCTGTCCCTAATTTTGTCAAAATATTTTTTGTAAAGGAAGTGGCCATTTTGGTGGTCGATTATAGTGGAAATTCCTGTAAATGACAGGTGGGGAATGCTAGGTGTCAGCCCAGAGGGCAAATTTGTAACTATAAATAGAAGCTAGAAAAAATTAGACAGGACTTTTGGCAGGGAATGAAAATTTTGGCAAACGGTATGAGCTATCTTGTATCGGGTCTGTAAATTGAATTTTCTAATAGAAGCCACGGGAGATGGACGTTTTGCATGGAATGTTGGATTGCTGTATATTGGACTATTCTAATGACTGCAGTTCTGTATGGTGAGATCATTCTTATTATCCGAACTACTTCTTTGTATTAATGATTTTTGCTCCTTACTGTGCATACGAATTTTTCCCATTTTTATGGACAATGAATGCATTTCATATTAAATCAGGAGCTACCTGCTGATGCTTTTATCATTGCTGTAGATTTCTCTTCTAGATCGAATGGCTAACTGTTCTTTCTTCAGGATAATTCGTATGGCTCATTGTTCATGCCTTTAAATTGCTCCTTGCAGGGATCTTTTAGTTTAATTCCAGTTTTGTTGCATCTAGATCTGTTTCTTCATTCTTGTTATGTAGATTAAATAATTTTGCTTTCTTCTGTTCATGAGCAATAGATGCGTTCTTTAAGTTTCATTTTTAGATCTGTTTCCTTATCCTTTAGCTTTCCTCTGTTTTCTGAGCAATAGATGCGTTCCATTTTGAATGAGAAGCTATCTTCCCAAGATCTTCATCTTGCTGTAGCTTTGACCGTGAGAAGTAATAGCTATCTGTTCTTTGTTTACGATATCTGTTACAGCTGATTGCTCTCCCCTTAAGCGTGTTCCCCTGCAGGGATAGATAGACGCATTCCCTTTTTTAGGCTTAGATCTGTTTTAATTACATTTAGATTAAGTATAATTTAGGCACTTGCATCTCATATAAAAGACACAAAAAACCCAAAAGAAAGGTGGATCGGGCCATAACCGGTAAAATCGGATTTAAAGTCCAAAACCACGGTTGCCGGAACCGCTAACCGGACGGATTCCCTACACCAAACGGGAGATAGTCTAATTGGGACCGTCTCTCGGGGAGAATCCCTTTCTGATTGATGCTACGATATCCGAGGCATCAACAGGTTCTTAGGTAACCTGTGTTGGTCACCAAGTATCCACACAGCATCTTGGTCAAGCCAAGGTCTGTTCTGTCCTTGTCCAACCATGGGTATTTCTTCTTCTTCCTCAGATGGAGAGTCAGAAGAGTGTTCACCTACGGATGAGGAGGATGAAGGTGAAGGTGGAGACGGTGGTGGTCCACCTGAAGGGATTACTTGTGAAGCTGGTGTGGTTTTAGTAAATAACAAATCAAGATTGAATTCAGAGGGTTGTTGCTGATTCGATGAACTATTTCGTTCTGAATTTTGTTCAGTGTTTTGTTCAATTGAATCTTGACTAACTTGATCCACAAGCAGTGGGTTAGGCTTTTCTTAGTGGATTGCCGCTAATCCTTGATTTCTATGTAAAGAGAGTCTTTGTTGCAATCTAGCAGCACTATCACTAGACCTCTTGAGTATCTCTTCAAGCAGTATAGGTCCTATAGTGGGTGATGTGATATGATATCTCTTGTTATTGGATATCGGTGAGATATTGGGGTAATAGGGATAGTAGTTGGTTGTTGTACCGGTTGCTCAACAGAAGTAGATGCTTGAGTGTGACTACGGGTGACAATCGGTATTCTTGCTGGAGGAGGTTTCTGAGTATTCTTCTTAGGCATATTTAACTACTGGCCCTCCTTCTAGTTCCATTTGTTGAGGCCTCGAGGGTGTAGGGTAATTGCAAGGTGCTGGAATGGGTCCAAGGCTCCCAACAGAGGGTGAAACCCTAGACTCAAAGGCTTCAAAATACCCTACGCAAGGGCAGTTCTATCCCCATCCTGTTGGTATGGAATTCTCCCATGGATATTCGGCCTCTGCTAGCACTCTATGAGTATATGGGTTTGATCGATTGATCAAAAGTTCAATACGGAAAACAAAAGCTTAAAACTAAATCTGTTCTAACTTAACCTATTAAGAAAAGAATCTAATTTGAGTTAGACCTATTCTAAAAAGAATCTTGTAGTTGTGCAAATCAATCTTGATGCAAGAGAAACAAGCGTGTTTGCCTACTTCAACAGAAATGTAAAAGGTGCATATACTTGTTTACTTAAATCATAATAACTTAATGAAAATTAATGAGAACAATTCAAGCAATTAAGCTTGTTCAAGATCAATCTGTAATCACTGTGCTAATTAAAAAATTAACATTGATTAGGTAGTATATGAATCATTTGCAGAAATCGATAAAGAAAGTATCTAAATTAAAGAAATTTAACAAGACACCCTTATACAAAGATCTGTCATAAGAGAAATCAATACAAGAGATCTGTGCATTAATTCATGTATGCAAAAGAAAGACATGTTGTAGATGAAAATTTAAAAAATTAGAAATTAGACACCATCAAAGAAACTTGACGATAAAAAAGAGATGATTTGAAATATTACTTCACTGCATTAAGAAGTCTGTAAACAAAATTACAAGGCTCTGATAAAACAGAGTATCTCCACGTCCTCTCCTGCTGATTTCTGACCCAAAAATTATCAACCCATGTGCCTAAGAGGTATTCTTCCTTAAATAAGGATTACAATGGAGTACAAAAGGGAATCCCAAAAGATAGGGATTACAAAGTTTAAATTCGGCTATTAATCCAGGGAATCCGGCCATAATAATCTAAACAACTCTAACTCAGCAAATTCCCTCCGCTTCAAGGTGAATTTTGAACAAAAGTCATCTTGGAATTTCTGGAAAATCCTGTAGCAAAATTGGAGAATTTGTCAACGGATTAATAGCTATCGACAACAGGGAATAATCGGTCCTCGAAACCTTCCTGTTGATTCACCAAAGAATCTCCTGGCTGATCCACAATGCTATCAAAAACATAAATATCGAACAACTGGTCTTGTTTCACGGGAGCCGGTGATGTGTTGGGTTCTTCATTTATTATGAGATCTTGGATAATAGAATCATCTTGATCATGCAACTGTTCACTGTTTTCTTCTTCATCCTTTTGAGGTGGCAATAAACAAACTGGCAGAGTTTCAGAAATCTCTTCTCTGCTACCACTGCCATTATCAGGAACACCTGCATCAGAAGGTGGCGACACAAGTTCAGGAAATAACAAAGAATGAAGCTCTTCATGCATGGAAGATTCATCGGAGGCTTCGCAACCTATCTGCATCTTATCCAAGAAATTGTCAGACAGAAAACTTGCCAAAACAGGAAAACTTTCTAACCAACTCAAACGACGAAATAAGTGCTTCATACCTACGGCCATATTTAAAATGAGCGACAGAGGATCAAAATGATTGAATATGATGAGCTGCAATGATTACCGTCATGCGAAGTTTGGGATTACAATCATTTAAACTGGAATGAGACGACGTCACAGCATGTTAATTCGAAAAGGATCATAACAAGTACACCTTCAACATAATCTAACGTCGCATCTAAACATTATCATTACAGGTCAATCTTATCAAGCAATGATGTTTTCAAGGGTGATCATGTAGTGCAAGGTGAAGTGAGAATACCAGCCATGATGACGACGAGAATAAGACATTGCAATGTAAAATTGAATAATTGAATCTTATCCATTGGATCAATTAAACGGACAGTGAGGATTTAGTAATGCAGGAGGCGAGATAAGACTTTGGGAAATAAATTTCTGATTTTATTCATGATTCCCGAAAGCCACAACCCGAAAATTGTGGGTTTCGGGATCGCTCACATGGATCAAAAATACAAAACGTATTTCCGAAATCCGCAACCCAAAAATTGCGGGTTGCGGGTTTCAAAACATACTAAGCAACTGAACAGAAAAAGCGGGAATCCGAAAGCCACAACTGCGGGTTTTGGGTGACGATTCCCAAACTTATTAGCAAGGAGTTCCCGCATCCCGTACCTTGCGGGTTGCGGGTTTCGGGATCACCGAAACCAAACAACTAAGCATTATTTTCCCGCAACTGTCGGGTTCGGGATTTCGGAGTGTCGGAAAGGCGTGTTTTAGAAAAGCAGAAAACAAGCAATAAAAGACTTGAAATTTGAATTTATCTGCGATCAAAACACTCAGAAAAATTCTAAGGGAAGCAATGCAAATTAAGCTAAGCAAAGGCATAAGTACAGGATTGCAGAAATCAAGCCAAAAATTCATATTCACAAGAACACTTGTACAAATATCCTTGCGCAAAAAAAATAAAAAAATCGGGGCTCTCATGCTTGACCAAAGCATGGGATCTGTTGTGGTCACAACAACTTGCGAACTGGAGGGTATACTACAACCATTGGCTCTAAAATCGGTGGATCTCAATATTGATTTGCACCCACCCGGAACTACTTTTTTTACTGGTTATAGGTAAACTGTATATGCTCCCGATAGCTTCACATTAGAATATTAGCCAACCAAATAAATCTAATAAATTGGTTCAAGGTCAATAACGGAAACTAGGAAAAGTAGTGGTCTTGGAACCGGATCTACCTTTGCTACTCAAACCTCCGCTTTGGTTTTATAATTAAGCGCTTCACTTGCCAGTGGATATATGACTGGTTTAATGCCTTAGTCGATTGAATTGAATGCTGCTAGTGAGACTCAATAAATTGCTTCTTCAACTAGTGGATAAACCACTTAGTAAACGACAGATTATGGGTCAATTGGAAGGAACTGGCACTTCCATTTTCTCTAAAGTGGGTCCACCACCACAACTAATCTTGCATCTTCCTCTACCTGTGTTGCTGGTCCTAAAAACCACTCTACTTACATGCCTATTTTGTTTATCCTCTTTATTAAACAATGAACTTTGCATCTTATTAAACGTTGAATGCGGTCCATTCCCATGGAACTATACCTGTTTGCCGACAACCACTGGTATAGAGTTATTCCATACCACTCCTAGAGGAGTACACAAGGAAAAACATATAGGATGACAGTTGGATGTGGGTTGCAAACAACGGGATGCTTTAAAAAATAATACATGTTATTTATGTCAGAATACATGTGATATAAAAAAAAATTAAACTAGAATATATACATGGATATTATTATTGTTTCTTTATTGTATATAATATTTGGCTGACAGAACTGCCAAAAATATAGACCATGAAACCTTGATGGATTGCAAAGATCCGAGTAGTAAATATCTGAGATATAGACATATAAATAGTTGATATGTTATATATAAACATTAGAACCATATTTAAACACTTTCAAGCTTCGATCAGAGTTTCAATGTTCAATGTTCCATGGTCTACATTTGTGCCCATAAATGCATCAAACTGTATCAATATATTATTTATTGGAATGAGTGGTTTCTACTAGGGTTTTGATTCCTAAATATAGTTGCAAAGTGGAATTGTCTTTTCCATCTAATTCTGCTATTTTAATTTTTCTAGCTGCATTTTTAGTTTCTGTTTTTTCAATTTTTGAAACTGCATATGTATTCCATGGAAACACATGTCCATTTAACCATTTTTTTTGTTAGCGTATTCTAACCCGTCGCGAAAGGAAATGATTTAGCTGAAATCTCTGCCCTACGAAAGGTGCTTTTGAGGAAAAGGATTCCTCTCTGCAATACTCATTTTATTATGATGAAGAAAGGTCAGCTTTGCTTTTCTGATCTTGTCATCACAGATCAAAAGTTTCAATTGGAAAAAAACCTAGGAAACAACCAGGAATTATTCGAGAAAAGAGAAGAACCACGTATACCCTATTTTATATTTAATATCATGCTACTTCTAAACCTTTTTTATCATCATAGTAATACATATACACCATACGTATTACTACTTGTTTTGTAGCTTATTATATATAAAAAAAAGGGACATGAGGATACCACATTTATAGTATTCACATTTAAATTTAATATCAATCCCTTTTTAAGTAAGAGATAATATATAGAAATACTCTTAAACTATAAACAGAGTATAGCAGTTATCATTTTTGTCTTAAATCACATATTAACTATAAAAGTAATCAAATTGAGTTACTCTTAACCTATAAACAGGGATACTTAAAAACAACATTAAAAGAAAACCAAATACTTATCTATTCTTTGAGAAATCAAAGAAATTCCCAAACAGTGACTAATGTCGAACCTCCCAGCATTCACTATCATTTAGTTCTCTCATCTGTGTAATATTCCCCATTCCTAACACTGGTAGCTGGTTGAGTAAATGGGATTCCTATGGTCCATTAATTGTAATCTAATATATTCTCTCCAATTCTGCTAAGCTTGAATCTGGAATTGTAATAGGATCACTTAGTGAAAACAAAGACTCTTGGGCACTAAGTATAATGACGTGGGTACAGATCAAGCCAAGTGTACGTGTTGTTGTTAATGCAGAGACAATGTTTGTTTTACCATGTGATCTATATTTCACAAAAAATTATTGCAGAGTAAACGAATTTACAATTTTGCTTTTAGTTTAAGTTGAATCAAGAGACTTGATAATTTTGCTTTTAGTTTTGGAAGGGACTGGAAGCTTTGCTTCCATCTCTCTTGTTTACTTTTTTTTTTGAAAACTCATGAGATATCCTCTCTTCTTTAGAATATTCAAATAAAGTAAAAGTTAACTATTAATCACAATAACAATTAGTAACCCCAAAGGATTGAACTAGATTTTAATTTGTGCCTTATATGGCTTATAGTCTCTATCAACAATATACACTAATTTTTTTTTTATGAAAAAGAAATATATTTTGTATCCTTGTACTCTCTAATTCTTTATGGAGAAAATAAGTGCTCTAGAAGATTCGACAAAAATAAATGAAGATGTGATTCTTAGGAAAGTTAGGATTATATTGGTTTTTTTAATTGGTTCACTAACTTTTATATAATATAGATTTTATTTAAAAATAATTTAATATTTAAAATACTAAGAATTTTTTTCATGATTGTAGTTGGATTATACTTTTGAGATATTTCCTTAGGAGGGATGGTTTAATGGCTTTGGGCAATAGCACTTAGCCAACCCACTTCACCCCAGACGAGCTTAGCATGGGAGCTCACCCAAGAGACCAAGAAGTATTGGAAACCCTACTTGGGAGTCCCTTGTCTCATTCGAAGATGAATGAGATGCTTAAGCAGAAAATTGGTCCCAAGTAGCATGATGATAAAGTGGCACCAAGGCATTGGCAAAGGATAGCATAAGTATGTGTGGTGCGTGGCTAAAATATTGCCCCAACGTGGGGCACGTTCCCAAGCGATGTGGCATGTTCCCATGCCAAAGACGCTTAGGGCATGGCAAGTTGGGTGTGACATGTTTTGGAAGCTCGAAGGTGCACCAAGCATGGACTAGTTGGGAAATGAGATCAAATGAGCGATGGGAAAGTGGATCATAGAGAAATCAAGCCCTATTGTGTAGTGAAGTAAGGAGGTATCCCCCAGATCAATCCGAGAAGGAGAGGAAAGAAGTATGTCAAAATGAAATAAACTAAGATAAATTTGGTCTTAGAGGAAGATATCACTATGGAGGAGGTATTGAATATGTCAAGCAAAACTCTAATGGGGATATGTTAAGGTAGGATTTCTGAGAATCGATCTGCCGCAAAGGGGCGGCGCTTGGGCAACGGAAGGATTGGATCCACTCCCCCCTTTCCCCCCCCCTCTCCTCCACTCTCTCGGTGCCCCAAACCCTGCCCACTCGCCCCCCCCCCCGTAGTCTAGCGTGATTCTAAGAATTGAGCCACCGTGAAGGGGCGATGGAAGGAGTGGATCCACTTCTTCCATCACCCAAGCGTCGCCCCTTCGTAGCGGCTCGATTCTCATAATCGTGCTAGCCGGTACTCCTTCCATTGCCCAAGTGTCACCCCTTCGCGGAGGCTCGATTCTCAGAATTGTGCTAGCTAATGGGGGGGCCGAGTGGGAAGGGGTTAGGGCACCAGGAGAGTGGAGGAGAGGGGGAGGGAAGGGGGGAGGGAGGAGGGGGAGTGCGGCGGGCGGGGAAGGGGGAGGGAGGGAGGGGGTGTGGAGATGGAGGTGGGCGGGGGAGGGAAGGGGTGGAGGGGGGACGGGGGTGGGGAGAGGGAGGGGAAGGGCAAGAGGTGGAGCGGAGGGGAGGGGGTAGGGTTTTAGGGTTTTTTTTGTTATTTATTTTATTTTTATTTTTAAAATTTGTTTTCAAATTACAATTTGGTTAAGTTTTTTTTAAAATTTGTTTGTTTTTTAAATTGTATTTTAATTTATTTTTTTCAAATTATTTTTACACATATAATGGTAAAAATAACATAATGAAAATAAAATTTTAAAGAAAAAAATCAATATATATATATATATATATATATATATATATATATATATTAATTTTCATTCATTTTTAAAAATTAAAAAATTAATATATTTTTGCATGATAAGTAGTTGCTAAATGTAATTTGTTTGTAAAATTTGAAAAAAAGTAGTTGTAAATAAAAATTAAATTTTTTTATAAATAGGAAGTTTCAAAATCACAAAAAAGCGGCTCAAAATGAAAATTGGTGCTACTGGTATACACACTTTTTGAAATAGAGGTAAAAACAGCTACTAAAATTGACCCTCCAAAAAACAAGAACAATGTCGGGTTCTCGTCAAGTTGTATAACTTGTTCACTTTGGTTGTGAGATAAGGCATTTTTTCTTGATGCATGAAGCGAAGGTTGACGAACTGTGCTTTCCAAGAAGGAATCAGGTGAATAAGTTGTAGACGTTGGCAACCTAAGTAGAGGCTTGGGAGGTGCCTAGATTGGGTTCACTCAGTGTGATGGATGACACCCAAATGGATATATGTCAGACACAACCAAAGTCGTATGCAAGGCCAAGCAAGGAGAGAGGTTGTTACCTTTATGATGGAAACCAATTCGTGAAGACTTGTCCAATGAAGGAAAAGTTGGTGGCATGTTTGGAAGTAGTCCAAAGGCAGACAACCGAGTTGATATTGGCTTGGACAGAGGTCCGAGCGCAACAACCTTCCGAATAATTCTTGGATGTGGCTAAGGCATTGAAATCATGCCTAAGTAACTTGGAAGTAGACCAAGGAGATGGTTTGCAAGGTGTAGACCAACAGGGTATTTTCTTTGTGGACACAATGGTGATTGGATTGAAGGTTGTTGCGTTATTGGACACCGACGCCACCCACAACTTTGTTAGTAGTAGAATCACAACATTTCTTCATAGTCAGACTAAATTCGGTAAGTCCAAATTTAAGGTGGTGAATTCAACAATGAAGCCGATAATTGGGACGGTTCATGTGGCGCTAGTGAAAGTTGGGAATTGGTGCAGAAAGTTGGACTTGGAAGTAGCTTCGTTGGATGATCATTCAATGGTCCTGAGGTAGAACTTCTTGAATTTGGCCAAGGAAATTTTGGTTTCGTTTGTGATTTGTTTGGTGTTCTCGAGTGAGTCCAAGACTTAGAGTGTGTCGATGACACCGAGAAGAAAGTTAGATCGCATGTTGAGGATGTCCTCCATGCAGTTGGTTGGGACCCCCGGGATGCCCACAAACAGGTATTTTGGCATTGCATGATAGTAGGAATAATCAACAATTGAGAACCCAAATGCAACAAAGGCAGTTGATTTCTTGGCACAGAGGTTGACATCATTAGAGCTAGAGGCATACTTGGTTGCAAAGAAGATCAAGTTATTGTGCATTTTGGTAGACCACCCACAACACGTTGGAAACAAGTTGAACGTTGCACCAACTATGGCAGTAGAGGTCATGGAGGAAATCACTACCGACGAGTCAACATGTGGAACAAGTGATGACAGTTTGGACGAAATATCCCAAGAGGTGGGTTCGCTTGGGAAAGATGAGAAGATTCTTGTTGATGGCCAATGCGAGGAGGAATTTGAACAATGGTGTGTATAATGGGTAGAAGACTTGGTGTCAGATCTGAAGGATGCTGAGGTGACATAGGTGCCTCAAGTTGGTGCGATGGTAGATCAGGGTGACAATGAAAGTGAGTATTTCTTGGCACATGATGCGAGAGACATCGTGCCCTTTTTCATACATGTTATCGCAATGCTAGAGTCCTAGCTGATGCCCGAAAAAATGAAGGAAGTGGGTTGCAGACCATGTGAGACGGAGGCAGTCCTAGTTTACTTGGAAAATAAGTCTCACTTGCACAGTAAGTCAAATGAGGGGGACACCAAGGAGGTGGAGGCCTATTAAGGCACCCTTCAGCAGCATGACGACCGATAAGATGAACAGCTTGTCTCAAAGAGATTGTAGAACCACAAGGGGTATGTGGGAAAGACTCAATATCCTTTCAAAGGGACAAGTAAAGGAAGAGCACAATGAGACAAGAGAAGACAACAGCATGCCAAGATGGAGGAAGCATGTTTGGTGATGACAAACCATGTGGCAGACTTGTGTGAGTTATCTTTCGAAGTTCAGGAATCTGATCTAATGGAAACTCGAGTGGAGGAGTTGGGTTGTAACTCTTCAGGAGATGAGGTTTCCTAGAGGTACTTCTGAAGTAGGCATGAGACGAATGTTTGGATGGCTAATGGTTTTGGGATATTTGGAGGTGGTGGACGTGGGCACCACTTGCCATTTTTTCTAGGATGATAGTGAGCATAATGGCTCACTGCCTTTGGCGCAAGAAGTGAGGCCGTAGGAACCTTACGGAGGTTTCCTTAGAAAAAATTCATCCAATTTTATGCGGAAGCATATCTACATATGGTGAAGTAGTATTGTGGTTGAGTGTCGAGTTGTGGAAGGAAACCCAGTAGCAAGTCAGAAAAGGTGAGGGATTTTCCCAGGTTCGACATACTTGCACAAGGCATACTGAAATGCAGAAGGGAAAACATAGTTTTTCCTTGGGTAAGTTTGTTCTCGTAGGGTTGAGTGTGATTGTTGGATTAGCTACGCAACCAAGTAGGCACATGGGAAGCCCATCAAATGGATACTTGGAGGGACTTTTTCAATACCGCAGTAGTAGTAGGTTGGGTAGGTTCATTTTCTAGAAGAGGATTCTTGTGAAGACTCAGTTGCGGAAACGACTATTGAATAATATCAATCGATGCACAAAGAGGCTTAGGAAAGTGGCTTAGATGTGTGTGAACCCAAGACTCCAAATTGACAAAGAAAGTTGTAGAGAGTCGGAGGAGTGTGTGACTAATGTCGATTAGTAGAGATGATGCATGTTGGTTGTGGAGCCTGGTCTTCCTTATTTAGAGGTCTTGTTTCTGCCGTGCCTGGATCCCAGCCCATGATGGGGGGGTTTGGGGGGGCTTGACCCCAAAAAATAGTCGCCATGGGGGGTCCAAGGGGGGCAACGACTAGTTTGGGAGCCCCCCTTGAAAAATGTTGTAATTTCATAGTCATGACTTGGTCAGTAATGGGTGATTTATGGACCCATGGTATTGGGTGTCCCATAGTATTTTCCCATGGTAATCGCTCTTTAAAAGGAAGGCGTTGTAATATAGATGTGTATTGTAGCATTGTAAAGATCTATGATTGTGTGAGGGATACTGTGAGAGAGTGAAGAGGAAGTTGCAGTGGATGTGCTGCAGGTTGTATCCCTTCATTTGTTGATGGTATCATGAAATTTAATGGTACCAATAGTGTTGGCTTGGTTTTTCAACCAAGCTTTGTGCAATGGGCACCTATCAACAATGTGATAGCAGTTTCAATATAGAAAGCAAAAATGATTATGAATTAAATCTAAATCTAAACTAACATGTGCATATAAAAAATAAATTTAAAAACGATTCATAGAAAGAACAAGAAATAAAAGAATAGATGTTTTGTATTAAGATACCTCAAATGGTGAGGATTTGTGTTGAGCAACTCCAAGGGTGAGTAGCTCCAAGCTCCAATGGTATCTTCTCCAAGATGCTGAAAATGGCCAAAAGTCTCATGAGAGATTTTGACAGCGTGAGGATAGGATGATGGATGGATAGTGAGGAGCCCCTACCACCTTTTTATAGTTTTTGGTGGTGGGGAATACCATTATGGTTTTGAGGAAACCAATGGTATTGACCAACATGGTTTAGGTACCGTTTTCCCTCATTTTTTTTTTTTTGAATATTTTGAATGTTTTTATTCCCTTTTTAATATTTTTGGGAATTATGGACCCTTTTTGAGGGTTTTTTATGCTTTTTGAGGAAAAATATTCATTTTGAGGGGAAAAAGGGGTGTATTATGGTCTTTTGGTGACCTTTTGATGGCTTTAGAGGCTCAAATGGTGGAAAAGTGGACAAATGGGTCATGTGAATAAGGAAATGAGCTAGTGAGCACTTTTTGGGTGTTAACAGATTGCCCCCTGATGTGTGAGGGCAGGAGCTCATCATATGGCCGATAGACATCATAGTTCTTTTGTCTTTTTCCTGGGGTTTGGGGAAGAGAAGAGACCAGTTGGAGACTGGATCCACGACCCTTGGAAGCTGCAAAAAGAAAAAATATTACATGGCCTCAATATGAATGAGGAATAATCTCTGATAATGGACGAGGCGGGCATACCCATGCTCGTATCAAGACATATACATAACAATTAGTCCCAAGAAGGGGGACCTGAATAATACATAAAAAATATGTTGGTACATCATAATGGTCGAAAGGGGACATTATTTTTGGATGTACTCATGATCATAACATGACTGATCTCAATAACTGATACACTAGAATAAAGCGACAACCGTTCTGAACAAGGTCTCAGAAGGGTTGATGAACTGCTGAATCTGAAGGTGTCCAACATCTGTAGGGACTCAATGACTCTGAGTCAACTCTGAGGAGTATATGTAACTGTATACTCGAAGGAGTATAAAACTGGGGTACATCTGAATACTGTCGCCATGCGCAACCCGGATATCTATAGAAAAAATGTAACGGGTTGTTTCCATGAGTAGACTCTCAAATGTGGAAGAGTCAGGTGGTATCCGGGGTCTTCAACAAATAACTGAAAGGACCAATACCCTGTGCGAGTCTCAACGATGCGATCAAGGTGTTGAAGTCGAGCATGTGAGAAACAACCATTTGGAGAGGAATTGAGGACTCTTCTCAAAATGATTCGTAGGCACTCATCATAAATGGTGATGAGTCCAAGACACAGATACCTCTAGGTCTATCCTCTGGAATAAATTTGGTTGTCATTGACAGAGGGAGACCAGCAACTAACAAGGCAATGATGTTTCCTTGATAGGAGCACGAGGTGTAGAACTGAAGTGTGGTAGTACTGATGGTAGGACTGACATACTTGTGGGGATGGGAAGTAACTGGGGTCATAGAGTGGGTGGACTCAAACTTCCTTTGTTCAGAGCATGATGACATGGTTGACCTGGCAGCGTAGGGAACTGAATTGTAGGTGTTGGGATCATAGCTTTTAAGAACTAAAGGGTATGTATTGAATCTGGGGGGTCAAGCTGATGGGTGTTGTCAAGGGATTCTCAAGGTGACATACTGCAGAATACTCTGAACAAAGGCGACCAAAATGGGGAAGCTGCCATATGAGTAGATGTGATCTGTTGTGGCGCCGAGAAGCACCATTGGGTCCTTCTTCGTAGTTTTAATGAGCTCAAAGAAGGGATAAAAGTGTGCTCTAAAATGGTACTGTTCTGTGGATTTTGTGAGCCCAGGACTGTTCGTGCTCATGGGTGCTTTCATTTTTAAGGAGTCTGAAAATGATAAGAAGACTCTGCAGTGGTTGTGAGTACCGTCCTGTGGGTTTTTACGAGCCCAGGATGGTGATTGCTCGTGGTCGCTTTCATGTTTAGAGAGTCTGAAAGCGGTAAGTGGACTCCATTGGTGTTCTTTTTCGTAAGTTAGTCTCCAAGGCCTGAAAAAGCGTAAAATGATGCAAATGGAAAACTCTTCTAGCTGATGTGACTAGAGTATTCCTTTTTCATAATTAGTCTACAAGGTCCGGAAAAGGGGTAAACTTATACCAGGTAGACGCCCTTTCAGATACGTTTAGCGAGCATGAAAGGAAGCAAGGTTGCTCGGTGATATTTTCATTATTTTAGGAGTCAGAAAAGAGATTAACAGAAACTCCCTAAGTGCCTTTTTCGTAAAAGGGATTGCTCGGCCTGAAAAAAGGGGTAAAACTATACTGAACAAAAAGGTATTGATGAGAGCAAGAAAAGGTCTCAAGCATCATTATGAGTGCGGAATACTGAATCCAGTGACATAAAGATTGTCAAAAACGGGCAACAGCCAATGTGGCACACAAACCGAAGTGATGAGTGGCATGTTGAAAAAATGCCCAAAAATTATGGGGGTGGGAGCAAGAAATGATCTCAAGCATCATCACGAGCGTGGAAAACTGAATCCGACGATATCAAACTTGTCAAAAATGGATGACGACCGATGTGGCACACAAAACGAGGCAACGAGGGGGCATGGAAAAAAATGCCCGAAAATTCTGGAGGTGAGAGCAAGAAATGATCTCAAGCATCATCACGAGTGCGGAAAACTGAATTCGGCAATATAAGACTCGTCAGAAATGGACAACGACCGATGTGGCATGCAAAACGAGGGCAACGAGGGGCCATGGGAAAAATGCCCGAAAAATCTGGGTGTGAGAGCGAGAAATGATCTCAAGTGTCATCAAGAGCGCGGAAAATTGAATTCGGCGATATAAGACTCGTAAAAAACAGAGAATGGCCGAAGTGGCATGCAAACCGAGGCGACGAGGGTGTGAAAAAATAGTCAAAAAATGGACCTGGTGAAAACAGGAAAAGGAAAGGACTATCATGAAGTTCTCGTTGTGTTGATTCCAACGGTTTGAGGAACGGATGTCATATGATACCGCAATGGTTGTTTGAAAAATGGTCAAATGTCTAAAAATAGGGTGTGGGGCCAATATGACGTGTCATTGTTACGTGTGAGTTTGGCAGAGCAATCAGATCTCTTTCTTGATTTCTGGGAGATTCGATCGTTGGTTTTTGATTCCGCAAGTTTCAGGTAACCCTATTCGCCTTAGCCTTTTTAATTATGTCTTTTTTGGTTAGCGGCGGGCCCCTGAAGGCCGCAAAATTCCATGTTGGCCTTCCAACATGGAATATCGCGAGTTTCACGTCCTTTTCTGCGATGAACATCGTGGGTTTGGGGTCGACAGTCACGATGTTCATCACGGTTGTCGCGCTGAAAGTCTGATGTTCATCGCGACTACGGGGATTATAGTCACAATGTTCATTGCAACTATGTGGTTGACAGTCACGATGTACATCGCGACTGTGGGGTCAATACCCGCGATGTTCATTGCGGGTTCATGGATGAAAGCCGCCATGATCATCGTGGATTTTGATGGAAAAACCGCGATGAAAGTTTTTGAAAATTTTTTATGTGTCTAAAAAAATTTCTTTGTTTTTTGGCAGGATGTTGAGGAGACCACTGGTGTCATGGCGAGAGCAGGAGATGGAGGAGGACCCGATGATTCGGATTCGGACCGATTAGGGGGTCCGACAGACTCTGACTATGAGCGGGCTCCTGAAGTTTGCTCATATTCCACTGATGCGTTCAGTAGGACCGTTGCTGAACAAATTGGTGGGGCTCTGGGTCTCTGCAGAGGGTGCTTTCATTGTTGGGGGTGAGAGATTAGAGATCACCCTCACTGATGTTTAATTTCTTACCGGGTTGCCTCGCTTAGGGGAGGTAGGGGATCTTCTGACGAGGATCTCGGCAGGTTTGGATATCGAGGATCTACTGGAGACCTTCTGTGTTTAGGGGGCTATCGTGCAGAACAACACATTGAGCCTGAGATCTCTGCGGGAGTGGGATATGTGGGCTGTTGGGGCTTGTGTTCTGTGGGTGTTGAGTGCCGAGGCACCACATCATTTGTCTGGGGGACAAACAATGATGGTGGATTCTGTGTTGAGGGGGACCTACTACGCGTGGGGTCAGATGTTTTTGGATGGTGTCCAGAGAGATCTGGACAAGGTCAGTCGGGAGGGGGGAGATTTCTGCTATGCCTCCTTCCTGTGTAGTTTCTTCTTTAAGCAGGGTTACTGACCTTATGGCCACGGGTGCCAGTTCGAGATGGGTTGGTGAGCAAGCTGTGCATGGTGCGGTGGGGGCAGATGATGCCCCACGATGGTGGTGGTATCCGCGGGTTATTTTCATAGGATATGTATGAGCAGTGGGAGTAGATCCCCCTGCTGATTGATGACTATCCATATGCTGGTATGGATTAGCAAGGAGATCCGGAGATGCCTAGAGCCTAGGGACAGGCCTGGGGTTTAGATGGTATGTTTTTGTGTTTGGTTCTCTACTATATCATGTGTTTTTTAGATGTATTTGTTATGATTATAGTTAGAGATATTTATATGATGGTTCACTTGCGTGATTGTGCAGATGTTGGTCCTGTACCACTGGCCGATCAAGTGGTTCGTAGGGGACGGGCGATGGTGGTCGTTCTGCCTCCTGTAGCGGTACAGCCTCCTCATGCTCGAAGAGTTGGGCCTCGTGGTCGAGGAGCTGGGCCTCGAGATGATGCCATGGAGGGCGTACGAGAGACACTAGACATGATCCTGGAAGTATTGCCAGAGGATGGGTGGAGGGACTTGGATCGGGACATCGTCGAGCGTTGTTTCGATGCGCCTCGTGAGTGGCGCTCTATACTGCTCAAAGCAGCATTGGTGGCGGTTGAGTGGAGGGATGGGGCTCGGCATGATCTGGAAGGGCCGGTGGAGGGGAGGATTCGGGTGCGGGATGATCTAGCGGGGCCGACGGAGAGGAGGGTTCAGGTGCAGGATGATCCAGCGGGGCCGGCGGAGAGGAGGGTTCGGGCTCAGCATGATCCGGTGGGGCCAGCGGAGATGGCGCCAGAGGAGCCCAGAGACCATGATGATTAGATGATCTTGTATCTACCCCCAAATGTTGATGAGCATATGGGGAAGTACCTTTTTGTACGGCTTATGTATTTTTGTATATTGGGTGCTGAGGGCACCTATGACATGTTATGCACGTGGATGCATTTTTTTGATTTTGTTATGCACGTGGATGCACTTTTTGTTTATGCCCATGGAGGCACATTTTGTATTTACTACATGATGTGATTGGTGTGCCAATCCAGAATGTTGTTGGCCATATGGTCTGCTACACTGTTGAGATTCCTTGGGACATGTGTGAATGAAATGGATTCAAATTGTCGAACAATTTGTTTAGTGCGTAGGAATTTTCTAAAAAGACAGGGATCGCGTACTTGGTAATCATTGTTGAGCTGGGAAACAAGGATTTGTGAGTCCAAGAAAACGTTAAGGTGACTTATGCTCATTTGGAGAGCAGCGGCCAGGAGACCAGTCACGCCATCGTATTTAGCTTGGTTGTTGGTGGCGGCACCTATGCACACTCCGTCGATGTGGATCAACTCATGTGAAGGCGAATATATTACCCAAGCTACAGAGGCGAGATTGGGGGACCAACGGCTTGCACCATCAGCGAAACCAACGTAGCAAAGTGGAACATGATCCATCTGTGGTCACGCAGGAAAAACAAAATTTTAGGTTTTTGTATTGGTTTTTGTATTGGTTTTTGTAAAAAACAAAATAAGACTGTACAATTATGGACGGTGGTGTCCATCATATTTTCTATGGGTAAAATCACTTGAGGTACAACCCGTTGTGTGGGTTGTGTAGGGGGTCGCCTTCTGAATCGGTCAGAATATATGCCCCCTTTCCGAGGCAGGTATGTATAATGTATGGGCCTTGCCACATGGACACAAAATTTCCTTTTCTGATTTTGTCATGAGCTTGATCATAGGTGAGGAAAAGGTCCCCTTCAGTAAAGGTTCTTTGGTGGACATGTTTGTCGTAACTCAGTTTGGATTGGTTCTTGGCTGCTTCCATGGTTTGGAGGGTTGTGAGCCGATCTTCATCGGCTTGCTCCAGAAGTAGTACGCGTTGCTCAATTGGGGAAGTGTCTAGTAGGAGTTCAACGGCCATGTGTAGGGCTGGAATCTGGCACTCAATGGGGAGGACGGATTCGACACCGTGAACTAGATGGAAAGGGGTAAAAATGGTGGCGGTTTTGGTTGACGTGCGGTATTCCCATATTGCCGGAAAGATCATGTGATGCCAATTTGATTTGTGTTTGTCAGCAGTGCTTTGGAGGATGATCTTCAAAATTTTGTTAATCGCTTCGACTTGGCCATTCCCTTGGGGGTAGTAGGCGTAGGAGAAATGGTGTTCAAATTTCAGTAGGGTTGATAATTCTCTCTAAACGGCATCTTCAAAGTGAGAGGCGTGGTCTGAGACGAGTTGCTTTGGCACTCCAAAACGAGCGATAACATGGTTGAGGAAAAAACGTGCTGTGGTGTCGGCTTTGCAATTGTAAGTTGGCATGGCTTCCGCCCATTTGGTGAAATAATCTACGGCCACAATGATGTGTTTATGACCGCCGGCTGATGTGGGATTGCAATCTAGGAAGTCAATGGCCCATTTGCAGAATGGCCCGACAGTGACGACTGGATGAAGGGGGGCGGGTGGGGTTCTTTCCTTGGGGGCAAAAAGTTGGCAGTTTTGACAATGTTTGACTGCGATGATGCAATCAGTAAATAATGAGGGCCACTAGTAACCTGCGTGGATGATATTTTGGGCAGTGGCCATGCTGGAGAAATGGCCTCCGCAGGCACCGCTATGGCAGTCATTAAGGACTTGTTCTGCTTCGTCATGAGAAAGGCAGCTTCGTAAGATGGTATCGACACCGTGTCGATAAAGTACATCGCCTAATAAGAGATATCTGGGGGCATGGTGTCGTATATGACGGCGTCTGTCACGATCGATGTTGGATCAAAATTTTTGTGTGCGGAGGAAGATTAAGATGTCGTCGTACCATGGGTTGTCAGAGGAAATGATGAAAATGTGGTCGTCAATGAGGTCCGTTTGGATAGCGGGTGATGACGAAGAGGATGGGAGATCTGTGATGAGTTGAGCGAGTGCTAGGGCCTTGGTTCTCTTTGGGGTTTTGAAAGTTAGGTCGTATTCTTGCAGGATAATCACCCATTTAGCTACGCGGCCTTAAAGGAGGCGACGTGTCAAGAGGTAAACCATTGGATTGGAATTGGCTACAACCATGGTGTGGCTGAGGAGAATGTAATGTCGCAGCTTTTGTACTAAAAAGACGACGGTGAGGGCCATCTTCTCTTCATGTGGGTAGTGGAGGGGTGGGCCTGACAAGGTCTGGCTCACATAGTAGATGACATGCTCTTGGCGAGCAGTATCTTCTTGGACAAGAACTCTAGATACGGCATATTCGGATGTTGAAACATAAAGGGTGAAATCTTTTGTGAAATATGGAGGAGAGATCAACGGGGCATTCATGAGTGCTTTCTTTAAGTCGGTGAAAGGTGATTCTGCTTGTTGGTCCCATATGAAATGGGTATGCAGACATAGTAGTCGAAAGAAACCGTGGACCGTCATAGCATAGTCAGGGACAAAGCGACAGAGGAAGTTGGACCTCCCTTGAAGGCTTTGAAGTTGTCTTAATGTACGGGGTGATGGTAAGTCTACAATGGCTTGGACTTTCAAGGGGTCTACAGTGATGCCTTTTTCTGAAATGACAAACCCCAATAGGCGACCTGCTGTAACGCAAAAGACACACTTGAGTGGGTTCAAGCAAATGTTGTATTTTCGACAACGCAAGAAAACTTGTCGAAGGTTGTCTAAATGGTCAGATTGTTTCTTAGATCGAGCGGTGAGGTCGTCTAGATAAACTTTTATGATTCTATGTAAATCGTGGAAGCAATAAGTCATGGCGCGTTGGAAAGTGGCTCTAGCATTCTTGAGACCGAAAGGCATGACACGATAGGTGAAGGTGCCCCATGGGGTAGTGAAAGTTGTTTTGTATTGATCTTCTTTACGGATTTTGATTTGGTTATATCCGGAGAAACCGTCCATAAAAGAAAGAACCTCATGCCCCGCACATTCATCAATTAGTTGGTCAATGAATGGTGTGGGAAGTTGTCTTTGGTACAAGCGAGGTTGAGGTCTCGAAAATCAGTACAAATGCGTATGGTTCCCACTTTCTTATTTACTGGAACTGGGTTTGAAACCCAGGTGGTGCAGGCAATAGGATATATGAATCCTGCTTTTTGGAGTTTCTCAATCTCAGCCTTAACAGCTGGGAGTTTAGACGGGTGAATTGGGCGTTGTTTCTGTCGGACAGGAGGCACATTGGGCCAAGTGTCGATGTGATGTTCCACAATGTTAGGATCGAGGCCAGGCATCTCGGTGTAAGACCAGGCGAAGACATCACGAAACTCTTGGAAGAGTTTCTTATATGCCTGAGTCTCCGCTTGAGTGCATGATGCGCCTAGAGAGATGAGCTCAGGTTTTCCAGGTGTGGTGGAAATGTCGATTTGTATAATAGGGGAAATTTTGGACATGTTCCCCTCTTCGAAGGCATCTGGTGCTGGGATGGGGTCTTTGAACCAATCAACCTTAATTGGTAGAAAATATTTTGATTCGACTGATAGTTGGTTTTCTGCGGTGGATGTAGATGCCTCTAGGAGGAAGTATGATCGATGGTGCATATCGTCCCAAGGGTAGTCTGGTGCAGTGAGTGTTTCTAGAATTTGCTCATCAGTACGAAAGTAATCATACCATAAATCAACGGGTTCTGGTTTGTATGTGGTTGAAATCATATAGATGGTATTGATTTCTTCCCAAGAAGATGATTTCGAAGGGTAGATCTCCTCGATGAGGGGAGGAGATATCTCTAAGTCGGCATTGTTCATCTCGTATAAGGCTACTCTATAATCTGGGAGATCAGGGCAGTGGTGTGAATAATGGCCATAAATGCTGCATATTGCACAAGGGTGGTTAGTGCGAAGCGTTTTGTCGCGAGCTTGAGGAGGTGGCTCAAGTCTTATCACTGGAATTCCGGTGTCATCATCCAACATATTCATGTGTTCTTGGAGTGCAGGTAATTATGGAAATTGATGAGTGACATGGCCTACGTCGTCACACAATGAGCACTTAGGGGGAATGTGAATAGTTGGAGGGTTCTTGGCTACCTTGGGGGTTGCTGGGGGGGTGTGAGTTATGGGTCTAGTGTTATAATTTTGTGGGCCTTTGCCCCCTGTGTTTCGTAATGGAGGTGGGGCGTTTCTAGACGTTGATGCCATAGTCACTATTGGGGGTGGTCTGTTTTGCAGATGAGTGACAGGAGGGGGTGGGTGGTTGGTAGTGGGGATAGGTTGTACCGGTTGTAAGATAACAGTCGGAGTTGGTGGGGGGCTCGGAGCAGGTAAGTACCATACAAGTATCCCTAATGTTAAACCAGGAAGGTTGAGTGTAGCCATTACTGGTGAACTAACAACTCCAGAAAATGGGAACAAGAATGGGATAGTATGAATTGGCGTTGTTCCAATATGAGTAGGCACTGTGGGTGTTTGTGGTAGTGACGAAGGCTGCTATGTGGTGTGCGAAAGGGTGCACAAATCGGATGTTTTTGTTTTCGATAAAGGTGGTGGGATCGATGGAAATGTGGAAGTCATAAGTGACTCGGTGTAGATTCCAGGACCAATGGACAAGACAAATGATGTCGGTGCAGTTTGAACGGTTTGTTCAATCATTGGTAGCACATTTTGAGGGGCTGCGGGGGCATTAGGATCATAATATGTGAGTTGATCGATCTTGATAATGCGTCCTTCATGTGGGAACATCATGAGGCGGAACACAGATGAGGCAACGGCTTTCATTTTGTACATATAGCTATGTCCAAGAAGGAGG
Source organism: Larix kaempferi (assembly GCA_027924585.1). Classification (NCBI taxonomy): domain Eukaryota; kingdom Viridiplantae; phylum Streptophyta; class Pinopsida; order Pinales; family Pinaceae; genus Larix; species Larix kaempferi. The sequence goes on along the minus strand of BSBM01000066.1, from coordinate 8,977,903 downwards.
TAGTAGTCGAGCTGGGCATTGATCACTTCGATGTCGATGAGAACTAATTTGCCACCTAGTTCTATGGGTACGTTTGCTAAGAGGCCTTGTGGTTGAGCTGAGCGCCCGTCGTAAGCTCGTAATGCTGTGGTGGATGGTTGTAAAGTGGGGGAGCCAAGTTTCTGCCACACAAGAGTGGACATAACGCAGGTTGAAGCTCCTTCATCAATGATGCATCGATGCACAACAAGGTTTCGAATGTTTACGGATACTTGGAATGCCAAATTTGATGGCAATCGAGGTTTGGATCAGTTTAAGTCGAAAGCCATCATGTGTGTATCGTCAGGGTCTACTCCTCCGATGGTGGATAGTAGTAGTTTTCATTGTGCAGGGCATGTTTTCAATACCTCTAAAGCAGACATAGCAGCGGGGGATTCTGCTAAATCTTCCACGATGTTATAATTGGATGTTACGTGAGCATTAGGATTGTTGTTAATCCTTCGCAAAGGGATGCGAGGGATTTTAGGTCCTCCGTCCAATGGCATATTTGGTATGCGTAGTGGTTGATCTGATGGAAGGGAGGTGGATGCATTAGTGGGAGGAGTTTCTGAGGGTGGGCCGTGCTGATTCCTGTGAGTCTGGAGGTTAATGTCATTGGATGACATCATTAATAAATGGTGTGTGCCTGAATCCGTATGTTGATAATCAGTTGCGGCATAGGTGATTTGCTGCTGAGGTGCAGCAGATCCTTGTGGGGGATCCATTGGGCGAGCATTTACTACTCCCTAGTTTGGAAATGGGTTTTGTAATATCATGGGTTGCGGTTGATTAAGTGGAGCTGGCTGTCCAACGTCACCCTGGCGTTGGGCATCGTCAGCCCAAAGCTTACATGCTTTCTCTAAATGGGGGCAGTTGTGAGTGTAGTGGCCATAGACTCCACATATAGAACATGGATGGTTTGTTCTCAGGTTATTGCTTTTTGCCTGCTTGGGATGACGATCAGGATTCTAGTTGGGGGGAGCAGCATTGTTATTATTTGGAGGATTGGGAGGTGGTGGACCTTGATTATGTTGTTGGTTGTTGGCGCAGTTACGTCCTCTTCCGAGGTTTTGTTGTTCTCCCTGGTTGCGTTGGTTATTTTGGTGTTGGGGTTGATTGTGTTGTGTGTACACTTGCCCTTGAGTAGTAGGAGGATTTTGGGGTGCCGCAGGTGCGGGAGCAGGTTGCGGTGGATAATAAGCTAGTGGGGCTGGAGGAGGTCCAATTGCCTGTTGGGGTTGTTGGTAACCCTGAGCTATTGGAAGTGTTGGGTTAGTTGGTGTAGCTTGCTGGGGGTAATACATTGGTTTGGACGGTAAATGAATTGGGTTCTGGGTGGTCGGTTAGTTATAGTATGTGGGTGGTACATATGTCGATGGCGCTTGCCCATAGCAATGTTGTGGACAAGAGGGTCCATGAGTGTGATGAGTCTGATTCGTTGGAGCGTACGAAGTCGTCGCTCTAGAATTAGATGTAGCCCTAGAGAGGTATGGGGAATTTATGGTGCTCACCATGCTAAAAGGTTTATTTTATGCCGTGACTTGGCCGATAATACCATCAGCGGCATGTGATGCCCCCGGAGCGTCACCGCATGAAGAATCACCTCGTGGGGCGTCTAGTATGATGGTGTAGAGATAGCCTGACTAAGCATAAATCAGGTCGAACTGTTGAGCTTTTAAGATAGCTCCTCTTCTGGCTGGGGTCATTCGGAAGCTACATCTTTGGCTATGAGGGGTAGGAGTGATTTAAGAAACCAATCCAAAAATATACGGTCATCCAGTTTGATCTTGCAGAGGCTACGACGCTTGCGCCACTCATGGATATGGTCGGTGATGTGGGTAGCCGTGTTTTGTTTACAAGACAACAGTATTTCAACTCCTGCATCATAGCGTACAAGTAGCTGAAAAAATTGAAGGAAAGTGGAGGCGAGGGATGTAAATGTATGGTGGGTTCCATGTGGTTGTTCAATGTACCACTTGGCTGCAGAGCCAGTGAACGTTCGTTGCAACAGTCTTAGTCTAATGGAGTCATCCACTATGGAGTTAGATGAACACCATAGGTGAAATGACATTATGTGGTTTTGGGGATCCTCCCCAGGTTTTCCTTCAAACTTGGGGATGTCTGAGGGGAGCTTTGTAGGCATGGGTGGCCATGTAGGGTTGTGCCTGATAGGATCGTTGGTTAACCTGGCCAGGTCTGGTAAGTTCAGACTAGCCATGTATGGTAAACTAGTAGATGGGTGTGGCGTAGTGACTAGGACATAACTGTTAATGGTGGCATTATGTGGTGGTCTAGTGGCCCCTAAGGGTATGCTAGGTATTGAAGGTATGTGTCCTCCAACCATTGTGGTGTGGAATGGGCCAGCGCTCCCAAGTGCAACATGGGTTGCAGAGCGGTTAGGAATAGTGCCAGGAATTCCTGGGATCTGGGTTGTGGTAATGAGAGGGGGTGTGATTCCTATGTTGGGAATACCCATAATAGGAGGTAGTCCTATGTTGGGCATACTTAAAGGTGGAGTGGCCCCTATATTAGGCATGCCTAAACGGGTTGTTGTTACCATAGGTGGCATAGTAGTAGAAGGGTTTGTCGATGTATCTCCAATAACACTGGTGAAGAGGGGGTCGTATTGTGATCCAGCCATGGGGTTGGTTGGTGATATTTCAGTAGGGTTTTCGGATTCAACCTCAGAATCATATGTGAAGTGAGGCGCGTCAGAATCGGATGACTGTGTTCTTGGCCGATGACGTGTCGAGTCAAGGGATAAGGCTCTACATCTATGAAGTGTAGAGCCAAGTGTACCGAATTGAGGGGGTTCGCCCTGAAGACGGCGAGATCGTCTTAAATTCTCAATGGTGAGAAATATTTAAAAATTTTAGTGGAAGGTGGTGATGTAAAAACTCGAAACCCTAATGCAACAATGAGTGCAAGAGGGGAGTGAAAAAATAAAGGCTCTCAGGCCAACAACCAACCTCAAAAGCACTTATTATAACAGCTGTGCTATAATAAGTGGAGGGATCCAACAAAATGGTCAGAATACCAAAAGTCAAACAGTTCCTAGAAAAAAGAGGTGCTCACTAGACCAAAGGTGGGTATTGTATCATGCAAACACCTAACTAGAAGTATTGTGAGTCAACAAACGATATTCTCTGCAAGGTGATGAAATCCAAGTCAGACAATACAGAGTGTTGCATCAACGACTAGATATCCCCCTACCGGGAGGGACACCAGGTAGACAATCCTAAAGAGTGGCAACTAGGATACCCTGTTCATGACACGTTCGGTTGGGTGAATCTGCAGTTTGGTTCTATCGCCGCTGTACCCCCATTCGGGTGTACACCAAGAACTTCAAAAGGTATCCTTTGGTTACTGAATGGATTGCGGTGTTCCACTTAGACTTCTGGAACCAGTCTAGCTACTTCAACCCTCCTAAGGGAGAGGCCTTCCCGATAAATTGGTTGATAACCGTGTCAAAATTATAAGGGATTTTGGTACTGTAGAGGACAACCACTATGTCTCAAATGTAAATAATTGAGAGGTGTTATTGGAACACCTATCCCCTCAATTCTACCTAACTACAAGATTCTTTAAGTGCTCCCCAAGTGGGGTTAAAAAGTTTGTTGAGTTAAGGTATATTTTAAGGCTCAGTTTAAATTATGTGGCAGAGTGGGTGCAAGTGTGATATTTAAACTGAAATTGATTTGCCTTGCTTGGGAGATTGATTACAAATGAAATAAAAGACGCTTCTAGTTTGCAAAAAATAAAGGCGTTTTTTTTTTAAATGTAAATGCTTGAAAAAACTATTCAAAAATAATGGATCTTTGAAATAATTTAAAGTGAAGCAAATAATATAAATATTTCAAGAAATAAATGGATCTCTTAGAAAATTGCTTGGGCAAAGTATTGAGTAAATAAACAGTAAAACCTTTGATCTAAATAAAATGCAGAAAAATCTTTCTTTCAATTACTGAAAATTTTTAAAAAGACTTTTAAATGGAGCATATATAAATAGAAAAAGATTTAGTATGGCTGTAAAAATGCAGAAAAAATAATGCTGTAAAATAGGCTAAATGGGAAAAAAATACAGTAAATTTTTTTCTAAAAATTGGCCGAATTCAAATTAACTGCATCGCGGGTTTTGGGGAAACAGCCTCGATGTGCAGCGCAGGTTTCGGCCGTGCAGTCGCGATGTGCAGCGCGGCAAATGGTTGCGAAGCCACGATGTGCAGTGCGGGTTTCAGTCACACAGTCGTGATGTTCAGCATGGCAAATGGTCGTGAAGCCGCGATGTGCAGTGCGTAAAATGGCCGCGAAGCCGCAGCATGCCGTGAGGAAAAAGGCCACGAGGTCGCGATGAGCCGTGCGACTGTCGGGCGAAAAACCGCGAGGCGAAAGCCGAAAACGGATGCCAAAAAATGAACCCGAAAATGGAAATTTCAAGCTGTTAATGGCAATAGAAAGGGCCAAGATCTAGAACAACAATGGATTTGCTGTCTAGGATGGCAGATCTATGAATTAAAATGATTAAAACTAACAAAAACTAAGATCTAAAGCAAAAAACTGAGATCTAATAATTCGAAGCCAGGGGAGTCGCCAAAAACTGTTTGCTTGGTTTTGCAACCAAGCTTTGTGCAATGGGCACCTATCAACAATGTAATAGTAGTTTCAATATAGAAAGCAAAAACGATTATGAATTAAATCTAAATCTAAACTAACATGTGCATATAACAATTAAATTTAAAAACGATTCATAGAAAGAACAAGAAATAAAACAATAGATGTTTTGTATTAAGATACCTCAAATGGTGAGGATTTGTGTTGAGCAACTCCAAGGGTGAGTAGCTCCAAGTTCCAATGGTCTCTTCTCCAAGATGTTGAAAATGGCCAAAAGTCTCATGAGAGATTTTGACAGCGTGAGGATAGGATGATGGATGGATAGTGAGGAGCCCCTACCACCTTTTTATAGTTTTTGGTGGTGGGGAATACCATTATGGTTTTGAGGAAACCAATGGTATTGACCAACATGGTTTAGATACATTTTTCCCTCCTTTTTCCTTTTTTGAATTTTTTAAATGTTTTTATTCCCTTTTTAATATTTTTGGGAATTCTAGACCCTTTTTTAGGGTTTTTTATGCTTTTTGAGGAAAAATATTCATTTTGAGGGGAAAAAGGGGTGTATTATGGTCTTTTGGTGACCTTTTGATAGTTTTAGAGGCTCAAATGGTGGAAAAATGGACAAATGGGTCATGTGAATAAGGAAATGAGCTAGTGAGCACTTTTTAGGTGTTAACAAATAAAATAATTTTCTCGACCTTAAACTTTCATTCTATTGGTACCAATGGTATCACTTTGCAGGTTGTATCCCTTCATTTGTTGGATGGTACCAATAGAATGAAAGTTTAAGATCGGGAAATTTAACGGCCAAAACTACCAGTTATGGAAGATACAAATGGAGGACTATGTGTACCAGAATGATCTATTCCTACCGTTGGGATGAAAAGAAAAATAGCTAGCGACTATGAAGGACAAAGAATGGGAGGTTCTTGACAAAAAGGCACTGGGAACAATATGACTGTGTCTGGCTTCTTCGGTGGCTTTCAATATTTCAAAATAAAAAACAATGGAGGGTCTGATGAGGGCATTGGGTAAGTTGTATGAAAAACCCTTAGCCTCCAATAAGGTATTTTTAATGAATCGTTTATTTAATATGAAGATGTCAAAAGGTGGATCTGTTGCTGATCATTTAAATGAATTTTATACGATTACAAATCAGCTAAGTTCTGTAAAGGTGAAATTTGATGATGAGGTTAGGTATCTTCTAATATTGTGTTCATTGCTAGAAAGTTGGAACGGCTTGGTCATGGCTATAAGTAACTCTGTCTCTAGTTCAAACACTTTGAAATTTGATGATGTTTTTGGTGTTATTCTTAGCGAGGAAATGTGAAGGAAAAGCACAGGTGAGACATCAGGGAATGCATTGACCATGGAGAGTAGGGAAAGACAGAGGAAGAGAGGAAAGAGCCCAGGTAATCACAGCAAGTCCAAGAAGGGAATATCCAAGTCCATATTGGGAAAGACAGAGTGATGGAACTGTGAAAAGAAAGGACATTTGAAGAAATACTGTAGATCTCTAAAGAAGAAAGGATATGTGCAGCAGGAGACTACTCAGGAAGCAAATGTAATAGGTGATGTGTTACAAGATGCTTTGAGTCTTGCATTAGATAATACTAATGATTATTGGGTAGTAGATTCAGGGGCTTCATGTCATGCTACACCCCATAGGAAATTATTTCATGATTATGTTCCAAGTGATTTTGAACATGTTTTATTGGGTGATGATGAACCATGTAAAATTGTTTGAATGGGTAAGGTACGGATAAAGTTAAAGAATGGTGAATGGCTGTTGAAAGATGTAAGGCATATTCCTGCTATGAAAAGAAATCTGATCTCAATAAGGTAGTTGGGATATGGTGGTTTTTTATCTACATTTGGAGAAACATGGTGCAAGGTCACTAAAGGATCAATGGTGATAGAAAAAATGATATAGGATAGGTACGTTGTATTTATGTCCTCATAATACTGATTTTTTTATCTCTTTAGCTTCCACGAGAACATATACAACATTATGGCATCATAGGATTTGCCACATGAGTGAGAAGGGGATGCAGATTCTCCACTCAAGGAAGTTGCTACCAGATTTGAAGCAGGTGGGTTTGGAATTATGTGAGAACTGTGTTTATGTAAAACAAAAGAGAGTCAGATGTCTCAGGGTTGGGAAATAGAAGAAGAGTGAAAAGTTAGAGCGTGTACATACAAATGTATGGGGACCGGATCAGGTACAATATCTTGGTGGATCTCGTTATTATGTTACTTTTATTGATGATTCAACTATAAAAACTTGGGTTTATTGCATTAGACATAAATCTGATGTGTTTTCTACTTTTAAGAAATGGAAAGCTTTGGTTGAGAATGAGGCGGGAAAAAAGGTTGAAGTGTCTCAGATATGATAATGGAGGTGAATACTGCGACAATGAGTTTTATAGTTATTTTTCATACCATGGGATTTGTAGAGAGAAGACAATTCCAGGAACACCAAAAGAAAATGGTGTGTCAGAAAAGATGAATAGAATAATCATGGAGTGTGCAAGGTGTATGAGATTGCATGCAGGGTTTCCCTTACAATTTTGGGAAGATGTTGTAGATATTGTTGTTTACTTAGTAAACAGAGGGCCTTCAATTGCTTTGTATGGTGGTATTCCAGCGGAGTCATGGACAGGTAAAAAGGTAAACTACTCTTTTATGAGAAATTTTGGTTGTGAAGCATTTGTCCATATTGATAAAGAAAATAGAACAAAGTTTGGGGCTAAATCCAAGAAATGTACCTTTATTGGATACAGGGTTGATGATTTTGGTTATCCCTTATGGGATTATGAAAATAACAAAATCATTAGGAGTAGAGATGTGGTATTCAATGAAAAGTTCATGTATAAAGATCAGTTGTAGGGAAAGAAATAGGAAAAGGAAACAAGGAGTACACAATGCTTGATGAAATCAAAGAAAATGAAGTTTCAAATATGTCAAAAAATCAAGAACAATAGCAGGTACCTCAAACTCCTGCAAGTGTTAGAAGATCTACCAGGTTAAGTAGACCCCCTGAACGATTCTCTCCTTCACTATATTATTTATTGATAACTGATTTTGGTGAACTAGAATGTTATGAAGAAGTAATGCAGGTGGAAACTAAAAAGAAGTGGGAGCAAGGCATGAATAAGGAGATGGACTCGTTGGTAACAAACCAGACTTGGGATTTGGTTCAGTTTCCTGTAGGTAAAAGAGCATTGCAGAATAAATGGGTTTACAGGTTGAAGGAAGAAGATGGAGGAAAGAAGCGGTACAAGGACATACTTGTTGTAAAGGGGTTTGCATAGAAGAAAGGTATAGATTTTGATGAAATTTTTTCTCATGTTGTTAAAATGACTTCAATCAGAACTATTTTAAGTTTAGTGGCGGTAGAAGATTTGCATATTGAACAGTTAGATGTAAAAATAGTCTTTTCTCCATGGGGATTTGGAGGAAGATATTTATATGCAGCAGCCACAAGGGTATGAGGTCAAAGGGAAGGAGAATTTGGTATGCAAGTTGAATAAGAGCTTGTATGGCCTTAAGCAAGCTCCAATGCAGTGGTATTTGAAATTTGACAAGTTTATGACATAATAAGGTTATAGTAGATATCATTCTAACCACTGTGTTTATTTCAAGAGGTATGATAGGAAGATATGTTATCTTGTTATTGTATGTGGATGGCATGCTTGTTGCAGGGTCTAACATGCAGGATATAAATGTGCTCAAAAGGAAGTTAGCTAATTAATTTGCAATGAAGGATTTGGGTGATGCAAAGAAAATCCTTGGTATGAGAATAACAAGGGACGGGAAAAATCACAAATTGACATTATCTTAGAGTGAATACATACAAAAGGTGTTGGAGAGGTTTAGAATGCAGAATGCAAAACTAGTTAGTACACCTTTGGCCAGCCATTTCAAACTAAGTAAGGATATGTGTCCCGAGACACATGAAGAGATATATTACATGACCAGGGTTCCCTATTCATCAGCAGTTGACAGCTTGATGTATTCCATGGTGTTCACAAGACCATATATTGCACACGCAGTGGGAGTTGTGAGCAGGTATATGAACAATCTAGGTAAAGAACATTGGAAGGCAGTACAGTGGATTCTCAGGTATTTGAGAGGTACTTACACTCATGCATTATGTTTTGAAGGTTAAGACATTGTTCTACAGGGATATGTTGATGCATATATGGCAGGTGATAAAGAGGTTATAAGGTTGGGTGATAATCAAGAGAATAGATGGCCAAAATGCTTTTATAATCTGGTTTGATCATGAAAATAAAGAGGTGTATTTTATTAATTTACTCCCAGCAAAATGCATAAAACTTTATTAACCATTTCTAAATAAATGAAGGATGAAGGGGACTCGATTTTCTCAAATCACGCTCCAACAAAGCATTTATTAGTATCGAAATTGAATTCTCCAAATAATAATTAATTGAACTTTAAATCTCACAGTTAACGATAGACCCAATACCCTCACCATTATCCACATCTGAGTTTTCTAGACACCCACTTTCCACTGGTTTCCCTTGGGTTCCAACGGAAAATTTTAACGATGGAACGTCAAACATATAAAATACCTAAGCATAACTGCCACTAGTTCACTAAAGGAACACAGTTCTCCCATATCGCGAGCAAGAACTCATTCAGTTGCGTTCCATTAAAGCATGATTTGTATTTATGTCTTACGTTCTTTGTTTCCTTTTCCACATCCATATGCAACAACACTCTTTGTCCACCTATCCTTCAAAGTCAGGATCATCACAATGTTGGAAGGGATGTCAACACGAACCATAATGTTATTGTCAGCGGCACGTTTAAAACAGGGCTCCTTGAAGTCCACCTCGGCTCCCTGAGCGCAATACCATTACAATAAAGGTTACAACTCTGCTTATCCCAAATGTCTTCGTACACAGCGTCCCATACATGATATGGCCATGGTGGAATTTCTCGACCTGCAACTCGGTGAAGGTAATTGGGTTCAGCATTTCCAGTGGCACTGATGAAGTTGCAAAGTCACCTCTTGGGTTTGTGATAGACAAGATTGAGTGAAAATGTCTTCCTTCTCACTCTATTCAAATTTGAAACAAATTCTCGCTCGCTAGATTCAAATTTGAAACAAGTCCAGATTATTTAGTTTCAAATTTCAAACTTTGGCATGCGCAAATGCAGGGAAGCCATGGCATATGTGGATCAACACTGAACTCCATGTCAGGCTATAAAGAAATATCTTAAAGGTGGAAACGGGAAGATCTGTTGGGACTCCGTGCTGGACAGAGTGACGGGAATGGAAATAGAGACTCAGTGAAGATAGTGGGGTTGCCGGAATAGGTCCGAAGACTATTGATTAGACATCGTCGGATAGTCAAAAATGTCACCTTGTCAGACAACTCCTTTTCAAATAACCATTTTTGGGGGAAAATGTTAGAATCGTGGTGTATGGCATAAGTCGTTTAAGAGAAAGCATGATCCTTTAATGTAATTTAAAAAGATGTATTTAATTAAAAGTTACAATGTATTTTATTTTTAAATTCATAAATTTTCATACGTAGTTTATAATAAAAAGTTACAATGTATTTTATTTTTAAATTCATAAAAAGTTTCATATGTAGTTATAAATACAAATTACGAATTTTCAAAAACGGTTGTAATATATTTATTATAAAATTTATTGTTTATTTAGAGATTTTTGTAATTTGAATTTATTAATTTATTATGAAAATTAAATGAGCGGTTTATTTTTATTTAGAAATTTATTTAATTTTTTTTTAAACTGTATATTTAGAAATTTAGTTTTATTTAAAAAAATTATTCACTAATTATTCGAAGAGGTGTTATTGTTATTTTTAAGAAAAAACATTATTTATTTTGAGAAACTCTCTCTCTCTCTCTCTCTCTCTCTCTCTCTCTCTCTCTATATATATATATATATATATATATATACTTACTTATGAAACCCCTTGGTATGTGGGACAATGAATCTTCTCTGCATAGCGGTTTGTTTACAAAGATGTACATACCCTACTCACCTTCAGATTTGAAAATGTGCCCTTTTAAGAAAAAGCACATAGTGTTAGACACACTCAAACTATACTCTTAACTAAATTTAATTACTTATAAGTATTGATATTAGTTTATCTTGTGGTGTATCTCGGGAATAATTTTCCTTTTTCGAAGGCAGAAAAATTCTTGATGTAATCGGCTCTGCACAGGAAGTTCTATGTACTATAAAAGCAAAGAAATTACCTGCATTTATGATAAAGGTCGATCTTTCAAAAGCCTACAATCGTGTAAATTAGCTATATCTTCGATTGGTTTTCCTCTTCACTTTGTTAATTGAATTTTCTCTTCTATCCAATCGGTGTCTTTTTCAGTGTTGATAAATGGATCAACTTCTCATTTTTTTAGGCCTAGCAGAGGTCTTAGGCAAGGATGCCCCTTGCTCCTCTCCTCTTTGTTCTAGTTGTAAACAATATTAGTAGACTTTTCTTTGACGCCAAGTAAAGAGGTACCTTTCGAGGAATAAAGATTGGAGGTGAGATTTGGGTTTCTCATCTTCTCTTTGTTGATGACATCCTCATCTTTTCTGATGGATCCAAAAGGGATATCTTGAAGTTAAAATAAATTCTTTCTTTGCTCTCTAAAGTTACTGATCTGCTTATAAATAACAGGAAGTCATTTGTTTCTATAATGAATATGGATATGGTTTCATATGATTGGATATGCTCAAAATTTTATTTCTCTCAGGTGGACATCCAACATCATGTTAAGTATTTAGGTTTCTTCTTAAATCCTAATGACTACAATAAAAGAGATTGGGATTGGTTGGTTGCAAAAATTGAGAGGAAAATCCAACTTTGGTGCAATAAATGGCTTTCCAAGGGCGACAAACTGATCATGACCAAATATATTTTAGAAGATGTGCCTGTTTTTTGGGTTTCATTGGCATATGTTCCAATTGGCACTTTGGATCAAATCAGAATACTGTGTTATAATTTCTTGTGTCAAGGGCGCCCAGAAGAAAAATCCTTCCATTAGACAGCATGGAATAAGTTATCTCTTCCCAAAGCTATGGGAGGCTGGGGTATGAAGCATCCCACTTTATTTTCTAAGGCTCTTGCTACCAAGGGTGTTTGGCATATTTTGAAGGGTGGGGGTCTTTAAGTAAATGTTGTCTACTAGAAATGCATCTTCTCGCTTTCTGTTGAGGATTGGATCAGGGTTACTCCAAATACTTATAGGGATGCATCCATTTTGTGGAAAGTTGTCATCAAGGATTTCGATTTGATTAACAATTGGCTGGTATGGCGAGTTGGAAATAGCCATAACGTTCTAATTGGTCAAGATCCCTGGATTGGTTTTCAAGGAGATCATATTATTCCTCATCATATGGTTAATTTACTAAAAAAAACAAGGATATATCTTTCTTAGTCAAGTGGGGGATGTAGCTGCCTCTTCCCCTCTCAGGAAAATGTGGTTGTCAGTCGATGCCCTTGGATTCGTGGATAATTATATTCCTTTGTGGGATTCCTATGTTAAAGCCTTACAACAGAGTAGTGTCAAACTGTGTTGGGCTCTGGAATTGTCTTTTATAATGATGTTATTTACATTAATTTCTCCTTCTATCTACCATGATTGAATTCATCTATGTTCAATAAGATTATCTTTTACTTTGTTTTATTAATTAACATCTTGTAAAAGTAAAGTGAGCCTAATATATTATTTTTGATATATTAAACGCAATATTGTGCAAATGATAAACTTTTGATACTTCATTTGACCTTTCATTCATCCCTTCTTTCAGTCTTTAAGTCTTGCACTAGGTTTGATGGCATTGGTTTGGTTTATCTTCGTCTTCCACTTCTCGTTAGTCTTGTTGATCTTGCATGTGCAAATCAAAACCATGACTCTATGATAAAATTTAGAATATTTTAAATGTTAAACAAATAGAATGATCATCATTCTTAAACTATTAATAAATTTGTTTACATTAAAATAATCATAATTTTAATGGTTTGACCATAAAGCATCCACTTATAAATAATCAAATGGATTTTGATTGCATGTTGTGGTTTTAATTTAATCGTTTTATGTTTTATGCAAGTTCACATGATGGAGGAATGGAGAGCACAAAGGGATCAAGATACTTCCAACCCAGCGCATAATTAAATTATCAACCAATAGAACTCAAGCACCCAACTGTCAATGTGGCCAACAACCCAGCAGAAATTCCGCTTAGAATCCAGATTTATGAACTAATTTTCATTACAGGTCATTCGGATGCCCATTCGGACCTTCATTCGTTCAAAGATTCCACCCAGAAAACGTGTTTTAACAGATAACATAATTTTGGGCTGGATTTACGGGAAAACGGAAGTGAACTGAAAATTTCGGCACATGGATTTTGTGCAGAATAGGCCCATTTAGGTCCTAGTGAGGAATTTTGTGGAAATTCAAAGCCATTTGGGAGCAGTCCGTGATTGGCTGGAACCAACTTGCCCAAAATAATTTTAAAACCCAGATTTTTCAGGAATAAATATTTCTGGGTGGCCATATTGCGCATTGGTTTGCGTGCACATGGAAGTAGATCTCGCCAAATGGGAAAATGGGTTTGAAGAAAATCATGCCAACTACAAAACCCAGAAATCATTTTGCCAGAATCGCAACCGCCAGAAAGTTATGGAAGGGGCATTTTGCTAACTTTTGCCAAATGTGCGTTTTCTGTGTTGGCCGTTTTCTGAGTTGTTCCTGTGCTTTAATGGAGTCGTTTCTCAGCATTGAAGACCCTCTATTTTTAGAGAGGGGTGGTCGACCTACTCTCCCTTGTAATCATTATATAAATACCTCTTTGGTTTTGAAGAGAGGAGTAGAAAAACTCTTTGTAAATTTGCTTCCAGTCTTAATGCAAAAACTATGCTCAGTTGTTAGTTTCATTTCCAACTTAGTGTAAACATCCTCTGTTTTTTAGAAGGGCCCCTCAACAACAAGAGGATCCATCTGTGCATATATCGTGATTTCTTTCATCATTATACAAATAAGTAATTTCAGTTTGTAATATTTATGTAATTAAAATGTTTTTTTGTAGGTGTTGTTCAACTATTCATAATTCATAAAATGCAATTTTCTATTGTTTACATGTAATTTGCATTTCCAAAATTCATACGACCAACCATTCGCACCTTTGTTCAAACTGTCTTTCAGCATTCCATTCGCACTTAGACAGAATTTTAAGTTATTTCCAGAATTTTTTAGTATTTTGTTTATGCAAAAGTAGATAGCCAAGATATAGGTTAATTTTCCAACATTTTATTATGTTTTGTAGCTAGTTGGGATTCGAATCCACCTTTAGCATTTCATATTTGGTTTCATATTAACACATAGATTAATTATTTTTGTCATAAGTTATGATGAAATCCACTTATACTTAGTTATGTTCTTTTATTGTAGCTATGGTTAGATTTGTTTACAGTCCAACTTTGTTTTATCAAGTAATAGAAAATAGTTTCTTTATTTGAATGCAAATTAATGTAAACATTCCTTGGTTTTCTTTGGTTTAAATAGTTTAATTGTTTCATGTTAAACCATAGAGTAGTATGCATAAACCCAGCTAGTGTTAAAAGATCATTTAGCCTGTTTATTTTTATAGTTTGCACCATTTTTGTCATCCGGACTGTCATTCGGACTGTCGTTCGGACTGCCATCCGGACTTTAATATTTTCTGTTGTATTTTTATGCTTAATTAGAGTTTAATTTCTCTGGTTTTTGAATTGCATCACTTCCTATAGCTGGCCAGTACCTGCATATGTAGTTATAACCTTGTTTTGAATTACATAAAGTTTTACTTAAGCTTCATGTTCATTTTTTAGTTATTTTCATCTCTTTAGCCTACCTTTAGTTTTCATTTCCAGCTTGCATTTGAAGTTGCAGTCAATACTTTATCTCTGTTTTTATAGCTTGTTTTCCTAGAACTTGTTGATTCCATTCTTAACCTAGTATAGACTTGCTTTTCGAAATATAGATTAGTTACATCACTTTCTTATAATTGCTTAGAATGACTTAGTTTGATTTACTTTAGAAGTAGATGATCAAATATCTTGTTTTTGTTTTGTTTACAAACCAAGTTTGTTTCCATCCATTTGAATATGCTTAGGTTTACTTAGGTCTGCTTGAACTCCAAGTTTAGTTTGCTTTGATTAGTTTATTGTTTTGCAACGCATTTATTTATGCTTGGTCTTTAGAATAGTGTTTTTGTTTTGCTTTTGTGAATTCGTAGTTAATTAGTCAAATTAAATTACATAGATCAAAGTAGTTAGTTTGCTTGCGTAGAAATATCATAGTTTTATGTTCGTAGTAATTAATTTACAAGTTACATAGCTTAGATCCTTAGAAGTCAGCTGCAATTGAATTCTTAGATAGATCTTTCATTCTGCACAAATATAATATATTTTCAATTCATAGAATAGATTAATAGTTTTCTTAAAGTGGTTTTTCTTCCGTTAGTTAGTTGTTTAGGCCAAGCATTGTTTTCCTAGAATAGTAGTTTCTTTTATTACAATAAGGCTAGGGAAGTTTAGGCTTTCAGTCCTGTACATATAGTGTTTGCATCTCATAAATTACCTTCTCGGGTTGACAATTAAGTGTTGAATTAGATAACATATATTTTCACCAACATTTTGGCGTCGTTGTCAAGGAGGTGCAAAAGGGGTTGGAGTCTAGGTAGATAGGATACTTTTACATTACACAACAAGGGAGGGGGAGAGAACGGTAAGATGAGAGGTAAGAACCTGCACATCCACTATAGTGGGGTGCCCCAAAGCCTTGTTGTTCTTTCGCACAAGTGTGTTTACTTTATGCAAAGTTTTGTTTATTTATGCCAGCGTGCTTTTCTTTTAGCAAGTTTGGGTATGTTTACTTTCCGCAGTTTAATTTTGTATAAGTGTTTTATTTCATAAAAGTGTGGTGTGTTTAATTTATAAATTTGTTTTAGTAGTAGATAGTCTTTTAAAAACACATAAAAAAAAATTGGGTGTTGTAAGAACCCCAGGGACTAATCCGTATGTGAAGCAGAACCTACCAACCGATGACATGGATTCAAAGGTGCTTATTAGTATGAGAGAACTCTCTCAAATCCTAAAAGCAGCTGGGATCTTAATTTCTTCTTCTCAAGAAGAACATATCTTGAAAGAAGTCAAGAATTTATCTACCTCTCCAGGAATAATAGAAGAACCACAGTTCCAAGAGCTACTAACCGACTCTCCTTGCCAATTTACCAAGGAAATCGGAAACTTAGAGACTACATTTGATGGAGAGAGACTTGAAATTGAAGAGTTCTCCACATATCTATCGACAGATCTTTCATGTACTCAAGCAATTGAACATTCAGAAGACGAGGATCTGCATGGCATGAGGAAGGAAGGTGAGTATCAAGATTACATCAAAAGATGGTACCAAGA
Organism: Larix kaempferi; assembly: GCA_027924585.1. NCBI lineage: Eukaryota > Viridiplantae > Streptophyta > Pinopsida > Pinales > Pinaceae > Larix > Larix kaempferi. Next base: position 8,961,803 of record BSBM01000066.1, on the reverse strand, counting down.
GGTAATGGGGCCACAATACCATTCCTTCCTTCGACACCTTCTGTTGCAAAAGCAAGTAAGTCGGTTGATTCTCCACATCCGGGTAATCACTGCTTTAACTTTTTCATATGTGGATATAGGTATGTTTTTCATTTTGCTTCGCACATGGTTACATTGGAAAAGTTCTTACACTTGAATAAAGAGTTTGTATTTCTTTTAGATAGCATAGGATAGTATGTATATAAATAAAAAGTTGTATGTGGTTAGTTAGCTTTAGATATTCATACAGCTTCACTTTTTGTTTTCCTTTAAAATAAAATAACTAAGAATAAGATCATGTTAATGACTAAACCAAAACAATCTTACATCATTATTCATTTTCATACATGCATATTTCTTATTATACTAGTTACTCAAGACCAACTTTAAACATCATAGGGATGTGTCATAAATTGAGGTCTATCTAAAACCTAGAGGTCACTCGTACATCCTAGCTTCATTATCAGGGCTTATTATTTAAGCATATCTACTACACAGTAGCATAAGGGTGAATGAAATTCCTAGTTTGTGGGGAACACTACTATAACTCTATATGAAAGAGGCGAGTTTTGGGACTGGAGACAACTTTCAATCATTCTCTTATGGCCTCATCCACTATACATTAATTAAGTTTGGCCATGTCATGTCTTTGGAATAAACTAAATGCATAGTTTATTTTTCATGCACACAACCTTTAAAAGGAAATTTATAGAATGTCCTCCAACCCATATGCCATCCCAATCCGAAAAGGTTTTCAGAGCTATCTCCCCATCCTGTTGCAAAAATAAATATGTTAAGATTCAATATGCTAAGATAGATAACATTAGTATTACATTGCATTTCACAACAATAGCATATATAGGATCACTGAAAGAATAACAAGCGTAGCATAAACAAAATAGAAACGGATTTATCTTGGGAAACCCTCATGGGGTAGAAAACCCAGCAAAGTTTCCTCAATATAGATGACCAACAAATACAAAGATGTAATCCCCAAACATGAGCTTCTTCTCCTACTATGCATATCTCTCTCTCTCCTATGCACCAATCACTTCTCTGACTTGACTTTTCACCCTAACAGGGCTGAATTCTCTTAGGAGAGTCTAATAACCCCTAAACAACTAACTCAGGGCCGACCCCACTAGGGAGGTCTAATATTCCTAGTTACCACATTCTCTAGGAGGAATAAACATCTCTGGATATACAATAGGGTATCCACGGAGGAATGAAACATCTCTGGAATAATAAAGTACAAATATAATATTCTTAGAAGTTACAATATTTCAACACTCCCCCTTGACAAGAAGGATATTATAACAACATTTGCAGGAGCAAGGAGTCATCAACTACATGATACATGATACATCTATAATTCATTGGAAGCTTTCTTTAACATCATCAGTAAGTCAAACAGTTACTGGATCATCTTCAAATCTTCAATACTGGAATATCAACATATTCAGTACCGAGTCTTCATCTTCTGCAGCATCTGAACATCTATAGCAACATCATCATCTGGATCTCCCGATCAACAGTATCATCATCTGGATCTCTCGATCAACAGCATCATCTGGATCTCTCAATCAACAGCATCATCATCTGGATCTCCTAATCAACAGCATCATCTGGATCTCTCGATCAATAGCATCATCATCTGGATCTCTCGATCAATAGCATCATCATCTAGATCTCTCGATCAACAACATCATCTGGATCTCTAGATCAACAGTCTCATCGTCTGGATCTCTCTATCAACAGCATCATCTAGATCTCTAGATCAACAGCCTCATCGTCTGGATATCTCTATCAACAACATCATCTGGATCTCTAGATAAACAGTCTCATCGTCTGGATCTCTCTATCAACGGCATCATCTAGATCTCTAGATCAACAGCCTCATAGCAACATACCCTGCAACACACATGATATATTCACGGGATGATCAATCCTTGTCCATTTAAGACACCATATCATCTCTAAGGACGATGTAGTCCACTCGTCAACTTAGACAAAGTCTAAGGACCACTTCTCGGAGACATATTTCTATGGATCTATTCAGGGACTGAAGTCCAGGGATGATACAATCCCTCTCGTCCACTAGGGACCACTTCTCGAAGACATTTGTCTACGAATCTATTCAGGGACTGAAGTCCAGGGATGATACAATCCCTCTCGTCCACTAGGGACCACTTCTCGAAGACATCTGTTTACGGATCTATTCAGGGGCCAAAGTCCAGGGATGATACAATCCCTCTCGTCCACTAGGGACCACTTCTCGAAGACATCTGTATATAGATCTATTCAGGGACCGAAGTCCACGGATGATACAATCCCTCTCATCCACTAGGGACCACTTCTCGAAGACATTTGTCTATAGATCTATTCAGGGGCCGAAGTTTAGGGATGATACAATCCCTCTCGTCCACTAGGGACCACTTCTCGAAGACATCTGTCTACGGATCTATTCAGGGACCTAAGTCCAGGGATGATACAATCCCTCTCGTCCACTAGGGACCACTTCTTGAAGACATATGTCTACAGATCAATTCAGGGACCAAAGTCCGAGGATGAAACAATCCCTCTCGTCCACTAGGGACCACCTCTCAAATACATCTGTCTACGGATCAATTCAGGGACCAAAGTTCGGGGATGATACAATCCCTCTCATCCACTAGGGACCACTTCTCAGAGACATCTGTCTACGAATCAATTCAGGGACCACTTATCAACCTTATCGTTGATATCATCGACCTCATCGTCGGGACAGGTAACCTCATCATCGACCTCATCGTCGGAATAGGTAACCTCATCATCGATACATGTATCCTCATCATCAATACAAGTATCCACATCATCAATACAAGTATCCATATCATCAATACAGGTATCCATATCATCAATACAGGTATCCTCATCATCGATACAGGTATCCACATCATCGATACAAGTATTCACATCATAGATACAAGTATCCACATCATCAATACAAGTATCCTCATCATTGATACAAGTATCCACATCATCGACCTTACCATCGATATAGGAAACCTCATCATTGATATAGGTATCCATATCGACACCAGTATCCAAGTATCATCATCGACCATATCACTCCCCCTTTCGAGGAGGGTCCTTCTTAACTGCACCAAGCTTGTCTCAGAAATAATCAAACTTTACTCGAGACAAAGGTTTGGTCAATACATCAACAACTTGTTTGTTAGTGCTCACATACTCAAGCTTTTTAGCTCCTTTCTGCACCATATCCTGTATATATAAATATCAGATCTCTATGTGCTTTGACTTATCATGGAACACTCGATTCTCTGTCATCTTGATACAACTATGGTTGTCACACAGGATCACAATGGAGTCCATCTCTAAGTCAAACAATCCTGATAACAACTTTTAAATCCATATCGCTTCACAAGTAGCAGATCAAGAAGCTATATATTCTGCTTCAGCTGTGCTGGGAGCCACACTAGACTGCTTCCTACTAAACCACAATATCATGGCAGATCCCAGACAATAACATCTACCCGATGTGCTCTTCCTGTATGATACACTTCCTTCCAATCAACATCTGTGTATCCATACAATCTGAAGTCATGATCTCCAAGATAATATAGACCAAATTCTATCATGCCCTTTAGGTAACTCATCACATGCTTTGTAGCTATCAGGTGAACACACCTGGGTTCCACTTGATACTAACTCAAGGTGTTCACAGCAAAGCATATATCTGGCCTAGTATTCGTCAGATACATCAATGACCCAATAATCTGTCTGTATAGAGTTACATCCACTAACTCTGATGAGTCATCAACTAACAGCTTCAAGTTGGAATCTATGGGAGTGGTCATGTCCTTACATTCCAACATATCAAATATTTTGAAGATTTCCACAGCATACTTTCTCTGGTTGAGAAATATTCCTTCTGGGCCTTGCCATACTTCCAGACCTAGAAAGTAATGCATCAATCCGATATCTTTCATCTCAAATTCTGTAGCTAGCTTCTTCTTGCTTTCCATGATCTGTTTCTCATTCCCTGTCAGAAAGAGATCATCCACATACAGTAATAGTATGATAGGTTCATCATCCATAACCTTAAGGTAAAGTTTAGGATCAGCTTTACTTTTCGTAAAGCCCAAGCTTATCAAGAAGCTATCAATTCTCCCTCTGTGACTGAACATCATTCACACTCTGCATTGAGTGATCTTCTGCATATCTATATGTGCCATCTCTCGTTAGATGGGTCTACTGATATGAGCCTCAAGATCATTCGAGCTTTGTGGTGATTTCCTTCTTGCATCCATCTAAGAGAAGAATGGCATATGTATATAGACACCATCTTCAACCTTGTAGCAAAGGTTGAAATCCGCATCACCCATGGTGATCATTAAGCTCATCAAATGACTATCAATCTTGGGTACCCGTATAGAGCTTTCTTCAATTGAATCCTCGGAGTTTTCTCAATTCGTACTTCTTCTTCAATTACACCATTAAGAGAATGGTCTTATCTATCCACTTGGAGCAAACATCTCGTCATGATCCTCTTCCTCTTTCTAGGAGAATCCTCTAGCCACAAGCCTTCTATAGTATGTTTGATTTGTAAGTATTCTTGTTGAACATCCATCACTTGTTTGGTGTTCATCATTCTTCATGATCTTTCCTACAAATCAAAGTTACTTACATGATTAGTAATACTTCATAATCATTAAATCACGTTGACATGATAACCTATTATGCATACAGATATGATTCACATAGTTGTGCAACTATCTTGACCAATATTTTGGCACAACTCTTTTCCATATCCTGTATGCATACAATGGCTATCTAGATTCCTTTCATCTCTACCAAAACATACTATCAAGAGCGTGCACAGCTCTTAGCATGTTAGCAAAGAGGTTTCATTCTAGAAAAACAACAATGGAATGTTTGTCCAACTTACCCATCATATGCATACAACTATCATTGACTATTCAGAGATTCAAGAAGTAATTCAAATAACAACTCAAATACTTATATTTTATGTTTGTGTGGTTTCCTCTCGCTTGATCTCTATTTTGTGATAGCATCATTATGTGTCTTTGAACTTCTATCCATTTTGTACCACTATGCATACTTAAGTGTGCACTAGTGTCATCCTCATGATCTCATACATAATCATACATTCATTAGTATAATCTCAATACTATCAAAACATTATGCTTCTAAATAATCTTAAGTATGTATGGTCATGATTATTTCATACACAGGTATACTTACCTAAGATCCTAACACAAAGTAGGATTCTAACTTGATATAGGAAAACATACCTATATTATCATGCTTGGTTATGTCTAACATACCCAAACAATATCTTCTTTGTTCTCTTCAATGATTTAGAGTCCTTGTGCTAGATCCTGCATATCTCATAAGTTAAGCATAGTAGAACAAAGTCATACATACCTCGTAAGTAGAAATTCTATGTGGTCAAATACTATGGATGAGTCTTTGTCTTCATGTCATCATGGTCATAGAACTTGATTTGTCTTTATTGATGTACTTGTATCTTGTTAGCAGACAACATCATCCTCATACAACACCATAGGTGCATTAGTACAATCATAAGTGTCATAACCCTAATGAATGTCTTCTATCATTCACATGCATTCATAATTTTACTAAGGTGATCAGACAATCTAAAACGAATCATGATTGTACTAACCTCAATAATATGAAGACAAACATATTATAAACGTAATCACTAAACAGATTTCAAAACATACATGTATCTTCTCAAGTCATACCTGTCGAGTAGTCTTATCTATAAGGATAAAACCCTAACCATCCAAGGTAGATCACTTGTAAACATATTATGCATGTTCATAGTGCTAGGATGATAGAATATCAGTGCCATTTAAACCTTCTTCATTGCTTCCCTATTAGTCTCCCAACTTTGCTAGGGTTTCTTCTTACTTGGAAACCCTAATCTTCAATCTCCTTCCTCCCACAACATTTTTATGGAGGATTAATATCTATGATGAATGGATTCCAAATCCATTACAAAAGTTTCCAATGTTGCATCAGATGTATCCAACATTGTATCAGGTCCTTCCATACTTAAACACTGAAAACCCTAAGTGAGAGCTTCTTCCTCCTCTTCTTAGATTTCCTCTATTGAGCCATTTCAGATGTGTCGTATTGTTTCTGGTGTATCTCTGCAATTTCGGATCTACAGGGTCTAAAACTTCGTCCTGAGGTATCCTGACCTGTCATATTTCCAACCCCATAGGTCTAAGCTTCAATGGATTCTCCATGAGATATATATGCTAAGTGTAGCAACATGGCCTATTTATGGGATGAAACAACATAGCGAACTTGTACGGAGTGCCACGTGTCATTGTTTCAACTTCGGCCTCTGAAACTTAGACCTTTGAAACTACAGTCCATTCCCTAACTTCTACTTTTTACGAAATTTCATTTGGAGCTTTATAGCCCGAGATATGACCTTTTTCCCTAGGTCACCTGTTTAGGACTGCATTCTAGAAGAGGAAGAAACCCTAACTTATACGAATCATATCTCACACAGTACAACAAATCTGAGGATGAACTTTAGACACATGGTACATGAATATTTCATCTTCGGCCTGTAAAATTTTCAGAACCTGAACCTTCACCAAAACTGATTTATAGCGAAAGTGCCACAATGACTAGTTTTTTAATACAAAACCCTAACTTTCAAATTGTTGCAAGTGAAGCAAGTGTCGTAAGTGCCATAAATTGCCTTCCTTCAGGCTAGCTCTGATGTCCTGTTAAGATTCAATATGATAATATAGATAACATCAGTATTACATTTCATTTCACAACAATAGCATATACAGGATCACTGAAATAACAACAAGCACAGCATAAACACAAGAGACACAGATTTATCCTGGGAAACCCTCATGGGGTAGAAAACCTAGCAAAGCTTCCTCAATATAGATGACCAACAAATACCAAGATGTAATCCACAAACATGATCTCCTTATCCTCCTATGTATATCTCTCTCTCTCCTATGCGCCAATCACAAGTGAGTGAATGAGTGATAAATGAGGAACACACCTCCTATATTTATACACTTCTCCGACTTGACTTTTCACCCTAGCAGGGCCGACTCCACTAGGGAGTTCTAATAACCCTAGTTACCACATTCTCTCGGAGGAATAAACATCTCTGGATATACAATAGGGTATCCATGGAGGAATGAGACATCTCCGAATAATAAAGTACAAATATAATATTCTTAGAAGTTACAATATTTCAACAAAATATATATATAAATCTCTTAAGGGTGGTGGTAAGGACTAGTTTCTGCTATAAAAAGGGTGTAAGGGGATAACCAGCCGGGATACTGAACATGTCTATTAACAGCGGGTATCGGCCCGTGGTTGTTAAGTTTAAACCAAATAGCCAAGCAAGATCACTGAAAGAAGCATAATCACAAGATAACACACAATATATCCTGGGAAACCCTCATGGGGTAGAAAACCCAGTAAAGCTTTCCTCAATAAGATGATCAACCAAAATACAAAGATGTGCTCCTTCTCCTTGACTCCTTAGCAGATCTCCTCAACTAGTGCGCACTCTTCCACAAGTGAGTGAATGATCTAATGAGGAGATCACCTCCTCTATTTATACTTGACTTTCAACTCACTAAAAGACTGTTGGGGCCGACCTCACCTGGAGAAGTCTAATAACCCCTAAAATATAACTGCAGGGCCGACCCACACATGGTGGGTCTAATAACCCTAGTTAATATCAACTCCTGGAGGAATAAACATCTCCAGATACATAGTAGGGTTACCTCGGAGGAATGAAACATCTCCGGAATAATTAATGTACAAATATAATATTCTTAGAAGTTACAATATTCAACACTCCCCCTTAACAAGAAGGATATTATAACAACATCTGTAGGAACAAGGAGTCATTTACTACATCATCTATATATCATCGGAAGCTTTCTTCAATTCATCATCATCAATAACTTGACTAGTTATTGGAACATCAACATCGTCATCAGCATCGTCGTATGATCATTAGTATCGTCATCACACGATCATCATCATCATCGTCACATGATCATCAACATCGTTATCACACGATCATCATCATCGTCGTCACACGATCATCAGCATCGTCATCACACGATCAGCAGCATCGTCATCACACGATCAGCAGCATCGTCATCACACGATCAGCAGCATCGTCATCACACGATCAGCAGCATCGTCATCACACGATCAGCAGTATCGTCATCACACGATCAGCAGCATCGTCATCACACGATCAGTAGCATCGTCATCACACGATCATATTTACAGGATGATCAATCCTGCTCCCTTTAGGACATGAGTCCATGGATGATGCAATCCAGATCAAGTTCCAAGATGATCAATCCTTATCACAGCTACAGAGCCAGCCCTTTTTCATGCTGGATGTATCACAGCTACAGAGCCAGCCCTTTTTCATGCTGGATGTATCACAGCTACAGAGCCAGCCCTTTTTCATGCTGGATGTATCACAACTACAGAGCCAGCCCTTTTTCATGCTGGATGTATCACAACTACAGAGCCAGCCCTTTTTCATGCTGGATGTATCACATCTACAGAGCCAGCCCTTTTTCATGCTGGATGTATCACATCTACAGAGCCAGCCCTTTTTCATGCTGGATGTATCACATCTACAGAGCCAGCCCTTTTTCATGCTGGATGTATCACATCTACAGAGCCAGCCCTTTTTCATGCTGGATGTATCACATCTACAGAGCCAGCCCTTTTTCATGCTGGATGTATCACATCTACAGAGCCAGCCCTTTTTCATGCTGGATGTAACCTAGAGTAATTCTAGGATTTGTCACGTACATTTTGAACCGAGGTCCAGGGACGATTCAGTCCTGTCATTCAGTTATCGGAGACCTCACGTCTACGGCTCTCTTTAGGACTGAAAATCCAGGGATGATCCAATCCCCTCAACTGTCCACTAAGGACTTCATTCTCGGAGACCTCACGTCTACGGCTCACTTTAGGACTGAAAGTCCAGGGATGATCCAATCCCCTCAACTGTCCACTAAGGACTTCATTCTCGGAGACCTCACGTCTACGGCTCACTTTAGGACTGAAAGTCCAGGGATGATCCAATCCCCTCAACTGTCCACTAAGGACTTCATTCTCGGAGACCTCACGTCTACGGCTCACTTTAGGACTGAAAGTCCAGGGATGATCCAATCCCCTCAACTGTTCACCAAAGCAGAACATGTATCCTCATCATCAAAACATGTATAACTACAACATGTATCATCATCATCAAAACATGTATAAACACAACATGTATCATCATCATCACAACATGTATAACCACAACATGTATCATCATCATCACAACATGTATAACCACAACATGTATCAACATCATCAAAACATGTATAAACACAACATGTATCAACATCATCAAAACATGTATCATCATCATCACAACATGTATAACCACAACATGTATCAACATCATCAAAACATGTATAAACACAACATGTATCAACATCATCAAAACATGTATAAACACAACATGTATCATCATCATCACAACATGTATAACCACAACATGTATCATCATCATCACAACATGTATAACCACAACATGTATCAACATCATCAAAACATGTATAAACACAACATGTATCAACATCATCAAAACATGTATCATCATCATCACAACATGTAATATAAGAGTCCTAAATCTAAATAATTTTAAGTAAATAAGAACAAAAAAATAGGTAGCCTCATCATTGATGAGATAGGCTGGTTTGTCAGATACTGAGCTACTCCCCCTTTCGAGGAGGGTTCTTCTGAACTACACCAAGCTTGTCTCGGAAGTGTTCAAACTTTACTCGAGACAGAGGCTTAGTCAGGATATCAGCAATTTGATCCTCAGTGCTTATGTACTCCAGCTTGATAGCTCCTTTCTGTACCATATCTCGTATATAGAAGTATCGGATCTCTATGTGTTTTGACTTATCATGAAATACAGGATTTTCAGTCATCTTGATACAGCTTTGATTGTCACACATAATCACAGTGGGATCCATTTCTAAGTCAAACACTCCAGATAAAAGTTTCCGAAGCCATACTGCTTCACAGCTAGCAGAGCAGGCAGCTATATATTCTGCTTCAGCAGTACTGAGAGCCACACTGGATTGTTTCTTGCTGAACCAGGAAATCATGGCAGATCCAAGACCATAACATCCACCAGAGGTACTTTTTCTGTCTGAGACACTTCCTGCCCAATCAGAATCTGAGTAACCATGTAATCTGAGTTCATGATTTCCAACATAAAATAGGCCAAAATCTAATGTACCTTTTAGGTACCTCATTACATGCTTTGCAGCTATTAAGTGAACCTTTCTAGGTTCTACTAGATACTGACTTAGGGTATTTACAGCAAAGCATATATCAGGCCTAGTATTAGTTAAGTACATCAATGATCCAATGATTTGTCTATATAAAGTTATGTCCACTAGTTCTGATGAAGCATTAACTAATAACTTTAAGTTGGAGTCCATGGGAGTGGCCATGGCTTTACACTCCAACATATCAAATCTTTTGAGAATCTCCACAGTGTACTTACCTTGATTTAGAAAGATCCCTTTTGGTTCTTGCCATACTTCTAAGCCTAAGAAGTAGTGCATCAATCCGAGATCTTTCATCTCGAATTCTGAAGAAAGCTTCTTCTTGCTTTCAATAATCTGTTTCTCATCTCCAGTTAGAAAAAGATCATCTACATATAACAGCAATATCACTGGTTCATCATCCATCACTTTGAGATAAAGATTTGGGTCAGCTTTACTTTTGGTAAAGCCCATGCTAGTTAAGAAATTGTCAATCCTTCCGTACCAAGCCCTTGGAGCTTGTTTCAACCCATATAATGCCTTCTTCAATTTGCAAACATGAGTTCTTCCATCATTAACCTCAAACCCTTGAGGTTGCTCTATGTATACTTCTTCTTCAATTACACCATTCAGAAAAGCTGTCTTAACATCCATTTGGTGTAATTTCCACTTCATCATGGATGCAAGTGCCATGATAGTTCTAATTGAAGTATACCTGGCAACAGGTGCAAATGTTTCTTCATAGTCAATTCCCTCCTTCTGAGAGAATCCTCTGGCTACAAATCTTGCTTTGTATTTTTCGATGCTTCCATCTGCGGCATGTTTTATTTTGAAAATCCATTTGGAAGAAACCACACTTTTATCTTTCGGTTTGGGAACAATATCCCAAACATCATTTTTCATTATTGACTGGTATTCTTCAGTCATTGCTTCTACCCATTCTTTCTTTTGAGCTGCTTCTTCATAGCTAGTAGGTAGTTGATCCACAAGATCACACATTAAGGCCATGTAGTTGGATACCAATTTTGGCTTCTTCCTTTCTCTAGTGGAGCCTTCAGGAGCACCATATCTTTCAGCTCCTTGAATAATGTCTCTAGCCCATGCTGGTCTTCTCTTCCTGGATAATTCTGCAACAGGGGGTTCTTGTGGTTCCATCATGTCATGATCTTCTGGTGTAACTTCTTCAGGGATGTGAACAGTCTCTGAAATCCTGGGTGATGAATCTTCTTCATAAACTTCTTCGAGTTGACACTTTCTGGATTTCTTGAGAGCTGCTTCCTCATCAAAGGTTACATCTCTACTTATTTCTATATGATGGAAACCTGGTATGTAGATTCTAAATGCTTTGGAAGTTTCACAATAACCAACAAATATTCCCTTCTTACCTGAGGGATCCAACTTGGTTCTCTTTTCTTTTGGAATGTGGATGTACACAGGACACCCAAATATTTTAAGATGACTTACCTCAGGCTTCTTACCTGTAAACACTTCTTCTGGAGTTTTGAATTCAAGGGCACTGTGAGATAATCTGTTTTGCACATAAACTGCAGTTTTGGCTGCTTCAGCCCATAAGTACATGGGAAGATCTTGGTCATGGATCATGGTCTTCACAGCTTCCATGATTGTTCTATTTTTCCTTTCAGCCACCCCATTTTGTTGGGGATTATAAGGAGTAGTTAGTTCCCTTCTAATCCCAACTTCTTTGCAAAAGTCCTCAAAATCCTTTGAGGTGAATTCTCCGCCATTATCTGTTCTGAGAGTTTTGATTTTCTTGTCTGATAGATTTTCTATTAGAGCCTTGAACTCTTTGAATTTTCCAAAGACTTCATTCTTACCTTTCAGGAAGTATATCCAAGTTTTCCTTGAAAAGTCATCAATGAATGAAAGATAGTATTCAAACCCACTTAAGGAGGTGGTGGGCATAGGTCCACATACATCTGAGTGTATGAGCTCTAAAATGTTCTTAGTCTTTGTTTCACTCTTTGGAAAGGGGTTCTTGATATTTTTCCCTTTCTTACATCCTTTACATGAGCCATCATGATCAGTTTTCAAATCTGGTAAACCTATGACTACCTTGCTTACATAGGGTAAGGCTTTATAATTGATGTGAGCTAATCTTCTATGCCATAGCTCACTGGGGCTAGAGATCTCATGTGCAAGGGCAGCTTCTGGATGGCCTTTGAGTTTATAGAGACCTCCTTCTTCTTCACCAATAACAACTGCATCTTTAATTGTCTTTCCTTTGGACCACATGAGTACTTGTCCATCTATGAAGGCTACTCTAAAACCTTTCTTATCTAGTGCTGAAATAGAGAGAAGGTTCTTCTTTAAACCTGGTACATATAAGATGTCTTTCATCTTCAAGGGTGTTCCAGAATCTAGTTTGTAGCTAGCTTCACCAATTCCTTTGATGGGATATTGGTAATCATCTCCTAGAGATACCTTTTGTGAGGAAGACTTTTCTTCAAGATTTGAGAAGGTCTTCCTTTGACCTGTCATGTGCTTGGAGGCACCACTGTCAATTAGCCATGTATCTTCTCCAGGAGATACAGATCCAGAGAGTGCAGAGAATAGAACATATTCTTCTGGATCTTCTTTCTTCACCTTGTTTCTTTTCCTTTTAGGCTTTACCTCTACCTCTTCTTCTTCTTCATCTTCTTCCCCTTCTTCTTCTTCACTATCATTTTCTGCCATATGAGCATGGTGACTTTTGTGGGCAAACTTCTTCTTTTGAGAGGGACAAAATCTGGAGATGTGTCCTGGCTTATCACAGGTATAGCATTTGATTGTGGAATAATCTCTTACTGGAAATGGTCCTTTTCTCCTTTTAGAGAAGTGTTGAGATCCTTTGTGGTCAACCTTCTTGAGATGGCCTGTTCTTCTTCTTTTGGTATGGGTGGCCAAAGCTTGGTCATCTTCTTTGAGAAGAGCTTCTCTGTTGGCAACTCTAGCTTCTTCTTGAACACAATCCTCCCATACTATATCAAATTTCATGCTTTCTTTCCTAGCACACATGGTTTGAATGAAGGATTCCCAAGATCTAGTGAGGCCATTAAGAGCAGTCATCACTAGTTCATCCTCATCAAGAGTATCACCAATTGCATCTAGTTGTTCCTTGATTTGATGGACTCTTGAGAAGTAGTCTTGAATGGATTCTCCTTTGTGCATCTTGGTATTCTTCAACTGAGTCCTTAGATTCATCTTCCTATTGATGTTCTTTCCTTCATACATTCTTCCTAGGGCATCATACATTTCCTTTGGAGTCTTCTTGGAAGACACTTGTGGAATCAAGTGGTCTTTAATGGAATCAGCTATGATTCTCTTTGCCCTAATCAGATCCTTCCTGTGTTTCTCTTTGGCTTCATCTTCTTCTGGTTCTGCAACTTCCTCCTTGACATAATGAGCAAGATCATTCTCCTCGAGAATTAAACCAATTCTGTATTTCCATGCTCGGAAATTCTCTATGCCTTCTAGCTTGTCTTCAAGCTTAGTATTTGGAGCCATCTTCTCTTGGGGGAGTCCAAGAGACAGAGTAGACTTACCTGGAAAGTTACCTTTTACTTTTCCGGAATCTGGAGCAGAATTTTATCGCACTTTTGGTAGAATTAGGGTTTGAAATTCCCGGAGTTCTACCCAACCAAAAAGTTCGATCTATAGCTCAAAAGAATGCTCTTGAGAAGAGCTACCCAGCCATGTAATCAGAAATCAAAAATTACAACTTTTTTTTTCTGAAACCAAAATCTGACGTATCGCACTTTTGGTAGAATTAGGGTTTGAAATTCCCGGAGTTCTACCCAACCAAAAAGTTCGATCTAGGGCTTAAAAGAAAGCTCTTGAGGAGGGATTTCCAGCCATGCAACCAAAAATCAATAATACCAACTTTGGGCTGAAAACCCTAACTTCACCAAAAGGGGAGAGAGAGATAATCTTACCTTGTGAAAGATGTCCTATTCAGTCTAGCTCTGATACCATGTTAAGTTTAAACCAAATAGCCAAGCAAGATCACTGAAAGAAGCATAATCACAAGATAACACACAATATATCCTGGGAAACCCTCATGGGGTAGAAAACCCAGTAAAGCTTTCCTCAATAAGATGATCAACCAAAATACAAAGATGTGCTCCTTCTCCTTGACTCCTTAGCAGATCTCCTCAACTAGTGCGCACTCTTCCACAAGTGAGTGAATGATCTAATGAGGAGATCACCTCCTCTATTTATACTTGACTTTCAACTCACTAAAAGACTGTTGGGGCCGACCTCACCTGGAGAAGTCTAATAACCCCTAAAATATAACTGCAGGGCCGACCCACACATGGTGGGTCTAATAACCCTAGTTAATATCAACTCCTGGAGGAATAAACATCTCCAGATACATAGTAGGGTTACCTCGGAGGAATGAAACATCTCCGGAATAATTAATGTACAAATATAATATTCTTAGAAGTTACAATATTCAACAGTGGTATGACTAGACAAACCCATCAAGGTACTGAACATGCTCGCTAGCAATTGGGCATTCTATCTAGGGAGGATATTTCTTAGATATCAAAGTTACCCCATCGGGGTACTGAATAGGCTTGCTGGCAATGGGTTCTGACTTTGATGTCTTTCACTATGCCTAATCTATATTTGTGTGTATGAACGATATACTCTTGTAAACTCTTAAGAAGAAGCATGCATGGTTGAACAATCAGTTAAATAAACTTCATCTAATTGCCATTTGAGAATGTTTGTAAGTTACACTTAAGACCTTGTTGTCTGATTCATACTATACCTAGGATGTCACTATCCTAGAAGTGGGACCCATAAACTTAGGAATCTAATGAACTCAAATGCAAACTTTGTCCATAATTACTTGAATAATGATAAACCTTTGAGAAGTAGCAGGGATGACTGGTTTCCTATAGGATTTCTAGACCATCTATACCCTCATAGCTTATATGGTCTTAGTGAGCATGTATGAGATCTTTCTAATCTTAAAATCTATAAGTATTTTGATCATTCTTATCACTTAGCATTTATTTTTATAAATGTTATTGCTTTGGCC
Organism: Larix kaempferi; assembly: GCA_027924585.1. Classification (NCBI taxonomy): domain Eukaryota; kingdom Viridiplantae; phylum Streptophyta; class Pinopsida; order Pinales; family Pinaceae; genus Larix; species Larix kaempferi. The sequence goes on along the minus strand of BSBM01000066.1, from coordinate 8,946,326 downwards.
CTCGAGTGCTTTGTGATGATGAGGAAGAAGCCACAATTTTGGTTGCCATTCTGTGCAAAACTTGAATTTGAACATTTAAAATCACTTTAAGATATATTTCCATACATGGCCTCTGTTGGAATTTCCAAATGGTTCATTCATTTCTCTGATTTTACCACCCCCTTACACATCCATGGATATCATCGATAGTGGTTGGCAAATTTCTAGGAAAATGGCCTCAAAGAACCACCTATATCTGATAAACCATGACAGCTGTGAGAAATTTGAGAGAGGTTTTTATATATGGGTCTGTGCTTGACACAAACCTCTTATGGTTTTCTAAAATTCATTTCCAATTTTTCAAAACCCGTGCCCAAATTTTGTGACTAAAACAGGAAATCATTTATTTTTCAAAACTGGAAAAATGGGTTGTAAAGATTCCTTTGAATATCCCAAACCTTGCTGAATTTTAGAAAAGTGAGGGAGGTTTTTGTTACTGAGCCCGTGATTGACAAAAGCCTCTTCCAATTTTTCAAAATTCATTTCCATATGCTCAAAAATGGTGTTTGAAATAAATGACTAAAACAGAGTGCTAGATAACATTGGAAGCATACGCTGAATAAGATAGGTATTTGTAGAACAATTCAATGCTCCTCTATCCAATATAGTCTATGGATGAATAAAGAAAACCTGAAATCGGGATATTTATCATGAAACTCTTGATGTTCGCATTTGTACACATGATTTCGATCGATGAACTCACTGTGCATATACAAAGACTCGTGGATTTTCCCAACCCAAGCATACACCCCAATCTTAACTTGTTTATGGCATGAGGACGTTCCCTACCTTCGGTCTGGGGGAGAGAGTCTCATAATTATGAATTATTACTAGTGGCAAAATCTTAAATAATATGAAGTTGTTTTGGTCTTCTCATAACATAACATTAATAAAAAAATTATAAGTTCTAGTTTTTCATGCAGTAATAAAGTTGGCTTAGTTTTGTTGAAGATTGCCTATAAACTATTGATGATCAAACAAGAGTTTTTGAATAAATCAAAGACCACTTCCAATTCATTCATGGCATGCGGATGTGCCATACCTTTGGTCTGAGGGAGTTGGGCTCCGGAATTGTCTTTTATAATGTTGTTATTTACATTAATTTCTCATTCTATCTACCATGATTTAATACATCCATGTTCAATAAGGTTATTTTTTACTTTGTTTTATTAATTAACATCTTGTAAAAGTAAAGTGAGCCTAATATATTATTTCTAATATATTAAACACAATATTGTGCAAATGATAAACTTTCAATGCTTCATTTGACCTTTCATTCGGCCCTTCTTTCAGTCTTTAAGTCTTGCACTAGGTTTGATGGCATTGGTTTGGTTTATCTTCGTCTTCCACTTCTCGTTACTCTTGTCGATCATGCATGTGCAAATCAAAATCATGACTCTATGATAAAATTTAGAAGATTTTAAATGTTAAACAAATAGAATGATCATCATTCTTAAACTATTAATAAATTTGTTTACATTAAAATAATCATAATTTTAATGGTTTGACCATAAAGCATCCACTTATAAATAATCAAATGAATTTTGATTGCATGTTGTGGTTTTAATTTAATTGTTTTATGTTTTATGCAAGTTCACGTGATGGAGAAATGGAGAGCACAAAGGGATCAAGATACTTCCAACCCAACACATAATTAAATTATCAACCAATAGAGCTCAAGCACCCAGCCGTCAATGTGGCCAACAACCCAGTAGAAATTCCGCTCAGAATCCGGATTTATGAACTAATTTCTGTTACAGGTCATTCAGACGTTCATCCGGACGCCCATTCGGACCTTCATTCACTCAAAGATTCTGCCCAGAAAACGTGTTTTAACATATAGCAGAATTTCGGGTTGGATTTGCGGGAAAATGGAGGCAAAACTGAAAATTCCGACACATGGGTTTTGTGCAAAATAGGCCCATTTAGGTCCTTCGTGGGGAATTTTGTGGAAATTCAAAGCCATTTGAGAGCAGACCGTGATTCTCTGGAACCAACTTGCCCAAAATAATGTTAAAACCTAGATTTTTCAGCAGTAAATATTTCTGGGCGGCCATATTACACCTTGGTTTGCGTGCACGTGGAAGCAGTTCTTGCCAAATGGGTAAATGGGTTTGAAGAAAATCATGCCATCTACAAAACCCAGAAATCATTTCGCCAGAATCACAACCACCAAAAAGTTGTGGAAGGGGCATTTTTCCAACTTTTATCAAATGTGCGTTTTCTAGGTTGGTTGTGTTCTAAGTTGTTCCTGTGCTTTAATAGAGTCGTTTCTCAGCATTGAAGACCCTCTATTTTTAGAGAGGGGTGGTTGACCTACTCTCCCTTGTAATCATTATATAAATACCTCTTTGGTTTTGAAGAGAGGAGTAGGAAAACTCTTTGTAAATTTGCTTCTAGTCTTAATACAAAAACTCTGCTCAGCTGTTAGTTTCATTTCCAGCTTAGTGTAAACATCCTCTGTTTTTTAGAAGGGCCCCTAAACAACAATAGGATCCATCTGTGAATATATCGTGATTTCTTTCATCACTATACAGATAAGTAAATTTTGTTTGGAATATTTATGTAATTAAAACATTTTCCTATAGGTGTTGTTCAATTGTTCATAAAATGCAATTTTTTGTTGTTTACATGTAATTTCAAATTTCCAGAATTCATACGGCCAACCATTCGCACCTTCGTTCAGACTGTCTTTCAGCATTCCATTCGCAATTAGACAGAATTTTAAGTTATTTCCAGAATTTTTCAGTATTTTGTTTATGCAGAAGTAGATAGCTAGGATATAGGTTAATTTTCCAGCATTTTATTATGTTCTGTAGCTAGTTAGGATTCGAATCCACCTTTAGCATTTCATATTTGGTTTCATATTAACACATAGATTAATTATTTATGTCATAAGTTATGATGAAATCCACCTATACTTAGTTCTGTTCTTTTACTGTAGCTATGGTTAGATTTGTTTACAATCCAACTTTGTTTTATCAAGTAATAAAAAATAGTTTCTTTATTTGAATGCAAATTAATGTAATCATTCCTTGGTTTTCTTTGGTTTAAATAGTTTAATTGCTTCTTGTTAAACCATAGAGTAGTATGCATAAACCCAGTTGGTGTTAAAAGATCATTTAGTCTGTTTATTTTTATAGTTTGCACCATTTCTATCATCCGGACTGTCGTTCGGACTGCCATCCGGACTTTAATATCTTCTATTGTATTTTTATGCTTAATTAGAGTTTAATTTCTCTGGTTTTTGAATTGCATCACTTCCTGTAGCTGGCTAGTACCTTCATATGTAGTTAGAACCTTGTTTTGAATTACGTAAATTTTTACTTAAGCTTCATGTTCATTTTTTAGTTCTTTTCATCTCTTTAGTCTACCTTTAGTTTTCATTTCCAATTTGCATTTGAATTTGCAGTCAATACTTTATCTCTGTTTTTATAGCTTTTTGATGTCCTAGAACTTGTTGATTCCATTCTTAACCTAGTATAGACATGCTTTTCGAAATATAGATTAGTTACATCACTTTCTTATAATTGCTTAGAATGACTTAGTTTGCTTTACTTTAGAAGTACATGAGCAAATATCTTGTTTTTTATTTTGTTTACAAACCAAGTTCATTTCCAACCATTTGAATATGCTTAGGTTTACTTAGGTCTGCTTGAACTCCAAGTTTAGTTTGCTTTGATTAGTTTATTCTTTTGCAACGCAGTTATTTACGCTTAGTCTTTAGAATAGTGGTTTTTGCTTTGCTTTTGTGAATTCGTAGTTAATTAGTCAGATTAAATTACATAGATCAAAGTAGTTAGTTTGCTTGCGTAGAAATAGCATAGTTTTATGTTCGAAGTAATTAGTTTACAAGTTACATAGCTTAGATCCTTAGAAGTCAGCTGCAATTGAATTCTTAGATAGATCTTTCATTCTGTACAAATAGAATATATTTTTAATTCGTAGAATAGATTAATAGTTTGCTTAAAGTGGTTTTTCTTCCATTAGTTAGTTGTTTAGGCCAAGCATTGCTTTCCTAGAATAGTAGTTTCTTTTATTACAATAAGCCTAGGGTAGTTTAGTCTTTCAGTCATGCACATATAGTGTTTGCATCTCATAAGCTACCTTCTCGAGTTAACAATTAAGTGTTGAACTAGATAGCATATATTTTCATCAACTAACTGATTAATAGAGATGATGAAATACTATGGATCAGGAATGAGGGTGGACAATACACCCCAAAGATTGGTTATTGTATTATTTGGGAAGAGGAGGATCATCCAGACCTTCCTTCGTGGTCCAAACTTATATGGACTCTTAATTTTCCACTAAAATACAGACTTTTCATTTCGTTAGCATTCCCTATCAGACAAATTTCCAGTTTGGGAGTCATGGTGCAACGTTTTTGGGTGGGGTCAGGCATATGTGCCCTAGGTCAATTGCATACAGAATCCATCGATCATTTATTCATGTCTTGTTCATATCTTGTACATATGTGGGAGTTTGCTTCAAGGTTTTTGAACACTCATATCATTTGGAATGGTTTAAATCTAGAGAACACCTTATAGGTGTGGATTAGTAATGCGGCCTACGAGTCTTTCCAGGCCCTTCTAGTTGTTTTTATATGGGGAATTTGGAATGCTAGGAGTCTTTCTATTTTCAAAGACATCCATATTCCATCTGTTGTCTCTACCTCAAAAGGTTTATCCATTTTTTTTCATTTCCCTCAGGTTGATGCTCAACACAAATTCATAAGGGTTAATGAGGAGCCGATTGATAGATCATATAATTGGTCATATTTTGATGGTGCATCTCAAGGAACTCCTGCCATGGGTGGGGCTGGTGGTATCTTGTACCTATCATATGTCCATCAGATAACATTTTCAACAGCTACCAGACCCAGTTCAAATAATAGAGTTGAATTTCTTTCTTTAAAGTTCCTGCTACCGTTCGCTCTAGAAAATGGCGTGCAGAGACTACAAGTGTTTGGTGATTCAAAACTGATGATTGATTGGATGCAGCAAAGGCATGCTACCAAAAATATATTTATGATACCCTCTATGAGGAGTTGGCTCAAATTGTTGGCCTTTTCCATGATTTAGTTTTCCAACATATTTTTCATGAAAGAAACACAATAGTTGATCTTTTATCAAAAGAAGGTCTTCAGTTGGGCATTGGTCAATGGAAACGATGGAAACTGCAAAACAATAATCTCCTGGAACTTAATCATGGTCCATACCCAGTTTGAGTTTTCTAACAATTTCCTAAGTTTTTGTTGAAGTTTATCTACTTATGGATTTTGATGAAGCATATTTTTCAGTTGGTGAAGTATTTATAATGTTTTATCAAATTCTTTTTCACCTCTAGGTGCACTAAACAGGTCTTCCATCAGCACTAGTTTTTTATATGAAACTTTTGATATGATGATATTTTGATGTATGCTTGACGAAAATAATTTGTCCTTTATAAAAGAGGACATATTTTCAGACTATATTTTTTGTAATGACCTTTGCGATCTGTAAAAAATGTGGTTTTTTTAATAAAACAGTCGCGATCTTATTTTCTGGAAAAAAAAAAGTGTTAAATTAAATACATCTTATAAAATACCATAATCAATATTAAATTAATTTAATGTTCCCAATCAGAAATTAGGAATATTGTCTCCAAGTTTACATCTTTAATTATGTTGATTTTTAACTTTTTCCCAAACAATGGCTGAAGAAGGCTTATGAGATGTTCTCGTTCAACAACAGTGGAGTGTATGTGTATTTTTTATGTACATTAAAGGTGTGCATATCATAAATGTGTTTATATTCCACTGATATGTGTCCCAAATCATATCTGATATAAAATTGGAAGTTGTTAAAGAAACTAGGAACACTAGTTCAATTTTAGCCACACTGAACACGGGGTTTCCAACTCTTCCCAAACACTACCAGAGCAACTTGAATTCTCCCAATATAAATTTAATGGAATCAAATAGAATCAAATAAAACTATATCACCCACTGATATACTCCAGATAACTTCCAAATAAGTATGAAATACACCCTCTCATGACTAGTGAGAAACTAGCTCGATTTCCCCCACATTGGAATACTAGTTTTTCAACTTGACCCAAACACTTCCTAATCAACCCAAATATTCCCAAACAGATCCAATTCGACCATGACACTCCCAAATCAAGAAAAATGACCTAATAACAGACCTCAGGGAACTGATATGAAAATTTAATACACATTGTCTTAAGATTTCTTAACCATACTAGCAAATTTGCACATAAATCACCCATAAGCTTGAACATTGAACACCATATGATGAAAGGATGATGAAAGGATCTATAAATATTTATTATGAACGTATGGATATAGTAAATATACTGATTAAAACAATATATGGCTCTTACAGAAGCTCGAAATCCAAGAAATATAGAGATAGAAAAGTAGTGGTGAGCCCCTCCACTAGAAGAGATGCCAAACATAGTAGATTTAGTAAAATGATGATATCTTGGGAATACATAAATTGTTTTGACTGAAAAAAAAAAAAGGTTTTTCCAACTGGAAATGATGTTATTAATGCAATCGAATAGATCTCATAGGCCATAAATTCTCATAAGTACCAAAACCATAACCACCATTTTGGCCCACCAACACCGGTCCAAGCTCTAAATAAATAGAAAGAAACTCCAAATGATAGGAATTTGGCCCCACTACTATAGATGAACATATAAGCTGCAAAAAATATATGTAGAGAAATATGAAAGTGATTTCTCCCCTCAATAATCAGTTTCAGTGAATCACAATGAAGAGATATGGATGATCTCCTCCACTCTACTAGATAGGGTGGAATCTTTCACCACCGAAACTAGTTCAAAAGGGAAAGAGGCACATATCCCAAGCTTGAGAATCTAAATGGCTCTACAATACCAAAATACAAATGACCAAAATCCATTTCACTTGTGTCTTGATCCCTTTTATAAATATTCATGGAGCATTTCCCCCTCATTCTAGAATTCTCTCACAAATATTCAATAAAATATTAATAAAAGTTATTTTTATGAGAGAATGACACATAATTGGGACTCATTTAATTCCTCTCTAATTTTATTTTTCTAAATGATAACTCCATCTACCTTGGAAATTCGAATTTGAGAGGCTTAACTTCATTTCGGGGAAGTTACATTAGCATGTGGACCCACCCTTCTCCTCTAGCACCCTCCTTGGCTAAATTTAGGACCTGCAACATGTCATATGTTGTCATAAATTGTCATAAGATTTCATAGGACCTAACTCTTGTCATAATTTGTCATAGATGTCATAGGTTGTCATAGATGACATAGGTTGTCATAGATTTGCTACTTTTAGCCCAGGGAGTTACAACCCATGAGATTCCTCCATGATAGGATTCCTTCTACCTTGGATGGGAGTTACACCACAAATTTAGACTCATTCCACCACTAATGCGCCCTCCTTGTCCAAATTATCACAAAATATTAATAAAATTGATTTTTAGGAGAGGATGATTCCTTGCTCCATAAATTTTTCCCTTTAACCTTGGTTTTCCATAGTGCATCATGACCCCAATTTAGTACTTTACTATTCTTCTTTAATTTTTCCAAGTGAATTTATACCATCGAATTCCATAGTAATGGAGTGGTCCATAGTAAAAAAATTGGGGACATTACAGTCCTCCCCACCCAAGATTGCTTGTCCTCAAGCAATTTAAACCTGGGAGTGGTAATACTTCTTCTTCTTCCCCAACTTATGCTCATTGATTTTTCTGCCTCCTTCCTTAATGATGACTTTTCATAAGTCTGTAATTTCAAGTGGACCAATTCATGAACTCTACATCCCATAATCTGAATTGTACTAAGGTTGAAAATGATGTCATGGTTCCATCCCAATCGAAAGGAGGTGAAGTACACTATGCTCAATGTATGGTCCTACAAGGTACTGACAAAGGAAAACTCATGACCAATGCCAATAAGAAGAGTGAATCTATACTACAACCACTCAATAAACTCCCCAACAACCGATATATTACGAATCTCATCATATGAAAGCCAAAATTGACTCTCAACTCCAGGTCTACTGCTAGAAACATACCCTACGTTGTAACTCTAAGATCCCCAACTAATCTCCAAAAGGAAACCACCCTGTTGTTGTTGTGCAACTATGATCATAATCATCCCCTCTAGAGATAGCTCCATCTCCCCAATTGTCCTGCCAACAAACCAACTAAAACAATTGAGTCCCAAAATGATCTCAGGGTCCGAAATAAACCTCATAAATGTAGAGTTTCTAAGACACCTGAACCCAGGAATACCAGGATCCCATTGTCTATGTTGCACTCCTTCAAACATCATCACTGTCACATGTAGCATTCTTTCACTCCAAACAATGCCAAGATCCCATAGTTGGCGCATTCCTGCAATATAGAACAATACATCAATGTCAAGGATTCCAGGATCCCATGATCTAATGTGTATCATCCCATACATCGGAAATACATAGATAGGTATGTCATCGTGAAACATAATACAATCATATAGTGATTTACCAAAGAGATTCCTCAACAAATAATCCACCAATTGTTTGTCCATCCAAGCAAAGAGATCATCATGTGCCCCATACAAACAAGCATCAAGTATCATATCAAATTTGCTCCAATGACATAGGCGAGGATCCCATGTCCTATAATATTGCTCCAAAAGAATGTAATATGTGTCAAAATAATCAGCCATGTGTTATTTCATCCAAGAAGTGAATGAAGAACCTCCACCAAAATTTGAACCAAGTAAGGATCAAAGAAAACAAGGAGACTTCAAGGGGATCAAAGAAGACTCATCAATACATCCATGAATGTGAAAGCCATCAAATGAGAGCAATGGATGCTTCTCCAAGGAGGTGTGGGAGGTGTCAAGTAATTATTCCATGTTTTGTTTCACCCAAACAATGGATGAAGGAACTCTCTGTTAATTTTTTAGCATTAATTCAACATACTCTAGGATATTTGCTGAGAGAATAACATGTACAGCATATCAATCACAACAAGCAATCACATAAGATAATAGACACACAGAGTTTCACTAGGGAAAACCATAAAGGTGAAAAACCCCACAACTTCCTCAGAGATAGAAAGAGCAATGATACAACCCAAGTACAAGAGATAGTCTTCTCCTAGTAGCTACTCCTCCTTCCTCACTTGTGCGCCTCTTTCTAGTGAGTGTAAAAGTGAATAATGAAGTGATCAAATAGAGTGCCTCCCGCACTCTATTTATACATGATCTGACCTGCCTAATAAACTAGCAGGGCCGACTTGTCTAACTCGGTCTAATAACCCATGGTAATACTAATCAGGGTCGACCCCACACTTGGTGGTCTAATAACCCATCCCATGCAAGTTGCGATACTTGCGACACTTGTCAATACAAATGACGACACTTCCGTATAGAGGAATAATAACATCTCTATAGGAGTACAATATACATAGGTGAAATACATTCCGAAGTTACAATTACATCAACACTCCCTCTTAACTAGGAAAGTATTTCTCGACACAGATCTGCTAGCACAAGTCTTCTTCTCTGGATCATCGTCACTAGATCATCGTCATCGAATCATTGTCATCGTCACGACTGTTGTTATCTCAATCAATCTCTGAACTACTCGTCATAGGAAGTTCTACAGAGCCATCCCTTTTTCATGCTAGATGTAGTCCCACCACCTGTAGGTCTTCATCATCAGTGGTCATACTGTGGATCCCAGGACTAATTACGTGCGTCAACAAAACCTCGAAAGAGAATCCCATGCCTTTTACGAGCACACGGCTCAACCTATCGGATCTCCTAGGATCTTTTACATGTGACTGTCACAAAACCTTAAAAGAGTGTCTTTCCCAACAAGATCTCTAAAGAGCATCTGAGGCCTTTTACGTGTCTAGCACAACCTGTCCGGATCTCCAGGACTTATTACATGTGACCCCTACCACAAAACCTTAAAAGAGTGTCTTGCCAAGCAAGATATCTAAAGAGCATATGAGGCCTTTTACGTGACTAGCACAACCTGTACAGATCTCCAAGACTTATTACATGTGGTCCCCACAAAACCTTAAGAGAGTGTCTTGCCAAGCAATATCTCTAAAGAGCATCTGAGGCCTTTTACGTGACTATCACAACCTATCCAGATCTCCAGGACGTATTACATGTGGTCTAGCAAAACCTTAAAAGAGTGTCTTGCCAAGCAATATCTCTAAAGAGCATCTGAGGCCTTTTACATGACTAGCACAACCTGTCCAGATCTCCAGGACGTATTACATGCTACCCTTGCACAACCTATCCATGACCACGGAGTATCAACCTGATACTCACCATACCTCATCCTAATGTACATCATCACATGATCAACCTTATAATCATCATAGCATCATCCTGATGCATATCATCTGGAGCAACATCCTGAAGCTCGTCATCCATGATCACCCTGATCATACAATGCATCCACCTAATGCATACCAAGTATCTACCTGATACATATCATCATACATGATCTACCTGATCATACAATGTATCCACCTGATACATATACAAATCCATGATCCAATTGATCATATCAAGCATCCAATATGATGCATACATAAATACATGATCCAACTGATCATATCAAGCATCCAACATGATGCATATACATATACATGATCCAACTGATCATAACAAGCATCCAACATGATGCATATACATATACATGATCCAACTAATCATAACAAGCATCCAACATGATGCATATAGAGTAGTAACTGGAGCATCATCCTGATACTCATCACACAGCGCTTATATCCACAACCATGGGAAGGATCCTCCTCTCACCATGCTTGGAATGGCTCCTGCAAATGTGTCCATCACTTCTTCCTCGAAGAGTCGTCAATCTAAAGAACACCAAGCCTCTCTCTGAAGTACTCAAACTTCACTTTGGCCAGTGGCTTCGTCAACACATCTGCAACCTGCTCATCCATCGCAACATGTAGGAGCTTCACTGCTCCTCTCTGCACCATATCCATGATATAGTGATATTTGATCTCAATGTGCTTCGACCTGTCATGGAACATCGGGTTCTTATACAACTTTACACAACTCTGGTTGTCACAAAATATACTAGTAGTCTCCAACGGGAGATCAAATAACTCAGACAGTAGCTTCATAAGCCATGCTGCCTCACAACTAGCCGAACAAGCTGCAACATACTCTGTCTCGATTGCACTCAGTGCTATGCAGGACTGCTTTCTGCTAAACCAAGAGATCACACCTGATACCATACTAAAACAACACCCAGATGTGCTCTTCCTATCTGCAGCACTGGCTTCCCAGTCTAAATCAACATAACCCTCCAGGTTAAACTTTTGATTCGCATCATACTTGAGCCCATAGTCAATTGTACCCTTCAGGTACCTCAGAATATAATTTACAGCAACCAGGTGAACACCTCTAGGATCCGTCAGGAACTGGCTCAATGTGTTCTCTGCAAAGCAAATATCTAGTCTCGTGTTCGTTAGGTACATCAAGGACCCAATCATCTGACGATACACAATAACATCAACCGAATCAGATGAAGCATCACACAGAAGCTTCAGGTTCGATGCCATAGGTGTGGCCATGGCCTTGCAGTCCATCATCCCGAACCTCTTCAGGATCTCTACTGCATACTTCCCTTGTCCAAGGAAGACTCCATCTGCACTCTGCCACACCTCCATGCCTAGAAAGTAGTGCATCATCCCCAAGTCCTTCATCTCGAACTCAGTAGCAAGCTTCCTCTTCATGTCAGCAATCAATCTATCCTCACCTGTAACAAATAGGTCATCCACATACAAAAGTAGTATCACTGGATTTCCTTCCTCAACCTTGTAGTAAAGGTTGGAATCTGCTTTACTCTTGGTAAATCCCAAACTGGATAGAAAGCTGTCTATCCTACCATACCAAGTCCTAGGAGCTTGCTTCAAGCCATACAAAGGCTTTCTTCAACCTGCACACATATGGTTGTATGTCATGTGTCTCAAAACCAAGTGGCTGCTCCACATACACTTCCTCCTCGACTACACCATTCAAGAAAGTTGTCTTGACATCCATCTGGTGTATCTTCCATTTCATCACTGCAGCCAGAGCAAGTACTGATCTGATGGAAGTGTACTTGGACACAGGATAAAAAATCTCTTCATAGTCTATCCCCTCTTTCTGGGAGAAGCCACGAGCTACAAACCTTGCTTTATATTTATCTATGCTACCATCTGCAGCATGCTTGATCTTGTAGATCCATTTGGAAGTCACCACAGACTTCCCTTCAGGTCTTGGGACCACATCCCAAACATCATTCTTCATGATCGACTAGTATTCCTTGACCATGGCATCCTTCCATTCTTTCTTTTCCGCTGCTTCTTCATAACTGGAAGGTTCTTTGTTCATAATGTCACAGAGTAAGGCAACATAACTGGTATGTGATCTAGTCCTCTTCCTTTCTCTTTGTTCTTCTTCTGGAATGCCATATATTTCTGCATCTTGAATGAGCTCTCTAGCCCATGCAGGTTTCCTCTTGTGAGAGTTCTTCTCACAAGGTGGATCTACAGGTTCTTGCAGATCTTCAACTTCACGATCTGCTTCTGAATTGCTTCAGTCATGGTGGTGTCTTGGAATCTGGTTTCCTTTGGTTCTTCATGCTCTTCAACAGGTTCCTTCCTTGATTTGATGTAAGCTGAGTCTTCATCAAATGTTACATCCCTGCTGACATCAATATTCTTGAACCCTGAAAAGTATATTCTGTAAGCCTTCGAGCTTTCATTGTATCCCACAAAGATTCCCTTATTTCCTGAAGGATCTAGCTTTGTCCTCTTTTCCTTTGGAACATGCATATATACTGGACAACCAAATATTCTGAGATGGTTGACTTCAGGTTTCTTACCAGAGAAGACTTCTTCTGGTGTCTTGTTGTCCAATATCTTGTGAGGTGTTATGTTCTGCACATATACAGTTGTCCTAGCTGCTTCTACCCATAGATGCATGGGCATATCCTGGTCATGCAGCATTGCTCGTGTTGCTTCCATGATTGTTCTATTCTTTCTTTCTGCAACTCCATTTTGTTGTGGATTGTAGGGAGCAGTCAACTCCCTCTTAATCCCTAAAGCACTGCATAGTTTCTTGAAATCACCTGAAGTGAATTCTATGCCATTATCGGATCTGAATGTCTTGATCTTCTTGTCAGTTTGATTTTCCATCAAGGCTTTGAATTCCTTGAACTTATCAAACACTTCATCTTTGTTCTTCAATAAGTAAACCCAAGTCTTCCTAGAGAAATCATCAATGAAGTAGACATAGTATACATACCCACTCAGAGAACTGGATGACATTGGACCGCATACATCAGAGTGGATGATCTCCAAGATTCCTTTTGCTTTGCTTTCACTGCTTGGAAATGCCTTCTTAATGTTCTTTCCTTTTGCACATCCTTTGCAAATACCTTCATGCTTTTTCTTGATTTCAGGAAGAACTTCTACAACTTTACTTGCAATTGGTAGTGCTCTGTAGTGCACATGTGCAAGCCTTCTATGCCAAAGTTCACTTGGCTCCATGGATTCATGTACCATGGCGTGTTTAGGTTGTACCTTTAATTTGTACAATCCTCCCTCTTGCTCTCCAATCACCACTGCATCATCTATAGTTTTACCCTTTGGACACATTAGGACTTGGCCATCTACAAATGCAACCTTCATTCCTTTTGCATCTAATGCAGATATGGAGAGTAGGTTCTTCTTGAGCCCAGGTACATATAGAACATCTTTCATCTTCAAAGACTTCCCAGAGTCTAGGTTGTAGGAGGCTTCACCACTTCTTTTGATAGGGTATTGATAGTCATCCCTAAGTTTCACCTTATGGGGTGACTCGTGTTCAGATAGATCTACAAAGGATTCTTTAAACCCAGTCACGTGTTTGGAAGCCCCACTATCAATAAGCCAATCATTACTTCCATGAGAGATAGTACTTGTGAGAGCAGATATTAGAACATATTCATCTTCACTAGATGAGTCATCACTTTCTGCTCTAGCCTTCTTCTTGGGAGGTTCATCATCCTCAGCAGCATGAGCATGATATGTCTTCTTGTTTCCCTTCTTCTTGTTGTTGTTGAAGCCCTTTTTGTTCTTGGGACAATCGGCAGCAAAGTGTCCCTTCTCATTACATGTGAAGCATCTCAAATCCTTCTTACCCTTTTGATGGTTGCGAAAAGGTTTCTTGTGATGAGAGTTCTCCTTCTTGGGATTTCTTCTTTTGGTGTGAGCTGTGAGAGCTTGATCTTCACTTCCCATATTTTTTTCTCGGGCTACAAGCCTAGCTTCTTCTTGTGAACATTCCTCCCACAGTCTACTGAAGGAGATCAACTTCCTTCTTGAACATATTCCTTGGATGAAGGAATCCCATGACCTAGGTAAGCCATTCAAAGTGGTCATAACAATTTCACCATTCTCCACTACTTTATCCATAGCTTCAAGTTGTTCCTTGATCTGAGAGACCTTAGAGAAATATGATTGAATGGTCTCTCCATTCTGAAGCTTTACCCCTTTCAATTGGTTCCACAGAGTCATCTTCCGATTTATGTTCTTTCCTTCAAATAGATTGGTAAGGGAATCAAACATCTCCTTGGGTGTCTTTAGGGATGACACATGTGGAATGAGATGGTCTTTGATGGAATCAGCACTGATCCTCTTTTCCTTGACCAAGTTCTTCTTATGTAAGGCCTTAGCCTCTTCTCCCTTTGGGATAGGGACCTCTTCACTTATGTAAGTTTCCAATTCATTTTCTTCCAGGATTAACCCAATCCTGTACTTCCATGCTCGGAAGTTATCATCCCCTTTAATCTTATCCTCAATCTTGGTGTGGTGAGACATCTTAAAGAGTACTTCAAATGGAAATAGAAAAGATTTAGGTCTTACCACTTGATTTGCAGAAATCTGGATCTGGTGCTAGATTAAGGTTTGTCAGAGAATCCCTACAAATTCAAAATGTGAATTTCAAACTTCTGAAAGGATAGAAAGATGCACCTTGGTGAGTTGATCAGCCTGGTATACTCATAAATTGAAAACTACAAATTTTCACCCTTCAGAAATGCTTTTCAATCTCTGGGATTCACTAGGGAGGACCCTGAATTAGGGTTTGAGTTTCTCGGAGCTTCACCCAACCAAAAAGTTCAATCCAAAGCTCTAAACTTCGATTTTTCCAAGGAGCTTCCAGCTATTGTCTCAAATTTCATAAATTCCTATTTTTGTGGAAACCCTAATTTTTAGGGCCAAAAATGAAAGTGCCCAGAATTGAATTCTGATTGGACAGAAAGATGCGCCTTGCTGAGGAGAGTCAATGTACCCTACTGCCCTTCCAAAATATATGGAGAGAAACCCAAAAACAATAAGCCCTAGCTTCCACAACTACACAGTGTCTTCTTCTCAGGTTAGCTTTGATACCATGTTAATTTGATTAGCATTAATTCAACATACTCTAGGATCTTTGCTGAGAGAATAACATGTACAACATATCAATCATATCAATCACAAAAAGCAATCACATAAGACAATAGACACACAGAGTTTCATTGGGGAAAACCATAAAGGTGAAAAACCCCACAACTTCCTCAGAGATAGAAAGAGCAATGATACAACCCAAGTACAAGAGATAGTCTTCTCCTAGCAACTACTCCTCCTTCCTCACTTGTGCGCCACTTTCTGGTGAGTGTAGAAGTGAATAATGAAGTGATCAAATAGAGTGCCTCCCGAACTCTATTTATACATGACCTGACCTTCCTAATAAATTAGCAGGGCCGACTTGTCTAACTCAATCTAATAACCCATGGCAATACTAATCAGGGCCGACCCCACACTTAGTGGTTTAACAACCCATCACATGCAAGTTGTGATACTTGCGACACTTGTCAATACAAATGACGACAGTTCTGTATAGAGTAATAATAACATATCTATAGGAGTACAATATACATAGGTGAAATACATTCCGAAGTTACAATTACATCAACACTCTCCCATCAAGGAGAAAAGAGGACAATGAGCCTTCAAGGGTCTCATAGGAGTACCATATGTGCATCCATGAAGATGTGTATCATCATAAGGCAACAAAATATGCTGTTGAAAATGTAAAGAAGAAGGTGCTCTGGTCATGTCATCATCAAAAGGAGAGATAGGAGTTTCACACTCCTCATGTGGCACCATTAGAAAGAAACCTTTCACCCATACTTCATTAGGATAAATGCTGCAAAATGTGGAAGTGTAGGTTGTAGGAGAATGAACCAACTCACCCAAATGATTAAAAAGTGCAAAAGTTTCATCATCTAAAGGATCCATAAGGGTAGGATCATGCACCTCCCTCAAAAGTGTGAAACTTTCCTCATAGGTTGGTTCCAAGGTAGTGGAATCATGCACTTCTTCAAAAAGTGTGTAACCATCATCAAGAGGCAACTCAAGTTCCTTTTCCACCACAACAAACGATTTGATATCATCAAGATCATCTTCAAACACATTAAAGTCATGCAAATCGCCGTGTTTTGCATGATCCATCATGTCACGAGAATCCTCCAAGCAGTCTACCATATGATTTGAAATATAGGAGGAATAACATGTATCTTGCAACCTCTCAAGAAATTGCTCATTTTGAATTTTTAGCTTATGAATATCCTCATTATTCTTCAAGTGTGCCTCATGTAACCATTCATTAAGCTCAACCAAATTTTTTCTATCAAAAATCAAAGACATGAAATTACGTTCGATGTTGCACATTGCTCTTTGAATCTTCTCCATGTCTTCAAGGAAGGATGGCTCCTCCAATGAAGAAACTCTCCAACAAGAATTTGACACTAATGCTTGAGTGTCATGGAGTATGATAAGGGCCTCATATATCTTCCTTTCACCCATATTCAAAGACCCTTCAATGAAGGATGGTTCATGCGAGAGAGCCTCCTCTTCTTCTTTTTTCTTGGGATCAACTTCACATGGAAGCTCAAGTGGTGACTGGAAATCTAATCTTGGTTCATATTTTTCTACTACAAGGTCTTCTTCTTCATGATCCATGGAGTTGGTACTTGCAGAAAACTCATCAAGGCTGATCTCTATGTCACCAATATAGATATGATATCATCCATCAGTGGATGCTCTTCCAAATATTTGGCACTCATCAGCAAGTACCTCATCATGACACCCATCAGTAAGTGTCTATGGATGATCCTCTTCAATGATTGAGGGTGGATTTGAGATGCTCATCGTTTCCTTCCTTTCTTCTCCTTTGCTCTGATTGGTACTTTGTTTGTGCTCCTTCAAGCAAGCTAATGCATCTTGCGCCTCAGTTTCCTTAGGATCAAGATCTTTGGAGACTCTTTATGAAGAAGATCCAAAAATTCTCATCAAGTAGGAAACACATGCATATAATGAAGCTTCATATATTTTGCTAATGTTTTCACAAGTAGGTTGATATTTGACTGTGGAACATGCATCTTCTCCATACATATGGCTATAATAATAACCATAATTTCTCCTTCAAAATGTGATCTGATGGGAGATAATTGTAGAAGGTACCTCCTAGACATTTTCTTCCTCATATTGTCGACAATACTCTTCATATTGGTCATCATAGTTGTTATAGGTCAAATATTCACTTCTCCGTCCTTGGATCACCTTGCCTTGCAGATCACACAAAAGGACACAAAGGATTGAAGAGCATGATTTCCTTAGATGACTTGTTTCCAAAAGTACACTTCTCACCTGAGAATTTAACAGTTTCTTCTGATTTTTCCACTTGTACGCCCCTCCCTGTACACAATACCTACGTACTGTACCCTACTCTCCTCAAGGGAAACCAGCGTACACCTCCAGAAAAGTTGCAAACGTATGTTGTAAAGCATAAAAGTTGCTTCATGTACGCTGATCTTGTTGTATGAAACCCGCGTACATCTTAAGATGAAATCAAAAATATATTAATTTGATGAATTGGGATTAGTTGAAGTTGGTTCTGCAACATCCCCACTCTCCCAATCCAACCACCTCTCAATCTAAACTGCCTACCTTGTCCCATAAATACAAGGAGGATCCATGAGAGGGGTTACTCACAATAGCCATAAAATCTTGAGAGAAGGCTTGAAGTATTGTTACGTTGGAGGAAAGTTCCAAGTCAAAGTGAAGAGCAGAAGCCCAGGATTCGGTTGCAAAAACATCTTTACACATCAGGTATATTGTACTGATTTCATGTTTCTTTGACAATAAAAGGTCGAAACACCCTTCCTGTCCCAAATATGATATCTATTGGATTGCATGTCTATTTGGTGTAATTCTTGATTATAGTTGATGTTAGATTGCTTTGTAATTTTATCATATGTTATATGGTCAAGATACGTTGAGGAAGGTATCTTTTGTATTGCAGGTTTGCTAAGCAGGAGATCGAGCGGGAGATCAAGTGAAGGACCAAGCGAGAGCTAGGATCAAACATCGAAAAGAGGTATGTCCTTCAATCCTGATCTATTTCTTTTGCAGTAACTAAATGCAGTATAGTCAATGTGTTTACCTGTCAACCCCGCCCAATCGGTAGTGTCCATCTCCTCACTATAGGGTAGAAATCTCGAACAACAGACTGGCGACTCCGCTGGCGAGTAACTGCTTAGTTGTTCTGCTCTAAGAGACTTAATTCTGGTTTTCTTCCAGCCCTTTTCTCAGTTTTTTATTGTCTGAGAGGCCCTGTAGGTTTGTGTTATCTTTCCTGTTTGCTTGATTCAACTCTTTTTTTGGTTTGCAAAGCCTGATTATTCCCTTTTGAGACATGTACGCTGGTCTTCCCTACACACAATAGCGTTTGCTAGCTGATGTACGCCCCTCCTTGCACTGCATAATAGCGTACCTGTCCTGGTGTACGCTGGTAATAACACTCCACAGTGGTGTATGTTCCTGTAGTGGCCTATTTTGCTGTTAGGGCTTGTTTTTTAAGCTTTGGTTGTTGTTCCAGCCTGTTGCTTTGCTGAGGCTTCATTGACCCTTGAGACCTCTTATGCCTTTGTTGAGTCTTGTAGGCCTCTCCAATCTATTTGAACTTGTTTTTTCTTGCTTAAGCCCTTGTTAAGTGTCTTTTCCGCTTACGAGCCCTTTCTTGAAGTTCGTGCTCTATTCTTTCTGGACATAGATGCATCTCTTCACCCTAGTTGTTGTTGCAGTCTTACAGACCTAAACTTTGATTGTTTGTTGTCTGTTGCAATGTTTAGCACGCTTTCCCTTGGTCTCATCCTTCTTTAGGGTTTGACTGTCAAGTTTGAGTTCATAGGGTTACTTCCAAAGGTTGCTTGGTTCAGTCACTTGCTGATTGTTCTATCAGTTTATTCAAGTAAGTCAAACCCTCTTAGTCTTCTTGTTGTTGAGTCCGTGTGTTGTTTAGGTCATTCTTGGTTCACTTGCTTACTTTTGTTTGGCTTAGTGTTTCTTAGGGTTTTGATGCTTAGGAGCAACCTGTTTAGGTTTGCCTTTCTGTCACAAGTGTCTCTTTCCCCTGTTTTCTTTTCACTTCGTTTACAAGCCTCAACTTTTTCTTTTGCAAAAACTTGGTAAGTCAAGTCTTCATCGAGTCTTTTGATTCATTTGCTTTGAGCCATTTAAATGTTTGCCTTACACATGCTCTATAGTTAGATCTTGCTTGCTTTTGTACAAAGTTCTCTTTTTTTTTATCAGAAAAAGCAAAAAAATGTTCAAATTGCTCAGTAGTAAGATCTTGCTTTATTTCGAAGTAGTTTAGTTTGCTTTGAAATGTTCTAAAATAAAATACAAAAAGATTTTGTTTTAGGTTTGCTTATCTTTAGTTTTGGAAAACAATGAATGAGAAAGTTTAGTGAAAGTTCTTTACTTTTATGTACTTTCCATTTCAGTCACAACCATGCCACACACTTCACTACAACCTTTGAGTAAGAACAACCATTTAAAAAGAATACTTAATAAAATTTATTAGAAACTTTTTCTTTTTTAGGGTTGTCACTTCACCAACTAGCTTAGGCTAGGGTTTCAGATCAAAACACACTTACACTATCCGGAACCATTTTCATTACTCAACAATCGTAGTGAGACATTCTTTAGGTAAATCCATTTGTATCAAAATTTCTTGGGAAACTCTACTGAAACCAGAGCTAAGCACGAGGTCGTGTGAGACTAGAATTGTTGAGGATAACCCCTCACTTTCTTTTCGAGCATAAACCAGAGTTGTCTCGCGTACGGGGATCCTTTTGGATTTCGGGCTTTGTTACCCTGCCCATGCATTATGGCTAGACTGACGACTATCCCCCCAAGAATTTTCGTACTTATGGTAGCCTTAGTATCTTGACCATCTAGGACTCTACACAGGTGATGACAGAAGGCTATTTTTGTTGTACCTAGGACAGACATGGGAGGAAACCCTCTACAGAAATTTGGGAAGGCGGTTTGGTGATTCAAACGCTTGCACCCAGAGGACCTGTATGTGGACCCCGGGTAACTATTCTTCATCCTTCGTTGGTTAGTTCTGGGCCCTAATCATCCCAGACTTCCCTCCGGAAGGCATCTGTTTTCCTATTTTGGATTACCTTAGGACATTTTTAGTGGTGTGCTCTTTGTGCCGTTTGTTTTTTGGCCTTAGATATTTTTGGCCCTTTGAGTCGGAAACTATGGAAAGCATCCCGGTGAGAGCCAATCAAGCGACCCCTGTTGAAGGGGCTCCTTGTGCTTTTCCATTCATTGGGAACATTGTTACACCCTTAATGGCTACCTTGAATCTTATGGGATTCACTATAGGGCTACCAGTTTGGTTGTTTTCCACTCTGAATGCCTTGCATGCTCCTAATGCTTCTCAAGTAAGCACTTCACATCAAGAGCAGCAGAACCCTATGCCTGCTTCGCCAATAACATCTTCTCCTCCTCCTTCTACCTCGTGTGGTGAAAGTAGTAATACTAGTAACCAGCAATCTAAAAGGAATAGACGGAGGAAGAATAGGAAGAAGATGCCAAAGCAAGGGGGCAGCTACCCAGCCTCTGAAAGTCATGCTAGGGGAACCTACCCAGCCTCTGGAGGTCATGCTGGGAGGAAACTTTCAGTCACTGCAAATCATATTGGAAGTAAGTATTCAACCACTGTTGCTCATGTTGAGGACACATCATTTATCACTGTTGGTCATATTAATGACAAATCACCAGTTCCTGTGAGTCATACTGGAGACACTGAATCAGCCACTGCAAGTCATGCTGAGAAAGTTGACATTGTCAAAAAACCTAATAAATAGAAGCTTAAGTTCCCTTATAAGTTTTGCGAGGGAGACCATCTTACTCACCGGTGCCCTGCTATTCCAGAGGTGCAAAGAGTGTGGTCCATAGTTCAAAAGTCTTCTGCTTCTGAGCAACCAGCCAATGCAAGTCATGTTGGGGGCAAACTGTTAGCCAATGCTAGTCATGCTGAGAGTACTGTTGCTGTTACGGAGTCTAAGCGTATAGGATGCAAGCCAAATTCCCCTTTTCAACTTTGTAAGGGAGATCACCTTACTCACCGGTGCCTTGCTATTCCAGAGGTGTGGCTCCTGAATTATCTATAGATCCCCAACATCCTGATCAACCTTTGGATGATAAAGTGGTTGAACCAATGCAATATCTGAAGGATCCTCTGCTCCATGTCCATGTCTAAAGGATCCTCTGCTCCTGAATTGTCTATAGAACCCCAATAGCCCGATCAACCTTTGGATGATAAAGTGGTTGAACCAATGCAATATTTGGTCAACCCCATTCTTCCTTTGGAGAGTGAAGCGATCGAATAGATGCAATCTTCGACCGATCCCATTAGTCCTTCAGAGACTGATGCACCTGTCCCTGAAGTCTTATGCATTACCAATTTGGATGTCTCTAAAAATGGGGGCACTGCATCTGTGCCGAGTGAACCCCTACCAAGCTCTGGGATCATTTTCTTTGATTGGAATAGTCTAACTGGGCCTCGCCTTCCTTCTGCTACACCTTTCCAGATAAAGGTTGATATCGACAACCATATGGTTCACCGATGTGTACGTTGTAGATGAAGGAGCCTCTGTTAGTATCTTATCCCCTTATGCTTGGAGAGATTTAGGTTTTCCTAACCTTCTTACAGCTGTTAATTGGCCGTTGACCTTCGATAGAAGACCTAGTGAACCGTTGGGATTCCTCCCTCAGGTACCTGTTACTTTGGGTGGAAAAACAGTCTTAGTTGAATTTATGGTTTTAAAGGACCCTATGGATTTTGATATGATCCTCGTGCGTGATTACGTATATACTATGCAACCTGTGGTGTCTACGCTCTTTCGTGTGATGCATTTTCCTCACAATGAAAGCATTTTCACTATCGACCATCTTACATTTGTTGATCCCTCTTATTACCCAACTATAGACCAAGTATGTCCCTCGTCAGTAGGCACTACCATGTCACAATCAAATTATGTGGCATATTGTTCTTTGAGTCCAATTTCTACTAAGAAGAAGCCTATGAATTCATGCTCACCTTCTCGGGACTGGGTCCCGGCAATTGACCAGGTGATGACTCCATCTGAATGTTTAGATATGTGTTCTATCTGGGATGATATACTTCCTTCTGATGAAGTTTTCCTAGAGTCTATAATGCAGTCTTCCTTTCATTTGTACATTGATCCACCAACGAGCACTCTTCCATCTTTCCTTCGAGCTCATTAAAAATAGTAAGGAAACTATGAGCATTCTTCCACCTTCACTTCGAGCTCGTCAAAAACAATAAGGAAGCTACGAGCATTCTTCCACCTTCACTTCAAGCTCATTAAAAATAGTAAGGAGGCTACGAGCATTTCTTCCACCTTCACTTCGAGCTCGTTAAAAATAGTAAGGAGGCTATGAGAATTTCTTTCATCTTCACTTCGAGCTCGTTAAAAACAGTAAGGAAGTTATGAGCATTTTTCTGTATCTCCTTTGTGTTAAAATTCAATATGCTAAGACATAAAATAGCAGCATTACATTCCATTTCACAATAATAGCATATACAGGATCACTGAAGAAACAACAAGCACAGCATAAACACAAGAGACAGAGATTTATCCTGGGAAACCCTCATGGGGTAGAAAACCCAGCAAAGCTTCCTCAATATAGATGACCAGCAATATACAAAGATAAAACCCTGAGACATGATCTCCTTCTCCACAATAGCAGACCTCTCCTTCACAAGTGCGCTATCCTCAAGTGAGTGAATGTGTATAATGAGGAATACACCTCCTCTATTTATACACTACTCTGATATGTATTTTACACAAGTACATGTAGGCTCGTATTTAACCATTAGGTTAAATACCCCATTATAACTGACTGGGCCGACCCCTCTAGGGTGGTCTAATAACCCTTTGACCCACATAACACATACAGGGCCGACCCCCACTAGGGAAGTCTAATAACCCAAGTTACCACATTCCGACAGAGGAATAAACATCTCCGGATATACAATAAGATCTTCACGGAGGAATGAATCATCTCCGGAATAATAAAGTACAAATATAATATTCTTTGAAGTTACAATATCTCAACACTCCCCCTTAACGAGAAGGATATTATAACAGCATCTGCACGAGCAAGGAGTCATCAACATCATACATGATACATCTATAAATCATTGGAAGCTTTCTCAACATCATCAGTAACTCAACCAGTTACTGGAATATCTTCAATACTGGAACATCAACATCTTCAGTACTGAGTCTTTATCTTCTGTAGCACTCAAACAGCTACAGCAACATCAATATCTGAATCCTCACGATTGTCAGCATCGCCATCACACGATCATCAGCATCGTCATCACATGATCAACAACATCGTCATCTCACTATCATCAACATCGTCATCACACGATCATCAACATCGTCATCTCACGATCATCAGCATCGTCATCACACGATCATCAACATCGTCATCTCACGATCATCAGCATTGTCATCATACGATCATCAACATCGTCATCTCACGATCATCAGCATCGTCATCACATGATCATTAGCATCGTCATCACACGATCATTAGCATCGTCATCTTACGATCATCCGCATCGTTATCTCACGATCATCAGCATTGTCATATCATCTCGATCTAAGCATCTGGATCATCTCAATCTACAGCATCTGGATCATCACGATCTACAACATCTGGATCATCTCGATCTACAGCATCTGGATCATCTCGATCTATAACATCTCGATCATCTCGATCTACAGCATCTGGATCATCTCATCTACAGCATCTGGATCATCTCGATCTACAGCATCTGGATCATCTCGATCTACAGCATCTGGATCATCTCGATCTACACCATCTGGATCATCTCGATCTACAGCATCTGGATCATCACGATCTACAGCATCTGGATCATCTCGATCTACAACATCTGGATCATCTCGATCTACAACATCTGGATCATCTCGATCTACAGCATCTGGATCATCTCGATCTACAGCATCTGGATCATCTCGATCTACACCATCTGGATCATCTCGATCTACAGCATATGGATCATCACGATCTACAGCATCTGGATCATCTCGATCTACAACATCTGGATCATCTCGATCTACAGCATCTGGATCATCTCGATCTACAGCATCTGGATCATCTCGATCTACAACATAAGTATCCTCAACCATACAAGTACATTAATCAATACATGTATCATCAAAAGTATGTATTCTCACCAATACATCTATCATCAAAACATGTATTCCTACTAATACATATATCATCAAAAGCATGTATTCTCACTAATACATCTATCATCAAAAGCATGTATTCTCACTAATACATCTATCATCAAAAGCATGTATTCTCACTAATACATCTATCAATACAAGTATCCACACTGATACAAGTATACATAACAGCAGCATACCCTGCAACACACATGATCCAATTACGGGATGGTCAATCCCTCTCACTTTAGGACATAGGTCCAAGGATGATACAATCCTGATCCACTTATGGGATGATCAATCCCTCTCAATTTAAGACATCTCTCATGTCTATGGATGATGCAATCCAGATCAACTTACAGGATGATCAATCCTTATCCTTTTAAGACACCTCACCATGTCTAAGGATGATGCAATCCCGAATCAACTTACAGGATGATTAGTCCTTATCACTTTAAGACACCTTACCATGTCTAGGGACGATGCAATCCCAATCTAGTTACAAGATGATTAGTCCTTATCACTTTAAGACACCTCACCATGTCTAGGGATGATGCAATCCCAATCTACTTACAGGATGATTAGTCCTTATCTCTTTAAGACACCTCACCATGTCTAGGGACGATGCAATCCCAATCTACTTACAGGATGATTAGTCCTTATCACTTTAAGACACCTCACCATGTCTAGGGACGATGCAATCCCAATCTACTTACAGGATGATTAGTCCTTATCACTTTAAGACACCTCACCATGTCTAGGGATGATGCAATCCCAATCTACTTACAGGATGATTAGTCCTTATCACTTTAAGACACCTCACCATGTCTAGGGACGATGCAATCCCAATCTACTTACAGGATGATTAGTCCTTATCACTTTAAGACACCTCACCATGTCTAGGGACGATGCAATCCCAATCTACTTACAGGATGATTAGTCCTTATCACTTTAAGACACCTCACCATGTATAGGGACGATGCAATCCCAATCTACTTATAGGATGATTAGTCCTTATCACTTTAAGACACTTCACCATGTCTAGGGACGATGCAATCCCAATCTACTTACAGGATGATTAGTCCTTATCACTTTAAGACAAGTCTCATGTCTAGGGACGATGCAATCCCATCACGTACATTTTGAACCCAGTTCATGGACGATGCAGTCCTCACGTACATTTTGAACCCAGTTCATGGACGATGCAGTCCTCACGTACATTTTGAACCCAGTTCATGGACGATGCAGTCCTCACGTACATTTTGAACCCAGTTCATGGACGATGCAGTCCTCACGTACATTTTGAACCCAGTTCATGGACGATGCAGTCCTCACGTACATTTTGAACCCAGTTCATGGACGATGCAATCCTCACGTACATTTTGAACCCAGTTCATGGACGATGCAGTCCTCACGTACATTTTGAACCCAGTTCATGGACGATGCAGTCCTCACGTACATTTTGAACCCAGTTCATGGACGATGCAGTCCTCACGTACATTTTGAACTAGTGGTTCCGGGATGATGCAATCCCCATCACTTTATTCTCGAAGACCATACGTCTACGGATCAATTCAGGGACCAAGGTCCGGGGATGATACAATCCCCACATCTCGGAGACCTTACGTCTACGGCTCTCTTAAGGACTGAAAGTCCAGGGATGATCCAATCCCCTCAACTGTCCACTAAGGACTTCATTCTCGGAGACCTCACGTCTACGGCTCTCTTTAGGACTGAAAGTCCAGGGATGATCCAATCCCCTCAACTGTCCACTAAGGACTTCATTCTCGGAGACCTCACGTCTACGGCTCAATTCAGGGACCAAGGTCCAGGGATGATACAATCCCTATCTGTCCACTAAGGACTTCATTCTCGGAGACCTCACGTCTACGGCTCTCTTTAGGACTGAAAGTCCAGGGATGATCCAATCCCTTTTCTTTCTCGGAGACACCTGTCTACGGCTAACTTTAGAACAAGTGTTCAAGGATGATACAATCCCCACATGTATTCTCATCAATATACTATCGATCCTGGGAACCCATACAGAACCTGATTCACACTTCTTCTTTAATTGCACCATTAAGAGAATGGTCTTATCTAGCCACTTGGAGCAAACATCTCATCATGATTCTCTTCCTCTTTCTAAGAGAATCTTCTAGCCACAAGCCTTCTATATTTTGTTTGATTTGTAAATCTTCTTGTTGAACATCCATCACTTGTTCGGTGTTCATTATTCTTCATGATCTTTCCTACAAAACAAAATTAAGTACATGATTAGTAATCCTTCATAATCATGAAATCATGATAACCTATTATGCATAGAGATATCATTTATATAGTTATGCAACTATCTTGACCAATACTTTGGCACAACACTTTCCCATATCCTGTATGCATACAGTGGCTATCTAGATGCCTTCCATCTCTACCAGAACATACTATCGAGAGTGTGCACAGCTCTCAGCATGTCAGCAAAGAGGTTTCATTCTAGACAAGCAACAATGGAATGTTTTTCCAACTTACCAATCATATGCATATTAGTAGTATAATGTTCAATGCTCTATGAATGTTTGCACTCAGCATGATATGTTCTAGGAATACAAATATGCATACAAGAAATATCATTTACTATTTCAAATAACAACTCAAATACTTATCTTTTATGTTTGTGTGGTTTCCTCCCGCTTGATCTTCTGTATGTCTTTTGAACTTCTATTCATTTTGTACCACTGTGCATGTTCAAGTGTCATCCTCATGATCTCATACACAAACATACACCCATTAGTATGTTCTAAATGTTATCAAAACATTATAGTTCTAAATTCTTGAAAATGTATAGTCATGATTAATTAGTATTCAAGATTTCAGGGAAGTATTCTTTTACTCATGCATATCATCAATCAAGATAAAAGACATAATATGCATAATCCCTTGATTATTAATTTTATGAATAAGCATAGCCAATCATACCAAGTATACTTATATAAGGGATCCTAACACAAGTTAAGATTCATGGGAAACATACCTGGATTAGTATACCTATTTAGTTATGTACAACATACCTAAACAATCTCTTCAATGATTTAGAGATCATGAGCTAGAACCTGCATGTCTCATAGGTTAAGCATAATATAACAAAGTCATACATACCTCGTAAGTAGAAAAAAGATTATGGATGAGTCTTTGTCTTCATGTTTTCATGGTCATGGAGCCTGATTTGTCTTTTGTGATGTACCTGTATCTTGTTAGCAGACAACATCAACCTCACACAACATCATAATGCATTAGTACAATCATAAGTGTCAACACCCTAACCAATGAATATCTTCTATCATGCATTCATAATTTTGTTAAGGTGATACAACAAATCTAAAATCAAGATTGTACTAACCGTAATAACATGAAGACAAACATACCATAAACTTAATCATGAACAAATCTCAAAACATACCTCGATGAGTCATACCTGTCGAGATTGCTTGTAATCTCCTTATGTAAAGCCTTAGCCTCATCTCCCTTTGAAACAGGAACTCCTTCACTTATGCAGGTGACCAATCCATCTTCTTCTAGGATTAACCCTATCCACTTGATTTGCAAGAACTGGACCTGGAGCTGGATATGGGTTTGTTAGAGAAACCCCAAAAATTCAAACTTTCAATTTCAAACTTCCGAAAGGATAGAAATATGCGCCTTGATGAGCTTATCAAACTGATATATTCAGAATTTGAAAACTGCAAAGTTTCACTCCTCAATTTTGTCTTTGAAACTTCTAGATTCACTGGACGTGACCCTGAACTGGGGTTTGATGAATCCAACTCTTCTGCCCAATCAAAATGTTTGATCCAAAGCTCTAAGCTTCTATTTTTCTGAGGAGCTTCCAGTCGTGGTCACAGATTTCAAAAATTCCCATTTTTACAGAAGCCCTAATTTTCCACTTTTCTGATCAAAGTCCCGAACTAGGGTCTAATCAAGCCCGGCCTTCTTCCCAACCAAAAATTCTGATCTTGGTCTCTAAATTTCTATTTTGATGATTAGCATCCAGCCGTGGTCTCCGATTACAAAAATTCCAACTTTCTTCAAAGCCCTAAATTCCGGAAGCCATGAATGAAGGTACCAAAAAATAATTCTGTTTTGATAGAAATATGTACCTGATTGTTTCTGGTGTAACTCCTAAATTTTTGATCCACAGGGTCTGAAAAAGTTTTCTGAGATATCTCGGCCTGTTATCTTTCCATCCTGACAGGTCTGACCTCAATTGGATTCTCTGAGAGAGAGTTATGACAAATGTCGCAACATGACCTGTTTTGGGAAAATACAGGAGAGCGAACTTGTACGGCGTGCCACGTGTCACTGTTTGACCTTCGGCCTCTGAAAAAGTTTTCTGAGATATCTCGGCCTGTTATCTTTCCATCCTGCAGGTCTGACCTCAATTGGATTCTCTGAGAGAGAGTTATGCCAAGTGTCGCAACGTGACCTGTTTATGGGATAATACAGGAGAGCGAACTTGTACGGAGTGCCACGTGTCACTGGTTCAACTTCGGCCTCTGAAAAAGTTTTCTGAGATAGTACAGTCTGTGTACTACCTGTCACTTTTCACGAAATTTCATTTGGAGCTTCCTAGCCCAAGTTATGACCTTTTTCCCAAGGTCACCTGATTTTGACTCAGATCTGGAAGAGGCAGAAACCCTATATTGTACATATCATAAATCACAAAGTACAACGAATTAGAGGTTTTACTTTGGACAAAAGGTACCTGGAGATTTTAGCTTCGTCCTGTAACAATTTCAGATCCGAAAACTTCGCCAAAATGGATTTATAGCGAAAGTGCTACGATGACTGGTTTTTGCTATGTAAAACCCTAACCTTCAAATTGTCGTAAGTAAAGCAAGTGTCTTTAGTGCCATACCTTGTCTTCCTTCAGGTTAGCTCTGATACCATGTTAAAATTCAATATGCTAAGACATAAAATAGCAGCATTACATTCCATTTCACAATAATAGCATATACAGGATCACTGAAGAAACAACAAGCACAGCATAAACACAAGAGACAGAGATTTATCCTGGGAAACCCTCATGGGGTAGAAAACCTAGCAAAGCTTCCTCAATATAGATGACCAGCAATATACAAAGATAAAACCCTGAGACATGATCTCCTTCTCCACAATAGCAGACCTCTCCTTCACAAGTGCGCTATCCTCAAGTGAGTGAATGTGTATAATGAGGAACACACCTCCTCTATTTATACACTACTCTGATATGTATTTTACACAAGTACATGTAGGCTCGTATTTAACCATTAGGTTAAATACCCCATTATAACTGACTGGGCCGACCCCTCTAGGGTGGTCTAATAACCCTTTGACCCACATAACACATACAGGGCCGACCCCCACTAGGGAAGTCTAATAACCCAAGTTACCACATTCCGACAGAGGAATAAACATCTCCGGATATACAATAAGATCTTCACGGAGGAATGAATCATCTCCGGAATAATAAAGTACAAATATAATATTCTTTGAAGTTACAATATCTCAACACTTTGAGCTCGTTAAAAACAGTAAGGAGGTCACGAGTTTACTTTTTCGAGCTCATTAAAACTTTACGAAAAAGATCTTTATAGAGTTCTTTCACACTCTTGTTTGACTCTTTAAATATGGCAAGATTGCCGAGTATAGTTGTCATTTCAGACTCGTTAAAGGATTTGAAGCAACATCCGCTTAGGTATAAGTTTAACCCATTTCCAGACCTATGCGGATTACTTACGAAAAAGGAATACTCTAGTCATTCGTGGCTAGAAGAGTTCTCCTCTCATTGTTTTATACTTTTTCGGTGGAGGGGACTAACTATACGAAAAAAGGCCTTTTGGAGCCTCTCTTTAGGGTTTTCAAGCTCTCTAAATATGAAAAGACCAAGCGAGCATTCACCTACTCAGGCTCAATGTGAAATCCACGAGAGGGTAAATAGAGGATTGTTTAAGTTTTTCAGACTCTATAAATAGGAAAACATCAGCGAGCATTAACCTACTTGGGCTCGATATTAAAATCCACAAGTAGGTGTATGGAGTTATTGTTTAAGTTTTTAAGGCTCCTTAAAATTGAAAACACCGACGAGCAAGAACAGATCTCAGCTCGATATTAAAATACAGAGATCAGTACTATGGAGTATTATTCTACCTCTTCTTCAAACTCTGTAAACAATGAAGAAGGTCCCGAGTATTCCTCCCATGGGTTTGTTAAACTTATTACATGGTTGGACCTATTGAATTTTCTATTTTTCTTGGACTCATTAAATAAACAAGAAGAGCATTCTTTTATCAAAAAGAATAAGGGATAAGAAGGGTGTATCGTATCTTTTTCAGTTTCAAAGGCAATTAATTCAGTCATATCCTTGAACACAGCACCTACTTGAGTCTTTCATGTCAGTTGGGTTTTAGTTTTTGACCTTAGGGTGAACCTGATCTCCGATTTTTTACTCCCCCGGTTGGTTATTCTTCCAACCATATGGAGGGTCTATTATGTCTCCTACATTGCAGACTTATATCATTCCTTGTTATGTTGAAAATTGCCTAATTCACTTTGTGTCGTGCTCACTGTTCAAGGATATAACCTATGTCAACCATTCTGCAGTTTACCTTGACTTCATGTGTCGTCCATCCTAGTGTCAGTTTGTTTCATCTTTTTACTCATCCTACTCCACATCATCTCATACCTGTGAGTGTTCCTCGTGTTGGATGATGGAGGATGCATTAATTCCTCCCTTCCAACAGACTTCTTCCCATCGACCTCAGCTCATTATGATCTGGGAACAAAGTTTAGAGTTTTGGTTAGTACCTTGGGGATTACAGTCATCAGTGGCAGTTTCCCTCGCTGTTGAATAAATGGGAATACATCAATGTCTCTTATTCGACAGGTTCCTCAAGTGTTTGACTTCAAGTCCTCTTATTCACACTTGTTGGATCGTGCTAGGTACCTTGGACCCTATTATCATTATCGATGGAATTCCTCGTGTTTGTTAACGGTATGCATTAATGATCGGTAATCAAACGATACCCCCCATGTTTGACTTCAACTCATTTATTCGCATGGTTAGGGTTTTTACCTTGGGTTTTGTTGGATGAAGACCTTGGGACTATGATAGCATCACCATACTTACGTTATCCCCAAGCTGTGCAAGACTGAGCCTCACTCATTTTGGCTCTTTATGAGACATAGATCTAGCTTGTTGTTATGGCTATGATCTCTCTATTGACATGGATCCACGCTTGTATTTTAGTGGCCATGCTCTCTATATACATCTCCTAGTTATGTATCGGAGATCATGTTACACATCTATATGATGTCAAGATTTTAATTGCTTGCTAACCTTGATTGTTGTTTCAGGTGTTTTTGTGACTTGGTTCTGTGGTTTCTTGCTCCTCCTTTGACTTGGACTTATAATTTATTTCAGCCATCATTTCCCTCTGACCTCGCACATTAGGGGGCATCTGTTATAGGTCAAATTTGCACTTCTCCATCCCGTGATCACCTTGCCTTGTAGATCACACAAAGGATTGAAGAGCATGATTTCCTTAGATGGCTTGTTGCCAGAAGTACACTTCTCACCTAAGAATTTAACAGTTTCTTCTGATTTTGCCACCTATACGCCCCTCTCTATACACAAGACCTGCGTACTGTACCCTACTCTCCTCAAGGGAAACCAGTGTACACCTCCAAAAAAGTTGTAAACGCATGTTCTAAAACATAAAAGTTGATTCCTGTATGCTGCTTTTGTTGTGTGAAACCCGCGTACATCTTAAGATGAAATCAAAAATATATTAATTTGATGAATTGGGATTAGTTGAAGTTGGTTCTGCAACTTCCCCAACCTCCCAATCCAACCACCTCTCGATCTAAACTGCCTACCTTGCTCCATAAATACAAGGAGGATCCATGAGAGGGATTACTCACAATAGCCATAAAATCTTGAGAGAAGGCTTGAAGTATTATTACGTTGGAGGAAAGTTCCAAGTCAGAGTGAAGAGCAGGAGCCCAGGATCCGGTTACAGAAACATCTTTACACTTCAGGTATATTGTACTGATTTCATGTTTCTTTGACAATAAAAGGTCGAAACACCCTTCCTGTCCCAAATATGATATCTATTGGACTGCATGTCTATTTGGTGTAAATCTTGATTATAGTTGATGTTAGATTGCTTTGTAATTTCATCATATGTTATATGGTCAAGATACGTTAAGGAAGGTATCTTTTGTATTGCAGGTTTGCTAAGTAGGAGATCGAGTGAGAGATCAAGTGAAGGACCAAACGAAAGCTAGGATCAAACATCGACAAGAGGTATGTCCTTCAATCTCGATCTATTTCTTTTGCAGTAACTAAATGCAGTATAATCAATGTGTTTACCTGTCAACCCCGCCCAGTTGGTAGTGTCCATCTCCTCACTATAGGGTAGAAATCCCTAACAACAACAGTCATCATCATACTTCTCATCATCCTCATACACCTCATATAAATCATCATCAGAGTAGGAAATTTCTGCGGTTTTCTTCTTCAATGGATTATCCAATGCATAAGTGCAAGGACCATGCTCTGATACCACTATAATTTTCCCAATCATAAATTAGGAATATTGTCTCCAAGGTTCCATCATTAATTATGTTGATTTTCAACTTTTTCCCAAACATTGGTTTATGAAGGCTTATGATATGTTCTAGTTCAACAATAGTGGAGTGTATGTGTATTTATGATGTCCATTAAAGGTTTTCATCTCATCAATTTGTTTATATCCCACTGAAAGACACCCTCTCAAGACTTGTGAGAAACTAGCTCGATTTCCCCCACATTGGAATACTAGTTTTTCAACTTGAACCAAACACTTCCTAATCATCCCAAGTATTCCCAAACAGATCCAATTCAACCATGAAACTACCAAATAAACAAAAATAACTTAATAATATACTTCAAGGAGCTGATATGAAAATTTAATACATATTGTCTTAAGATTGCTTAACCATACTAGCAGATTTGCACATAAATCACCCATAAACTTGAACATTGAAAACCATATGATGAAGGATCTGTATATATTTATTATGAATGTATGGAGAAAGTAAATATACTGATTAAAACAATATATGTTTCTTACAGAATCTCAAAATCCAATAAATACATAGATAGAAAAGTAGTGGTAAGACCCTCTACCATAAGAGATGCTGAATAGATTAGATTTAGTAAAATGATGATATCTTGGGCATACAAAAACCTTTTTGAGTGAAAAAAAAATTCCCACTATAAATTATTCTCTGAATGCAATGGAATAGGTCTCATATTCCATAAGTTCTAATAAGTATCAAAACCATAACCACCATTTCGGCCCACCAACATCGGTCCAAGCTCTAAATCAATAGAAAGAAACCCCAAATGATAGGAATTCTACCCCACTACTGTAGATGAAAATATAACTTGCAATAAATATATGTAGATAAATCTGAAATTGATTTCTCCCCTCAATAATCAGTTGCAATGAAGCACAATGAAGAGATATGGATGATCTCCTCCTCTCTACTAGCTAGAGTGGAATCTTTCACCACCGAAACTAGTTCAAAAATGCAAGGGGCACATATCCCAAGTTTGAGAATCTCAATGGATCTCCAATACATAAATACAAATGACCAAAATCCATTTCACTTGTGTCTTCATCCCTTTTATAAATATTCATGGAGCATTGCCCCCTCATTCTAGAATTCTCTCACAAATATTCAATAAAATATTAATAAAAGTCATTTTTATGAGAGAATGACACATTGGGACCCATTTAATTCCTCTCTAATGTTTTTTTCCAAATAATAACTCCATATAACTTGGAAATGTGAATTCGAGAGGCTTAACTTGATTTTGGGGAAGTTACATTAGCATGTGGGCCCACCCTTCTCCTCTAACGCCCTCCTTGGATAAATTTAGGACCTGCAACATGTCATAGGTTATCATAAGTTGTCATGGATGTCATAGGTTGTCATATATTTTCTATTTTTAGCCCGAGAAGTTACAACCCATGATATTCCTCCATGATAGGATTCCTTCCACCTTGGATCAGAGTTACACCACACATTTAGACTCATTCCACCACTAATGCACCCTCCTTGTCCAAATTATCTCAAATTATTAATAAAATTGATTTTTAGGAGAGAATGATTCCTTGCTCCATAAGTTTTTCCTTGGACCTTGGTTTTCCATAGTGCATCATGACCCCAATTCACTACTTTACTATTCTTCTTTAATTTTTCCAAGTGACTTTATACCATTGAATTCCCTAGTAATGGAGTAGTCCATAGTAAAAAATTTGGGGACATTACAGTCCTCCCCACCGAAGATTGTTGGTCCTCAAGCAATTTAAACCTAGGAGTGGTAATACTTATTCTTCTTCCCAAAATTATGCTCATTGATTTTTCTGCCTCCTTCCTTAGTGATGAATTTTCATAAGGATGCAATTTCAAGTGGACCAAGTCATCAAATCTACATCCCATGATATGAACTATACTAAGGTTGAAATGATATCATGGTTCCATCCTAATCAAAAGGAGGTGAAGTACACTATGCTCAATGTATGGTCCTGCAAGGTACCGACTTAGGAAAAATCCCGACCAATGCCAATAAGAAGAGCGACTCTATACTACAACCGCTCAATCAACTCCCCAACAATTGCTCTATTAAGAATCTGTTAGGAACCTATGTCAACCCTTCTCTTTACTATGTTAGTATATTGTTGTTGGACGCATATGCTTTGTAAGTCATCCCGTAGTATTTGTTGATCTGTAGTTTATATTAGCCCATAGTATTGACCCATAGTATTGGACGCATATGCTTTGTAAGTCGTCCTGTAGTATTATATGTCCCATGGTTTTGACTCATAGTATTGGGCATAGACTTAGTATATAAGTGTGTGTTGAGGTCATTGAAGGCACCGTGAAGTTAATTGTATTGAGCTTGCTCAAAGGAGGTTGCCCCCTCGAAGTGGCCTGTGATCAATATAAAAGTGATTCTGTTCTATTATTTCTGATATCTTGTGTATTTGCATTAATTAATTATTGCAGGTTCATCACAGAATCTCATCATATGAAATCCAAAATTGACTCTCAACTCCAGCTCTACTGCTAAAAACATGCCCTACACTGTAACTCTAAGATCCCCAACTAATATCCAAAAGGAAACCACCCTGATTTTGTTGCGCAACTCTAATCATAATTATCCCCTCTAGATATATTTCCATCTCCCCAAGTTTCCTCCCAACAACCTAGCTAAAACAACTGAGTCCCAAAATGATTACAGGGTCCCAAATGTACCTAAGAAATGTAGAGTTTCTAAGACACATGAACCCAACAATACCGAGATCCCATTTTCTATGTTGCACTGCTCCAAACATCATCACTGCCACCTGTAGTAGTCTATCACTCCAAGGAATGTTGGGATCCCATAGTCGATCCATTCCTTGAATATAGAACAATACATCAATGTGAAAGATTCCAGGATCCCATGATCTAATGTGTATCATCACATACATTAGAAATACATAGAGAGGTATGTCATCACAAAACATAATACAATCACACAATGATATACCAAAGAGATTCTGCAACAAAGAATCCACCAAGTGTTTTCCCATCCAAGCAAAGAGATCATCATGTGCCCCATACACACAAGCATCAAGTATCATATCAAATTTGCTCCAATGACATAGGTGAGGATCCCATGTCCTATAACACTTCTCCAAAATAATTTAATATGTGTCAAAATAATCAGCTATGTGTTCTTCCATCCAAGAAATGAATGAAGAACCTCCACCAAAATATGAACCAAGTAAGGAGCAAAGAAAACAAGGAGACTTCACGTGGCTCAAAGAAGTCTCATCAATACATCCATGAATGTGAGAGTCATCAAATGAGAGCAATGGATGTTTCTCCAAGGAGGTGTGGGAGGTGTCAAGTAATTATGCCATGTGGCCTTTCACCCAAACAATGGATGAAGGAACTCTCCCATCAAGTAAGGAGCAAAGAGAACAATGAGCCTTCAAGGGGCTCAAAGGAGTAACATATGTGCATCCATGAAGATGTGTATCATCATAAGGTAACAAAGGATGCTGCTGCAAATGTAAATAAAAAGTTTCTATATTCATGTCATCATCAAAAGGAGATATAGGAATTTCATCCTCCTCATGTGGAACCATCAGAAAGAAACCTTTCGCCCATACTTCATTACGATGCATGCTACAAAATGTGGAAGTGTAGGATGGAGGAGAATGAACCAACTCACCCAAATGATCAGAAAGTGGAAAAGTTTCATCATGTGAAGGCTCCATAGGGGTAGGATCATGCACCTCCCTCAAAAGTGTGAAACTTTCCTCACAGGTTGGTTCCAATATAGTGCAATCATGCACTTTTTCAAAAAGTGTGTAACCATCATCAAGAGGCAACTCAAATTCCTTTTTCACCACAACAAATTCTTGGATATCATCAAGATCATCTTCAAACACATTAAATTCATGCAAATCTCGATGATTCTCATGATCCATCATGTCATGAGAATCCTCCAAGCAATCTACCATATGACAATTTGAAACGCGGGAGGAAGAACAAGTATCTTGCAACCTCTCAAGAAGTTGCTCATTTTGAATTTTGAGCTTATGAATATCCTCATTATTATTCAAGTATGCCTCATGTAACCATTCATTAAGATCAACCAAATTCTTTCTATCAAAAAGAAAAGACATGAAATTACCTTCGATGTTGCACATTGCTCTTTAAATCTTCTCCATGTCTTCAAGGAAGGATGGCTCCTCCAATGAAGAAACTCTCCAACAAGAATTTTACACCAATGCTTGAGTGTCATGGAGTATGCTAAGAGCCTCATAGATATTTTTTTCACTCATCTTCAAAGACCCTTCAATGAATTATGGTTCATGACAGCGAACCTCCTCTTCTTCTTTTTTATTGGGATCAACTTCACATGGAAGCTCAAGTGGTGACTCGAAAGTTGATCTTGGTTCATATTTTTCTACTACAAGGTCTTCTTATTCGTGCTCCATCAAGTTGGGACTTGCAGAAAACTCATCAAGTTTGATCTCTATGTCACCAATATATAGATGAGGGAATCCATCAGTAGATACTCTTCCAAATATTGGGCACTCATCAGTAATTACCTTAGCATGACATCCATCATTAAGTGTCTCTAGATGATCCTCTTCAATGATTGAGGGTGGATTTGAGATGCTCGTCCTTGTCCTCCTTTCTTCTCCTTTGCTCTGATTGGTAATTTGTTTGTGCTCCTTCAATCAAGCTAATGCATATTGCCCCTTAGTTTCCTTAGGATCAATACCTTTGGAGACTCTTTTTGAAGAAGAGCCAAAAATTCTCATCAAGTAGGAAACACATGCATCCAATGAAGCCTCAGATATTTTGTTGCTCTTTTCACAAGGAGGATGATCTTTGACTGTGGAACATGCATATTCTCCATACATATGGATATAAGAATAACCATAATTTCTCTTTCCAAATCTGATCTGATGGGATATACTTGTAGAAGGTACCTCCTGGAAATTTTCTTCCTCATATTGTCTGCAGTACTCTTCATATTGCTCATCATCCTCATACAACTCATATAAATCATCATCAGAGTAGGACATGGCTGCAATTTTCTTCTTCAATGGATGATCCAACGCACGGGTGAAAGTACCATACTCTAATACCATTGTAATGTTCCCAATCATAAATTAGGAATATTGTATCCAAGGTTCCATCTTTAATTATGTTGATTTTCAACTTTTTCCCAAATAGTGGCTTATGAAGTCTTATGAGATGTTCTCGTTAAAAAAAAGTGGAGTGTATGTGTATTTATGATGTCCATTAAATGTGTGAAGCTCATAAATGTGTTTATATTCCACTGATATGTGTCCCAAATCAGATCTTGTATAAAATTGGAAGCTGGTAAAGAAACTAGGAACACTAGTTCAATTTTAGCCACACTGAACGTGGGGTTTCCAACTCTTCCCAAACACTACCAGAGCAACTCGAACTATCCCAATACAAATTTAATGGAATCAAATCGACTCAAATAAAACTATCTATCCCACTGATAGACTATAGATAACTTCCAAAGAAGTATGAAAGACACCCTCTTAATACTAGTGAGAAACTAGCTCGATTTCCCACATATTGGAATACTAGTTTTTCAACTTGACCCAAACACTTCCTAATCAGCCCAAGTATTCCCAAAAAGCTCCAATTCAAACATGAAAATCCCAAATAAACACCAATAAATTAATAAAAAACTTCAAGGAGCTGATATGAAAATTGAATACACATTGTCTTGAGATTGCTTAACCATACTAGCAGATTTGCACATAAATCATCCATAAACTTAAACATTGAAAACCATACGATGAAAGGATCTGTAAATATTTATTATGAATGTATGGATATAGTAAATATATTGATTTCAACAATATATGGCTCTTACATAAGCTCAAAATCCAAGAAATACAGATATAGAAAAGTAGTGGTGCGCCCATCCACCAGAAGAGATGTCGAATATAGTAGATTTAGTAAAATGATGATCTCTCAGGCATACGGAAACCTTTTTGAGTGAAACAAAAAGGTGTTTCCCATTGGAAATTATTATCTAAATGAAATGGAATAGGTCTCATAGCCCACAAATACTCATAAGTATCGAAACCAAAACCACCATTCGGCCCACCAACACCGATCCAAGCTCTAAATCAATAGAAAGAAACTCCTAATGATAGGAATTCTACCCCACTACTATAGATGAACATATAACCTGCAATAAATATCTGTAGAGAAATATGAAAGTGATTTCTCCCCTCAATATCTAGTTGCATTGAAGCACAATGAAGAGATATGGATGATCTCCTCCTCTCTACTAGTTAGGGTGGAATCTTTCACCACTGAAACTAGTTCAAAAATTCAAGAGGCACATCTCCCAAGCTTGAAAATCTCAATGGATCTCCAATACCAAAATCCAAATGATCAAAATCTCTTTTACTTGCGTCTTCATCTCTTTTATAAATCTTCATGGAGCATTTCCCCCTCATTCTAGAATTCTCTCACAAATATTCAATAAAATATTAATAAACGTTATTTTTATGAGAGAATGACACGTTGGGACTCATTTAATTCCTCTCTAATGTTATTTTTCCAAATAATAACTCCAACTACCTTGGAAATTCGAATTTGAGAGGCTTAACTTGATTTTGGGGAAGTTACATTAGCATGTGGGCCCACCCTTCTCCTCTAGCGCCTTCCTTGGCTAAATTTAGGACCTGCAACATGTCATAGGTTGTCATAAGTTGTCATAGGATTTGATTCTTGTCATAAGTTGTCATAGATGTCATAGGTTGTCATAGGTTGTCATAGATTTTCTATTTTTAGCCCAGGGAGTTACAACCCATGAGATTCCTCCATGATAGGATTCCTTCCACCTTGGATGGGAGTTACACCACACATTTAGACTCATTCTACCACTAATGCGCCCTCCTTGTCCAAATTATCTCAAAATATTAATAAAATTGATTTTTAGAAGAGAATGATTCCTTGCTCCATAAATTTTTTGCTTGGACCTCAGTTTGTCATAGTGCCTCATGATCCCAATTCACTACTTTACTATTCTTCTTTAATTTGTCCAAATAACTTTAGACTATTGAATTGCTAATAATGGAGTGTTCCATAGTTAAAAAATTGGGGACATTACAATTAAATATGAATGATCATTATCTCCTAAATTGTTTTTTTCAACCGATCTCCTAAATTGTTTTAATACCTCTTCTTCAATTAAAAAATATATATTTAATTAATTTTAATATGATTGCTTTGATATGAACAAAATACCTTGTGATGCATCAAAATAATAAATTAAAATGAAAAATGACACCCAACATCTAATGTGGAAAAGAAAAGCTAGCATTGTCCCATAAAATCAAAATCTTTTAAATGATGATAAAGTTGTAAAATCTTTTAAATAATGATAAAGTTATGGTTTTTTATATACCTCTTGGTGAGTAGTTAATAAACCCATCTTATAAGAGATTTTGTTTAAATCCTAATCTAGAACTTACTTTTTATATAACTTTTTGGCCGCAATAGTTTTATTGTATTAATAAAACTATTTTCGTATATGTATTTAATGACCAGTATATGGTGTCTCATGGATTCGAAATAAGTAGAGTGTACAAATGGTTTCAGTTTTAACCTCAACTCTGGTTGGGGTGATTTTCTATTGGTTTTCCTAGAATCTTTAGTCTCAAACAATGTCGGTATCTGCATCAATTTCCAATTCTAAATAAATAAGGTTCCCTATTCTTAGCGTTGCTTGTTTGTGGATTGTGGCAGCTCCAGTTCCGGGGACGATTACTTAAACATGTATGGAAATATTTGGGACCTATCGAAGTAAATATGAAACTACTATTAATCGACCATTAGTGAAAGTCAACTTTCATGGGTTTAATTATTTAAAACTTACCTACTACACCATAAGCAAGGGTGGCGTGGGATAATTGGCACTCAAATCGCTTCGCTTTTTTGGCGATTTGTTTCCTAGATCTAGTTATAAAAATTGGCGGAATCATAGTTCCACCCTATTTACTCTGGAACTATGCCATGGAACTGTGCCCCTAGGGATTTTGGCCCATTTTAAGATGACCCAGGTTGTCGAAATTCCAAAAAAAAACCAGAAGGGATGCAACTGTGACTCGCCGGAAAAGTTTTTGTCACCGATTGCCAGAATAAAAGTACAAAATGTACAAAAAGTAGAAAAAGACACCATTACGGATTCAGTACAGACCATAGCTCAAGAGGATGTCAAACCCGTTGAAGGAAGGTTTGCATGAACTCCCTATCGGCATCCACATCATAAAAGAAGAGATCTTAAAATTCAGAAACAACTAATGAAAAATGTGTATACCACCGCAAATGAACTCCATGACGTTAGTCTATCTTGGAAGTGTAACGCTCCGAAAAAAATCCAATTAGGATGGATCGATTATTTTTCATTCTGAAAGTTGTGTTCAGCACTTACCAACTCATATCGCCATGTAGCCACAACTACGACAAAAAGATACACCAATGCAACAAGGTCACAAAGTAAAGACGAAAAAGATAATGCTTTGAGTAAAAAGAATTTCTGAAGAGGAAAAAAGTGTTATATAATAACAATTAATATTAATATTAATAAATAATTATTAATTATTAATTAACTAAATAGGTCAAAGACGTGTCCTTGTGAAAAGGCACGAGGGGCTTATAAATCCCAAAAGAGAAATTGTAAATGAAAATTATCATCATCAACATATCTCTTATCTAATAGTATTTATCTTTTCTATTTATGGAACATTTGTCTTAGAAGTTCATGTAGGAAAAGAATTTGATTGTTTCATCTATCGTTCTATATCTCTCCTTCGCGTGCTTCATTCCATGCCTTTTCCTCCCTTCACTCTCCACATGCTTCCTCCCGATCCATTTTCCTCCCTTTGTCATGGTGTTTGCTTGTGGATTTTGAAGGACATCATCAACAATGGAATTTTAGGGGCATTCTACTGTGTGGCTATGCCTTTTGGGTAGTGGAATTTTAGGGGCATTCTACTGTGTGGTTGTGCCTTTTGGGTAGGGAAACCATGACATGATGCATAATATAAGACTTTCTTAATGTCCCAGCCAAAGATCTCAAGGTGGTGAATATGTTAAGGATATTCACATGTTGAGGCGGCACACTAATCAAAAACTTGTACATGTCCAACATCATAAAAATATAACTGCTTCATCATCTACCACTACAAATTCTAATGGTGTATGAGCATACCTTTCAAACTCAAAATACTCATTTTATATTTTTTTGTGGCTTGTTGATTCCAAGAAGAATGTTGTACTGATGCCATTAGTTGCGTGAGTTGACCACCACCTTCGCACCACCATGCCACAGGAACCATGCTTGAGAATCCGTTGTGCCAAAGGGGACTGTTTCCAATCCTCATGCTCCGCCACCCTGCCATAGGTACTGTCACCACACCACCACGCCATAGGACCATTATCGTGCCACAAGAATCATAGTTGGA
Organism: Larix kaempferi; assembly: GCA_027924585.1. Taxonomy (NCBI): domain Eukaryota; kingdom Viridiplantae; phylum Streptophyta; class Pinopsida; order Pinales; family Pinaceae; genus Larix; species Larix kaempferi. Next base: position 8,903,456 of record BSBM01000066.1, on the reverse strand, counting down.
TCTGCCAACACACCGCAAGAATATCCACCTATGAATATGCTTAGACATCCATCCTATACCAGTCGACACTCAGAGGTGAAGGGGGAGGGTGGCTAGGGAAGGAACCCTAGCTTCCTGGATCATTTTCCAAAAGTCGACTCTCAAACCCTAACAAATTTTCTACTACCTATATCCACACCCAACATTTTAACCTAGTCATCATACAATTGATTTAAAAGTTGTAGGTTGATTTAATGGTTGTAAGTTTTGATCGATGGCTCAATATTCCTTGATTCAAACTTCTTTTATTATTCATACCAACACTCCACTTATTTATCTTTGGCATTGATTGACATTAGACTTTTAACATATGAAATTTTTGCAAATTTTTGGGTAGAATATCAATTCCAAATTTTCATTAACAAAATATGAATTAGTAGAATATCGATATGAACAATATAAAATCAATACTAACTAATAACTATTTATGTAAAATTCATTGAAAACACAAGACCAACATGATTACATTCAAAGGAAAGTGTGTCAATAGTAATACATGTCAAGGGAATTGATGCAAAGGATCAGGTGTGGTTCAAATTCCATCTATGCATATCTCATAAAATAGTAATGTACAAGTGTTAGGAAGATGAAGAAATAGATAGGGAAGATACAATGATATGTTATGAAGGTTGATATTTTCTTGTAATCATCCATTGTCCATCCACATCATTCTAATGCACACGCCTCAACAGCATATGCGTCATACTTCTAAATGCTCCTTGCACTTGATACTTGTGAACACTGAATGCCTACTAAGATGATTATGTGCTTGACTAAGTTTTGTACCTATAGAAGTTAGAAAATGCTTGTGATGAATTTATGTTGTGGATAGTTCCTCTAGTCAAGGACATAGATAATCTCTATGTCTTTTTTTCAATAAGTTGGAATCACAAGTGGGAAACTCACAAGAAGGAACACCAAGTAGAAATAACTCACGGATCAAAGATCGTGGCTAACTTGAAGAGGAATGTTTATTGGCCAAAAATAAAAGAATGCGTAGCTAGGTTTATCATACATTGTATATATGGTGTACTATCAATCCTAGAAATAAGGATGATCTAGATTTATGTGAGAACGAAATGAAAGAGCATATATATATCCACATACAAAGATATATGTGAAGAAACACAATATTATAGTAAACTCAGATTCTATTAAATGAATGAAACAGAACAAACTGTAAAATAAAAGTAGCTAGCATGGTGGTAGCTATATCTTTGAGAAGAGATGTGGCAGCTAAGCTCATTCGTGACAAGTTGAATACAAAATGAGGGCGAAATAGCCTATATATCATAAACATTAGGGAAAGAACCCTAAACATCCAAAAAACTAACCCTAGGAGATGAGCCGTCATAAAGCTTGCGGCCCCAAAGTGGTTAGCTGAACAGTCAACTTCCCGAGGTCATAAATTTTGTATACAATCTTTGTTTGGTGCGCGAAGTAGACCATTGGAAATATCTATCCAGGGACTACAAAATTGTTTGGGTCGTTGCGAACCCAAAAAAACATCATTTAGGGCCTCAAAACGGCCCTGGAAGTTCAAGACCTGAAAAATTGTAGAACAATTACTAGAAAATTGCCTAAATGGAAAATAGTTTTGAGCCAGCGGAATAGGTGGGTGGCCACCTATCAAGGTATTATTTAAGTATTATAATATTATACTTAAGTATAGTATTCTAGGTGATTATTTTGGATTGAAAAAAACATATATGTAGATAGGTAGGTGAATATTAAATATGAAGCATACAATTTACTATTGAAACATGCAAATTTTGGCGAATATTATGATTAAAAAAGATATTTTATGTAAATATAGGCGATATTAAAGACTAAAAATGACCAAATAGTGAATTTATTTTTTGAAAAAATACCCAAAAAATATCCAATTGGTGAAATTTCTCCCTTAAAAATTACCATGCCACCCATATCCATCTAGATCAATACTACCCCCCTTAGGAAGCAATGGTCTCCATTGCATTGAGTGCCCCCATCAACTGGGGAAACTTCTTTTGAACTTGACTCCTAGTGATCCACTTGCCTTGGTGGATTAGTTTCCTTGCTTTGACAACCCGATATAGTTGGGTGCCCTTAACCTGTGTGTCCATGATCTGATTAATAGTTGCATGTTCCATGTAGTCGGGATTAAGCTCCGTATGTTTCAATTGCTCTGCCACCTCCGAGGTGTCCAACAATGGTGGAAAATATGGGCAAAGGAGATCCACATTGAAAGTTGAGTGCAAGCCAAGGAATGGAGGGATGCTTAATTCGAAGGCATTGTCACCAACTGCATTGGTGATGGTGTACGACCCATATCGAGGTGGGTGAATCTTGAGATGGGGTCCTACGAGCCTCTCTTTCTGCAAATGCAACCAAACCTTATCACCCACTTAAAACTTGTGTGGAACCCGATGTTGGTCATGTTGTTGCTTGTACTTAATATTGGTCTTTTCCAAAATTTCATGGACCTGTTGGCGGATGTGTTGGATTCATTCAACAAATATGGTGGCCTTATCAACCTCAGTCTAAGCATGGGAATATTCCTCGCATGTGGATGCAATAGGAAAAGCTACATCAATTGGGGCTAGTGATTGGAACCCCAAGCACACTTGAAAAGGGTTGTGGCCGATAGAGCTATGAAGAGATATGTTATAGCTATGTTGAAAATAAGGAAGACTCTCATCCCATGTGTGGGGATGTTTAGAATTGTACATTCTTAGAATACGCACAATCATTTTGTTCATTACCTATGTCTGTACATCAGTGTGGGGGTGGAATGCAGTCAATTTGGTGAGCTTGGTATCCATTAATGACCATAGGCTAGACCATAAAGTGCTTAGGAACCTACTATCTCGATCTAAAATGATAGTCAGTGGCATCCCAAAATGAACCCATACACGCTCAAAGAAGAGCTTAGCAGTAGCTTCAACAGAGATGTTCTTCTTGCAAGCTATCAGAATGGCCATCTTAGAGAAGTGATCCACAACCACAAACACATAGTCATTACATGCTTGGTTGAAAGTAGTCCAGACATGTAATCCATGGAGATGGATTCCCATGGCCCATTAGGAGTGGGAAGAGGGGTGGATAACCCCTACTTTTCGATGGCAGGTTTCGCTATGGCATAGGCAGTGTAGGATCCGATGTATCGACCGACATCTTGTCAAAGCTTGGGCCAATAAAAATGCTTTTTCAATATGGCCATTATCTTTTTGGTATTGAAGTGCCTGTCCACCCAACTGTAATGTGCTTCCCAAATCATTTTCACATGCTCACTTGAATGAACACAGAGATGGACCAGGTGGTATAGCAATCCTTCATGTAGATGAAACTCTACCTCGAATGTTCCTGCACATAGGGATTGATATATGGGAGAAAACTCAGGATCACTGCTATATAGTTGAGGCCACCCGAAGGTCTCGTGGCCACAAGAGTTGAGCACCGTGGCCAGTGCTTCTATTGGAGGTCGACTGAGGCAATCAACAACTCGATTGGTGCTTCCCTTCTTATATTTAATGTTATGGTGGAATTGTTGCAATTAAGTAGACCACTTCTGGTGGTGGTCATTCTGTAACTTTCATTGGGTTTGCATGAACTGTAGTGGCTTGTGATCAGTGTGGATGACCGTTTCTTTTCCAAGGATGTAATGATTCCATTGGCGGCAAGCTTGGACAATGGAATACATTTCCTTGTCATAGGTGGGGTACTTGCAGGATGTATTTGAAAGTGTCTCACTGTGATATGCCTTTGGATGGCCATGATGAGTGAGGACTTCACCAACAACATAATCTGAAGCATATGTCTCAATCTCAAAGGGTTGTTGCAGATCTGGTAAGGAAAGGACGGGCGTCAAACATAAGTGTTGCTTCAACTCCTCAAATGATTATTTTTGTGACTTGAACCAGACGAACTTGGCCTTAGATCCCCCTTTGTTCACCTGGATAAGGGACCAAACAATATTAGAGAATCCCAACACAAATCTGCGATAGAAGTTGGCAAGGCCTGGGAAGTTGTGAATCTCTGTGAGAGTTGTAGGGATTAGCCAATCGCTAATGGATTGGATCTTAGCCAGATCCACATGAAAACCATGTTCGTCCACGATGTATCTCAGATACTAAACCCCCTCAATGCCAAATGATCACTTCTCTAGATTGTCGTATAACTTGTGTTGTCACAGGGTGCTAAGGACCTGGTGGATATGCTGTAAATATTATGCCCATGTTCTACTATAGATGAGGATATCATCTAGATATATGACCACAAAATAATTGGTGAATGGTTGTAGGATATTTTCCATCATCCTCATGAAGTTTTTTGGAGCATTAGTTAAGCCAAAAGGCATGACTAACCACTCAAAAAGGTCATCCCAAGATTTGAAGGCAGTCTTCCATACATCGGTCTACTCAATTGGAACTTGATGATAGCTAGACTTCAAATCAATCTTGCTAAAATATTTAGCACCCTTGAGCCGGTCAAGAAGGTTGTCGATCCGGGGAGTGGGATACCAATTCTATACTGTGATCTTGTTTAGAGATCGGTAGTCAATATAGAGTCACCATGTCCCATCTTTCTTCTGTACCAACACAATTGGGCTCCCACAAGGTGAGGATCTAGGTCGAATGTGCCCCTTTTGGATTAAATATTGAATATGGTGTTTGATTTCTTCATTTCCAATAAGGGAACGCCTGTATACTGGACCGTTAGGTAAAGGAACGCGAGATATCAAATCAATGGAATGCTTGATCTGGCAATGTATTGACACCCCGACAGGTGTGGTGAAGATGTCTTTGTTTTCTTCCACGATATTTGTCCACTTGTTTTTGCTGCGTAGAGGGGTTCTGTGTCGAGGTAGTGGATGTTGCTATGATCTTTCGTTCACCTTTAGAACTAACCATGAAGAGGTTGAATTTCCCTGTCTGGGAGATTACCTTCATGCACTGCTTAGCTGCAATGAGGGACACTTTAGTAGTGGGAATTGTCTCAGGTATCCTGTAGAGTTTCTTTCCCAAAGTAATAATGACACTACGAGGTCTAGACGCATACATAGCATGATGTTTCCACATATATGGTTTTCCTAAAAGAACATCACAAACTTTAAGTAGGGAAACATCACACATTACCTCATCTTTGAAGGGCTTGATGTCGTAGAAAAGGCGACACTGTTAACTGACATGCATGTCTTGTCCCTAGCTCATCCAACCAATGGTGTATGGTTAGGGATGTGGAACTGTCGGAAGATTCAATATTTTGATGACCTCGACCGAGATGAGGTTCTTCTAGCTACTACTATCAACAATGAAATGTAGTGGAGTCCCCTACTCCCACAGTTGTGAATTGAATAGGGGTGCCCCTTCCTCTGGATCCTCTTACTCTTCTAGTTGGATCTTTGTAGTTGTGATGGTGGCACTAGGTTCAGCATCAATGATCTGCTTTCCCATTTATTTCTCTGCATCATAGCTTGAGCCAGAGTCTGGATCTAGGGATTTTGTCTCGGCCAACATGGATTGTTTTGATCGGAATTCATATGTTTTGTGCCAAGGGATCTTGTGGAATTTGCACCACTTGCCAATGTCCTTCTTCGAGTTCCCATTACCCTTCTTTTCCTATAGCTTGGGCTGGTTTTCGAGGCTTTGGCCATCCTTGCTTTGTCCTTTTCTTTGTGAATTAGGGCCACCTTTTCTAGGCTTCTGCTTATGATTTTGCAGACCCAAAATCCCACTTATTCTTTTGCTTAAACTTTTGCTCGATCTTGATGGCATGTCGATAAGCTGCTCCTAGTGATGATATGTCCAGGAAATCCATCTCCATCTAAATGTACCTATGTAGGCCACTACGATACTTTAGGACCAAGTGTCTTTCAGATTCTTTAATAGCCAATTTGGAGCACAAGGTATGGAACATGTTGGTAAACTCTAGCACTGTCTGGTCTCTCTCCTAGTGCAAAGTTTTCCACCCGATGTACTATTCATCATAGTTTCTGATTAGATAGAAATCCTCCTTGGTGGCGTCGACAAAAGCCGCCCAAGTGGGATCTATCCTGAATAGTTCAGACTCATCTCTTGCATGCCTCTCACAGTATCAGTCCCACCAATATTTGATATGGGGGAGGGAGTTAAGGAGTGCAAGTGTGATCTTTTCACTGTCAAGAAAATTTTGAACAAAGAAGTAACCCTCTAACATATTTAAGCATTTCTCCAAAGCATCTGCATCTATATTGCCTTCAAATAAGGGAATTTCAAAGTTAACTTGTACATTGAAGGGAGTCGCACCCCCAAAACAGCTTCTCATTGAAGGTGCATCTGACGCGGTCGACATTCTTTGAAGGATCTGGGCGAAATTATCCATCATCTCATTCCTCTATCGCATGAGGGATTCCTCGAACAACACCTTAATAGGATATCCTACTCCGTCATATCTCTTTTATTCCCCCCCCATGTGAGTCTACTTGGGCCGACGAGAGGTGTTTTCCCCAAGCTCAACTAGTTTGAGACCCAACTCTCGATATTTAGATTGTTGGGGACATGCACTAAGAAACCACAAGAGAAAAAGGCTCTGATGCCACTGATTCGGATTTATGTGAGAACGAAATTAAAGAGCATATATATATTCACATACAAAGGTATACAGAAAGAAACACAGTGAGACAGTAAACTCGGATTCTATTAAATGAATGAAACAGAACAAACTGTAAAATAAAGGTAGCTAGAATGGTGGCAGCTATATCTCTGAGAAAAGATGTGGAGGCTGAATACAAAATGAGGTCGAAAGGGCCTATTTATCATAAACATGACGGAAAGAACCCTGAGCATCCAAAAACCTAATCCTGGGAGATGAACCGTCATAAATTTTGCGGCCCCAAAGTGGTTAGTTGAACAGTCAACTTCCCAGGGTCATAACTTTTTCATACGATCTCCATTTGGGGCGCTCAGTAGACCATTGGAAATATCTATCCAAGGAGTACAAAATTTAAATGGACCAATACTAGAGTCTACAACTATTGTTGGGGTCGCTGCAAACCCAAAAAAACATCTTTTAGGGCCTCAAAACGGCCTCGAAAGTTCATGACCCGAAAAACTGTAGAAGAATTACTAGAAAATTGCCAAAATGGAAAACAATTTTTAATCAGTGGAATAGGTGGGTGGCCACCTATATCCATTTGAATCAAAGGAGAAAGGATTATAAAACCCACTTCCAGTACCTCCAAGGAAGCTAAAAGGCAACAATAAAGTATATCCATGAACTTTGTTGGGGCTTTGATGAGGATAAGAAGAGGAATTGACTACTTGGATGTGGTAATTGATAGGTTTAAAGACACATAAACCTTACCTTGAAAGAAGACTATCAAAGGACAAGAAGCAACAAGTTCATTCTTTGTAAAGGTATGGGTTCACTTTGGGATAGTACCAAGGAGCATCATCTTAATAGAGATCATACTTGGTTTCTTAGTACATTTTGGACTTCAATATGGGAAAATTTGGATACTAATTGAAGATATCCACAACCTTCCACCCTTAAATGATGTGCATACAGAGGTGGCGAATATGAATTTGATTCAACTTTGAAGGGCTATAGTAAAAAAGCATCCAAGGACCTAAGATGAAATTTTGATTTACATACAAAATTCATATAATATGGATGTCCACATTCCACTTCTAAGTCCCTTTTGAATTTTTTTGGTATTTTCCACTATCACCAGTAAATATTGTACATGGATAACTTGCAGCAAAAGCATAAACCTTAAGCAATGCATCCAAGTAGAGAATCCCATAGATAAGATTAAGAAGGTACACCTATAGGTTCATGAGAAATTGAATAAATCAATGGAGGAATGTGAGGTGAAGCATGACCATCAAAGGGTTAAAAAAATCTAAGTAGAAATCTAAGTCTAGTTATACCTAGATAAGGAAAGTTTTTAGGGTCTATGAAAGAAAATCAAGGCTATGAGATAAAGACCTTTTGAAGTATTGGAGAAGGCATGCAACAATGATTGCATGCTTAGTCTACCTCCTTGTACATGCATTTATTTAATAGTAGACACAAAGAACCTAAAACTCTACAAGTCATCCATGCTTGATAAGGATGAGGAGGAAACAATATTACCCTCCATAGAAGATTTGGCACCATATGCAAAGGTAGAAAAATTACCAAACAATATGATTCTACAAAAGAATATCATAACGACTAGAAGGGTTCAACAAGAACTTTAGTAGTTAGGATTGAAGGGACAATTACCAACCAAGTCCAAAGGGTACTTAAGTGGGAAGTTAAGGGATTATTTCCTTACTTCATTTATAACTAAATATTTTGGAAACTAAAAGACGAGCTTAAAATGGGTAGGGATGACCCAAAATGGATCTACATAATTATTATATTTATTATTGATGATTTGGAATGGGGAAGAGAAAGTTTGATACCTATGAGGGTCACTTTGAGTCAAATGTTGAAAATTGCAATTATGGATTAAAATTGAAAATCCTTCAATTTGGGGTCTTAAAATCGGAACCTTTAGGCTTTGAGCTGGAAATAACCAAAATGTTGTAACAAATCAGAGTACACACAATGTACAATATATGTAACATGGAACATTACTCCAAAATAGCTAACTCCTAAAAGAATAGGAGAACCTTCTCCAAGTACCCCAATACATTCATATATCCAAATAACATGCTCCCCTCAATATTGACTACATGAACCCCCCCCCTCTCTCTCTCTCTCACTCTCTCTCTCTCTCTATATATATATATTCACTCATTGAATATGTGGGCCCTTTATTAGACTGGCCACTATTATATATACATTTTCTTCCATATTTGATCCTTTGAGATCATATCATTGGAAGCCTCATTTGCAATCTATAGGTTGAGAGATTTCCATCATTAACCTTATCATTTTCTTTAATCAATTTTTTTAAAATAATTTATTACACTGAGAGTAGCTTACAACCTAGTATGGGGGAGATGTAACGCATAATGTTGTGTAATGTTATGTAAAATGGCGTTCGACCCATAAAAAAGAAATAAAAATACAAATGATGTCGGCTTAAACAAACAAAAAAAAAACTATATTGATTTGCTCTTAAACCTAGATATATCAAGAATCAAGAGGGATTAAATATCTTGAGGTATAATTTTTTTTTATTGTCTTAAAAATTTAAGATAAAAAATTTAAAATGTATCCTTAGTAAAAAAAATAAATTCCTATTAATAAATCCAATTTAAAATATATCTATTCTCTATATATAATTAATTATAATTTTCAATAATTTTGAAAAAAAATAAATTAAAGTGACTTATCACATATTATTTTATTCCCTATTTCAAAGGGTATAATAAATAAACAATATAAACCTGTCCACTCTTATGCAATATATCATTGACTTAACTACTACGCGATCTTAAAGATAAGAAGAAAGGAACATTTTGATTACTTTATGCGGATTTTAAGTGTTTTTATCATGACAAATATTTGAATTGTTAGAATGATTAGTGATGTAATTTTTATGGCTTGTGAAAGGTTCAAGGTAGGTTATATGATGACAAATATTTGAATTATTAGAATGATTAGGGATGTATTTTTTAATTTTTATTTTATTTTATTTTTATGTTAATATTATTGTTGAGAATTTCTTTTTAGAAAATAGTTTAGAAAATATTTACTATAATAATATATGTATCATTTTGGATGTTAGTTTTGTGAGTAATCTTTTGAGATAATGTGATAACATTTTTCTTTACTTTAATATTAATATGTTCAATCATTTCACTATCATATTTTGTGTATTATTTTTTATTTGTGGTTTTTATTTATCATATGTCATTTTACCACAATAACATGTCCCTACATTGGAATTGCACTCTATATTAAAGTATTGAAATATGGTTTAGTGGTTAGGATGAGGCATTGCCATGGAAACAATCCATGTTCAAACCTTATTTGTGTAGACACCTTGTGTGTATGTGAGACAAAATGCTTGATATTCTAGAGTTGGTTTCCCTCCAGGCTCTTACACAAAAAGGGCGTAACCCATATTCGACAATCGAAATTGATGGTCTAAATGAAAGTTAATATGATACTTTCTCCTCCTCCTCCACCTCCTACCATGTTAAAAAAACTATTTGTAACAATTTATAGAGTTGGTGTTTATAACTCACCACTAATTAGTCAATTGAGTTTAGCTTAAATGATTGCGGAATAAGTATTATCCTCTCCACCTAAATTACATTCCCTTAAGTAATATGTTAAACTCGTAATAAATATATCATTGTATTAACTTTATGACTTAATGTTTTAACTATAGAGAAAATAAGATCATTCACATAAACTTTTTTTAAAGGTTTCATTAAAATATTATCGAATGATTTTATTTATTAACATAGATCCTTTAGATTGATTTTATTTATTAGCATAGATCCTTAAAAAGATTATAGATTAAGATAGAGTTATATATGTTTTATTTTTTAATTTTAAACACATTTCTAATAAGAAAGTATTTTTTTTTTTTAATTTTGTTCAGAATCGAGCACTTTATCTCATATTGCAAAATAATGTGTCTAATCATAATTTTAGGGGTAAAGCTTTAATAAAAAGTGATGAGAGCGAATATTGGTTAGTGGATAATCGTATTATGGGTAATGATATGGCTTGGCTTGTGTTCATCATGTATCATAATGCGAGAAATATATATATATATATATATATATACTTACTACTTGCAATGTGATCATAATTTTTGTATTATGATCACATTACAAGTATATATATTGTAGAGAGAGATCAAAGTTTGAAAACCAAATTTTCCAACCATTCAATTTCCTCTTCTATCATTATATTATATGTCTTTTTTATATATGTTGCATGTCTCTTGATTGTTATAACATGATCTTCTTCTTTGCAACATGGGTTGTGGGCCCTTTTTTCTACAACCTTAAATTGCAATGTTAATTACTTTTACAAATTTACACCAATTATTGCTCTTGTAATTTTGTCATGTTCATAAGATTGCAACCTTGGTGTTGTACTATTGAAACTATATCACAACTTTAGGTGGTGGTTTTGAACTTCTTTGCACAATATTATGACATCCAATCTTTTGGTGGTCTCGTGACCTTGTTTTGTTTTTATAAGAGAGGGTTGTGGGTGTCTTAAACTTTGCAACTTTTTCATGATTCACACATGTGTGATGCATGCTTAAATAGGTAAAACATGGAAACAATCAATGCACAAAAGAGAAGAAGCAAACATATTCACAAGAGACACAAGTATTTTTAATTTGTACAACGACACTCTATTGTTCAATATAATGTGTGTGTGTGTGTGTGTGCGAGAGAGAGAGAGAGAGAGAGAGAGAGAGAGAGAGGAACTAAAATTGGTATATATAAGGCCTAACAAGCTTGGGAGTAGTGCTAGGGAGTAGGGAGTTTCACACCCATGGCCAAGGTTCCACTCTCTAGGGATTCACCTAATACCTTATGGTAGTCACAAGAGCATTTTAAGGTAGGTGTTAAACTTATTGAATCAATAGGTGATGACCCTAATACACATTGTATGTACTCAATCCCACCCCCACAGACTCCTCATGATGGACACCATTGTCCAAGTTTTCTTCCCACATGATTTACCAACACCTTAATGTAGCCATGGGTTCACCCAAAGGTGGGGGTTAAACATCTAGAAGTGATTTCATGCATGAACATATTATAGTCCAAATCCCACTGCCATATTCTCGTTAAGGCCTCCCAAAATTTTAGTATGATGAATTATGGTCTAGTGGTAGATTAGAGGTGTTTCCATGATGATGGCTTAGGTTCAAAACCTCACAAGCTTTATTCATATGATAGTATGGTTGACCAAGTCTTTCCAAGGTGTAAGGTTGTGTTAAGATGATAAACACTAATTTGTAGCATCACTCAATCGACATCTTAATTATTGAAAATCTAATGACATTAGGGGCTAAGATATTTGTCCATTACCATGTCCCACTTACCTAAGTTTACCATGATCACCTCTTCCTAATGAAGGGGATAAACATGTCACAATGCTAGGGGTAGTTCAACCTTGGTGGGGGAATATCATCACCCCTACTTAACCAACTAATCAAGCCCCTAGTAATAAGATCCCTTAATGTTTTGATGATATGATATGTCCTTACTAGGTCTATGCAGAGGAAAATGTTTCTATGTCACTATAATGATGGTTGACATCATTACTATTGTTTTGGAAGAAGTTATTACATATCCAAGTTCATCTATTTTTAGGATTTCTTGTCTTATTATTTTATTATAAGAAGAGAGTAAGAGACATGTGTAGTCAATTCGTGTAGCTCCAATGGTTATGAGGAAAGTTGTTACCCTCTCCACAAAGGTTCAAATCCCACTTTGTAGCGTGTTAATTTCTCTTAGTGATTCGATTGTTGATGAGCTATATATGGTCTATTCATAAGTTATTAACTTGGCCTTGTGCCTTGGAGAATCCATGGTTTACCCTAAGTACCATCCTCAAGTTGAGGGGAAGTTCCCGAGAGGTTTTCCCTAAGCTAAGTTACTAGGAAAAAAAGGGGAAAAGAAGATAGATGCAGATCCAATTGAATTTCAAAGGAGCATGAGGAATTAAGTCTCTTCTACAATGTACAACATAAGTTTCATTCAAACTATAGATTCATTATGACATAGTACTCACTTTTCCTCAATATTAAATATTAAGAGATACCATTCTTCTTATCTTTACTTTTTTCAAAAGAAAACTTTGCGAGATTCTTTTTTTCTTCGCAATATTTGAATAAAAGATAACTCATTCACCAACCACAATTTAGGACTCAATAAGATATGAAACTATGTTATATAATTTCCTCATCAACAATATGGATTAAACAAATAATTCAACCAATTAATTTAATCCTTAAAACTTCTTCCATATTTATTTACATAAGTATATAAATATATGTTCTCTCGTCATATTTCTATAATTCTTTCTCATCAAGGTGATATTAAAAAATAAAAAGTAAATCTTTCACCAATCATCCCTTGGACCAAATTATCTATACATACTAATGGATATGGATTATCTACATATTCAAAAATATTGTAAAATTGCACTTAGAATGAAAATACTATCATTTTAACTAAATTACATTTAACAATACCATTTAATCATTATTACATTTCACAATACCATATAAATTTAAATTTAAATTGCATTTGACACTATCATTTGATTGGGTGCATTGTAAGCAACGATTCTACATACTAAGACAAGCAATGATCGGATTGGGTGCATTGTAAACAATGAATCTACATATTGAGACAAGCAATGATCTCTACATACTAATGCAAGCAATGATTTTAAGTAGATATTCTTGAAACTAAATTAATATTTTATTTGTTTCAACTATTCATTCAAATTTCTCAACTAATTATTTATTTATTTATTTATAAATAACATTAAAAATAATAAGTTATTATCTTATTTCATAATATTTGTGACAAATATATGCTTATGTTAAATTATATCAAATTTTAACCAAAGCAATAGTCATGGTGTATGACAGAAGTCCTTTCAACTTGAAGGCATGAGCCTCATAATGAATTGAAGTTCAATAATGTATTTAAAACATGTATTTAATAGTTAAAAGTTACAACGCATTTTATATTTGAAATTCATAAATGATTATAAATTATTTATAAATAATAATAATAATAATAATGTTGATTATGATGATAATTAACATTTATTTAAATCAATTTTGGTTTATCGAATCTTAAGAAAGAAAAATAAGGAATTACTTGACCTTTGTTTTGGAGTTTTATTTTTGTGCTCAAAAAGTTTGGAGATGAGTCTTCCTAAATTGCTATAATTTTGATAAGATAGAAGGTAGAGCAGGTTCGTATAGTAACAAAAAATTTGAAACTGAGATCTTATGTGGGTGTACGCAGGTCAATCTAAGAGGAAGTGCTTTTCATCCTCAACACTCGTATTCTCACAAATATGACAGATCCTTTCATCCCATAGAGTTTTAGGAAAGGGGTGCGGGAGGGGACATTTTTTACCCTGAAGGAAAAAAGATAGCATCCTTCGCCTGAGATATTGGGAGGAGGACGAATTATCAGGTTGAACGGGAAACTTTAATGCAAGGTATAGAAATGATGTTCGATCTACACCTCGATTCCCTTTAGGTATATGGTGACTCATGGATTGTCATTCAATCAATGCAAAACATTCAGTGAAGCAAAAGGAAGGAGGTTGGAAAGGTCCTAAGAAGAATCTTGTCTTTTGTTCCGGACATCTCAAAAATACAATTCTTTCATGTTAGGCACCAAAACAACAAACAAGCCGATAGGCATGCCAACATTGGGGTTAAGCTTAAGCACGGGGATTTATTGATTAACAACAACCCAAGGCCCATTGTTAAATGTACAAGTTGATTTCAAATATAGATTTAATGTCTCGATCCAATCCACTATGGTCATTTAATGGGTTCACTCTTCATAGTAGGGGGAGATGGGACAAAGGCGACATATGTGGTGTAGTCTTAATGACGGGCGGGACAAGTGGTTCGTGAAGGTGGTGGGAGGGTATGATCATTAGATGCTCCAGCCTAGTCTTCATTGTTGTCGCTCTCGTTGCATGTTTTCAAGGTATGAACTCTCTCAAGACAACTCAGTGTTTAGATATGGAGGATCCTCCGTATGCATCAATCCTCGCCCTTTTAGGTAGTGTTCAATCTCTCTTGGCTTCTTGAATGTGTCTGGGAGGATAAGGAGTGGAGTAGGGACTGAAAACCAGGAGAAGTCTTCATTTGAAGGAAGTGTTAGAGCAATGGAAAAAATCCTAGCTAAGTTTCCTCCTGCTAAGGAAAAAGTCAAAGAAAATCATGGATGAGGTTCGGGACCTGAAAAAATACATGGTAGATTTTAGAAAGATGTTGTGGTGCATGTTTGAGGTATTGAAGGCAGTTATGGATGAGGATAGGAGGATTTCGCTGGACATTTATGGCATAGACTCACGCATGGATAATTTAGAGAGTGGGTACCTGGTTCAAGTGGGCAAAATCGTGGATATCCAACATGGTTTGCAGGAACTGGAGAGCTCGTTGATCCTCATGCACAAGGAAATGTGACGGGCCGTGGTTGAGCTGAAGCATACCCACCAGGAGCAGAGAATGAATGCAAACGACAGAAATGAATCTACTATTCATCCAATTGAAGGAAATTCTGGAAGAATTGCAGGCAGGCATCAATGGGCTAAACAGGGGAATTAGTGGGCCTTCTCATGAGCAAACCGATGCCTCTCCAATGGATGAAGTTTCTACTATTCATCTAGTTGCAGATGAATACTTGGCACAAGAATGATGTCCTTTGTCTCTGTTTCTAGTTCTATATATGTTTTTTTATTTATTTATGTGGTTAGTTCATTATAGTATACTCTGTTAGGGGAAATATGATATTTTTTGGAAAGCTTTGTAATGTTATCTATCGATCTGAGTAGGCTATAGACTTGGATTGTATGGTTATATTTTGCACAGACCTATCTGTTAAACTTTTTGGTGCCCTGGGGGTGATATGTAAATCTTGTTGCATAATATAAATATATTTTCTCGTTTCTATTAAAATAAATAGAGTTTTTGGAAAGCTCCAACACCCAGTTTCACTATGCAGCTCATGAGAGTTCGTTCTTATTTTAGTTATATGGATCTTCTTCTTTACACTAGTTAAAATATATAGATAATTTTCATCTTCAATATTAGGGTTATGACCTCCTTATAATATCTTAATTTTCTTGTATCCTCTAAATTTTCATCATACAATAGCTTCTCTTTGAACTTTGAAGTAATAATATTTTTAATGTCATATATATTTTTCAAAGTGACATTTTTGTCAATCCCCCACATATTTAACCAAGACATGCCATATTTATTCCAAGCTAGCTTGATCCTTAGGTGGTTTTGACTGGAACTTAAAGCAATTTCAAAAGTCTTTGGTCTCCCAAGTTATTTAATTTTTCTTGTACAATAGGTACCTAGTCATAGTTATGCTCTTAATGGGGAAAAGACCCACTTCAATGAGGAGAATAGGATATGGCATGTTGCTTTTAATTTTAATATTGTAAGTTATAAAATGATTTTGGATTCTGTCATTCCTTCTCCAAGATTCTCTAGAGAGGTTGCAGCCCCAAACTTCACACCCATATAGGAGAACATGAGTAACGAGAGTTTCAAATAGCAATTTATTTTTATCCCACAATACAAGGTTTTTTGCCTTACAATTCTTTTCAAGACCAAAATAAGCTTTCCACCCTCCATTGATCCTTTTCTCAATGATGTAGTTCTAGTTAAGCTTGTGATGGATGTCAATCCCAATATATTTGTAGGAAGTCACTTCCTCCAAGTTGTTGTTGTCATTCAAAAAATGAGTTTAAATGAGTTTATTAGATTTTATAAAAAAACTTTGGTTTTGTTGGTATTCACGGTCATGCCATACCAGAGCAAAATCCTTGAGAATTCTTAATTGCTTATCAAGATCAAAGGGGAATTTTGTCAGAAGAACAATATCATCATCATAAAGAAAGGGGATGATGACAATTCCTACTAACAATGTGCAAGTGCAACCTGCCTCTATTAAACAACCTTTTAACTTATCAATGTATATACCAAAAAGGGTAGGGAAGATGGGTGCATCATTGCTTAACTCCTATATTACAATTAATATCTTCTAAACAACCCTCGGTGCTCTTAAACTTGGCAATGATATTCTCATACAACCTTATTGCAGTGGATCTAAAATCCAAAGGAACCTTTAATTCTTCTAAACTTTTCCATGAGTTATTTCTAGGAATTGTATCAAAATCTTTCCTAAAGTACACAAAGCAACAAAGGAGGTTGAGCTTATTATTGTGATATTCCTCCACAATGATCTTGAGAGTAATGAGGTGGTGTATGGTGGAATGATACCTTCTAAAATCGGCTTGTCCTTTATCTCTTTTACCTTGACTTTCTAGCTATATGTTGATCTTATTTTCCAAAATAATACCATATAACTTGTCTAAGAGAGGGCTAATCATAATGGTCCTATAATTAGAGGGGTTATTTTTATCGCCAATTTTAAAAATAGGTACAATAAGGCTCCTAGTCGAAGGTTTATGGAAGCCTTGCTTTACTGCAAGATTGAAGAGCTTGTGGATGTGAGGGATGAGGAAAGACCCCCCAATTTTTAGGATTTTGCTTAGTAGCCTTCGATGTCAGCTTTCCCATTCATAAGGTGCTTAATCAAAAAATCTATATCTTCTAAAGAAAAAATTCGATCCTCCATAAATAAGGGTTGAATGTTGTCCACGAAATCATGCGATTCATAAAGCTTCTTAAGATAGGAATTATAGTTCTTCAATACAATCATATCATTTTATTTAGTTTTGCGAGTTAGAATTTGTCTCCATAATCTCTTAGAATCCATATTAGAGAGGTGTAAAAGCTTCTCCTGCTGATTATTTATATAGGTCCTTTTTTTTCTTTTAGTGAGGGCTTTGTAATTGTTTATCTTGTCAAATTTTAGGGACTCATCAATAACTTATTTGATTTCTCTTCTTGCAATTTCACACTCTTTTTCATACCAAGGGTTGGTCATTGTATTTGTATTTTTATACTACAATTCAATAGAAAACTTGTTAATGCACCCCATGTAGGGTGCCCATCCCTCTCACCCAACGTAATGATCCTATGGATTCATGTGACATGAGGAGGCTCATCAATCCTCATTATTACACCCTCTCCATGATTGACACAGATAATCCCCCTACTTCGCACTATCTCTTGCATGGAAATTGATATGGTCCACTTACAGTTCACATGCCCCTATTTATTTCATTAGATGGGCTCATGACCTTGTAAGTTAGCTCCTTGTCTAAATTGGTAGTATTCTCCTGCAAAGGTACAACACCTTGTCATCTCATCATTCCTCACCATTATAATGGTTGTAATGGGTGATTATAGCACTCAGATCGAGTTTGGGGATTGGCATAAGAGAGACATGCTATCATGCATTCATTCCAACCTTACCCAAGGCCCTATTATCATCCCCTAGAGAGCCAGGATAGAGGCCATCTATTTGGTGTAGAAGGAGGAAGTTGAATTTGGTACCCAAAATCTGATGGCTTCTCGTAGTAGGTGCAAAAATGGGGGTTCCTATAAGGCCACAACCCCTGTTACTTCCCATATGAGAAGGGTCATCTATATGGTTCACTCCTACAGATGTGAGATCCCTAAGAATATCCAGGCCACCATCAATGAGGCAGAGGAAGAAGCTAGGTCCAAACGTCTGTTTATCCCTGATGAAGAAATCCCTTTGGAGTTTGAAAGCTGGATAGAGGACCTAGGTAACACCAGAGCCTGAATCTCTCTCTTTCAGTGCACAATGGCAGATATTTGGACCCACAAGTACCTAATCGACAAGGTGCTCATTGAACGTGGAGAGGAATACAATGAAATATTGCAAACCCAACTGAACAATTTGACTTAAAAAATCGAAGGCATGGAGAGGGTCGTGAAACTGATTGTTGCTAGTATGGGCATCGGCACTAGCATGTGTCCTCACTCTGGTTGTTCACCTGATTTCCCATCAACCATCCACTCCGACGATTCTGATGACTACCCTCAGCAATGGGTTTTTCACTCATCTTGTATCATGCCTCTATGTTATATAATGCTATCTAAAACATTCTAGCTGCATTGGCTGGTTTTGTATGTCTACTCTTTTTAGGTATATTATCATAGACTCACTACTTTTTTTTACTGTTTGCCTACCCTTCAGGGAAGATACTTATGGGTCACTCCTTAACAATTATTCACACAACTTAATGACATGTTTTCCAATCAGGAGGGCCATTAACTGTGTTTTTTATGACTATGATTGTCGATTATTGTAATCCTTTTACTAGGCAACGAAATGTTCCACTATCTTAGCTACAAAAATAGAGAACTTGCTAATGGAAGAGGAGAGGTTTGTAGAGAAATTATGATAAAGGTCTTCTATATTTCCCTTACTAGATAGAGGGAAAAATTTATTATTTAAATCATTTCGAAAAATATCAACTTTACTTTTGTTGAAGATTAAGTACATTTGACTCTGAGAATTTGTTTCTATGGGACTACTATGCATAACAAAGTTGAGAGTTACAATTAAAGGTATATGATATGAGTCAGTTTCATGGTCATTTAAAATGACAAAATTTATTATTTGGATGTTTAAATGGATATAATAAATGGCAAAGTCAACCACACCACTTCCAAGCCCATGAATGCAAGTCATTCAGGTAGAATTAGGAAATTTCATAATACCATTGCAAATAATTAGATCTTGAGCACTACAGAGCTTCATTAGCTTAGAACCAAACAAATTTTCCCCTAAAATTTTAGAACATCTTTTGTAATTGTTGGCTAAAGCAAGGTATTCATCTAACCATAGAGGATTAGGGTTGGAAGCATTGCTTAAGATAATAGCTAGGTTACTATTTTTTTGAGTATTAAATTCACTCATTAAGAGGATATTGCCTTCATTTCTTAAACTAGAAATATCATGTTCAAGGCCATTATAAGGACAAGTTTTATCTAAATTGTTCTTCTCATAAAAGCTAGAATTTATAGGTGCAAACTAACAAATTGCTATAAATATTTTTTTAGCATTAATATATGTAATCTTCATCAATATGTATTGGTCAAATGGATATTTCTTATGAAGACTAGCATGAGGGGAGATATTCTTCCTAATGTAATAAGCTATGCATCCAATGCCTTGGTGACATGATCACTTGTTCCATATCGACCATAAGACAAATCCTTCTATTGCAGGGATCTCAAATTCTTCATACTTTGAAGTTTCAACCAACAATATAATATCAATTTCATTTGAAATCCAACTTAACTTGGGACCTCTATTCCATGGAAAGCCCCAACAATTCCAAGTGAGAATCCAGAGTGTGTCAAATTCCTATTTATTATTATCTTTTTGGTCTCTATATCATATGATAGCCTTTCTATTTCTAATTAATGCCCATTTTCCTTCCTTCCTAGCTTCTTTTATATTTTGAACTTCCTTTCTTAGTTTGGCTCGATCTTTTGGTATGAGATCTTCATTTATAAATATTCCCAATCCTTTTAGACTTGGGTTTTGCTGAGTATGGCAAATTTATGGTCATTAGAGATAACCTTAACACAAATTTAGCCTATCTTTATTCTCAATTAGTTTTCCCAACCTCTTTGCTTATGTGAGACAAGTAGTTTCAATTTGTAACTTAATATCTAGTTTTTCCCTTACTAGAGATAACATATCCTCTTCAACCTCCTCTTCCAAACCAAAAATTATGAGGTTCAAGGCTTGTTTGTTACGCTCATGGTCTAATTCAAACAGCTTATTTATTTCTTGTTTGATATCCAATTTACCCACTTTACTATTTAAGGTTAGATTGTTATTTACCTTTGCTTCTAGTTCTTTAATTTTGCTCTTCATCTCAAGGTTTTCTAAATTATCAACATCTCCTTGTTGGGTTGGTTGTTTTGTTTCTTGGCGTTGATTTTCCATTTCTTGAAATATAATCTCCATTATGTGCAACATATTCTCCAACGCCGTGATATTATTGTCTATTTGTTTTTTAATCTTGTCTTCAAATGATGCAAATTTATTACCAAGCATGGCCTCTAGTTCAATTTGAAGTTTATCTTCTCTTTCTCCCCTGCGTTATGGTAACTATGCTAGGTCTCACTTTGGTAGTATTTGGTAATATGGTGAGGTGTTCATATTTATGGGGTAAAAACAAGTTTTAAATAAATAAAATAAAATAAATTAGAACCAAGGTTGGGAGAAGGAACTTGTGCACTTTATTATGTCAAGCTAGTGGATTAGGGTTTTTGACGCATGCCATGAATATGCCCAAATATTTGAAAGTGTTTCCGTGGAGATGCTCCTCGTGAAAGTGCCTTTATGAAAATTCTCCGTAAAAAAATGTCTTGATGAAAAAGCTCAATCTTGAAAATATCTTATGAAAATGCTCCATAAAAATGGCTCAGTGATGCAAATTTATTATCAAGCATGGTGTCTAGTTCAATTCAAAGTTTACCTTCTCTTTCTTCCCTATAATTCTCTACTAACTCTATATAATCATAAAGAATCTGTACCGTAACTATGCTAGGTCTCACTTTGGTAGTATTTGGTAAATATGGTGAGGTGTTCATATTTGTGGGGTAAAACAAGTTTTAAATAAATAAAATAAAATAAATTAGAACCAAGGTTGGGAGAAGGAACTTGTGCACTTTATTATGTCAAGTTAGTGGATTAGGGTTTGGGAGGCATGCCATGAACATGCCCAAATCTTTAAAAGTTCTTCTGTGGAGATGCTCCTCGTGAAAGTGGCCAAATATTTGAAAGTGCTTCCTTGGAGATGCTCCTCCTTGGTGACAGCTTTCTTTTTTCTTTTTCCGGGTTCTTAGAGGACAGACCCTGGGGCTGGAGTCAAGCTTGTCTCTCTTAGACGAGCCTAGTACCAACTAGGATAATCAAGTGGGAAGGCACTTTTCTAAATCCAGGGCTGTCCATTTTTCTATTTGTTTTTCCACTCGCTCTGGTTTTCTAGGGTTCTCCTTTCAGTCGCAGGGTTATCTTATTTGGTTTATGTTTTTTTGGTACTTATTGTCATTTCCTATGGGGGTTGATGGTACATTTTCTGTGAACCCTTTGTCTTTTCCGAGTTCCGGGAAGATGGTTCCGAAAGGAGGGTCTCTCCTTCCCTCTTACCGGACAAACTCGGCTGTGATGGTGGAGATGGATGTATGGCCGGTTACGTCGGGCTCGTGTATCCCTCGGGATTCGTCTAAGGTTTCACCTCGGAGGGAAGGCTCTCAGAAAAACCCTAGTCCGACGGGAGGGGCTTCGGTCAAATATGTTTCACCGGATAAGGGGACGACCCGTATTCATTTTGAAAAGTCTAAGAAGGGCCAACCATTATGTGTTCTGGGAAAGGACGTCACTTTCGACATGGTTTCCGCACTCTGTAAGAGAGCTCTCGTAGGCAAGTTTGAGTACCTTAATATTACCAGAGCCGAGGTCCTGTATTGGGTTCGTAACAAATGGAAAGGGGGAGTATATAATATTCCTTGTGTCATGTCATTGGCTAACGGGTGGCTGATATTTATGTTTCTCTCTAAGGAAGACAGATTGGCAGTTGAGAAAAGATATTGGGTTTTGGGGAATGGCTCATTGGTGTTGGAGCATTGGCACTCCTCTTTCGATCCACGAAGGGAGCTCCTTAAACACAGACACCTCTGGGTTAAGTTGCTTGAATTTCCCCTATAGTGTTGGAACTTCAAAGGCTTCTTAGAGGTCGCTAATTCCATACGTCGGTTAATTCTTATTGAGGAGGAAACCCTGTTTGGGTCCGAACACAACTTGTCGAGGATGTTGGTCGACATTGATGTTATGGATGGTTTTCCTGCGGATCTGGAGATTGTTTGGGAAGGGGGCTCCTTTGTCCAGCTCTTGGACTACCAGCGGGTCTCTTTCAGATGCTTCAGGTGCAAGGCATTGGGACACTCGAAGGGATCAATGCTCTAGGGTTCGCCATAGTCCGAAGGGTGGAATATCCAAGTCCTCTACTTTGGAGATTGAAGGTAGGGACAACATTTTACATTGCCATATCCCTCTGGACATCTCCTCAGTGCACGAATGCATTGGTATGTTTAACAAACTTATTCCTACTTTGTCTAAGGTCATCCCTTCGTTTTAAATTCTTAACCTATTGTCCTTTAAGGATGTTTCACTATCTACCCCTCCCTTGCCTTTTGGTTATGTTTCGCCTTTGGGGCCATCTTCGTTGTCTATCACTAACCCTTATCCGGTGGAGTGCTCTTCGAAGGAGGACTCCCCTCCTACACACTCCATTATTCCTAGGGACACCCATTTAGGCATTGATCTCTCGCCCTCTTCTCTACCGGACCACGATTTCGTAAGACCTATTGAACCTAGTCTCTCTATTGTTTATCCTGTCTCCAAGGAACCTCTTCCCATTTATTCTGCCCATGGTTTGGGGGATAATGATGTCATCCCTATATCCTCCACTAGAAAAGATAATGTGACTATTCGGAAACCTCGTCGTCCAAAAAAAGGTTTTAATGGGGAGGGGGTTATTCCTCCTAAGTGTTTGGATCCTGAAGTATCCTCTCTCTTTGATAAGGGTTTGGATAGGACCCTTATGGATGACTTCTCTCTCTCTTCCCAATTTCTGGCCCTTAGAGCTTGTGCGGCCCTGGATTCTATTACCCCATGATAATTACAACCTTCAATGCGCGCGGACTTTGCAGCCGTCCTAAGTGAGCTGCACTCAATTTTTTCATTGATCGTTTTAAACCCTTGCACTGTGGATGCCTCGGGACTTTTTGGCGGCATTTTGTCGGCTTGGGATCCCGAGGTCACTGATTTGAAGGCTTATCATACCTGTGCAGGTATTATGAATGAAGGCAAACTTAAAGGCTTCGACAGGTTCTTAAGGATTCTCAACGTTTATGCACCTTATCAGGATCGTAAACATTTCTGGGAACGGGTCAATGATACTGGTTTGTTACATGACTTTGGTCTTTTTATCGGTGGTGACCTAAAATTTACCACTTCGGAGGACGAGGTATGGGGTGCTGGTTGATTTGTTGATCCCCTTCCTGGGTTCTTTAAAGATCTATTTGACAATGCCAATCTGTGAGATGTTTTGCCACACAAGTTGGTTCCTACTTGGTGGAATTGCAGGAGTGGCAATGAAGGCATTGCTAAAAGGTTGGATCATTTTTTCATGGTTGATGATTTATGTAACTCAGCTGGCATATTTCATTCTTGGTCTTATGCTATGGGTTTCGCTGACCATAAGGTGGTTTCCTTACAACTTGATTTTGATTTTGGTATCGGGAGATACCCCTTCAAATTTAATCACATTGGCTTGAGGACTTATCCTTTTGTGAGTTCATTCAGGATACTTGGGGTGCTGGTGCCAACTCCTTCCATGGTGCTCCACTATCTATTTTATCCTTGAGGCTCTATCATCTCAGAAAGGAGGTTATTTTATGGGAGAAGGTTCGGAAAAAAAAAATGATAAGCGTCTCATAGATATTGATTGTGAGATACAAGCTCTCACTCAGTCAGGGAATTATGATATTTTCAATCCTAATAGGATTGCTTTGTTACATTCCCTAACAGCAGAAAAGAGTAAGCTATTGGGGTTACTGGAGGACACATGGCGTCAAAAAATCCGTGCGATCTGGATCAAAGCCAGGGATAAGAACACAAATTTTTTCCATCATTATGCGAATCAACACAGGATTATCAATTCTACCTAGGACATTGAAGGTGAGCATGGGAAAGTGATCCAGGAGTTTCCACATATAAAGGAAGCTACGGTTAGTCATTTTAAAGAGATCTATAACATAAATTCCTCCGACAATCTGGAAGACCAGCTAAAGATAATTAAGATCTTTCCCCGGATATTCAATGAGGAGGCATGTTTGGCCATTGGGTGACCTGTTGCGGAGGATGAGGTTCTCAAAACTCTTAAACTTTTCTCTAAGGATAAATCGCCAGGTCCAGATGGGTGGACGGTCGAATTTTTCCTACATTTCTTCCCCTTGTTCGGTTTTGATATTATTATGGTTGTTGAGGACTCTAGAGTTAAGGCATGTATCCCTAAAAAATCAATGCTACTTATATTACTCTCATACCTAAAGTGGACAAACTGGTAGGATTCGAAAACTACCGACCTATTTCATTGTGCAATTTGCTCTACAAAGTGGTATAAAAAATTATATCATAGAGGATCAAACCATTTTTGGAAAGAGGCATTTCTCCGGAACTGTTCGGGTTTCTTCATAATCGTCAACTGTTGGATGCCATTGGAATAGCACAGGAAGGTTTACACTCTATTCAACAGAAATTTTTTGAGGCATTTGTTCTAAAATTGGATTTGGTGAAATCCTACGATAGGCTAGACTGGACCTATTTACGCTTCATTTTACTTCAAGTTGGGCTAAATCTGGAAATTTTGGACTAGTTTATGTCTTGCGTCACCATGGCTAATTATTCTATCTTGGTAAATGGCTCAACATCTGCATCGTTTGCTGGCGACAGGGGACTGCGAAAAGGTTGTCCCTTATCTTCGTACTTGTTTATTCTTTCCATTGAAATATTTAGTCTTCTTATTAATGAAGCGAGCCGTAAGAATCTTCTCTCTGGCATCAGAGTGGCTCCAGCCTTTTTCATCACCCATTTACTTTTTGTGGATGATGTGCTCTTGTTCGGCATGGGTTCTTTCGTCGAGTGGTCTCAGTTTAAACTTATCACCAACTGCTTTTGTAATGTTGCTAGACTGGACATAAGTCCTACAAAGTCCTCTTTTCTTTGTAATTGCCAGGATCAGGGTTTAAAGGACCAGATTGGTTCTTTGTTTCCTTACTAGATGAAACATCTTAGTTCTGGGTTCAAATATCTTGGTTACTTTCTGAAACCGTGTGGTTACACTTCGCCCGATTGGGGGTGGCTCTTAAAGAAGGAACAAAAAAGGATTTGTTGTTGGTCTTTCAATTACCTTTCAATGGGGGGGCAAATTACTCTTTTATGTTCAGTGCTCCAAAGTCTTTCGGTTTTCTGGTTCTCTCTTTTCCTTGTTCTCGTGACGATTATCAATGCTCTTCGAAGACTCTTCTCTGGTTTTTTATGGTCTGGGGCTGGTGGGGCTTCCAGATTGCACCTATCGTCTCAGGAATCAATTTCTCGTCCTAAGTATTTAAATGGATGGGGTATTAAAGATCTCAGGTATTTCAATCTCTCCCTATGTTCCAAATCTTTCTGGAGAAGCTTACATGATTGTGGTTTGTGGGGGAATATGATAAGAGCAAAATATATGGGACGATTGCCCCTTTCCTTATGGCTCCGTAATGGAAAGGTGAAGCCTCATGGTTCCTACATTTGGAGAATTTTTTTGAAGACTTACCCCATTATCAATTTGGTTATTTGTTGGGAGGTGGGAAGAGGCACACAGGTTTTCGTGGGTTTGGATCTGATAGTTGGGCTTGGAGAGGGATCCTGACTTCCTCCTGAACTCATCCAGGCTTTGCATGATCGCAATATTTATGTCCTGAAACAGGATTCTCATCAACTCAATTCAGACAACTTTGGTTGGCTATCAGCTGTCGACGTTGTCTCGATCCCCATTTGTGCGGCTTATGGAACAGGTATGTTTTGTTACTCATATATGTGGGCATTTCTCTAACTCATGAGGAAGATGTAATATGTTGGGGTTTCAACAATGCTAGTGGAATGCTTTCGGCGCAGATGAATTATTCTTATTTACTGGCTGGTGAGGTTGATGTTCCTCTGCAAAGACATAATGTTTTGGTATGGACTTTTAAGTGCCCAATAAAAATACGTTGCTTCTTATGGATTGCACTGCATAACAAGGTTTTAACGTGGAGTAACCTTTCCAAACATGGCTTTCAAGGGTTGGGTGTTTGTGTCTTATGCCGTGAAGCTGAGGAGGACGTGGATCATCTTTTTGGCCAATGTAAAATTTTCAAGAAGCTTTGGGCCTGCCTCGAATCTTCTTTCAACTTTCATTTCTGCTAGAAAGGGAAGAATTTTGTTGAAAATTTTCATTTGCGGACTTTGTGCCATTCTGTGGAGCATGCACTCTTACCTGTCACATTATGAGAGTTCTAGAAAATTCGGAACTAATGCTTATTCCAGGAGGACCCTTGCTCTATTAATCAATCGTGTATTAAGATTACCGATTATTTCCATATGACAAACTCACTATTTCCTAAGAGATCTCGAAGGGTTACTTCTTTTGTGGAGATGGATTATTGTTTCCCTATTGGCTACTTCAACGGTGCTACCCAAAAGGGCGTTTGCGGGGCTGGAATGATTCTGAAAGTTTCTCATTCTCTCCACTATCAGCTTCAACTAAGAGCTGGAAATGGCACTAACACCATATCGGAGTTAATTTCTTTGTGGGGATTGCTTTACTTTGCCAAGTCTTTGGGACTGACTACTCTGAATGTTCTTGGTGATTCCATGGTTATCATCTCTTGGGACAAGGGTGAGGAGCACCTTTTTCCGGTGGAGCTGAGTGGTTGGATAAAACATGTCCGTAAGATCATCGACTGGCTCACTTCTGTCTCATTTTGGCATATTTATAGGGAACATAACATGGTTGCAGACCAGCTCTGCAAGCTAGCCATGGGGACTATGGAAGATTGTTTTCTTGTCAAAGAATTCATTGATGGTTCATTGATCAAGACGTTATCCTTATCATATGTTTGAAGGATTTCTTTGAGACTTTGACTTCGGGGGTTTCCGAAAGACGGTTTCCTTAGTTTTTTTGGATTTTGTTTGAATGTATCTACTTGTTGTTTACCGACTAGACAATATCTTGTCTTTTTATGTATAAGCAGCTCGCCTTAACTATACTCGTTGGACACAACTTTTTCATTAATAAAGGTTTTTTTTTGCATGAAAAAAAAATTGTTTTTAATATCTTCTCAATATATTGAAATGTGTAAAAAATAATTTAATATTATCGCATCGAAATAAACAAAATACTTTTACATTTTAGATGAAATAGATATGTTAAATTAATAAATTAATGTCTATTAAGTTGGATGTCGAATAGGTGTTATCTTCTTCACCCAAATTCTATTCTTAAAATATTGATTTAGGATTTATCCATATCATTTAAATATTTATTATGTTGAATTCATAATAAAAATTTTGAACTAAGAAAAAAGAGTACTTTTTATTCAAAAAGAACTAAACGTACAATCCATAAATGCTATGAGCACAAGCCATAAAAAGATCTTTAAGTTTTAGAGATATTTTTATGGCTTGAATTGGTTCTCAAAAGATTGGCTATCGAAATTATCAAGCCTATGGCATCTTTATACCTATCAAAAGGAGGTATATTAATCATCCTTAAAACATAACTAGAACTAAACCAACAAGAGAGCAAATATTGTAGCCAGTCTTATTTTCAAAAATCTAATAAAGACCCAATAGAAAAAGATTTTATTGGTCCCTCCTTGCCTGAAAGATAGAAATGACCAGGTTGAAGATTAAGACCATGTTTCGACAACAAATCAGCTTCAACATTTTGCTCGCAGAAAACATGATTGATGTCAAGTTGCACAAACAGAGTTTAGATATCCAATATTTTGAGAACCAATTCTTGTAGACCAATCTGTGGAGCGCTACTTGGTTGAGCCAATTAACCACCAAAAGAGAATATCCCATAATAGTTAGAGCCCAAATACCTTTTGAGAAGGCAAATTTGAGCAGGTAAAAGACATCTAGTAGCTCAACCCTATTGTTGGTTCCATTTCCTGCATTGATCTTGAAAAGAAAGGAATGATTGGTTGAAAAATGGAGAATAAACCCCAGTCCACAAGAACGATTCTCACTTTGGAATGCTCCATCAAAGGAATCCCAAGCCTTGGACTGATCAATAGGTAGTTCACTGAATTGACAAGTTATTGGCAGCTTCAAATCAGCCTTGTATGCATTAACTTGGGACTTCACTAAAGTAACAACAATCCTTATAGTGAGCAGATTACCTTCAATAAGACATTTGTTTCAAGTTGTCTAGATAACCCAACAAACTACCAATGAAGCTTAACGAACTTGCTTCAATTCCTGCCTCTGGAAAAACTCTTTAAAACCATTATCCAAGGAATCCTTCTGCCAAAGATTTGGAATTCCAAGAAACCGAGCCATTTCCATCCAAACCCTTATAAGTACCTTCTCCTCTCTAGAGATAATTAAAGCAAAATTTCCCAATTCTTTCAAGAATCCCTTTCAATATATGGGCCAACAAGTTCCAGTAAATTGGAATGGCTTCTAGCATGGCCTTAATGAGAACCAATCCCCCCCATAGGAAATCCATCGGTTGCACGATAAGTTAATGTTATGCTCTATTTTTCCAAACAACCACAACCAGTTCTTGTTGTAGTAGTTATTTGGCTTGAGGTTAAAGCTAAGGTACTTAAATCCCTCATCCATCTGATTACACATAAAGGGACGTACCTGATCTATAACAAACCCCAGAGGGTTTTCCAAATAGTAAAAATAAATAGCAGATTTATGGGCACTGACTTCCATTACCGATGGTTTACAATAAAGGTCAAGTAGCTCAATCACCCTAAGAATTTATTTTCCATACCCGAAGTAGAATAAGACAACATCATCTACAAATAGTAAATGAGAAAGAACAATCGATCTTCCTACCTTTAAATTGTTGATTCAATTCATTTTCTTTGCGTCGAGGAATAATCTACTTAATCCTTCTGCAACTAGGAGAAACAAGTAAGGAGAGAGGGGGCATCATTGTCAAAGTCCTCGATAAGGTTTAAAAAAGCGTGAGGTAGCTCCATTAATTAATACCTCGAGATTGGAAGAAGTCACACACCGCATAATCCATTTCACTACAAGAAGAAAGAAACCGATATGGAGGAGGAGCATGTGCAAGAACATCCACGAAACTATATCAAAAGCTTTCAATGGATCTAATTTATGCACAACCATAGGAGAGTTTGAAAGCTTGTGTAACATACATAATATATACATAAACATTAATAAACAATAGTTAATTAAGGGACGCATCCCATCATGAACGGTTGCTACAAGTGCCTTTAGGATTTGTATCTATACGACACTATCATTGTATTTTCAATCATATCATACTTTTCTCATATTATATATTTATCCGTATGGATTCATTTATACTTGCATATATATTTTGAATATTTATTGTTTGAACTAGATTGATTCATCTCATTGGTATCAGAGTGTTTCCGATGTTTACCGGCTGTTAGCCCAACAATATTTCTTTTTCAAGGTTTCCTTGAACATGTCCTTGACCATATTTAGGCCTTTGGCCACCAAAGAAAAACAAAAGTTTAGAGTTTCTCTGAATAACTAGGTTTTTTTACTAAACCAGCCCTTAGCCATTCATAATTTCTGCGAAATGAAGAGTTAGTCTAATGCAAGTCTAAAGGAAAGTCTCATTGGTATCCCTGCAAATCTAAAAATAATTAATCCATGGCCAAGAAAAGTTACTGATCAAAATCACAAAAAAAAATAAAATAAAGAAGATAACTTGTCAGCATCATAGGAAATCAGAAATACCAAGAAAATATAATGACAATAACATAAAAACATCTAACATAATTTTTTGGGGAAATAATATAAATAGAGTCTTAAGAAAGAAAATTAAAACAGATAATATCTTATTGAGCAGTCACAAATATCTGCATTTGTTAAAACCTTGTATACAGTCGATTAACAAAGAGAAATCACAAATGAAAGATTTAGTTGTATATATCAAATCCGTGGGTGAAGTTGTGCGAGAAATATAAACATTTCAATTTC
This sequence comes from Larix kaempferi, assembly GCA_027924585.1. Lineage (NCBI taxonomy): Eukaryota > Viridiplantae > Streptophyta > Pinopsida > Pinales > Pinaceae > Larix > Larix kaempferi. Next base: position 8,872,995 of record BSBM01000066.1, on the reverse strand, counting down.
TATGACGTGGCTATAACGTGGCTCCATTTTGACTATGTTTCAATTTCTTTATTATTGATTTGGAAGTGAACCCCATGGCAATCGAACTAGGAAACGTCACCTTGATAGTGACATCAATTCATGTCATTTTGTTATGGCTAGATTATTAAGATACGTTAAAGGCACCGATACAATAAGATGATAATGGATGCACATATATTACCTACCATATAACAAATATACCTTATAAAGAGAAGTTGATAAAAGCATATTGGTGTAGCTATACAAAATTTAAATTACGATCATTGATTGAAAAAGAAAGAGAGAAGAGAATTATATATATATATAAGTAAAGTTAAGGTTATAAAGTGAGGTATATTTTTATAGAGAGCAATTTTATAGTTTATATATTTATTGGAAAATTAACATATAAAAAGGAATATTATATAAGTAAATATATTTATAAAAGTGAATTTTTGGAATTCAAGTTATTTTAGGTTAATTATTGAAGAATAATATGGGAGTAAGAAGCTATACACTATGGACTCTATAAATAAGTCTAAATTTTGGACTAAATGTCGTTTTTTGTGAAATAGAGTTTGAGTATATAAAGACCTTTAAAAATTACAATCACTTTTATTCAATGTGTGGAAAATCGTTTATTATGGAAGAATATCAAGGTAATTTAGAACATTATAAAGCAAACAATAGACAATTACAGTTTGAGATTAAGAAGGGGAATTATTTTTATGAGTTATCATAGAAAGAGAATCATCGCCTACAAAATCAAAATCAAAAGTTAGATCAAGCTAATCAAGACTTTGAGAAGAAATTATCATAGAAGGGTAAATAAATATCATGCTTAAAAAATCATAGTCAAAATGTACTAGCAAAAATCAGAAAGTCAAAAGACATAAACCAAGATGATAAAAATTTAGAACAAGAAAATCAAGATCTTGAAAAAAAAAATCCGAAAAAGATGAAGACAACTCTCGCCTAAAGAACCTTAATCAACGATTGCTTGACCAAATTAAATGATTATGAGACAACAAAATGGAGAATCTAGAATAAAAAATAAATACGACAAGTCAGATAATAAGGAAGAACTCCTATGTTTAAGGCGATATAATCAAGACCGACTTACACAAATTAAAAGCTAAAGCATGATAAGAAATCTTTACAAGACGAGTTAGATCACAAATGATCATTAGTCAACAAAGAAACGGTGACTAACCCAATAGAGAAGTTATCATATGCTCAAATTCAGACATCAGAAAAGGGAACCAATACAGAATCAGTCAGCGCTCAAATTCAAAAGAATGCTTATATTGACAAATCACGACAAACATCAATAGAAGATGGTTCCAAGGAACAATCACAAAAGATTAGGATGCCTTATCATCATCCAAATCACAAGAATCGATATGGACAACGATAATATCAAAAGATATATAAACAATATTTTTCTTTCAGACAAACAAACTACAAACGTAAAAAAGAAGAGATACAAAATTAACAACTTGCATGGAAGCCGAAAATCAAAAGTTCCATCCAAATAGTCGATCAACATGGGGTGGATCGATTCACAGTCGATGCAACAATTTTACTTGGGAATTCATAAATCATATCATCTTGTTTCATCAAGTGTCACGGTTAAAAGAACAGAAGATCGTGAGAAGAGATCGTGAGCTAGAAGGAGAGTTAAAGGGAATTTTTTCAATAATTATGCTTTGAGGACAAAGCATTTTTAAGGGGAAGGCAATGTACATACATAATATATACATAAATATTAATAATATCAATAAATAATAGTTAACTAAGGGACACAACCCTTCATGAACTGTTGCTATAAGTGCCTTTAGGATTTGTATTTATACGGCACTATCATTGTATTTTCAATCATCTTATACTTTTCTCATATTATATATGTATCCATATGGATTCATTTATACTTGCATATCTATTTTGGATATTTATTGTTTGAACCAGATTGGTTTGTTTCAACTTGATGGAATGAAGGCCTTCCTAGGCCATTCCCACTGCTTCATGTATCAAGCGACCTCCCAAAAACCAAAATTGTTCATTCAAGATAACACGGGACAAAATCGACTTCATCTGCACTGTAATAACCTTTTCCATAATTTCGTAAATAATGCTGCATAAAGACTTTGGTTGGAAGTCATCGAAGAATTCTGGATAGTCTAATTTGGGACTCTGAGCTAGAAAGGTTGAGCTCAAGTTGTCTGACACCTTACCATCCCAATGAATTTTTTCCACAAAGTGCAGCACGTCATCACCCATCAAATCGAAGAATGCCAAGAAAAATTCTATAGTCCACCCATCTGGGCCCAGACTCCTCTCTTTTGTTAAACTTTCCAACACAACAAGTAATTCAACATTTGTCACCTCCAGATACATGTCAACATCATCTTCTTTATTTATGAGTTTAGGGAATTTCTCGATGACGGTCATAACCTCCAAGATGTTGGCACTTGCAGGCTCCTGAAAGATCCTCCCAAAGTGTCAGACCCCCAATGTAGCCAAATCTTCAAAGTTTTGAACCAGTCTACCGTCCTCCTCCCTTAGCTCCCAAATAGTATTTGTTTTCTTCTTGGTGTTTGCATAGGAAAGGAAGAAACAAGTATTAGCATCACCAACTTCAATCCAAGTGGCTCTTCTTTTAATACGCCATGCATTTTCTTCATCCAATTACAACTTTTTCTTTTGTAGTTCCATATCTTTTAAAGCCCTAAGAGCCACCTCATCAAGAAGAGATCCATCCACATACCCTAACAATGTTGTAATATTATGTTCCACCTCCTTTAATTTTCCATCTTGTTGCTTTAAAATGTCACTATCCCATTCCTTTACCTTAACCTTGGCCCTCTAAAGTGACCTAACAAATTGGGCGCAAGACGAACCACCATCCAAACCAGAGCAAGGAACACAATTATTGAACACTAAATCACGAAAATCTGATTCTTCAACCCACATAGGATTAAATTTGAATGGCACACTAGGATTTGTTGTTGGACCATCCAGCTTAAGGCCAATGAGGAAATGGTATGAGATTCTAGTCTTCCCCACCTAGGAATGGGCCTTGCCAATATGGGTTAAAATATCATTATGAAGAAGGAATCGATCTAGATGCTTGGAAATAGCATCGTCCCCTGCCCAATTATTAATCAAAGTTGGAGAGAGATAAGTCGGCTCCAAGTCAACCAAACTTCTACATTCCAAGGCATCGACAAAAAAGTTAGCCCTCTTATCAACACAAGCATATCTCCCCCATACTTCATCACAACTTATAGTAAAGTTTAAGTCTCCTCCCACAGTCAAATTGGGACTTTTGAATAAGGAAGAGTTAAAAATGGAGCTCAAGAAATCCACTTTGCCTTCATAAGGCCCATATAGGTTTAGAATCCCCAAATTGAAATGCAAGCTTTTACTATGGATTAGAGTAAACAGTCCTAAATGCACAAAAAAATTTAATCAATTGAACACTTCATTCCACCCCAATATCAGACCTCTAGAATGTCCATCAACATCAACATACAAAAACTCCCATCCAACAAAAAGCTTACAAAGGACACCACAAAAAAAATCACCCTCACCCATAGTCTCTTGGATAAGTAGAAAATTGGGACATGAACTTCTAACTAACCTCCTGGGATGTAGTCCTTTCTCTTGAATCCCAAACCCCTTGATGTTAAGTGAAAGAAATTTAATCAGGAAACAACTATCAAGGAATGGCCCTACTCTAAGAACCCTGTGAGAAGTTTTTGTTTGCCTTGTTTGATTCTTTCACCACAACTCCTAACTTTTGCGGAGGTGAGATTTACAGCCCACCAATGAAATTCCAATACTGAGTATCCCATCCTCCTCTAAACCCCTAGACTGCTTTTTCCCAAGGACACTATAATTCTTGTAGGATTTGAGGAAATATGAGCCCCCCTAGAAGAACAACCAGAGTCCGCTTGAGAGGAGGAATATCCAAAAACTGATACTTGCAGGGAGTCCTCAAAGAGATTTATAGTCAATCCCCCAAACATAATATCACCATAGATATATTCTTTTCCGCGTTCATTCAAAGAAAAACCCTTATTCAAAGGAAAGTCCCCTTGTTCCTCCGGTCTCATATCAAACAGATGATTCACATGTAAATTATGATCCAATAAACCATACTTAGGCTTCTCAGTAGTAACAAGGGGATGAATGAAACCATTACCTAGTATAGGAGAAGAGGTTGTAATGACCTTAGAACCAGTCCAACTGATATCCCTGACTCCCAGTGAAGAAATCAAGCTCGAGCTGGAATGAGCCTTTGTATCCAGTGGATGGAAAGGATCTTTCCCATGTTCTATTAGAGAAATAGAAGGGTCCTCCAAAAGTGAATATTCCACTCCCTTCATTTCAACATTCTCTCCCACTTGAGTTTCTAAGACCTGATTCGAAAGATTGGTAGAAACTGTGTCGGACAATGATGACTAAGGATCTAGAAGTGGAGTAGAGGACATGACCTCTCTTTGCATGTTCCCAATACTTCTTCTTGAGAACACCTTGGATAAATCAACAACAACATGACCGACTTCATGACACATCACACAATGAAATGGAACATTAATATAATCTAGGTTTTGGGAAAAGCAGGCTTCTCCCAAGACTAGTTTAATGGAGTTAAAAAACACATCCTGAGCATCAAGTTCCACAAGAACCCTCGCCACCGACCGCTCTAAACAAGTTAAAAACTATCATCCACTATGATATTTTTACCAAGTCTATCACCTATGGCTGAGATTCCTTTAATTGTCCACCATTCCATTGATAATCCAAGCTCTTTGATCCAGACTACAGACCAATCCATCCTATCTTTCCTATCATCAAATTTCAAAAGCAGCAATGAAGTGTCCCATAACCATAATCCTTTAAGAACTTTTGTGGTGTCCTCTACCGCCTAAAAATAAACCCTAGCTACCTTTGTGCTAGGGTATGAAAGACAGGGACACACCCCAGCACTGGAAACCAGTTTTCTTGACCCATCCTTCCAAGGAAGAAAATGAGATATGCCAATCCCCAAACTTCCCAACCAAGGATTTGCTGCTCACATCCAATATGTCTCCTATCATAATATCCTTTCCCACCACTAACGAAATTGAACCTCCCTTCTTTTTTACCATATTCCGAGGTATTTTTCCCCCATAGATATATAGTTCGATAGCTCCATGCCCTGCAAAAGAGCTAGGTTGAGTTTGTTTCCCACAAAACCCGACCCCCCATAGACCTCACCTAAATGGATCTTATGCCGAGAAATGTCCGAGGGATCTAGAGTCTTGACTCCCATCAAAACAAGTGAAGGATTGTGTGCTTCTAATGGATGAACATGTGTGTTGACCCCTGAAGGGACTCGATCTGCCTCCAAATGGGCTTGAGTCCATATCTTAGGTGCTTGAATGTCTCTAGGGTTATCTCCGATGACTTGTGTACACTCCAGTACCTTGTCATAGGATTGATACATAGTATAACTTTTAGAGCAAATTTGCTCGAGTACTAAAAGCGGGTCTATCGTTTGGCAATGTAGCAAGGTCATCACATTCGAATCCACCAACTTAGAGGTCTCCTCAACTAGGTCAGCAATAGACCTTCAAGCATCACGAACAAAAATATTCTCTTCGGACCATGTGTCCTCCAAGTAGTCTACTAAAGGCTCGCAACCATCATGGCCATTACAACATTGAAGAATGGTGATAAAAGCTTAAGTGCACCGAATCTCCTGTAGATAAAACCCTAATCCCCTCATTCGACCTCTCAAGATTATTTATCTAGCATGTATCCATATCATTTAAATATTTTATTTTTTATTTTTAATATGTATAAATATATATGATTAATTAATATAAATTATACTGGGTTGGCAGGTGCAGGGGGAGTCCTTCTAGACTCCGAAGGAAACAAAGTGAAAGACTATGCCTGGGGAATTGGAAGAAGGACAAACAATGATGCGGAGTGTCTTGCATTGATCAAAGGTATGGCTGTTGCAAAGAATAATAATGTAAAGGATCTCGTGGCCGTTGGTGATTCTCTGCTGGTAATCAGGGAAGCCAAGGCCTTAGCCAAAAATCGTCGAAAGCCTGCCTCCAAGCTTTAACATCACTTCATCCACACGATCATGGACTTTATCTCAATCTCCATTTTTCACATCTTAAGGATCAACAACCAGCAAGCCGACACCATGGCCAATATTGGCGCTATCTTAGACTATGGTCTAACAATCAACAATGGACATCACCTTGTAAACAACTGGGTTCATAACACCTCCCCTTGTTTGAAATGTTCTCGATTTCTAAACACTTATACAACTTTGGTCTAATCTATTTTTTGAAATTAGTTAATTATAAGATCTCCTTGGGATTCCCTCGATCTCCTCACACGTCCTCTCGGATCAAATGGAGGCATATCCACTCTGACTCCACCTATCTCGCATGCGGGACTTCAATGCATGCAGGAGACAAGGATTCCATAGCTATAACACGGAGGAAGGTGACGCTCCGAGTACCAAGCAAATTTTACTATGCATTGTATGTTGGCTCGGTTTTGTCTGGTTAAGCATGGAGGATGGTAATGTAGGTATGTGTCTCCGTGCGTTGTAGTGTCGACGTTGCAGGAAGCATATCCAGGTTCATTTGGGGGGAGTCAGCATGAAACGATATCTTTCAGCTCTTGATGTGGTCCAGGGACAGGGTAATGGCAATACTGAGTTTCAGGGATCCCATGGTGGTCAGGCGAAACAAGCTTGTCGTGGGCATTCCAAAACTAATGAGCTAGGTAGTGGCAGAAGCTGGACTCCCCTTGACATAGGACAGGGACAGAGTATCAGGGGCTTTGCTCAGCCTGTCGTTTGTGGCCATGAGCATGGCAGTGGCCGAAATTGGTTGCCTTTCGACGTGGGTCTGGGCCAGAATCAAGGTGGTTCTTCGCATCATGTTTGTGGTAGCTCCGATGAGTCGGGTAGCGGCAGGAACTGGATGAACATTGTTGGGGACAATGGTGGTATTGTTAATTTGGAGTCCCCTCATGGGCCTGATAGTCCTACCTCTGAAATGCTCTCACATGTACAGGATTTGGAGTCCCAGGTCCGCTGGCTTAGAGGTGAAAATGGTGACCTGAAGAAAGCCATCTCCCACCTCTCCACCTTTGTCCAAATTTCGAACTCCGAAGTTCGGAGCAACAAAAGCAAGATGAAAGAATATTTTAAAGGGTTGGCCGGAAAATTGAATCCCTTCACAGCTGCCTTAGAATTGTTGAATCCAAGGTCGACTGCGTCAGGACCAACAACCGGAACAGCCCCTCTATCCTTCATGGCATTGAAGACAAAAATGTGGGTACTGCAACTGGGAGCAAGGAAAAGAACATCCGCCAGCAGCATGTCAAATGATACTCTCCCTGCCTGCTCGTCTATGTGTCTGTTTCGGGACCTTTTTTGTTTACAGTTTCCTCTCTTAATCTGTATTTCTTCTATAGTTTTTTTCTAGGGCAGTTTGTAAAAATTTTCAGTTTCCGCAGAATAGGTGTTAAGTATGACATACAAAGACTGGATTGTGAGGTGCTTGTCTTGACAGCCCTCCTATTTTGGGATCAATCTTCCCGTCCTATATGTAAGATCGTCTTTTTTTAATATAAAAGCTTGTTACCCGTTGTTGTAAAAAAAAAAAAATTAATATAGACTATAAATTCTAATTATATATATTAAAAAAATTATTAAATATCTTTATTATGATTAACTATAATAATTAAATTAATCATACACATATAATTTAATTTTGGTTAAGTTGAGAGGTGGCCCTACACAAATCATTTAGCACGTAGATTGGGTGAAGGGTTATTATTTACAAGATGTTTTTATTATTTATATATAATGTTTTTTTATAGTCACTTTATTATAAGTGGATATTCTTTGAAGTTTTATTTCACAATCAACGACTTTAACATATATTAGTTGGGTTGAATGATTGAGGCCGTTATGGAAAAAGACAAAACAAAATGTTGACATTATTATGTTTAATTGAAGTTTTATATTATTAGATTACTGTTATAAAATTATGACAGGGTTTTATTATTTTCTAAAAATGAAATCGTTGATTGTAAATAAAGTTTGATATTCTCTCCTTACTTTACTTTCCAAATCATTTAAAGTATTCTTAAATTCTAAGTCAATATTATCTTAAATAAAACTAAGATGTATTATAAATATATTTTCTTTTAATTTAAATTAAATATTTTATTAATTACTAAAAATATTTCCATATTGTTCTTCTGTCTAAGTGCTCTGATCATTTTTTTATGAAAATCTATTTTTTTTTCAATAAAAAAAAGGCATATTTGTATTAGAAGTATAAAGTAAATACACCCGAGAAGGTTCACCCATCCATAAGAGAACAAGGGAGTCTGATCGAGACATCTAGTAAAACCCAGCCATACGAAGAAATGTGACATCCGGGATACTCCCATCCCCCAACAAAAGTAGAGGCGAGCCAATCACGGCTCCCACACAGAGTTAGAAAAACAAAAGAATGGTCGGTAAAGGGCCGGAAGAAAAGCACTACAAAATTTATACAAAAAAAACAAAATTAAATCGAAAAAATATTCCAGCAACCCTCTACTGGAACATGGGACCCCTCAAAAATATCATACAGGATCTTCCCCACCGGAGCATCCAAACCAGGTTGAGAAAGATAGTCAGCAACCGAGTTATGTTCCCTATAGATGTGGATAATGGAAGTTTGTGGAGAGCGAGCACGAAGTGTCAAAATCTGGTTCATCCATGATGACAGGGCCAATGCATTGATGGTAGCAGCATTATTAGCCCAAGATACAATCATCATGGAGTCACCAGCAATCTGCTCAAGTAAATGATGGGCCTTGTCAACAAAAAATAGGGCAAGCCACAGTCCCAAAAGCTCCCCCTTCGTGTTAGTCCTAGGGCCACCATGAAGCCACAGTTTAATGTGATCGCCATTCTCCAGTTCTATGAAGGCCTCGACACCACACACACCTCCGGACGAAAGGGATGCTCCATCGAACCGAGTTCGGTTACCCCTCCCAATGAGTTGAGAGGGTCTAATGTTGCAAGCCACCACAATTGTTTTATCAATGCAAAAAACATCACATTCTTTAGCAGATGACAGAACTCTATTAGCAATAATGTCAGTCGTGTGCAAGGAGTTGTCAAAAAGCCACCTGTTGCGTGATTTCCAAATCTCCCAGGATACCAGGCAAGCAAGGACGCCTAGTTTCTGATTATGTTTACATACCAAATAAGACCAGTGTGAGATGGGGAAAGCAGGGCCAAGTGAAATGGCAGGATGCTTGACGCCCAAGCATTGCCAGACCAACACGGTAAAAGGGCACATGACGAAGAGATGTAAGAAGGATTCAACATTCTGCATGTAATGTATACAAATATTAGACCCGTTGAAGCCCCTCTTCGTAAGGTTACCCCAGAGCAATAATTTCTCGTCTAATAAAAGCCAAGTGAAGATCTTAATCTTTAGGGGAATAGGAAGCTTCCAGCATTTGACGTGCCACCAACTCCCGGAGATAGGAAAATGAGAGATCGACACTAAGTAGGCCAACTTAGCAGTGATAGTGCCATCTGAAGTGTTCCACGACCACAACAGGTAGTCTTCCACCCCTAATAGCTGGTAATTGGCAAAGTATAGATCCTTGATATAAGCATTCCATTCGGTGGCAAAGGAACCCACTAAACCCAGCTGGTCAGCATTCAGCCATATGTTGAAAGATGGCCCAAATTTATAAAGTATATGGCAGAGTTTGTAATATCCCCAGCCGTGAAGGTGATGGAGTAACATAGGGGACAATTGATATGCCCTTGGTCCACCCATCAATGGGTCCTCCCCAATGTTAATGTGACGCCCATCACCGGGGAGCCAAGCCAGCCAGTCGGCCACAGTCGAGAAAGAGGATAGCAACCCTGCCCAGAAATTTGATGCCTCCTTATGAGATTTACGACTTGACCTGATCCATTGGACAGTCGATAGCTTCCCGAAGTACTTGCCCTTCAAAATGTTCCCCCATATACAATTTACAGATAGAGCACGCCACAGGCTCTTAGCCAACAAAGCAGATGAGAAGAGATGAATATTTTTTAAGGCCCATCCGCCCTGAGCATATGGTCGAGCAAGACTGCGCCAGTCCACGAAGTGGAATTTATGGCCATCAACCCCAGACCAAATGAAGTGATGTATTTTCTGACGGATACAAGTGAGAATAGTCTTCGGTATCTTATAAAGGGAGAACCAATATACACCGACGTTCTGTAAAACGGACTTTGGAAGCACCAGACGAACCCCATTGGACAGCCATCGCCAATTGGACATTCGTTTGTCAAACTTCTTTATGAGCCATTGCCAGTCCATCTTCCTGTAGTTGTTGGGCTTAAGAAAGTATCCAAGATAGGTAGTGCCCTCAATCAATTCGGCCACCGAGTATGGGAGAAGTGCAGTGATCTCAAGTAGCCCCATATCCTCCAGGTTGTGTTTTAGTAATTTAGATTTCTACTCATTAATGATCATGCCAGAGGATAGACAGAAAACTTGAAGTATACCCAGCATATATACCCATTCTTGAGTGACATCTAGACCGAATAACATAACATCATCCACAAAAAATTGATGAGTAAGAGTTATATGTGGAGTTACCTGAATCCCCGAGAAGAACGATCTAGCTTTGGCTTTAAGAATCAAACGGTTGAGGCCCTCAATGACTATCAAGAAGAGCAGTGGTGAAAGTGGACACCCCTGTCGAAGTCCCCGAGAAGAGAAAATAAAATCTATGGGGCAGCCATTGATCAGTATTGAGTAATTGACAGACATGATACAGTCCATTATCCTCCTGACAGCCCCCCATGGGATACCCAATTGCACCAGAGCCAGATGGAGAAAGGACCAATTTACATTATCATAGGCCCGAGTCAGATCTAATTGGAGGATCATACCTTGCAAATTCCTAGTCTTGATACTGTGCATTGCCTCCTGTGCAACCCCCACAGCATCAAGAATCTATCGATCATCCAAGAAGCCATACTGTTCCAAAGAGAGCCCCTGAGAAAGAATAGGTCGGATCCTACAAGCAATAACCTTGGATATTATCTTGTAAACGAGGTTACACAGGGAGATCGGCTTGAAGTCCAAGAAGGATGTTGGATTAGACACCTTCGGGATAAGTCTAATGAAAGTTGCATTCATAGCCCCAACCACCTCCCCCTTCACACGAGTTTCTTCAACCATAGCAAGAATTTCAGGACCCATGATATCGAAAAAGGCCAAGAAAAGTTCTGTTGTCCACCCGTCTGGACCCGGGCTCTTGTCTTTGGCTAGGCTGCCCAGAACGGAATGTATCTCCTTTAGTGTAATCAGTTTCAATATGCCATTTCCCTCCTGTTCATTAAAGATCCTTGGATACTCTTTAATGATATTGATATGTTCTCTGATAGTGGTGTTCCCAGGGTCCTTGTAATAATCTTGAAAGTGCACAGAGGCTTCAGTCTCAAGATCTCCCAGAGATGAGATAGTCACCCCCGACTTATTCTTCCGGTTCCAAATTGTATTTGAGATCCGAAGACTGTTGGCATATTGGTGAAAAAATCTCGTGTTGTTATCACCCAAAGTTATCCATATAGCCCGGATTTTTAGGCACCAAGCTGCCTCATTCAATAGAAGTAATTTGTGCTCTTTTCCCTCCAGGTCGACCAATAACAGTCGGACATCATCCGCCAAGGGACTTCCCCTGTGTGCAATATTGAGTGATTGTATCCGAGCCTCTAACTCAGCAAGGTCCTGAGAATCAGTCTTTTTGCGAGCCTTCGACCAAGCCTTGACTGAAACCTTTCAGAGGCCCAATTTCCTAATCAGTCTTTTCCTCGGGGAAGAAATGCCCATCACATTCAGCCTACCCCATTCTTCACGATCAAACAGCTTAAAAGCCTCGATTTGCAGCAGTAAATGGTTGAATTTGAAAGGATATGGGACTCTAGTTCCTTCGAAAGCCACCTCCAATAAGATAGGGTAGTGGTCTGATAATGTCGATAATGTAGTCCACAATCTATACCTGTTCAAATGCCTTAATGTCGAAAATCTATTTATTGTATGAGTGTGCTTAATGGAATTGTGCATTAATTAAAACTAAGAAATGTGATGTCTTAGTCTTACATATCCGAGATGATTATTTGATGTATTTTTGGGACGAATGTTTTGATTCCTATTGCAATGGTTTTTATGTAGATAATTAGTATTTTTTAAATTAATTGGTTTTGTGATGTACTTTTTGATTCATAATAAATAACAAAAGTACTTTTTTTTCTTGCTGAAAAAAAATACATATGCAATGTCATGGTGAAACAAAATTATGAAGTTAATCAGTATAGATTCATCTTAGCTCCAGATCTACCAAGTGACAAGAGAGATCAAATCCTTTGAAATGCAAACTTTTCCTCAAATTTTGTACTTAAGTTTTAATTTCAAGGGATTTGATCCCTCTTAGCACTTGGTAGATCGAGAGATAAGATGGATCTATACTGGTTTAATATGTAAATCTGTAGTATGTGCTCAAATCCCTCATATGTAAATCATGGTTTAATTATGGTTCAACTCTCATATCACATCGCAAGAAGTATCCAAGTTTCATTAAATTTTTTAGTTTTAATTAATTGGAATATATATCTCTTTGGCTTTAAAGTTAAGGTTAGGGTCAACATTGTAAATTTTTATTTACTTAATATTTTATTAAAGTGTTATATGTCAACTTCACTCTAGATTTACCAAGAGCCGAGGGGGATCAAATCCCTTGAGGCGCAAAATATTTTTTAAAGTGCAAATTTTTAGGGAAAGCTTACAGCTCAATGGTTTTGATCCCTCTTGGTGCCTAGTAGATCCAGATTTAAGATGGATCTATACTGGTTTAATGTGTAAATATCTTGTATGTGCTCAAATCCGTCATATGTTAATCCTAGTTTAATGATGGTTAACTCCCATATGGCATAGCCAGAAGTTGTAGCGGAAGCATTGCTTGAACATAAAATTATGTATAATATATTGAATATCTTGGGTAAGAATTATTGATTGAATGATGAATGATGGTTACAATGCCTTTGTGACAATATACCTTTATAGGCATTGACTGGAAACGAAGGTGAATAGTTATGTCCCTTGCCTCTTCATTAAATACTAATCGTATTTGTTATGCTAGTTACTTCTATTATTTATTAGTATTAGTATTTCATGTATATCTACTATTATGTTTATAACATTGCCACCCTCTTAAATAATGCTTTGTCCTCAAAGCATTATAAATAGGATTTTCTTTGGTTACGCATGTTAATATAGCGACACCATTTTTGTGTTTGTCTAGTGGTAGGGGATCGACGTGGTTCCTCTATTGAATGCTAGCAAGGCTTCTTTCCAAGATGTGTGTCATATGTTGAAGTCTTTGGAACTGTTTGTTGCAAATGAACCTTTTATGCTTCTTGGATTGCAATTTCCAAGACTTCGTTGCAAGTGGTGTTGTAAAATTGCTTGCCCCTTTTAATGACTTGGATCTTATTAATATTCCTAAGATGAGGAGGAATATACTTTTTAGGTGGAATTGTTGTTTTGTGTGCTTCTTTTCTTGGATCTTTGATTTCATCATTCCTCCTAAGATGAGGTGGAGCATATCTTGTGGGTACTTGTGTCTTGTTTTTTTGAGTAATATTTCCCTTTTGCAACACATCATCATCGTTCAGTAGTATGCATGATATTGATGATAGCGATATTTGTGGTATTTCATTATGATAGGAATATGAATTGTATGTTATCCTTTTATGAGGTCGAGAAGTTCGAACTTACTGGCATATCGTTATAGATAACTAGTTCAATCGTTAATTCATCTCATCTTTCAATGAATTTGCAAGTCCCTTTTCTATGCTTATTAATGATTTTTGTTGTTTTATCCTTATCATTGTTTCTTAAATTCAATAGGGTTTGTTGTCGAGATTCAAACTTTTATGTTATCTTGTCAAGGCACTCTTTGAATGTTTACGTTATCTTGTTAAGATCGTCTCTAATTTTTTTTCATGTCTCTTCTATTGATTTGTCATAACGATAAACATGTGCTTCTTCTTAATCACTTATTTTAAAATTTTCCTTTATTCTTCAAAAAAAAAAAAAAACTTTTTAATTTTACTTTATTTAAAGTCTTTTTTTAAGGTGCCTTTAAAAAAAGTTTGACTTATTTTTTTAAACCCAATCGACTTGGTTTAAAAAAAATCTTACGGATTGTTAATTGATTGAAGGGGCACGACTTTTTGGAGGTTGTACAGTACGAAAGGGGCATGAATTTTTGGAGTTCATAGAGTACAGAAGGGGCATGATTTTTTGGAGATCATACATTATGGAAGGGTCACAAATTTTTGGAGGTCGTACCTTATGAAACGGACACAAAAATTAAAGAGGCGGTTGTATAAAATGTATGGATGTGTCCATACGGTTTCAACTAATTACATAGATCGAGTGTCATACAGACATCAGAGGCAACCATGGATGGAATTTGACGGGCATATGCGCTCCATGAGTCATTTTACCCATCAAAATACGGTTAAATTTGTTAACAAACCGTATCAAAGAACGAGCAAACAATTTTTTAGGACGTATTTTTGACGGTTAATTATTTTTCCAAACCGTCATTAATTTTTATTAATAAGCTTGCTAAGATATGTGTATGACTATATAATTTGCCTGCATTAGGTGGCATGCTATTATATATGTAATAATGGAGATTGAAACTTTCCCACTTGAGTGAAACTTTCCCATTTGATTGAAGAATAGATGGGTGAGTTTGCCTTCAATGGGGATGGATTTTCTTTCTTTCCATTTGTTCTGTCTTTCTTATATTGTCCTAACATTGTCCTAATATGAGGTCGCGCCCTTCCTTTTAGTGCCTCTCCCTAGCCTTTGTGCCCTTCCTTTAGAAGATAAGTCAATTTTCAAATTCGAAAGTGCAACTCCAAGAGAGAGGTGGGTACCATTTTAGAAGAATAAGTTGGTTTTAAACTATGTTAATGAAGGAATTAACCCAACCACCCACCAAGCATCAATGATTTATTAGCTACCAAATTTACCAAGCATCATCAATTTATAATAGTACCGAATCTACCAAGCATCACCTATGGAATTTCAGACACCATTGATTTTTGGTTATGGGCCTCAGAAGCTAGAAGCACCCACTGAATTTATGTGTTTTTTCTTAAACATGAAATTGTTTTTCTTATTTTGATATTGAGTTGGGTTAAGACTTGTGATCAGACAAAGGCATGGAAACATGGTTTTGTTGTGGGAGGCTCCCAATCCCACTTTGTACTCTTCTAATACTTCCAAGTTACAATTTAGAGGTCTTGTTGCTAAAAGCTTTTCACTTATCTATTCACATTTTTTTAAAATGATTTATTTGATATATGTTAAAACTTAATAACATTTTATTATTCTTGTAGTCTTAGTAATTTGTTGAAACAATTACTTTTACTCATGGGTAAAAAAGCTTATAAACAAGTTTGAAGTTGAAAGTGTGTTCTTCTTATCCATTTATAGCAAAGGGAAAGTGAATGACCCAAAGAAGAAAGCAAGAACCATGAATTGGTTGGTACAAATATTGACCCTTCCCCACAAAAAAATTGAGAATTAAATTGAATCCCATGGTTGTCAATTTGAATGGAAAAAATGTATCACATCACTGGCTCTATATTAGCAAAAAGTGTGCCCAAAAAATAGTTTTTACCATAAGATTTGCATCATGGATAATACATAGACAACTCTGTTAGGATATTCCTATACTCCATCCTAGTCCCACCAGTATTTTGATCATTTAAATTTTCAGTCATGCATGCACTTTTAGGGTTTGCATGCATCATTTAGGGTTTGCATGCATTCCAGTCATTAGTCCAGCACCTAGCCCTCAATTAGCCAGCCCCTGAGAGCTTCTCTCAGATCATTTTTAGCCCTCCTAGAGCTTAGTGCGCCCTTCCTCCTTGATTTAAGGAAGCCACTCGTCCTTTCTCACCTACCAGTCCAGTTTACTTCAGTTAGCCACCAGTCTTTCCTTGATTTGAGGCCAGACTGACTCCTCACTGTTGTTATCACTCCGATTGACCTCCGATGAGACATGACTACTTGTTCTGACTCCAGTTAGCTCCTCATGCGCCCTCCACTGAGTCTCCTTCATTCAGTTAGTGTCTCCATGTGCCAGTTACATTCAGTTACACCTACCACACTCAGTTACACTCAATTTGACTGACGGTTGACAATTACTTGTGCATTGATGACTCCATCGATGATGAGATAGACTACTATTTGTGCTCCGATGACACTCCAGTGATCCTTTGATCACTCCATGAAGGCTAATTCGAATTGCCACCTTAGGAATTTGAATCCTCATGCATTGTACTATTTATTTGTCCATATTGTGATTAATTAACTAGTGTGTGTGAAGTATTTTTGCTTCTATCCGAGTTCTACTGTATTATTATTTTGTTGCTCATTGTACTGCATTGACCACTCTTCTTCTATTTTCTTGCTTAATCAATTACTTTCTTGTGAGGTATACATCATCTCTTAGATATGCTGTGAGGATTTTCACATGGTATCAGAGCATGTTGAGAGTATTGTTTATCTCCATTCCTGAGAGTTTTTTGCAGGTTATTACCAAGATTTTGAGTGCAGTAGTTTCTGCATTTTTGCAGCAGTAGCAGTTGTAGATATTCTCTATTATTTTTGCAGGTCTTCTACAGCTTCTATGTATTCATTAGGAATTACTCCTCTTTCTCCATTCAACTATGATGAATGGAAACCCAGAATGATAGCATAGTTGAAGATCCGTGATCTCTTTGATTGTCATTTTGAAAGAGAGTTTGAATCCTCTGAAGAGAAGATTGATTGGTTAAATAAAGGTGACGGAGCCTTTGGAGCAATGATGCTTTCTTTGCATGAATACATAATATTCCAATCCCAATACCTTGATGTTGTTGAAACTCCAAAAGAGTTATGGGCTCACCTGGATGAAAGATTCGGCAGACAGAATGAAGGAATTGGTCCAAACCCTTTTGAGAACAAGAAAAGTGATGCATTCACCCTCCTTGATGGTCTCTTAGATCATGAACCAGTATCATCTCATATTGAAGTTGTCCACAAAGAACTTGCAGATTCTACACTCATGCTCCAAATTTATTCTATTTCTGTGCCAGCTCACACTCTAGATATTGCAGAAGGTCCTAAATCCTCTCTTGCACCAGAGTCTGTTGGTTTGCATCATGATCACATGATTATTTCGGAGGAAAAATCAGCTATTGGAGGTAATACATTCACCCTCCTCAAGCAATCACCTCTTATTTAATACTATATGATCATTATTCCATGCTTTCAGAAGGTTATTGAAGAATATGGCCATTGCCACCCACTTGGGATAATTTCTCATGCATCTAATGGTTTTGATCTCACCTCTTATGGTTCAAAGGAGATCTCAAGAAACCATTGCCATTCGCTTGAGATAATCTCTCATGCATTTACTGGTTTTGATCTCACCTCTCATGGTTCAAAGGAGATCTCAAGAAACCATGATTCAAGTCTTGGATCTAATTTGGATTCTAAGCAACTACTACTTGGGATAATTTCTCATGCATATGATAGTTTTGATCTCACCCCTGCTGGTTCAAAGGAGATCTCAAGAAACTATTCTTCAAGTCTTAAATCTGAATAGGATTTCAAGCAATCATTTTATTTGATGGTTCTTTTTGGCATAATCTCACCCATGATGGTTCGAAGGAGAAGACAAAAGACTATCTACATATTCATGTTTTTTATCCTACCTCAACTGATTCAAATCACAGGTTTAAGGATCATCCTCATACTTTTGGATTTGTTCTTATCACATTCGATCTGAAGAGCAAGTACAAGCACATTCTTTTTGAGCATGATCCACTTCTTCCCAAGAAGAAGATACCTCCAGACATATGACCAAGCATCACACCTGCTTGAGTTTGGAGCATTTATTTTTTGTGTGTGCCTTACAGTCTGTTTTGAGGAGGGGGTATTTTTCCCATGAAATTTTTCCCACTTCCTTGGTTTATTGACTGTTATTATTCATTGTATTGGGTGACCTTTGGTCTTAGTTACCAGGGCCCAGGATGGATTAAGGGGGGGGTGTTAGGATATTCCTATACTCCATCCTAGTCCCACCATTATTTTGATCATTTACATTTTCAATCATGCATGCACTTTTAGGGTTTGCATGCATCATTTAGGGTTGCATGCATTCCAGTCATCAGTCCAGCACCTAGCCCTCAGTTAGCCATCCCCTGAGAGCTTCTCTCATATCAGTTTTAGCCCTCCTAGAGCTTAGTGTGCCCTTCCTCCTTGATTTAAGGAAGCCACTTGTCCTTTCTCACCTACCAGTCTAGTTTACTTCAGTCAGCCACCAGTCTTTCCTTGATTTGAGCCCAGACTGACTCCTCACTACTATTATCACTCCGATTGACCTCTGATGAGACATGACTACTTGTTCTGACTCCAGTTAGCTCCTCATGTGCCCTCCACTGAGTCTCCTTCATTTAGTTAGTGTCTCCATGTGCTAGTTACATTCAGTTACACCTACCACACTCAGTTAGACTCAGTTTGACTGACGGTTGATAGTTACTTATGCATTGATGACTCCACTGATGATGAGATAGACTACTAGTTGTGCTTCGATGACACTCCAGCGATCCTTTGATCACTCCATGAAGGCTAATTCGAATTGCCACCTTAGGCATCCGAATCCTCATGCATTGTACTATTTATTTGTCCATATTGTGATTAATTAACTAGTGTGTGTGAAGTATTTTTGCTTCTATCCGAGTTCTACTATATTATTATTCTGTTGCTCATTATACTGCATTGACCACTCTTCTTCTATTTTCTTGCTTAATCAATTACTTTCTTGTGAGGTATACATCATCTCTTAGATCTGCGGTGAGGATTTTCACAAACTTCACTTCGTGAAAGATTTGTTGTAGCTTGGTATGTGCAAGTTCATGTGCAATAATAGTTGAGGAATCCAAAATAGTACATACATTGGAAAAACAACCTTATTAAACTTCTTTTGAAAAAGGACAGGGAGAACATCATATTACAATATCAATTTCGAAGTGTTTTTTAATAAATTGCCTCTAGAAAGGGCATATTATATTTATCTCACCTTTTAACTCAATTCCTTTGGAATAAAATGTCACAATTTCAATTAAAACATCGATGCAACATGTTAACTTTGAAAATTTTGGTATGTTGCATTACATGTGGCTGACATTGACCTCTAGAAAGGATTCTAGGTTCCACATTTTGTTTGTTTCCTAACTTTATCACTTAATCTACTTGAGATGCATAATGGACACACATGTTAATTTTGAGTTGTCTCTGTCAGTGTTAGTAGGTTTTTTTGTTCCACCCTAACCTTAGGAAAGGATTCTAGGTTTCACCCTTTGTTTGTTTCTTAAGTTGATCACTTAATGTACTTGAGATGCATAATGTTGGCACATGTTACTTTTGAGTTGTCTATCTCACTCATAGTAGGTTGTTTTTTCCACTCTTGATTTTCAAAGCACGTGATCAAAGTAAACATGGGAATTGAGTCTATTGCTATCTTTTAATTGGAAATTAAAGCATAACTTTTAATTGAAAATTAAACTCTTTAATAAAAACATTATTATTAATGGGTATTTTTTTTAATAAAACTTCATTGTTGAAGGGTTATTCTTTCACTAAAATGTTGTGTGACAGGCAAGATAAAAATTCAGAATGTAGAAAAAAATAGTTAGAAGGGTAGAGTTAAAATGAAATTCCAACCCTGGAGGCAACGCACTAATTTTATTCGCATGAGTGGTACGGAAGTGACAACATATAATAGAAATAATGTACAGATTCTAATTAAATTGCACGAGTGGTACGGTTGTTTAGGTGTACGTCACACTAGATAATTAAACTGGACCTGTGACATAATTGACAGCTAAAGTACTATGTAGGACATATTTCAGTAATTTGCAGTGAATCACATCTTATTGTACGGACAACAAATTCGACGATTTAATTCACAAAGTTGTTTTCTTTGATATCAATGTAGCAGAAGCATTGCTTGAACATAAAATTATGAAAAATATATTGAATATTTTAGGTAAGAATTATTGATTGAATGATGAATGATGGTTACAATGCCTTCATGACGGTATACCTTTATAAGCATTGACTAGCCACGAAGGTGAACATGTATGTCCCTTGACTCTTGACTAAATACTAATTCTATTTATTAATTGTTAGTTACTTCTATTATTTATTATTATTAAGAGTAGTATTTCATTTATATCTACTATTATGTTTCTAACATAAGTATCCAAGTTTCATTTTTTTTTGTTTTAATTAATTGGAATATATATCTCTTTGGTTTTGAACTTTAGGTTAGGGTTGACATTGTAAAATTTTTATTTACTTAATATTTTATTATTTTATTAATGTGCCATGTGTGAGCTCCAGATTGAGCACATAATTACACTTATCCCTCGTACAGGTTTTGAATTTTACCAATTTTGAATTTTAAGTTAGGGCTGACATTATTAAATATTTCTTTACTTAATTTTTTATTATTTTATTAAAGTGCCATGTGTCAACTCTACGTTGAGCACAAAATTACACTTCTCCCTCATGCTGAGTTGTAGAAAGAGCCTCTCGACGCAATTAGGAAAACATAAATAAAGCTATACAATAATATACATAATTGTTGCGAATTTATCGGTAGAATATCAACTCCAATTTTCGTTATTAAAATATATGTTTGTAGAAAATTGAAATAAACAATTTAAATTCAATACTAACTAATAACTATTTATGTAAAACCTATTAACAACACAACGCCAATATGATTACATTCGAAGGAAGGTGTATAAATAGTGATACATGCCAAGGGAAATTATGCAAAGCATCATGAGTGGTTTGTATTCCATATATTCATATCTCATAATACAATATTGTATGTGTTAGGAAGAAGAAGAGATGGAGAGAGAAGATGTGATGATATGTTAGAAAGGTTGAGCTTATGTTGTAACAGTCCACTAAGTTTTCCATCCACATCATTCCGGAGCACATGCCTCAACATCATATATTCCTTACTTTCAAATGCTCCTTGCACTTGAGACATGTGAACTTTACTAGTGTGTACTTATGCTTGTGAACACATGGTGTAAGCTTTGCACCTACTAAGATCATCATTTGCCTAGCTAAGTTTATACCCATGAAAGTTAGAAAATGATTAGAATGAATTTATGTCATGGGTAGCTCCTATAATCAAGGATGTAGATGATATATGATTTTTTTTTTTATTGAATAAGTTGGGAATCATGGGTGGGCTATTCACTGAGATGAACCAAAGGGATACAACCTACAAAAATCAAAGATTGTGGCTAACTTGCAAAGGTATGTTTATTGGACCAATATGTAAGAATACATAGCTAGGTTTATCATAGGTTGTATATTATGTTGTATTCTCAATCCTAGCAAGAATAAGCAAGGACTATACAACCCACTTCTGGTACCTACAAGGCTATAAGAAAGCATATCCATTGACTTTGTTGGGGTTTTGTTGAGGATAAGAAGAGGGCATGACTATGTGTGGTAATTGATAAGTTTAAAAAGGAATGCATCCTAGCACCCTAGAGGATGACTATCAATGGAAAAGAAGCAACAAGCTCATTCTTTGAAAAGGTCTTAGTGCACTACGGGATACCAAGGAGCATCGTCTCTGATAGAGATACTAGAGGAATTTTAGGGATTCTCTCTTTATCTTGATCATAATTAAATATTTTGGAGACCATAAGCCCCTTAAAATACAAAAATGGATCTACATAGTTACTATATTTCTTATTGATGCTTTGGAATGAGGAAGTCAAAATTCAAGACCTATAGTAGGACTTTGAGTCAAACCTTGAAAATTGCACTTATGGTCTAAAATTGAAAATACTTTAATTTGGGGCCTTAAAATTGGAATTTTATGTATTGTGCTCAAGTAAATATGCCTTATATGTCTTCACTTCATTCCATAGGTTGATATCTTTCCACAAGTGGGTTGTTTTCCTCAAATAGACTCATTTGTATGTGAAAATTATACCCTTGACACGGTAACCGTTGATTATTCGCTACAAGTCCTTGTGACAACCACACTATGATTCAACCATTTGTAGTTATTAATGTATCAAATTATCTAGATACATTTAAAAGAATAAAGAGATTCCAAAACTGTAGCATACTTGGATCTAGCTCTCTTGATTATTGAGGCGCTCCATCAAAATCTCATTTTCTCTCCCGTTTAAGATTTCCAACTGTGAATCCATTTCAACCTCAACAACCTTGGAACTGATTTTTAAACACACACACACATATGACATTGAAAAAAGTATAAACATGCATGCACAACAATTCCCCCCCAACTACTACAACAATATTTAACCATGTGCATCATTTACACAAGGATTCTCCTCTAATTATACAATTAATCATTTCAACACATAACCCTTATATTATTAAATGGTTATTTGGAAGAGCATAACATAATACATATAAAATAATTCCACATATAGATAATTAAAAATTCTTCCTCAATCTAGCATCATTCTTAACACCGACTGTAACACCCCCTGGCCCAGGTTAGAGCTGTTATTGTAATTTGAACATTGTGGCATGAGTATGTACATAGCATGATAATAATTTAATATAAATACCAGCTAGCTACATGAGGAGTGATACGCTGAAGAGGGGATCCATATATTAAACGAGGGCTGTGAGGGGGAAAGGTTGACCTATGTACCTTGTCTCCTTATACCTTTGTTTCAAAAACCTTATGTTAAAGCCCCAAAACCCATACTCCTAACCATACTCTTAATGGGGGGTTATTTTAATGTTAAATATTGTTTAATGATGAAGATTAAGAGGTTAATTGTGATTAAGGTTGGGGAAGGGAACATGTTCCTTTGGTACAGCCACGTGGGCGCCCAAAGGAGGACACGAGGTTGCCTCGATGAGTCATTCGTTAGTGGGGGCATGGAGAATGTTTTGGGGGAGCCTGGGCATTTGGAAGGGGGGTCTGAAGAGAATGAACGTAGAGCATGGGGGGGAGTGTCTGCTGAGTGCAATAAAAGTGCGGAAAATCTGAGAGGAGTTTCAGACAAGGACAGTGAAGTGTATCACTGTGTGTTTGGAGTTCTGGAAGACTGAAGAAAAACTAGGGAGAGATTTATTGTGATGAATCTGAACCGAATTGCAGTATTAACCTGATCATTGTTATGCTGAGATAACCTAAACTAGCCATGTATTCCTTGGTTGCATACACCAGTCAATTGGCAATGAAGCATGAATCCCAGAGGGAATCCCAACGCTTGCACTGAAGTATATCATTGAGCGTTTTGGGAAGGAACTCAGGTGGGTCAATTGCGGAATTGGCATGGAATTGGTTGTTATCCTATTGCCTTGTTGAGCCCCTGTGTATATCCAATCTCTTTGTTAATTCCACCTTAGACTCTGAGAGTGAGTTGGGGAGAAATTGGTGAGATACCTTTGGTTAATGTCTGGATCTTAGCTCGGGGGTGAACTTGCGAGCTGAAATAGTACAGGTTGGACAAGTTCTAAGGTTGGGTGGAGAGTGGCTCACATGCAGCCAGTTGCCACATTCATGTGAATTGCAGATAAGTATCGTTGGATGAATTACAATTTTCATGTGTTTAATTATGCTTGATATGTTCAATCTATGGAATGAATGTATAATTAAATGTAAGCCATGAATATGCTATGTTTAGGACTGTATAGAATGATGTGCTATGAATGAGCTATTTTCAATTGCATAAGCTATCTGTTGTATTAATTTGGTATGTGAATGATGAGTTGGTTTTACTTAATTATGCACCTTCTGTTGCTTATGTTGTCATAACCCTTTTTATGAATGGAAAGTTCATGTCTTGCTCATATAAATATAGACATAAATCTGGGTGTAATGATAGAATGCATGATGGGATGTTTTCCCATGATTAAGGTTGTTTTACATTGTTTCCCTGAAGAAGTTGTTGTTTGTTATGTTATTTGCAATGGAACCATAATTCCTGTTGGATGACTGAAATCATGATTTCCTATTGAATGCCTGGAATGGTATTTCTCTATTGAAATGCCTTTTGATGTTTCTATTTAGCTCTGTGTCTTTCCAATGTTTGCTTAGAAATTATCCTTCAACCTATTAAGATATTGTTAGTCTTCACCGAGAATTAGGAAAAGATAGAATTAAACTTTGATATGTTTCTGGGTGTGGATGGCATGCTTCTGGTTGTCTATGTTTAATTTATGTTTATGGGCCAACTAAAATTGATATGAAGCTGTCAATTGGATGCATAAAAGAAAAAAAGTATTCGTATAGTTTTATACATTATAGATATGTGTATGTGAGTAACGAGGGTATGTTACAAATTGGTATCAGAGCACCAGTTGCAGCTCTAGGGCCTCTAGGATTGAAATTATTTTCCTAAAGAGATATTCGAATATATGCTGTAATTAATTTTTAGACTAATAATCATTAAAAATTTCAAATTGCTAGCATTATACAGGAATATTCGGTCGTTGGAATTGCATACTGTTAGTAAAGACAGGCAATCGGACTTGAAGAGATGGCAGAGGATCCTGAATTCTCTAATTTTGGGGAAGGAATCGACGGTGAAGAACAATGTAACAAATCCAATAGTTGCCAAAGTGGGTCAGGGACCATGGATGTTGTGCAAACTTTGAGGGGTTTGCAGTTTGGAAACGAAATAATTTTGCAAAGTTTGGAACAACAGAACGAAATTAACCAACAATTACTGCAGAATTTGGCTTAGCTGCAAAATCGGATGCAGTAGGTCACCTCCAATGTGGAAAGAGGAGAAGAATCCATGAATAGGTATCACTTCTCTTAGGAAAGAGAATACAACATAATGAAATCACATTCACATCATAGAACCGATGAAAGTTCTCATGGGTATAAAAATAACCAACAGAATAAATATCCTAGAAGGCAGAGAAAGAGAAAGCATGATGTAATGCTTGAAGGCAAACTCAAAAAACTAAAACCTTCGACCTTTGATGGAGAGAAGTTTGGTGATGATGCAGAGCTATGGCTTATGGAAATGAACAACTATTTGCATTTACATGACTACTCAAAAAACCAAGAAGCACAAATTGCAATATATAATTTGCAAGGAAGGGCTTATAAATGGTGGAAACGACTCAAACAAGTGGAAGAATGGGATGAGAAGCAGATTTCTTGGAGGAAATTACAAAAACTCTTCAAGAAGGAATATCTCTCACAACAGTACTATGATAAAAATATACAAGAATTCTTTCAGCATAAATTGGGAAATATGTCCATGGAGGACTATGAAAAGAAATTCTTGGAGCTGTTGGGTTATGTGGATTTCATCAAGGATGAAAAGGTGAAGGTACAATGTTTTATCAGTGGCTTGCCTATGTATTACAAGGATAGATTGACTTATGATGAACCTCGCACCTTGAAGGATTGTTTCTGAAAGGCTAGATGCTTGTATGAGCAAGGCCAGCATAGGCAGGAAGTGAAAAAGGTTTGGAGAGGTAAGTTGGAAGAGAAGCAAGATCAGAGTTGTGAAGGGTTTAAGCCTCTAGATACAAAGAAGGACACCTACTCTTCTTTTAAACCATCGATACCGAAAGAAGAATCCAAGATGGGTAATTCTTCAGGACAAAAGAAACCAACCCAAGGTAAATGATGGGGATGAGGAGGTTACCATTACTTAAACAAATGTCCTGAAAGAAGAAATAAGGGAACCAGTGTATATAGTATGCAAGAAGCTTCCACTATTGGCGATGTTGCAAGAAGTGTTCTTCGCATCTATGCAGCGTTGGATAATCACCAAGCTGATCGTCAACCTTCTATGATTGAGATTGAAGGTGCAACCATAAGGGGATATGCAGGTTCAACCAATCTGCATATTGGATCGCAAAAGCAGGGTACTCAGGAATAGAGTCATCGGAAATGTAAAGGTCTAGTGGACACATTACAGTCTCGAGGAATCCACTTGGGGAACTGGAAGATATAATGTGGGAAGAGTATTTGCATTTATTTTGAAAATGTGTATATATTAAAACATTACTGTAGTTAATTTTTGTATATGTTTTGATACAATGGTAATCATCGAGGACGATGAAGACTCTAAGGGGAGGGGAATTGTAACACCCCCTGGCCCAGGTTAGAGCTATTATTGTAATTTGAACATTGTGGCTATGAGTATGTACATAGCATGATAATAATTTAATATAAATAGCAGCTGGCTACATGAGGAGCAATACGCTGAAGAGGGGATCCATATATTAATCGAGGGTTGTGAGGGGGAAAGGTTGACCTATGTACCTTGTCTCCTTAGACCTTTGTTTCAAAAACCTTATGTTAAAGCCCCAAAACCCATATTCCTAACCATACTCTTAATGGGGGATTATTTTAATGTTAATATTGTTTAATGATGAAAATTAAGAGGTTAATCGTGATTAAGGTTGGGGAAGGGAACATGTTCCTTTGGGACAACCACGTGGGCGCCCAAAGGAGGACATGGGGTTTCCTCGATGATCCAGGCGTTAGTGGGGGCATGAGGAATGTTTTGGGGGAGCTTAGGCGGTTGGACGGGGGGTCTAAAGAGAATGCATGTAGAGCACGAGGGGAGTGTCTCCTGAGTACAAGAAATGTGTGGAAAATACGAGAGGAGTTTCAGATAAAGACAATGAAGTGTATTGCTATGTGTTTGGATTTTTGGAAGAGTGAAGAAAAACTGGGGAGAGATTTCCTGTGACGAATTTGAACTGAATTGCAGTATTAACCTGATCATTGTTATGCTGAGATAAGCCGAACTAGCCATAAATTCCTTGGTTGCATACACCAGTCAATTGGAAATGAAGCATGAATCCCAGAGGGAATCCCAATGCTTGTAGTGAAGTATATCACTGAGCATTTTGGGAAGGAACTCAAGTGGGTCAATTGCGAAATTGGCATGGAATTGGTTGTTATCCTATTGCCTTGTTGAGACCCTATGTAGATCCAAACTCTCTATTAATTCCACCTGAGACTCTAAGAGTGAGTTGGGGAGAAATTGGTGAGATACCTCTGGTTAATGTATGGATCTCGGCTTGGGGGTGAACTTGGGAGCTGAAATAGTACAGGCTGGACAAGTTCTAAGGTTGGGTGGAGCGTGGCTCACATGCAGCCAGTTGCCACATTCACGTGAATTGCAGATAAGTATCGGTGTATGAATTATAATTTTCATGTGTTTAATTATGCTTGATATGTTCAATCTATGGAATGAATGTATAATTAAATGTAAGCCATGAATATGCTATGTTTAAGCCTGTATAGAATGATGTGCTATGAATGAGCTATTTTCAATTGCATAAGCTATCTGATGTATTAATTTGGTATGTGAATGATGAGTTGGTTTTAGTTAATTATGCACCTTTTGTTGCCTATGCTGTCATAACCCTTTTTATGAATGGAAATTTCATGTCTTGCTCATATAAATATAGACATAAATCTGGGTGTGATGATAGAATGCATGATGGGATGTTTTCCCACGATTAAGGTTGTTTTACATTGTTGCCGTGAAGTTGTTGCTATTTGTTATGTTATTTGCAATGGAACCATAATTCCTGTTGGATGACTAAAATCATGATTTCCCGTTGAATTCCTGGAATGGTATTTCTCTGTTGAAATGACTTTTGATATGTCTATTTAGATCCGTGTCTTTCCAATGTCTGCTTATAAATTATCCTTCACCCTGTTAAGAATTGTTAGTCTTCACCAAGAATTAGGAAAAGATAGAATTAAACTCTGATATGTTTTTGGGTGCGGATGGCATGTTTCTGGCTGTCTGTGTTTAATTTATGTTTATGGGCCAACTAAAATTGATATGAAGTTGTCAATTGGATGCATACAAGAAATTTTTATTCTTATAGTTTTATACATTATAGATATGTGTATGTGATTAACAAGCGTACATTACACCGACAATGCTTATTATAAACATTTGACATTGTTGTAGCTTAGTTTACACATCATAATTTAAAATGTGCATTTTATAGCATGATTTGATGGTTATAATGGTCGTAGAATATGAGCATAATTATTTTCCAAACAACTCACACCTTATATATGGGACACAATCACACCATAATGGCATTCACCAATTTAAACTCACAATTTTCACACACAATAGCAACTGCAAGCATCAATTCTCAACATATAAATATAATAATAATATTGCTTATCTTGTAATGGTTGCACTTGGGGATTCGGGAATAACTCCATTGAAATCATTTATCCTCCCAACCACATGCACCATCTCAGGTAAATGCTAACCCCAAGTCACGAAATGAAGCAACAAGGTAATATTTATCAACTTGAACAGTCCAACACAATCCCCAATCTAGTATACAAAATAAAGCTTGCTTATCTTCGCTAGTGCCATCAAAGTATCCCTAATAGTGCGACTTATCAATTTAAGTTTGCTTCAATATCACGGGTTTCTATATATTTTGATGTATTCTTATGCTTCCAAAGTTGATCTAATATGAGAGGTTCATTGAAATGGAGGTATGTATCTCTATCGATATATTTAAAATTGGAGGTATGTATCTCTCTCGGTATATATATATATATATATATATATAGATAGATATATATATAGATATATGCAATCGTTCCTCTTGAATATTGGCTTTTCTTATAACATCTATTGAGTAGTTGTTCATCATAAGAGTTCTTAGATATATCTCCTCCCATTATCAAATTTAAGGGTTATATCCATTCATGTATTACTTCCTCAGAGTACTATTATGAGGGAATTTTAATCTATTCTATAATTGTGGACATATTATAATTGAAGTGGAACCTCTCAGCATAATCCTCTAGGAACTCATTTTTAACTACTAAACTAAAACATGAATGATTCCTCAACCATTCAAGAACAAGAGATGTTGGTCTAAGGAACAACAAACCACATGATAACTAGAAGAACAACCCTAATGCAACATACACAAAAATGTGCATTCACCAACAATATATTTAAGTGGGCCCTGGCTTGAAGAGGATTGATGAACAACTATAAAGGATTTAGCCCAAGTCAAAAGACTGAAATTTTATTCATTAATGAACACTTCAAATTACAATCTCCAGTAGGAATATTTTGTACTACTAACCTTAATTATGTTTAATTCAAAATATACCCTAACTTAATATGTAGACAAGTAAATTTACAGTAGAGATTCCTCAGATCCCTTGAAATTGCTAGGGAGTTCTAAGTATCGACATAACAAGTCTTACTCCCATAATTGCCAAATTCCTCACACCAAAGATTTAATAGTTTGGTGAGTTGATGCAGAGTGGATTTAAGGGCACACAATCCTTCTTCACTAGCTAAGTGTATGGATTATTATAGAGGGTTCACACAGTTATCTCTTTCCTTGATTGACTAACTTGATGAGTTGTTGTGAGTTATGGGTTTATCTTCCCTTTTTCTTGGGTTGGAGAATTGTTGAGAGTGCATATTCATAGGCCCATTATCTTCTTGATTAGGATATAATCGTGGGTCAAATATATTACCGAATTTATGAGTGCATAAGGGTTGTATAATAGAAGGGATTATGAGGTCCACCAACTTCCTTTGATATGTAATTTAGACAAGTGTTGGTAAAATGCTCTTCAATACTGATGAAAGAATTAAGTAATCATTTTGAAACAATAACACTTCCTAACCATATAAAACATTATTCATAACCCTTTAATATATCTATCACTAAAAACCATTCATTAGTATACAAGGAAACTCAAACATTTTCAACACAAAAACTCATAAAATAACATCGAAGCAACTATTGCAAGTAATTAATCAACAAAATGTTTGATGACTACAAAATTGGTCAATGCAATAAATATTAAGCTCAAAATTAACAATGTCCTATGGTTATGGAGAGTAGAAGATGAGGAAAATAGGCCAATTATAGGCCAATTATAGGCCAATTATAGGCCAATTATAGGCCAATTATAGGAAAATAGGCCAATTATAGGCCAATTATAGGCCAATTATAGGCCAATTATAGGCCAATTATAGGCCAATTATAGGAAAATAGGCCAATTGTTCTAGGGCCTTTGTTAAGGTGTAACATTCCAAAACAAAGCCTTAGTGAAATTTGGCATTGCTAAGAGAGTGTGGTAAACATGGCTTTGTTAAATATGAAAAGACCTGCTCTATGGCTTCGCGCCATACAAAGGATTTTTTTAAGTAGAAAAGTTAAAGGGGGTGCAATTTGTCCATAATTCTTTACAAACTTTCTATCGTATACTATAAGTCCTAAAAAACCACACAAGCTTTTCAAAGTCCAAGGTTGTGGCCAATCCTACATAGCCTCATTTTTCTTGGGATCCACTTGCACCCTATCCTAACTAACGATGTGACCCAAACATTCTACTTAAGAGGAACCACAAGAGCATTTGGAATGCTTGAGGAACAACTAGTTATCCCGATGTAGTTGGAGGGATTTATCAAGATGCTCCACATGTGCTTCCAATATTTTCTATAAATTAGGATATCAACAAAGAATGCAAGAACAAAATTGCATAGGAAGGGCAAGAAAATATTGTTCATGAAGCTCTTAAAGGTGAATAGGGGGCATTATAAAGACATAAAGGCATCATTGAAAACTCATAATGTCCTTCATTTGTGCAAAAATACATCTTAGGAATGTCCACCTCCTTGATCTTGATTTGGCAGTATTTTGAGCTAAGGTCTAGTTTAGTGAAGACCTTGGCACAATGAAGCTCATCCAAGAGAACATCAATAATTGGGATGTGGAATCTATCTTTGATGTTCATCTTATTGAGAGCATGAAAATAAAGACAAATGTGCCAATTTCATTTTTTATTCAATGTCATAACTATTAGGTATGATTAAGGTCTAGTACTAGGATGGATGACACCTATCTACGATAGTTCCTAAACCAATTCCATTCTTTTGGGAAAAAGGGTGCCTATAAGGTGCACATTGGGTGGTTGACTAGAATCAGTGGAATGCCATGATCATGCTCATCATGTGAGGGGTGTAAGCCACAAGGAATTTCAAATGATTTTTTATGCTTAGTTAGGACCAATTTCAAATCTGATGAATTTCTCGTGGCAGATTGTCCATAACTTGAATATCATTAAATTAGGTAATAATTCCAGAGTGGCCTCTCTTCAAGAGATATTCAATATAGTGGGAGATAATGGCTTATGGGGATTCAAGATAGAGTCTCTTGAGGGTATGTTTATGGCCCTCCTTAGTGAAGCTCATGTATACCTCCTTGAGATCTATGGTAATTGGACCCCACGTTCTTAACCACTCTAATCCTAGCACTAGATCACACTACCCATTTCAATAGTAAACATGTGGAATTTGAGCTGATAATTTGTCATTTGAAGTCTCACATTCTAACACTTTCCACCACATTTCATCATATCAACATTGATTATCATAATTTGAAAATTATGCACTGCATGGGCATAATAGTGGGTTTCTTTTGCAACTCTCTAATGACTAAAATTGTGGGTGTTTCCACTATTAATTAAAAGAATCACCTTTTGGTGATTGATGTAGCCAACCAACTTCAGGGTCTAGTAAGATGGAATTCCTAATAAAGCATAGAGGGAAATTTGGGGTTTTGCACAGGAAGAATCATGGGTGGTTTCATCCTAAGGAGTATTAGTAGGTTCCTCAAATTTAATCTTGAGAGAGACTGCATCAAAAATGTGCTTAGGATGGTCAAAGGGGGTCACATCAACTTGAAATAATTGTGTTCCTTCATTTATACCCTTGAAATACTTCTCATCACAATTATAATAGAGCTTGAGGAGTTGAAATTCTATCGCTTGCTCCTGAGTCAACTCATGGACACTAAAGGGTTAAAAAGGTATATGGCATAGAAAGGAAAGTGAGAAGAATAAAAGAGGGATTTTTTTCCTGTGCATTTATGATCTGAAAACTCCAGGATCGTTTTTTACCATATAAATTGCATGTAAAATCTCATAAAAGGCTTACAAAAGACAATTTTTAAATGCTTAAATACACCATGTAAGCAAATAAACAAGTATACAAACCATAAATTTGTAGACATCAGATGATAACAAAGTTCACCCTTCTTGGGCTACATCTCTGGGCCACTTCCAATGAGAAGGCTGATCTTATTAAGTCTTCAAAAGCTTACATACATGAGTTCTGGAAACACTTCTGAGTTCCGTAAGTCAAACCTAGAAACAGACTGCACCATTGGTCCTCTCAAAATTCTGAGAAGAATGAGTATAAACTCGACTTGGTTTGGTTGAGGCCCCCTATGGCACACAAATCGAGAACATACCTTCTGTGATGTATGGATTTGTATGGATTCCACCTCGAAATCTATGCCTGTCTTGGGATTTGCACCCTATACCTGCCTCAGGAACTATGCCTTCAAACTGCGCTTTGAACAACATTGTTTTGTGGCTCAAATGGGGGTTTTATAAAGGTTTTCGGGCGCCAAAAGCAAGGGCCATGCGCCCCTTTTTGGGCCCCAAACTCTACTTCAAAGTTTCAAACTCTTAAACAATATATGCCAAATCTCGTCCAACGAATGGGCTTTGTCCCAATGGTAAAGTTTTGTTGTTTGGGGGCAGAGGTCCCGGGGCCAAACGCATGGGCCTCTCCCCTTTTAATGTGATATCGTTGCAATGTTGTTGGTTGGTTCAATGTAATGGCTTGTTGGTTGGTTTGTTGTTTCAGTGGCATATGGTTTGACTCCACGACATTTGTTGTGTTGTGTTGGCTCCATCGTTGGCATATAACATGGTGTTGGCTCGTTGATTCCGTCGGTTTCATTGGTTGTTGTTCCACATTTAGGCCTCGGTTTTGGCCATGGGGTTGAGGGATAACCCCTCAATCCCGCCCCTTTTTTTGAACAAACAACCCATTAAATTTAAATAGTAGATGCGAACCATATGATTAAGAACTACCGGTGGGAATCCTGGACAACAGAGATTTGTTGAGTCTTTGGCGCAGTGGAAGTCGGGGGTTTGATCCTCCTCGACTCCATAATTTTTGTCAAATAGTTCAACTAATTGCCAACAGGGATACCACATGGAAAATCGTGATTGGTACACCTCAACACTGCCAAGTCATCACCTTGACCACGTGGCACCCTGTGGTACTGCCACATGGCGCCTATGCTGGCTGTCCATGCCACGTGGCACCTTGTGGGTGTGCCAGTGGCCCCCCTTTTTCCCTTTTCTACCTCATTTTTACCCTTTTGTCGCATTTTCCAAACTCAATAAATTTCACCTTTGGTGGTCGTTTCACACGAAATGAATGTTTCTGGAAAGCTCTTGACGATCTCTATGCTTATGTAAGCTTATTTTCACCTTTTTAAGACTTTCATTTTGATCGATCTTGGAGATCCTCCTGGATCAATTTCCCACCATCCGTGCTTCTCTAGCTTTTGGAGGGGCCTCCAACCAAGTAGTTGGTTGTTGCATTATCTAATCTCCTCTTTGATACCACTAATGAAACATTCTTTAAAAAAAATTAGTTGGGTCCTTTGTGTGGACTGTAAATTTCTAGGATGTCATTATAAAGTCTTCTACTATGCCTATTTGGTGCAACTTGGTCAACCATCCCAAATAGTTAGTGTCTCTTTCAAAACAAACATATATGCCCATCAAAAATTAGTTCTAGGTAATGTATCCCCCATAAGATTTCTTATGCCATTGCCACAATTACCATCATTCCTTACTAATATCGCCACTCTAAGATTCATGATGTCATCGGTAATACTATGGAGGGAGAAGTAGTGTTCCATCTAGGTAACCCAACTGGTGGTGTTGTGTCCAACTAACTTATCCATATATGCTTTGGGAAATTGGTGCCACATATTGCTATCATTAAGGGGAAATCTAATGCATTTACCTCCTTATGTGTAGGATTCTTCATTTGTGGGATGTATTTGATACTTTTTCTCCTTGAGACCTTTAGGTTGGTATGCTAAAATCTGAGCAACATAGTGTAATATTTCATCTAGAGAAGCTTATATTCAGGGAGTTTTTGGTCAATGCAGGACACCAAATTTTCCAGTTCAATGAGTTGGTTGTCCATTACTTTGTTTCTAGTGGTGGGAATGGGGTGCCATAGTCCCTCGAAAGGATTACTAGAGAGCAATACCAATTAGATTACTAGTGCCCAAGAAGGCTTTTAAGATAGGTCACCAAAAATAGTTTGATTGGGTCCACACAAAGTTTTACTTGAGAACTATACCACTGCAATTAGTGTGGTGCATGGAATACTTTGAGATAGGTCTCCCACAAAAGTATAAGCTATCCCCATACTTTTTTAATTTACCGTGTTAGGAGTATTACTGCATTGACAAAATTCACAAATTATTGATATTCCAATAAAAATTTATTTAGTTATTTAATTTTAGCTGCCCAATCTACATAGGCTAGAAATTATAGGTTCCTAAGGACAAATTCGTGTCAAGTGCTATAGAACTTCGATATTTATGAGGGTTTTTAATAGTGTCATTCAATCTAATATTTCATGGTACCAAATAAGGAGGATAGGCCATACCCTTAGTCATATTACCCCATTCCCTAGTATGCAATATTAATATCCTCTAGAGTTATTCTCGATTTACTATAGTGATGAGATGATTGGGAGGATTATGTAAGGCTAGTTTTAGGTGCAACTAGAGGGTGTATAACATACCCAAAGGTACATGGAAGATCAAATCTATAGGTAGATTTTTTTTAATGTTGTATTACTCGAAGGAGTATCAACAAAAGTGTACAAGGGAGTCCAACCAAGTGAATCCACTTGTATTCCCTATGTGTATACTTCCCCAGCCACAATTTTTCTTGTTGAATGATAGATCTATGTGTTTAAAGGAGTCAAAACACATCTCTAGCCTAATTTTTTTCTTCTAAATTTCAAGTGTGCACTATCATACCTATAAGTAGAAAATGATGATAGTTAGTTTTATAACTTGTAAAATTTATGGGTTGGTAATTTTATTCCACGTCAATGATGATTTCCTCCCCACAAATAAATGTAAAAATGTTCAAAATAAGTAAAAAAATTCAAATTGAATGTAAACTTTCAGCATTGATGGCAACTAGGTGAGTCTAAGCATGGATTTCCAAACCATCTCAATTCAAAGTGAAATGTTATTCTTTGAAACAATCCTACCATAACATATCCCCATTAGAGTTTTGCTTGACATATTCAATACCTCCTCCATAGTGATATCTTCCTCTAAGACCAAATTTATCGTAGTTTATTTCATTTTGACACACTTCTTTCCTCTCCTTCTCGGATTGATCTGGGGGATACCTCCTTACTTCACTACACAATAGGGCTTGATTTCTCTATGATTTTGTGATTAACTTCAAACTATCATTCTACTCAACCCCCTTAGCATTCTTTACAGGTTTATTAGTAGAAAGGTTCTTTGAGGTAATGACATTCTTTGAGGTTCTTTAATCTAAATCATTACATATTTAAATTACTACTAAACAATCTTTTAATATTTTTTTTCCTTGAAAAAAGAGTAATTTTATTTCATTCAATGAGAACAAAATTACATTCTGTAGATACACTTTTTGAGAAGTGCATTGCTGATATTCATGTCGTTTAGTAAGACCTATTGCTTTCTTCTGAACTTCTAAAGCTTTAATCTTTTTACATATCAAGTTCTAAAACTGATGGATATTACCAATTGTCTGCAGTATTACATTACATAGAAAATATTAACAAAAAAAACCCTCGGTAGAGGAACCACTATTCTGAGAATAGATCCTCAAAACGACTGGGAACTAAGGAGAAAAAACTGAAACAAAAAAAAGAGAGTCATCCTGAAAATCCTCTAAAAGCTCAGATCATTCTATAAATGGTCTATGATAATATCCCTGAGCTTTACCATTTGTAAATTCTTTTATCTTCCATATGCCCAAAGCCAGTTGTAGCCCTTCCTTCAAGGCCCTATATGTTTCTTGGTTATTTTCCCTGAAAACCTGGCGGCATGCAAAAGAGTCAAAGGAGTTCAGAATCGCTCTGATGGAAGTCAAAATGTTTGAGAGTCTTAAATTCCGACAAAGTTGAATGCCTCTTATCCAATTTACAACATTTAAAGAATCTCCAAATATTGTAATGTTTCTACACCCTTTTTCAGCTGCAAAGGTAATAAGGAATTTAAGGCTCAATAACTCTACATAATTGTTGCTACCATCCCCAAGACCAAGGGACATTTCATAGAAGTGTTCATCTGAAAGGAAAAGGAAAGCCCCTCCCCCACAGAGGTTATTTTGTGAATCACCATCAAAGAAACCCCACGGCTGAGACCTGTCGATATCCACTACCTGAATATTCCTATGTCTAATAGCTCTAATGTTTTGAAGAAAGGAGGGCAGGAGACCACAATAAGAAGTAACAGTGATAACCAGGGAACTTTCTTTCTTTGAGAAAATGAGACTGTTGCGAGCTAACCAGACCCCCCATAGAACCAACAGAGGAAGAGCTTTGAAAACCTTGTAAGTTGGATTAGAGTACCAAGACCTCCACGCTTGGTCCATAGAAATCCCATCCCATCTGCATTGCTAGCAAAGCAACCTCGAGCATTCCATCCACACCTCTTTAATGTAAATGCATCAGAGAAAAATGTGACAAATTGATTCATCTTCAGATTTACACAGCACACACCATCCAGGACCATGTTTATTCCTTTTTTGTAGATTGTCCCAAGTTGGTACTTTGTTTTAAAAAAAATTCCACATAAACAAACGCGTCTTGGGAGAGCTCTTGAGTTTCCACGGGTTTTTCCACCACCAAATCAGATTCTCTGCACTACATCTTCACTGATCCTCAGATATCCAACTTTTGGAGTGTAAACTCCCAAAGGGTCTGCATCCCAAATAAATTTATCATATCTTTCACATAGACAAATATGAGCTCTGTTGAGATCCCCTATATATCTAGTTAGTTCGAATTCATCATCAGCATTCAGTCCCAAATTGTTTTCTGGTCTCCATGCTTGAGTCCACAAAATTCTCATTAAGGGTTCAGCGATCTGATTTATGAAAACAATACCCCTCAGCCTCAGAGCATCCACTGTTTGTGTAGGTAAAATGTGTTGAAGTTCGCAGCCTACCCGATGGTCTTCACCAACTCTGACCTTCCTACCATTTCCAATGCTACAAACCATATCTTTTTCAATAATTTGGAAGGATGAAACAACAACTTTCCAGATCACAGAACCACCAGAGTGTGACTTCCCAGGACTCTTGATCCAGTCTTCAATCGAGTCCAGAGCAATATATTTTTGAGTCATTACCTGAGTCCATAGACCATCTGATTTAATCAATATCCATCCACCTTTTGCTGCCAACGCTTTAGAGAAAAGAAATATATTATTCAGTCCCCATCCTCCCAAAGCTTTGGAATGGCAATATTTTCCCATCTCACCCATGGCGAAACAAAAGCATCCTCTTTACCACTTCAAAGAAAGTGAAAACAAAATCTTCTTGCCAAGTCCAAGATGCCTTTAGGGATCCAAGACAAGTACATCCAATACACGGGAATTTCTTCCAACATCGACTTTACCAGCACCAACCTCCCAGCTCGGGAAAGTCATTTGTGACTCTAGACCTTCAATATCTTTTCCAACTTCTCAATCAACCACTTACAATCCTGTACTTTATAATCATTTGGTTTCAGATTCAAACCCAAATATTTCAGACCATCTTGCAAAGGAATGTGGTTATAGGGAAAAAACTTGTTTAATGCTACCACCTCCGCATCACTAAGGAGATTGGTAGAGAGGGTATATTTTCCAGCGTTGATTTCCATCCCTGCCACCTTAGATAAGATTTCAAGAATCTCCTGCAACTTGTTTGCATCCCTTTCTAAACCAGAGCAGAAAATGAGAACATCATCTACAAAAAGTAAATGAGTGATTTGGAGTTTTGGAGAAATCTGAATACCCCTTAGAGAACCCAACTGTTTGGCTTCCTTGATTGCGAGACTCAAGCCTTCTACAACTAGAAGAAACAACATGGGTGACAAAGGACATCCTTTCCTTAGGCCTCTTTCTGAATGGAAGAAAGGAGAAGCTGCCTCATTAATTAACAAAGAGAAGGAGATAGTAGTGATGTAGTTCATTATCCATCTAATGAAACCAATATCAAAACCAAGATGAGTGAGAAAAAGATGTAAGAATAACCAACTTACTTTATCATGGGCCTTTGATAAATCAATTTTAAGAATTGCCCCTTTCAACTTCTTGGTTTTTAAACTATGCAGACCTTCCTGAGGTACCCCGATAGCTTCATGAATTTGTCTTCCCTCCAAGAAGACAAATTGTTCCTCTGAAATGTGGGTCGATAGAATTACCTTGATTCGCCTGGCAATGATTTAAGTAACTACCTTGTAGATACAATTACACAGTGAAATTGGTCTTAAATCATTCAGAGAAGTGGGGGAGTTAGACTTAGGGATCAAGGAAATAAAAGTTGTATTGAAGCTAGTCGGGATTTTGCCAGATTGCCTAGTATCTTCGACCACTCTCAACAAATCAGTTCCAAGTAAATCATAGAGTTCTTGGAAAAATCCAATCGTCCGCCCATCAGGACCCGAGCTTTTATCTTTCTGGAAGCTAAATAATACTTCTTTCAATTCTTCTTCAATGATTTCTTCCATCAAGGTTCTGTTGTCCTCCTCTTCCATAAAGCGAGGGAAGAGTTGTACCACTCTGATGACTTCCTCAATGGAAACTTGATTTCTAGCCTTGAAAATATTCCGAAAAAGGTTCACCCCAACCCTGGCCATACCTTCAAAAGAGGTTTGTGCTTCCCCTTCATGATTGTCTAAGCTCCAAATTGTATTGGAAGATCTCCTACCTTTGGAATAAGCATGAAAGAACTTAGTATTATCATCACCCCTTTCCAACCAGATAGCCCTGCTCTTCAATCTCCAGGTCTCCTCCTTTTCCCGTAACAGTGTGTTCCTTCTTCCTTCCAAACAGACCAAGTTTTCTTTGGTTTCCTGGTTAAGAAAACCCCCTCCTTCTTCCTCATAGACAATAGAAAGGTCTTCCTCAATCTACTTGAGTTCCTGGTCCTCCCTTTGTCTTTTAGCAAAAGCCCAATTTTTAATAGGAACCTTCAATCTTTTAATGTTCATTGCAAATTGAAATGCAATAGAACGAGGATCCCTTGGATTGAAAGGAATCCAAACAAATTTAATCAAGTTAAAAAAGGACTCATCCTTGAGCCACACTTTGTTGAATTTAAGAGGGCTAGGAGGATTGCTCGGCCCATATTTTAATTCCAGGAAGATAGGAAAGTGATCAGAAATGCCCCCGCTACCAATCCACTATCTGAAGTGTAAAAATCTGTCCACCAGGTGCTCAACAACCAGGAACCTGTCCAGTCTTTTTGCAACACGTCTTTCCCCAGATCTATTGTTTTTCCAAGTTGGCTTAATACGAACAGGTTCCAAATTAATCAGGTTCCTTTCTACAAGATTCTGGGTGAAAAAACCAGTAAGATTGTCTACCTGCGCATGTGGCCCCCAAACTTCAGCCTGACCCAAGGAAAAATTTAAGTCACCACCCAGAATCATCGAATATTCTTTAACAAGGATTTATTGAACAGGGATTCCCAAAAGGGGATCCGATTTTGATAAGGTCCGTAGACATTAAAGATGGTTAAATCCACACCTATGTCTAGGGCTGAAAAAGTCATACCCAGGACTGAGTCCATTCCCCACAAATTAGAAACCTTCACCATTTTTTCATTCTACCCCAAAGCCAGGCCTCTAAACCTACCTCTAGCATCCGAAGCCTAAAAAAAACATCTTGGAAACCAACTTCCCAACCTAGCTTTAACCTCTTCCCCTCCTCCCATCGTTTCTTGAAGCAAAATTACATCAGGGTGCTCAAGATTGACCACCCTCTTCAATGCTGATCTTTTTGAGGGACCAACAAGACCCCTGCAGTTGTAGGACATCACTTTCATTTGCGACCCTTCTTCTGGGCTCACACTGCTCTAAGCGCCCTTTCAATGGATTGTCGTTTTCCTTCCAAAAGGTCTTTGTTTTCTCTGGTCCGAGCCTTAGAAATGAAGGACTTTCGTCCTCTTCCTTTGGCAGCTTGATTCCTACCTTTCCCCAAACCTCTAGAGGCTATTTTAGAGGTAGAACGAAGAAAATGACCAGAATATGAAGAATCAGGAGGGGATGAAGGGGAAATGAACTCAGAAAAGGAAGGATTAGGATCTGGGGGGGGGGGGGCTCCTTCGACATTTCAATGGAGGGGCCAGAGAGAGAAGGTTGAGTCGAAGTTGGGCGGGAGGAAATGGAAATATTCTTGAGGCCTTCAACCCAGTCATGACTCGAAAAAGAAACATTTTTCAGAAATAAATTTATGGAATGAGTGAAAGGGGGGAAAGAAGTACTCGTGAAGGAAGGCACTTGAAGATTCTAGAGAGAATTCTGACCACCGACATCCTCCTTTGGAAGAGAAGAAGGAATTCCTTCCTCCTGACTAGGCTCATTTTCCCTGCGAGGTTCCTGCGTAGATTCCATATGAGGAGGCAGTTCCTGAGCCGGTTGCTTATCGCATTCAAAGCCCCCCTCCTTTTGTGAGTAGAATCCATTTAAATTCCCGAGTGGGATCTTGCATTCTGCCATAGGGTGTCCATACTCATGACACCTACGACACCGGAAGGGAACATTCTCATAGTCTAAATTCTGAGTATAAGCAAGGGGACCCCAACACAAATCCATCTCTTCAACAAGACCATCCCTGACATTGATACTAACCAACACACGAGCAACCTTCCTTTGTTTAGTTTCCAGAAAGGATAAATTTGCTTCCAAGAAAGAACCCAGAATGTTTCCAATGTTTTTGAAGTGTTCCTCTTACTAGTAGTGAAAAGGAAGGCCCTAGAGGCACACCTGCAGAGCAATAGCATCCAACCTTTCCTTGCTTGCATCAAAGAGGGGTTTCCAGGGTTTAAGCAAGAAAGGAGCATGATACAGGTTCCAATTTCGGCTCAAGACCCACAATGCATGTTCGGCCTGAAAGAAATTGAAGGAAAACCAGTTCCTTGAAAGGGCCACCACCTCCAGAACATAACCCAACTGTTCCTGCTAGTTCTCCTCTTCCCAACTTACCACCGTCCGCAACGCAAAAGATCGCCCATAAGCCCGCCCAACTGAAGTCTGCTTGGCCATCTGCAAAATCTGGTGAAAACCAATGTCTTCTCCTAACGTGTAATTGATGCCCTTCCCTTTAGATTTCAACCATCTCCTTCTGTTCCTCTTCCGAGAGTTAAAATCCACACCCTCCTCCACCGAGCCCTTCCTATAATCCAAGCTCGAATCCCGAGAAAACGGGCTAGGGTAGCCCCTGTGTTCAAGGGTTCCTAGAAAATCTGCTAAAAACCCTAAGTCGCTCTGCTGAACCGACCCTAACATAGAGCTTCCTTGAGACGCTTGTATCCCCCCCGTCCTGCCTAAGCCGGGGAAAAAGCCTGAACTAAGGCCATCCAGAAAGTCGTAAGAAACATGCGGTCTAGAATGGACACCATGAGCAGTACAAAATGGGTGATGGAGGCCCGTAAAGCCCCAGGTTGGCCCTCCCAGCACATCAGAAGGAAAATCAACAGCATAACCAGACGAAAAAGGAAACCTCAGTTCCAGCTCCAACGAGAAAGGTAGGTTCAGAAAATCAGTAGGTGAGAAACCCGAGACGTGAGGAGAGGGCTAAGAAACCTCGGGCAATACACCAACAAACCCTTCCGGTGACTGAGAACCCACCTCATCCCTGAGGTCGCTAGCTGGCAAAACCCATATATCTCCTGCCTCCAGATGGTCGCTACTGTAGTCCATAAGCTCCTCGAACGCCGTAGTTAGTAATGCAATAAAAACCCCAGGTGAAAGAGCGAGGTAAAAAAGAAAAACGACCAGGGAGACTCGACAACACCGTGGAAAGAGAGGGCGTTTTCCTTGAGACAAAAGGTGAAACCTTCGTCACCCAAACACCGCCCACAGAGAAAAAGAAGCCGCTGATAACATCCAGCCAAGGCCTAGTCGTAGGCTAGAATGCTGCCTACAAACCCTAGCTCTTGATGTATATTTTTAATATTATTAAATATAGTAATTATTAATATTCAAAAAAAAGATTCAAACTCATAATAATAATACATAATATTATTAAATATAATAATTATTAATATTTAAAAAATACAAAATAAAAGAATAATTCAAACTCATAACAATACATTTAGAAGGCACGGTGAAAACCAACTTAATCCTCTTAGAATTTTGTGCTTATGCTTGCCGCTCCACCACTCAAGCCACTTGTGAACCTTTTACATGATAGTGACCCTTTTAATAAAACCAACAATGTTAAGTGATAAATAACATTTTATATTTAAATGAAATTAATTACATAAAATAATGTAACAATTTTTGAGATGCTTCATAATTTTATTAGTTTTAAATATTTAATATTTAATAAAAAATTATATTACTTTAAATAATTTTATATTAAGATTTACAACTCTTACTTTTTTAATACCTCAAAGATTTTTCAAACATAAAATAATTTAAGATTGCATTAACTACATAACATAAAATAAAATATTTTAGAATGGCATGAACTATGTATCTATACATTTTGTTTTGTTTTACTAGTTGTAAAACATTTTGAATTTTCATTTGTATAGAGATAAATCAGCCTGAATCAATTCAATTTTTCATTTCCATAAAGATAAATGATCATGAATCAATTTTCTTGCCCACTAAGGAAGGCCAACATGTGTCGATCCAAAGAAACCATTTACCTATCATACAATCCACATCCAATTTATAAATAATGAATTGGAAAAAGATTAATAATTGATTAAATTTGGTCAAGGGAATGACTCGCAAAAGTGTGAAAAGGAGAAAAGAAATGTTGAAAGAGACTTGATAAAAAGTAAACCCATTAAAGTTATTTGGAAACTTAAATATGAGAAGAATGATTTTCCTTAATATTTAAGGTAAAACAAGATATATATAATTGTGTTTTTATATATAATTAAATAATAAAATAAAAATATTATAGAAATATTTTTTTCATTTTTAGAGTAGGTATATCATTATATTATTTAGAAAGAGTGAAAGTGTGTTTTTTTAAAAATCATTAATGATTTTTCTTGAATATGGATGATGAGTAAGTTTTCATGAGTAAATAGGAGTCAATGATGATATCTTCATTGTTGATTGACAATTGAGTTATAATAAATTTTATCATCTTCAAAATGAATCATCAAATTATTAAAATTCTTATCTTAAGATTTAATTAATTAATTAAATAATATTAATAAATTCTTCACCAAAATTTAATATATCAAATATATTTATATATATATATATATAAGAAGAAGATCTATCATAACTAATATACGTGGATTTTCTAATTGTTTTTAATTTAAATAAATAATTAGACTATTGAATTAGATGATTTTTTTAATAAATCAAAATTTTGTATTGTTTAAATTGTTTAGATTCTTGGCTTGGGCACTTTAGACAAAATCTATCGGCCTCACAGTGGGATCA
This sequence comes from Larix kaempferi, assembly GCA_027924585.1. Classification (NCBI taxonomy): domain Eukaryota; kingdom Viridiplantae; phylum Streptophyta; class Pinopsida; order Pinales; family Pinaceae; genus Larix; species Larix kaempferi. The sequence goes on along the minus strand of BSBM01000066.1, from coordinate 8,829,218 downwards.
TGAATAATGCAAAGTGGATGTCAGCTCGGGACATTGGCCTTTCTGGTCACTTAGCATACAGCTGGGACACATATATTTCGCACTTAAACTCTGCACGTGTTCGCATTTGTCTAGAGCCTGATTTGCTTATTTGGGGGGGAAACCCTGCTACTGGTGTGGTTACAACACGCACTGCATATTCCAGAATTGCACAAGATTTATATATTTATCCTATGGAGTGGTGGTACAAGAGGCTCTGGCAATGGCATATTCCCACAAAACTTAAATGTTTTTGTTGGTTGCTTTTACAAAATAAATTAAAAACCTGGGACAATCTCTACAAACGGGGTTGGTGTGGCCCTAGTATTTGCATCCTTTGCAAGAATGCAGCTGAATCCAAACAACATCTTTTTGTTGACTGTAGCTTTACACATAAGATCTGGGAAGTGGTTGCATCTAGCTTGAACTTTCTTCCTTGCTGGAATGTGGGGGATTTTAACAAGTGTTTATTAAATTGGTTCAGGCGTTGCAGAAAACATTTCTTCATTGCCATTTGTATTCCCTGGGCCATTTGGTTTTCCAGAAATTCTGCTTTATTTCAGAATATCTCCCCAGATTATCTCTTATGCTGCAGGGTTGCTATGAACATGTTCGATACATGTAAGGTGGACAAGCATCAGTCAAAGTTGGATAGAATAAGCCTTTTTAATTTTAAAGTGGATCAACCTATCCTCTTTTTCGATGGAGCCTCACAATTCGGTATTTGTGCTGTCGGGGGAGTCATTTATCTGAACGAGTCCCATTACTTTTCCATTAGACTCAATTGTGGACCTGGCACAAACATGAAGGCGGAGCTTATGGCTTTATGGTGTGTTCTTAAAATTGCAAATATCTTTGGATTGGTAAACATTAAGGTGTATGGCGATTCCAGAGTCACCATTAAATGGGCTGCGGGGTGACTTTAAATTGAATGTGACGAATTTGAGACATTGGGCTCATCGGACACACTTTGAGATTTCCAAGCAGCAGGGGATTACTTTTGAACATATTTACAGAGAATATAATTCCCTGGCGGATAAGCTTTCTAAACTAGCATTAGATGGTGTGGAAGGACAGCTGTTCTGGGAGGAATGGCTAGATAACTGCCTACAGGACTGTGGTACCACCTACTTTTTTGATTGATCTCTGTAGTCTCTTCCTGTCTGGTTGATTTTCACATGCTTTTTTGCACAGTTGTAATGTATTTATGACATGCTGTTAGTAACTAAGGTAGTTATAAGACAGAACTATTCAGATCTTGTTAAAGCAGTTTTTGATGTCTACCAAGATACTTGGTTCGGCTGTAGATCTGTGAACTTATTTGTACTATTTGATTCAATCATTGAATATCAATAGTAGATTTTTTCGCTGGGAAATTGTGCAGATTTAGCACTTTCGAATATCCCCAAACATCCAAATCATACAAGTTTAAACATTGTTTTTTAAGATTTAAATTTTTTTTTATAATTTTTACTAATTTCCTCTTAAATAATACTAAAAAATAAAATTGAGAAAAAGCAAAATCATTAAACGTTTAGACTAAGTTCTTCAAAAATACTAACAAATATAATAATATACAAAAATTTTAACCCTCGTGTTGTGACCTTACCCTAATCAAAACCTTAAATGAGCAAGGGTAAAGTTAAACGTGAAGCATTCAAACTCTATATATGCAAAACGTGAAGCATTCAAAGCATGTATATCCAAACACAAAAAAACATGAAGGGATCTCCTATCAAATTGTCAAATTGCTGAATTTTCAATTGTACAATTGGTTTGTCAAAGACTTTAAGAAAAGAATAGTTAATGTGTGACTGAAGGGTTAGGTATTACTAATTATTATAATATTGTTGCTGTGGATGAATGTTGGTGACGGTGGATATTAGCTTTTCGGGGCATCTTATTCAATTTGGTTTTGTTGTGTTTCGATAAGAGGAAGAGATAAAAATTGCTTGAAATATGCGCCGGACTAGAAAGGAGTTGGGGATGGATGGGTACAATTGAAATTGAAATTGAAATTTGCAGACTGTCGTATAGAGAAAACAACACAAGGCATCTACCTAGCTATCTCAGGTGATAACAAGGACTGGAAATGTGTCAGAGTCAGAGGCAGAAGCAGAAATCCTTCAAAGAATCCCTCAAAGCACTGGAGGCTGATATACAACATGCCAATACATTGTAAGTTTCAGCCTCTGTTTATTTTTTAGGGTTACATATCAGAAGACAGTTTTGATAAGATTGGAATTGATGGTTCCCTTGTATAATTTGTGTACCAACTCTTTTCATGCCGTCGACTGTTTTGATTCTCATGTTCTGGGTTCCAAATATTATTATTTTGTATTTTGGGCGCGCTAAGGTTTTGATAGGAATAGAAACAATTGCAGGGCTTTGTGACAGAGGGGAGCTGCTTCTGTAGCAAGAAAAAACGATGAAAAGCCAGAATTGATTGCAGTATATGTTGTGGGTATATTGGGGATGAAGTGGGTTTGGCCTGGTTGGGGTTGAAGAAGTCCTCTGAGGGATGTAGTAATTGGGGCGTTGGGATGAATTTATGGTATTTTCTTTGGGGGAAAGGTAAAAATAACCCAGAAAAAATAACCCATTAACTTTAGAAATCAAATAATTTAATCCAGAGGACAATATCCAAATTCTCATTCATTCAAATTAATTGAGGCAGTCTCTTCCATAAATTCCATCTCCATATTCTATGTTTCCTTAAATGAAGATTACATGTTTCCTTAAATGAAGATTACATTTAAGTTTGAACCCCTTTAAATAGAGAACTTAATCCATTTTCATTGTTATCAATAAATGTTTATTATAATTTTTAATTTATTTTTATTGTCTAGATTTATCTCTGCCCTATTATCTAGAATTATGTCTACAGCCATAAATAGATATTTTGAACCATGAAATTTTATTAGTATGTAGATTCTAGAACTATCTCCACAGCGACTTATTATCCATTTAATATTATCTAAATGCCAATAATGGCTAATAATCAAACCCCTCCAATAACGTATGCTCCTGCATGCTAATGTCGATCGATTTTAAACACTAGATACCATCGGTATTCGGAAAACTTACATTTGCAGCGTTGAGATTAATGGTACGCTTATGGTTCTGATACATGTAGAATCAAATTACACATTTGGAAAGTTTCAACATATTTTTACCTTGACATTGCAGGTTTAGCCTGGCATTTCTTTCAAAGGGGGGAAAATATTGGAACTTTGAAGGCTTCGGCTGAGTAAAATTCCAGGTTCATTGAGAGGGCAAAGCATTTGGAGTCCTTTTGATGGCCAGCTACGCAGTGAAATGTTTGAGCCCCTGACTATAATTTTCATAATTTTCTCATTTATTGTCAGATAAAAGCCCTTTTGGCATTGGCAAGGTATCTGGTTTTCAGTTCTTTTATGCCCAGAGTATTTGAAGTCCAGATGGAAAATGGCAAATGCCAATTAACAGAAAAATGATTCAAAGGCCTTTGAGAGTCTGTAGGCATACTATTTAAACTATAGTTCATTTAGGGTCAAAAGGATTTGAATTCCAATTATTAAATTCACTTCAGCATTCAAGGCTCTTAATAATGAAATGCCAATTCATGGGCTAGGCATATGAAGTCCTTTTGACAGGTAGGATGATTTTTTTGGGAAACTGCCCTTTTAAGCACTTTTGAGGGATTCATTCCATTCCACAAGAGAAATATTCAAAGCGATTTTAAAGACTAAATTGTTGTTTAAGTTTTTAAACGACTGCCCTTGCCAAGAAAAATATTTATAGCCCTTCTAATTGCTTACACTTTCATGTACAAAATACTTGAAGACCTTCCAATGGGTAGAACTTCAATGTCCTTGACAGCCATAACAAGCACTTCCTTTTGCTGGCAAAGTTTTAGAAGCCTCACTAAATTGTAGAATGTCCTTGACAGTCATAACAGTTGATGCTTTTGAGAAAATACTGTTCAAGAGGTAAAATTGGAAATACCAATAATTGGAAAATGATTGGAAGCTATTTTATAAAGTATTTTGTGCAAAAGCAGATTGCCATTTAAGGCATCCTTTTGGACAGAACGGTATCCATGGTATTGATTCAATGGATGGCTAGCCACAAAATTTTCTATTTAGTACTTTTTCAGATGCGGTGAAGATATTCCTGATCCAAGCAGATTCTACGTGGGGTTTCAGTCATCCATATTGGGAAATTGAGAATCTGGCGTTAGTGAGTCTGGATTGCTGAGGAAATTCTTTGAAACTTTCTAAATCAACAAGATACCCTTTATTCAACTGTTTATTTTCACTTCTATGTCATTTTCCAAGTTGTTTTTTCCTTTTCTCTTTTTATTTTTCAAAATCGATGAAAGCTCTTCCAAGAGTTTGGCATTCTGGACTAAAATGATCAAAATTATGCAGGGGATCTTCATTTGCAAGGGAGTATGATGGCGCCTGTATTCAGATGAGACTATCATACAGCCCCATAGCACAGCTGTTCTTTTTTCTTGTACAGTGGGCTGATTGCAGCCTAGCGAGCACATTAGGACTTCTGTACATACTAATATATAAGGTCCGGTGCTTCACTTTTTCCTCAAGCAATTCTTCCAGTGTTTGATTGGCTTGAGATTTAACTAAATTATATTGAATAATATGATTATGTTATTTAGGTCTATGTTGCTATCGCAAAAGATCCCTTTTGTAAAACCTAGAGTCTCTCTGCAGTCTGAGAAAACCTAATCTTTGTTATTGTTATTTATTTCTTTATGTTATGTATCTCGTTATATTGTTGTTCAATTCATTGCAACATTGTTTATTCCTTTATGCTTTCTAATACTACAGTGTTTCCATTTAGCAGGTGTATTCAGATGGAACAACAACAATGTCTACATATGAAAGAAAAGCTAGTCTTCGAGAATTCTATGGTAAGTTGTTTTTTGTTTTTTGTTTAAATAAAAGGAATCAAGGAGGTATAACAGCTGGTGATATAACGGAGATGCTGTCTTGGCAGCTGTTATATATCCTTCCTTACGGCAGCTTCAAGGAGGTCTAACAGAGATGGAAGATAATAAGCAGAAAGTGATCTGCAAAGAAAGATACAAGAAAAATGTTGATGAAGAAAGGAGACATCTTTCTGAGCTTGATTTGGAACGTGAAAAAGAGTGTGGAATATGTATGGAGACCAAGAGCAAAGTTGTATTGCCTAACTGCAGTCATGCAATGTGTTTGAATTGCTATCGGGAATGGTAGGAGTCATGAAATTTACCAATGCATCTATTTTTTATTTACTTTTATTTTTCTAACAGCATAATTGGGTGCTTTATATTTTTGAGCTCGAAAATATGGAATATCTAGGGAAATCTGCACTTTGGTAGCAGAAAGATCGTCTAACCCCTATGTGCAGGGTTTAGACACATGTACATGAAGCAGGAGCATTGAAAGGTTGGCAGATTTATAATTAACGCTGTGAGTGGTTCTTGCTTTGTTTTGCAGGCATGCACGATCAGAATCATGCCCTTTCTGCAGGGACAGCTTGAAAAGAGTGAACTCGACAGACTTGTGGATTTTTACAAGTAATGAAGAAGTTGTTGACATGGAAACATTGGGCAGAGAGAACTTAAAATGGCTATTTAATTACATCGATAAACTACCACTTATAGTGCCAGAGAGCCTGTTTTATGTTTATGATTCTCCTTATGATTCCTATATGAAGTGAATAAATGTGAATTATCAATAGAAAATCAAAAACAGCGTCCATGTCTTATACCTGGTCACTGTTCTTAGAATGTGTAGGATTGGTCATGTCCAATGAGGAAGCTTCTCCTATGCTTTTAGATATTTATGCCTTCCCATTGTTAGCAGAAAGAAAGCAAAATGTGGAAGAGCAATTTGGGTTAGCTAACTTGGAAATCATCTTAGGGTTGTATCTAATACTATGCTGAAGTCCACTTGTACAGCAGAGAGCACCTGTCCATAGAATTATATTCTGGATGATTCAAATGGTGCTGTTATTATTGTACATACTTGTTTAGCGGAGGTTGACTTGTAAAGATGGGGCCAAGCTTGTCATTTGCTCCTTGCAAATAGGATCTGCAGATGGCCTCCTGGGACATATTGGAGTTAGGCTTTAGCAGAGTTGTAGATTTGTTTTATCCTAAGCTTAATCCCGCAGATTTACGAAGGCGGTAAATTCAGTGTGTAAATAGAAGCTTACTCAGATTTGAAGGTTTTCACATTTTCGTTCTAATAAATGTGAAATTTGGTGCTACAAGTTTCAAAATGTCTCTACGTCCAATCATTGAATGGCTGGTATTGACATTTCAAGTAGGAAACACTAAGTACCAGATGTAAGGGATTTAAATTGAATGATTTTCTCATAATGGGTAATTATCACAGCGTGAGTATGCTTGATTTCTAGTGCTCGGTAACTGTACTATTGGACCTGGACACCTTTAGACAAAATAGCTGTTCTATTTTATGAAATGTTTCTAACAATTAAGTTATGGTTTTCTTTGGAGTATGGAGCTCTGCATGTCATATGATTTTTTTTAAAAATACAGAAGGCCTTCCACTCTAGTCTTGGTCTCCAAAAAATGGCAGTATATCTGGGTACGAAACAAGTTTTGTGGATGAGAGGAACAAGCTAGTATTGAGAGCTTGATGATCAACAAAAAGGAAGTCAAACTAACCAAATTAAATACAGATTATAGGTACTCTTGTAATTGCTGACACCAGGGCAGCCAATCGTTACAATCTTGTAGAATGTGGTTATTTTCTTATGTCCAGGGAGCAACTTATCTGGAAAGATATGCTGAAATCTAAAGTTAAGTATAAAGCTAAGCACCTCGTTGTTTCCAGAATAGAAGCTAAGATCAATGCCCCTGACTAATCAACATGCAAACATGAAGAATACCCCTGCCTTTGCTCTGGTTTAGCCTTTGTGATTGGTTCTATTGGCTGTACCGGTATTAATAGAAATGACATCGTCCTTGACGCCCTGCAAAAGAACTTTCAAATGAGAAGCCTCCTATTGCATTCGTTTGTTCTTTCTATAAAACCAACTTATTCAAAATGTACCATCCATAAATTCTCACCTTCAAATCGGTTTGTCCTTGTGGCTGAACCCTCTGAGTCTCAAGTTCAATGATAATCATTTAATAATCATGCTATTAACTATCAGAACTAGTTCTTACATCGTTGGTGGCACAAAGTATGTCAACTGTATAGTTGCCCTCTCAAAATGTTTCAAGAAAGTTTTATTAAGTTGCTATTTTGTTAAGTGACATGCAGGCTAGAAAACCTACAAAGAGAGGAACTGTGCACTAAATTTACAGAAAATCCACAGTAACATTGTCTCTGATCATGATATAGTTAGGCTATGTAGCATGGGAACCTGTTCCCATCCATGGGGTTACTATATCCTAGATCATTTGTGAATAGGTAGGGGACGTCCTGTTCTGGCAGGGAACATCATCGGAAACGTCTTAGCATGACAAACCAGAAATGCACAGCAAAGCCTAGTCTTTTCACTAAAAGCACCCATTCCTGTGGCGTTTCTTTCATTTTCACTTGATTTGGAGGCGAGAGGAGTGCTATTTTGTGTGTTCCACCTGTGAGCATCAAGATTTCCTCATTGAATATCTCACTTGTCACGTTTTCTACACTGAGATAATCATATGTTAAAATCAGTATATACTCTTCTGCTGTTTTAGGCATTTCTCATTTTGAACTAAGTGCCAACTTTGGGAATTGCATAAATAACCAACCTCAAAAGTATATACTCAATACTGTTGTAGGCATTTCTCATTTAGAACTAAGTGCCAACTTTGGCAATTGCATAAATAACTTTCCTCTTTACTCTATATTTTTAATTCATAAATGTTATTATAATGTGAATGGTTTGAATCAATATTTAAATTTGTTTTGTTAATTTTTTAGTAAGAAATTTTTAATTTGCTATAATTATTTTTGCACTATGAAACTAGTGTTTTAGTCATTTCTCATTTTGAAACTTAAGTGTCAACTTCGTAATTGCATAAATAACTTACCTCTTTACTCTATAACTTAAGTGCCAATTTTTGTAATCGCATAAATAACTTACTACTAAGAGCAATGATGGTGAAAATTTGCTATTTTATGTTTTGACAAAATGGAAGCTGGAAAGCCTGCAAGGGTATAGTTCAATCAGCGATTTGCTTGATTTGAAGGACATGTTGTAAATAGAGGTCTTGAGTTCAAATCACTCTGGCTCACCTGTGCCCTATGCTTGCAGGCTGTTGTGGGGCACCTAGGGGTATAGTGGTAGCGGGATTGGATCCCTGGACCCCGTGTTACGCGAGTACCAACCCAGTCCCTAGTTGCCGATTCCCCTAGTACAAAAAAAAAAATAAAACATAAAAAAAATGGAAGCTGGAAAACTTAAGAATGTAAGGTATATGAAAAATGTTTTTTTGTGCAGAGGCATTTGAGTAATGTATTCTCTCTTTTCGTTATGAATAAAAAGAATGGTTTTTTTTCTATGGTAAAAAAAAAACTTACCAATTTACTCTATATTTTTAATTTATAAATGTTATTATAATGTATATTTTTAATTTATAAATGTTATTATAATGTGAATGGTTTGAATCAATATTTAAATAATTTTGTTTCGTTTATTTGTTAGTAAGAAATTTTTAATTTTCTATAATTACTTTTGCACTATGAAACTATTACTTTTTGAGTCACTACATTGATTTCACAGATACACACTGTTACTTTTTGAGTCATTGCATTGATTTCACAGATACATGGTTTTATTGACTTATTTATTTGTACTACCTTTTTAGTCACTGCATTGATTTCACAGATACATTTTTATTAATTTATTTATTTATACTACTTCCTTTTTAAGTCACTGCATTGATTTCACAGATACATCGTTCTATTGACTTATTTACAAATACATTGTTCTATTGGCTTATTTATTTCTACATGGAGATGTCCTATCATAATATCATTCAAAATTTACATACAAACAATTATGTTTATTTAAAATAATTATGTTATATTTAAAATACATGATAGTGAAGTTGGTATCATTCAAATTTACATACAATAATTAATAATTATGTTGTATTTAAAATTTTATAATATATGATAATTATGTGTGTTTTGAGCTTATTGAAAATTATAAGTTAATTTTTCACAAATACAAAATATGAGATCAGTTATAAGGATTTGTTCTCTTATAATGAAGTAAAAACCAAGGTTTAATCTCTTCTAAAACAATTGAATTCTAACTAAATTTAGATATAATTTCATATACAAGAAATTTGTTTTCCAAGTTTAGGCCTTTGACATTATGAGTGATGTGCATATTAATGTTGTTTGCATCATGAGCATGGCATTTGGAAAGCTAAATGCTAGTTTTAGGGAATCTCAATATTAGATAGAGGTCATGGTGAATTGAAGATCAAGAAAGAGTTTAATAAGTTCAATGAGGGCATTGAAGATTAAAAAAGAGTCTTGTAAGGTCAATGAGGTTTTCTCATGGGAAACTCTATTTCATATAAAAATATATACAATTGCCTCATTCCCATCTTAAATCCATTGATAGCTATATGGGGGAGTTAGTGTCATAATCATGAGCATGTTATTTAGAAAGCTAAATGCCACTTTTAGGGAATCTCAATATTATATAGAGGTATGATGGTGAATTGATGAACAAGAAAGAGTCTTATAAGCTCAATGAGGGCATTGAAGATTAGGAAAGAGTCTTATAAGCTCAATGGGGTTTTCTCATGGGAAACTCTATTTCATATAAAAATATATGCAATTGCCTCATTCCCATTTTAAAGCCATTGATAGCTATATGGAGGAGTTAGTGTCATAAAAAACTTAGATACATTCCAAAACTAGTACTTCCACCGTAGCTTAGGTGTTATTAAATAAGTGCATTATTAAACTTAGATTATATAAAAGGGACAATTACCAAGTTAATGATCTTTTCAATAACCAATATAAAGTGTTATTAACTCTATTTGGAGATGATACATGTCTATTGAAATTGGAGCATAAGCACGAGTAATGGTCTTGATTTTTTTTGAATTGTTTTGTTTTATATAAATTTACCATCAATGCTATAGTTAAAAAGTGAATTACATACACAATTACCCCTTTTGGACTTGTTTTACTTTATTTCTATAGACTCAAATTTGGAACTTGATATTTAATTTTTAACATTTTCTACACTTCCTAAAAACATGCTTTTGGTTGTTGCTTCTCCTCGCTGATAATCTTGAACTTTCAAATCTTACCTTTTTCCCTTGATGTTTTTCCACTCACTTAAGTTGACTGAAGATTATGGATGATTCAATAACATTGATTGTCTAATATCCTTTGATAAAATCGAAGGGATTATTTCCTGTTATGTGTTTAAGTTGTCTAACACAAGCAGATTATTTCCTGTTATGTGTTTAAGTTTTCTAACATGTGCTACCTCTCACCCCCAATTCAGGGTTTCCAATCACAATAATATACACAAGAGGTTGGCTCATTTGATATGGGGAATCCATGCTAATGCCATCTACTAGGTTGGAACCTTTGTCAATGATCTAAGTTTTTAGTGTTTTGCATCTGTTTTTTGAGTTTCCACATTAGGGTTTGTTCGATGTTGATTTTAGTCTCTTTTTTCATTGGGTTTTCCCTTTTCCCTCTAAAAAGATCTTAATCTCTTGTACAGGTATATTTCAGATGGATCTATAATAATCTCTACCATTCCACTAGTCAATCCAACATATAATTACCTATAACTCTGTAGATCAATTTTCATATGGTTTTTATGCCTTCTATGCATGCAAGCTAAAAATAACATGTTACAATTAACTTGGAAGATCTTTTTATTTTTGCTTCATCCTCTCTTTGATAGATAGAGAAGGTAATTGGGTTATGATGCAAAAGAGAAATTCCTTCAATCTCTTGGATAGACTTGGTAAAGTAATGTATAAAAGAGAAATAAAGGTGTCTTGAAAACATAGCCCTATCTAATCTCTTAAGCATTATGATGGTGTGTCAATTTGGGACAAGCATATTATTTGCCATCTACTTGGGTCATAGAATTTGACATAATTTATAGAAGACATTAGTTTCTTCAACATTTTACTGAAGTGGGCATTCTCCTTTATCTTATATGATTGTATCATATTAAAGTATGCACATAAACGACACCCTTTTAAAATATAGCCAATTTCAAAAGTAGGACATATCATTGTGTGTGGAATTTTTGCAAATTGTCTCTCAATGCAAATTCAAAATATCCATCTCAACCTTGAGGTTCCCCATATCTATTTCATATGAACTTTCAGTTTGAAGGATGAATATGAGATATAAATTACAACAATATATATTTTACTCATCTCCAACCAAATACACAAGGCAACTCAAGAAATAAACATAAACAATTATACTTGAAGGGAAATATTTTTCTAGCACGTAGGGCACATATCCTAACATATAGCAGATTTATTACAACCATAAATCTATCCACTTAGTTTCTATATGTTTTTCAAGTCACTTAACATTATCAACGAGTTGTTCATGATAAATCTGCATACCAAACAACCTTAGAAACTATTCATTGACCATGAGAATATAAGCTGAAAATCAAATATGAAAGTATATAATGTTTGGAAAACAAAGTACTCATCATATATACAGTAAATGAAGTTATAAGTACATACAATCAACATATAACAAGATGGTACAATAATGTACTTCAAACTTCTTACAAGCTAGGACTTTGCACTGCTCTCCAAACCCTAGCTAGTGCAACCACAACAAGCTAACATCACGCCAATCGTCAAACCCCAGTCACCAACACCTCCTACCCAGGAAACACTCCCAACCAAAGTCGGTCACTCCTTTAAGAATCCACAACAAGAAAACATATGCATCAACAAGTCCTCCTTGGCACCTACACTTGCATCCTCTTTGGCACCTACACTTGCATCACACACGCACAAGAGAATAACAAGATAGTCTTCCACTATCTTTTTTGCATCTAGTACTCTAAGTAGTCCTAGGCTATCTAATGCTCCAAACCCTAGTCTCCTCTCATAGGAACTACAAAACCAAGTGATCCCTTTGCTTCTATAGAATTTCTCCCAAACCCTAGCTCTCCTTGTTTTGTTAGGGCAAACCCTAACTTTAATGCCTTCTTTGCATCAACATAGGAACCTTAGCAAAGTATACAAAAGTGAAAAGTGCATTGAAGAAGAGCTAGATATGAAATATACAAGTTTTCTTGATGAATGAAACAAAAACTCTCTCCTTCCTTTATATGGAATATGCGAGTGAGGCCAATAATAAGAAAGTGAACAAGGTCCACAACCATCGCAAACAACCTAGCTAATCACTACATAGGTCTACATGTGAATCCCTCTAATTCTTAGGTGGCACATGCCAATCTCCAAGGTAAGCACACCCATCAAGAAAGGATCCCAAGGTGAGTGCCCCATAATACAAGGTCCAACACTCCTCCTCCAAAGGTCTCCAACACTACCTCCTCCAAAGGTCTCCAACACTTAAATGCTACCTCTAAAGCCATGCACTCCTTTAGGTCCACCACACTTCCATGAAACCTCCTCAAATCCAATCAACTTCAAGTCAAGTACAAGCATCCATGTAATCAACTAAGTGATCAAATGCTACTTAGGGCTCAAATTCTTGGTCCTAAATACCCCAACACTCCTAATTAGGTTCTCCTCCCAAGAAAGCAACCAAGCCCTTAATGTGTGTGTCATGAAGAATGTCACCATGCCACATGGGATTCCAGCCTCCTAAGTAAGTGTGCCACATAAGCATCAAGTCAAGATATAACAATGCATGAGGAAGTGATTTCCAATGTGTATGTCCACTAAGATACAACTAGGGGTAGGCATCACACCACGCACTCCACATCAGATGAGGCACCCCAAGCATGGTTAAACACTTTCTGAGTAAACCCAAAAACCATCATTCTTTATTTATGAGGAATTTTTTTCACCAACACCAACCTTCTCCCTTAGCATATCGAACTTCCCCTTTTATAGGGGCTTCGTTAGAATGTCACTAACTTGCAACTCTATAGGAATATAATTAAGGGTTAAAGCACAATTATGTGCCTTGTCTCTTAGGAAATGGTAGAGAATGTCAATTTATTTGGAGCAATCATGGAACACAGGATTATAAAAAAGTTTGATAGAATTCTTATTGTCACAATACACAACTGTCGGTTCTAACTCCATATCTCCTAGCTTAGAGAATAGTTTGTGAGGTCAAAATACCTTGCATCTCAATGTTGATATAATCCACCTTTGCTAAACTAAGTGCAATTGCTACGTACTTCCCACTAAATCGGGATATCATACCTAACCCCAAGATAAACAAAACCTGAAAGTGCTCTCAATTAGAAGAAATTTGATGTCTAAAATGGGCCTTATAAGAAAAGGAGTCATCATATAAGAAAACGAACCAACCATAATTTCTTGATGAGTTGGAATTCAAGAACCAATAGAATTTCAATAAAATGAGTCAACCATAATGGTTGACCTGATATATTTGTCATAACAAACTACTTTTTTTGTTCGTATTTTCAACATATCTCTATGTGTTTTTACTCAAATTTCGAGCGGGAGCACTCATTGGATGCGGAATTTAATTCCGCATCCAGCGAGTACCCACATTTCATACTTTTCGGGTATTTATTGTTTTTGGGGCAGCAGGGCCCATCAAAAGTATGAAATGTGGGTACTCGTTGGATGCAGAATTAAATTCCGCATCCAATGAGTGCTCCCGCTCGAAATTTGAGTAAAAACACATGGAGATATGTTGAAAATAAGAACAAAAAAAGTATTTTTTTTCTTTCTTCTTCCAAAATTAATAAATATTATTTTATTATTTTAATTATTATTTCATTATTTTAATTATTATTTTATTATTTTAACTATTATTTTATTATTTTCCTTAGGAGGCCCATTTTAGCCCTCAAATTTCCTCTAGAGAGTCAGTGTCTCCATCCTAGTATGAATCACAAAATCCATGGAGTAGTAGTCCATCATCTCCTATATACTTGATGTCATAAAGACTCATGCCTTCCAAGTACCTAAGCACATACTTTCCAACCACCTAATAAGTCAATTATAGAGCAACGATAAATTGACTTAAGGTATTCACAACATAACAAATATTCAACCTAGTATTTACATGATACATCAATGATATGATCAACTAGATAGACAAAGTAGGGTCCACAAAATCAACATCATGATCACAAGTGAGCTTCAAATTTGGAACCATGGGTGTTTGCAATCTTGCATCCATAATATTTCCAAGTTCTCTGAAGTGTACTTCCCTTTTCAAGGAAGACTTCTCATGATATTACCAAACCTCAACCCCAGAAAGTAATGCAATAGATCAATATCTTTATATCAAATTCACTTGACAATTTTGCTTGCATCACAAAATGAGCTTACAACTAGATTTAGGTACAAATTTTAATGTTGTACTGATGTGAGTGTTTTCCATTGTTAGAATTTTGGTGTTGTAGGGACATCATTCAATAGTGTTGGTCAATCATTGGGGTTTTGACACATTTAAAATGCCACGTGCTAGGTTTTAATAACTTTGGTTACCCTTATGGATGTTGGAATTCCAAAACTTATGAGATGGCTAATCAACATCTAAGATCACCATGTGGAAACTATTACATTTTCCTCAAATGGAATTGATCATCGTGATATCAATGTTATATTATTCATTGAATTGACACCAACATTGTCGCTAGGCAAGTTTTTCAAAAACTCAGAATATTGATAATCGAGCGAAGATAAGAGGACACTGTCATTGTCATTTTGGCAAGGAGTTCATATTATTGAACCTCCAATGATGTTGAAACACTAATGAGATAGAAACAAAGAATAGATGTCCTTGTTTTGGTGCCTTCCACGCCTCAGATTGTCTACAACATGCCTTTCAGGATGTACTAGAGGAGGAGGTCTTTTTCTATTGTAAAAGGCCAAGTCTAGGCTTTCTTATGTGAAAGTGTTGGTATTGCAAGGCTCAAGACCCTTGGTTTGGTCATGGAAAGTTCTCTTGGTTCCCATTTCAAGGAGTATTGGCCTTGTGGCTTTGCTGACTACCCCTTAATGGGAAGAAGTACCCCACCATCTTGGGAATTTGTGCCCTGTGTGAGTGCTATGGTGATTCTTGGGATGGCCCCATTAAGACACATGGATTAGGGGATATCCTAGACACACTTGTGTTTATTCTATATAGAAGGGGATTGTGCTTGTAAGGGTTTCCGTACCCACTTTAGCACATCTCATCTATGCCAACTTGGACCTCTATTTTGATGTATTTGTTGGGTATGTATTATAGTCTTTGCATGCGCATGTGGGGAGGGGTGTGTCTTTGACAATGCAACTAATGATCCCCTCACCTAGTGCTCTACCATATGCGCCGGGCGTTGCACTAACCGATGGCTTAGGGGGGGTTATAAGGGGGGGGCCATGCCATGAAGTGAGTTCGAAAATTTTTGGGCTATTTTCGGCCAATTTTTGGGTTCTTTCTAAAAATATGTAATTTAATCCCGATTAAGGGATTAGTTTCTATTTTCTAATTTGGGTTAACGGATTAGGGTTTTGGATGCTATGGAATACCTATATGTGTATTGTGAGTGCTTATAATCAATATAAGAAAATAAGAGGTGCGGCTCTAAGTTTTACTAGTTTTCCCGGTTAAGGGTTTGTAGGGTAAATATCTATGTATTATGTGTGAATGTTGTCATGTAATATCTATTTTGCTTAAAAGAATCTGTATGGTTTGCTTCACTGCACATGTTTAAAACTTACATGTGGTATCAGAGCCAGGTTATTAGATTTAGGAGGAATGCCTTTGTTGCTGAAGGTTCGACGTGGTTGATAGATCTTGGGTCTGTGATGAACCTGGGTTCAGTGGGAGCTTTGCAATGTTGATTTGTGCATTGAAAGAGAATGGCGAGCAATTCAAGAATTGAGATCGAGAAATTTAATGGCCAGAACTTTGAGCTATGGAAGCTCAAAATGGAGGATCTTCTTGTAGATCGGCAACAATGGATTGCTGTGGATCTAGGTACATGACAACCCACTGGGATGCCGAAGGGAGATTGGGAAAAATTGAAAGGAAGGGAAAGGAGTACTATCCGATTGCACTTATCAACCTCCAAGTTGTTGAATGTGTATGGATAATATAGTGCATTAAATATGTGGATGAAGTTAGGGAGTTTGTATCAATCAAAATCCCTAGTAAACAAATTATTTCTACAAAAGAAACTGTATCACCTTAGAATGGATGAGAACGACAAAGTGACAAAGCACCTAAATGTCTACAATAATCTGGTAAGTCAAATGACCTCTTTTGGCATTAAAATGGCCGAAGAACATGAATGTATTACATTATTGTGTTCTTTTCTAGATTGACAGGATAACCTAATTGTAGCAATAGGTAGTGCTAGTCAAGCAACCTTAAAATTTGATGAAATAGTAGCATCCCTGTTGTTAGAAAAGATGAGGTGAAAATCTATGGATAATAATAGCATGTATTCCTTATCTGTGAGAGATCGCCCCCATGAGAGAAACAAAAATAAGGGATTCGGGGGGGGGGGGGATCTAAGTCTAAGAGTAGATCTAAATCCCCAAGAAATGTTATAAGGAAGTGTTGGAAATGCGGTAAATCTAGGCACTATAAAAAGGATTGTAGATCTAAGAATGTGGAGAAATCAAAGGGATCTAAGGATACCCCTTCCACAGAGGCGAATACCTCCTCAGAAGGAGGGGATGTGTACCTAGATTCCACAGGTAATAATTTAGAATGTGATATATGGTTGATCGACTTAGGTGCTTCAAGTCATATGACCCCTCATAGGGAGTGGTTTTGTGAGTATGAAAAGTACAATGGAAGAGATTTGTTCTTGGGAGATGTTTCACTAGCCAATATCATTGGACGTGGAAGAGTCAAGTTGAAACTCAAGGATGGAAGGATCAAAACTATCCTTGGAGTACTACACATTCCAAATCTAGCGAGAAAATTGATATATGTTGGAAAGATGGCTTCTGTAGGTGTACAGACCGTGTGTGGAAATGGAAAATGCAAAATGGTTCGAGGATCACTGGTATTGATGAGGGGAGTTCGGTTTGGAACTCTATACAAAATGATATTGGGAAGAACCATCATCAATGAATGTAATCGTTCTGTTGTGCATGAGGGAGGAGATAAATAAGGTAGAACCATGACTACATCAGGAGGAAAGACAATGCTATAGCATCAAAGGTTGGGGCACATCGAAGAAAAGGGCCTTCGAGCATTACAAGGTAAATGTATGGTTGAGGGTATGTCTGATTGCACACTTGATTTTGATTTCTGTGAACATTGCATATATGGAAAACATAATCGAGTAATATTTGCATCTGGTGCTACAAGAGCAAAGGGAATTTTGGAGTTAATACACAATGATGTGTTTGGACCTGTTCCCGTTCCTTCATTAGGTAGATCTATGTGTTATGTTTCATTTACAGATGATTACTCAAGGAACATATGGATTTATTTACTTCGAAAGAAATCTTAATTATTTGCTAAGTTTAAAGAATTTAAGGCTCTTGTATAGAATCATACTAATTAAGAAAATAAAGGTGTTGAGGACAGATAACGGTGGGGAGTTCTATGGGAATGAATTTGAGGAATTATGTAAGAAGTGTGGTATATCAAGGCAGAAGACTACTCCATACACACCTCAACAGAATGGAGTTGCAGAAATGATGAATATGACACTAATGGAAAAGGCAAGGAGCATGATCACTAGTGTCAAGATAGGACAAGAATTATAGGCAGAGGCAGTGGATACTGCATCTTACTTGGTAAATAGATCACCCACATCAACATTGGTTGAAAAAACCCCACATGAGGTATGGAATGGAAAGAAACCTTCTATTAAACATTTGAAAGTGTTTGGTTATGATGCTTATGTACATGTTCCAAATGAGAAAAGTAGTAAGTTGGATAATAACGTTGAAAAATGTATCTTTATCACTTATAAAGATGGTCTCAAAGGTTATAATCTTTGGAATCCTGTAACTAAAAAGACTATTTATAGTCGAGATGTTATCTTTAGAGAGATCAAAGAAGTACCAGAAATGTATTCCTCTCCTGATTTTCGGTCTAATTTTGCTTTATCTATTACTGGTTATGATCCTATAAATGTGAAATAAGCTATTGATTTAAAGGATAACGATCTTTGGAAGAAGGCCATGGTTGAAGAAATGGATGCCTTGGACAAGAATGAAGCTTGGGATCTAGTTCAGTTACTAGCTGGAAGAAAATCCATTGGCAGAAAATGGATGTTTAAAAAGAAGTTGAATGCAGAAGGTTAAGTGCAGAAGTACAAATCCCGCTTGGTAGCAAAGAGATATTCTCAGGTAGAGAGAATTGATTTTGGTGAAATATTTTCTCCTATTGCAAAATTAACTTCTATTAGATTCCTTCTTGATATTGTCGCTGCTTTTGCTCTTGAAGTAGAGCAGATGGATGTGAAGACAATGTTCCTATATGGGGACCTGGAAGAAGAAATCTACATGAAGCAATCTGAAGGATTCTACAGTAAAGGGTAAGGAGTTGTTTTGCAAGCTGAAGAAGTCCCTTTATGGTCTAAAACAGTCTCCAAGGATGTGGTACTAGAAGTTCGATACATACATATTGGGACTGGTATTTGTGAGAATGAATGTTGATCACTATGTCTATTGCAAATAGGTTGGAGAATATTTTGTTTTTGTAGTTTTGTATGTTGATGACATGTTGTTGGCTGGAAACAACATGAAGGTTATCAAGGAGGTGAAAACACAACTATCCTCCAAGTTAGACATGAAGGATCTTGGTGCTGCCAATTTCATCTTGGGGATAGAGATCAAGAGAGACCGTGCAAAAAGGAAACTCTAGATAAACCTGAGAAAACATGTTGAAACAATATTGCATAGGTTTAATATGCAAGAATATAAACCGGTAAAAGTTCCTATACCTATAGGTGTAAGATTATCTGCAGAATAGTGTCCTGAGACTGAAGAAGAAAAAGAAGACATGTCCTATGTTCCTTATGCTAGTGCAGTTGGAAGTTTGATGTATGCCATGGTATGCACCAGACTAGACATTTCCCATGTAGTGGGAGTTTTGAGCAAGTATATGTCAAAACCAGGAAAGGAGCACCGAACAACTGTGAATAGGGTGTTCAGGTATTTGAGTGGATCAACTGATAGTGTAATCTGTTATCAAGGAAGAATTGGACATGACAGAGTGTTGAATGTACATGGATTTGTTGATTCTGACTGGGTTGGAGATTTGGATTGTAGAATATCTACAAGTGGATATGTATTTAACCTATTTGGAGGTGCTATCAGTTGGATGAGTAAGAGACAGGTTGTAGTGGCACTATCAACTATAGAAGCTGAATACATGGAAACCACTCATGCAAATAAAGAGGTTGTATGGTTGCAGAAATTGTGTTTGAATATTGGGTTTGAACAACAAGTTGTAAGGTTATATTGTGACAGTCAATGTGCAATATTCTTGGCAAAGAACCCTGCTTATCACTCAAGAATGAATCATATTGATGTGCAATATCACTTTGTAAGAGACATGGCTGAACGCAAGAAGGTGTTACTGGAGAAAGCCAACACTTTGAAGAATGTTTCATATTCATTGACAAAATTTGTGAGCACTGAGAAGTTCTCTTGGTGTAAAGGAGAAATGGGCATTCGTTCCCTAGATTGTTGATCCATTAAAGTATTGTTCCTCCCATATGCAAAGAAAACAACAAGTGGGAGAATGTTGGGTATGTGTTATATTGTTTGCATGTGTTTGTGGGGGGTGTGTGTACTCTTTGACTGCGCACTTGATGATCCCCCAACCTAGTACTCTACTGTATGCACCGGGCGCTGTGTGAAGCGCTGGATCAGGGGGGGTTATAGGGGCGGAGGGCGGGGGGGGGGGGGGTCGTTCCAATGCCCTCCCCCTTCCATGAAGCAAGTTCAAAATTTCAACCTAATTTGGGGTTCTTTCTAAAAATACGTAATTTAATCCCAGTTAAGGGATTGGAGTATATTTTCTAATCTGGGTTAATGGATTAGGGTTTTGGATGCTTCAGAATACGTATATTTGTATTGTGAGTGATTAATAATCAATATGAGAAAATAAGACGTGCGACTCTAAGTTTTGCTGGTTTTCTCGGTTAAGGGTTTCCAGGGTAAATATCTGTGTATTATGTGTGAATGTTGTGATGTAATCTCTATTTTTCTTAAAAGAATTTGTATGATTTGGTTCTCTGCACAAGTATAAAACTTACAATATTACCCCTCCTCTTGGTATCCATGTGCAAGAATGATGATGACATCATCCGTTGAAGGAAGCCTTACCTTGCTAGAAAGGAGAACGTTGAGGGAAATTCTACATTGTTGGGGTTAGTTGGGGCATGCCGTCCTCATTTTGGCTAAATTTTTCACTTGGTTAAATCCATTCACATCAATTTATCTTTATTTGATGTCTTTGGAGGTTTAGTCCATGACTTGTGGATGAGAAACCCTAATTTTAAGTTGTTTCATCTTTAACAAGGTAGGCTCTAAAGTTAAAGAGGCTAGGTTGTTCCATGTAAATAAATAGTGCCTCCCTCTAATTTGTTACAAGACAAGGGTTCACATATGATATGTTTACTTTTTCTCTTGGTCTATTGGAGCTTCTAAGGCATGCACACCTCTCTCTTTGGCATCATTTCCTTGTGATGAAAGTTGAATGATGAAATTTCTAGGATTTTGCTATCTCTCAAAGTTGATTCATTGAATGATTGTTATAACTCAAGGCTAATGGAAAACCTAATATCTCTCTCAACTTGCTCTTTTCTTAGTGGATGTGGTAAGATCTTTAATTTTCTTGTTTGGCATTGCTCTTGTGCATCACAAGCAAGCCAAGCTAGGGTTTTGCTTGCATCTTGTCAATATTGTTTAAGTGACTTTCCTCTTGAAGGATCTCTCCATAGTTGGGCTTTGGAATTCATTGTTTTCCCTAATTAGGCTAAGGTTACTTTGACCTATCTAGGGTTACTAGTCTTTGTCATAATGGGTAAATCTTGAATAACCAAATTGAGCAGGGACATCAACCTTGATCTTGTATTGCCTCGGGGTTAAGGACTGAGGTCTAACCATTCCGTTCAAATTTTTTATCAAATTTTTGTTGTATATATTACAAAAACACAAAAAAATAATCTTTGGAAAAATCCTAAAAATATAGAAATTTCATATCTAAAAAAATATTGTGAATTTTGTAATTGTGCTCCTATGGAAAAGTGTGCCCTAGTAGGTTTCTTGGTGGATCCTCAAAGGCATCCCTTTCACGTGGTTGGATTGAGAATTATACCATGTTTTGTGTTATCTAGGCCATTTTTTAGATCTGGTATAGCATGTACAATAGGTACATCAATCAAATCAACAAGCTTTGAAGGTCTAAAAAAGCAAGGATCTCTCCATTGAATTTGGAAAAGGAGATAAATTAGAATCATGGTTTGTGGGATATTTAAAGATTACACAAATATTAGGACTATTTTCCTATCACCTTGCTTTGGAAAAAACCTTACACCACATGGATGATGTTTACATGTTTTTGTTTTACATCATTACATTTTGGATCTATCTCATTGACTCGATCTGAGTAACCTACATTTCTCATACAAGGGGGCACTAAAGGTTGAACTGGTCAATATTATGGATTGACAAAATCAACAAATTTGATATCACATGGTGGACAAAGTAAAGGTCCAATGGGGTAGTTATAGTCCTAGTTCTACCACCTTATAGGATGCAAACTTGATGTATTCTTAATTTCCTTGTCATTTTGAATAATATCGGGACAAATTTTACGACGAAGGGGTGCCTACAATGACCCTCGTTTCCAAGACTTACTATTATTCATTATTTTTATTATTTGAGGGCATCCCTAATGGTTGGATGACCTAGTTTTTTTTATGGACACATTTTGACTAGATTTATTTGTAAACCTGTTTTTATTGATGTGATGAATATGTTTGAATCATGAACATGTTGAGATTTACTTGATGCTATTAAGAGCATGGACTTGTCATTTCAGTTGATGATGGATATTTATAATTTGTACTATCGAATTGATATATTTTTGTAAAACTATTGATGATTTGTCAAGTGTGAGAGGCAAGACTACATGTACATGACTCCAAGGTTGGTCAATTTATATTGATCCAAGTTGGGATCAAGATATTTATGTCTCAATTTAAACATTATGTTGTAAACATGTTAATATAATTTATATTTATTTTGGACAATGTTATTTGATATGTGTCTCAAGATGTGTTTAGAGATAGGGATGAATATTGCCAATTAATATTACATATGGCTAAGATTGCATGAAGGGGGTGTGACATATGTATTAATGGTAGAGGAGTAGCATCACTATTCCTACCTACTAGCAACTCCCTCCATGTAATGGAATGGAGAATTCATGTTCTCACCCAAGAGGTTGTGGATTCAAATGCTCATAAGGTATAGCTGAGGGGTGCACAATAAAGACACATAATCCGTATTCCTTAGTGTCCATTTGTCTCTCACCATCAGTAAACAAGATGGACTTATGTTTTTTTTTATTATGATACATCAACACCCCCAATGTGAATAAATATGTACTTGAAAATTGGAGTAAACATGACTTCACTCTTGGTAAAAGTTGAGGAGGGTGGGAGTAATCATGACCTCACTCTTGATATCGATACTAGTCGATACTAGTCAATGTTCAATATTATGAGAAATAGTATCCTTTACATGCATGGAATTTGAAAATCATACATTTTAATCAATAAAATTTTAGCCATGAAATTATTATTCATATAGTTAGTTGCAGGCATTTAGCAAGAAGAGATATCTATAGGTAAAATAGATTTGATTTCATTGTGAAAATTTGAAATGGAAACTAAGCACCATACACTTACATTAGTAAAAAATATTCATCTTTTTAGAGGTTTTATTTAATTTAAAAGTGAATTATCATTTTCACACACCTAAAAGAGTTGGAAAAGATGGCAAGGAACATGAATGAACACAAATAGTCAAAGTAATTAGAATTCGGGTGAATAACATGCATTTAAGCTAATTAGAAATAAGGAATTATGCATGGGATAAACATGTGGTTGGGTGAATAATAGGCATATCGGTGAATTAAATGTTAGGGATTTTTCATGGGAAGGCATATACCATAAGAAGAGAGGGAGGGTGGCCATGAGGGGGATCCTATGTACCCTACTGTTGGATGGTTTCTCTAATGCTCAAAATTTTCATGGTGAATTGGTAGAGAGTTTGGTTGAGAATGTGTTAAATCCCTAATTAGTTTTGATTCCCTTAGGAATGGGGACTCCACATAGATAATTGAAAAGTCTCTCCATCCATCGGTGAGTAGGGTACAAAACATTCACATTTGATATAATGTTCACATTTTCATGCATTCATCACATATTGTGTTCACACCTTCATGCATTCATCACAACTCGGGGGTTCAAAGGGAAGAAGAGTACCCTTAGGATATGGTAGGGTGTTCAACCAGTAAGATCTCATTCAATTGGGAAGAAGAAAATCATAGCTGAATTTGGAGGAATACTCTTTGAGAGAGTCATGAGATGAAAATTCAGAAGAAAGTCATCTAAAACCATCTAAGAAAAAGTTATGGTATTTTGGAAATTCAACTAAGCTCTTATATACTTCTTGTTGTTCAACAAAATTCCCCTTAGGGTTGGATTCTTAGATTTTATAAAAAAACTATCCTTGGATAGGAAGTCTAAACCTATTTTATAGCCTTCTAGTCAACCTAATCCTCCATAGAAAACCTTACAGTGGAGGAATTCACTGCACAATCATATTTCTCTTCTAAATCCCATGCCCATTTCCTATAGAAAATTGTTCCTTTCTATTTTGTCAAAAAATTGGATTTTAAAGGAAACTTGAAGGTGTGTTTCTTGGTTTTCTCTCAATTGTAGGAATGAATATTTATGTACAATTTTTTTGTTATATATAATTATATAAAGTTTCCTTAAGACGTATTGGTTGGTTTGTATTCTTTTATTTGAGTGTTGAAGAGTCTCATCTCAATTTAGAGAATATGAGATGACCTTTTTTTATTATATCTTGTTTCATTTTCTTAGCTCAAGGAATTGTTGGCTTCTATAAGTAGAATAAGTTTTCTTTTGAAGTGAAATTATCCAAGATATGATTCCTATTGTACTGAGAGTATGCTTTCATGATTGTATATGCAAGGTAGATAAGTTAGTGGCATTGATATTGTGAACTATTAACTACCAATGAGCTTGTACAACTCAGATAATTAATTAACTAAATTATAATAAAATATTTCTTGTTGATTAGAGGAGACACCATGCATTTTATGATAATCCATTTTATTACATGAATATATAAACAACACAGATACTAAGCATAATATTATTTGTATGAGATTTGTGCATGAAAATGGGATTAGCAAGTAGAGGCTCCATCTGAATGTATATTTGAAGAAGGGGTCCATTTACAATAGTTTATTTAAATCCTACATTTGTATGCCTAATAGCTTGATCAAAATTTCATTGTAATATTATTTAGTGACTTGTTTTGATTGTAGGAGAATTAGGAGTCAAATTATTAATACAATCTTTTTGGTATAGATGGTATTTTTAGATTGCAAAATCAAAATACTTTACTATATAGATGATTTGGGACAAAAGAAAATCTTAGTAGGAATCAAGAGTGTTATGTACCTTAATATAATAATAGGAAATTAAGAGCAAAAATCATATAATATAGCATGATTTTAGAATGAAAAGGATGAAATTACAATAGCAATAGACAACTATAAATAACCAAATACCACAATAGGAATACCTTTATTCATGGAAGTAATGTTCACTTTTAGGGGGAAACCTCCAAATGAGCAGAGTTCCAATAACAATATATTTCACAAGAAATATTATTACATTGTTTCTACTCCTTTATATATATAGTTTCTAGTGAAGGAACTTTCTAGTAGGAAGAACCTTGTAGTAAACCTTCTAAGTGAATGAACTTTCTAACACGCGGAACCTTCTAGTAAGTCTTCTTACAACTATTTATTTCACACTATATCTACTTCATGGGCATTATTTAAAATATATGGGCCCAACACATGGAAACCTATCTATCTGTTTAAGGGGGTTAAGGTAGGACCCTAGCATAGACAGTAGTATCTCTAACGTTTTTAGATGATGTCTCATTTGTATTGCCTTTCTGAGCTTATTGTGTATTTCTTTGCAGCTATATTTCTTTATAGGTATGTCTTGTTTGTGTAGCTAAAGTTGGGAAGGATATGGTTGGGCATATAACTATTAACATGGCCAGTTGTTCAAAATATCCTATAGTGTGATTAGGACATGGCAAGATATATAGTGAAATATAAGTTTG
Organism: Larix kaempferi; assembly: GCA_027924585.1. Taxonomy (NCBI): domain Eukaryota; kingdom Viridiplantae; phylum Streptophyta; class Pinopsida; order Pinales; family Pinaceae; genus Larix; species Larix kaempferi. The sequence goes on along the minus strand of BSBM01000066.1, from coordinate 8,803,681 downwards.
CGGTGGTTGGATAGAGTATAACTTACATTTATTTTCAATATTTCAGATTCTAGTCTCTTGTGTCAGCATAGCTGTTCCAAACTTCCAACTTCCTTGGATATTTGTCTATTAAAAATGTAGGTTATAATTTTCAATGCTTGTGCATTTTATTTTTATTTCCAAAAAATTGTAGTTCTAGAAGGACATGGATGTGAAGGGTTTCACTTTGTTTCCCTTAATTACTAGATACATGCAGTGTAGGAGGAGATTTTGTAAAGGTGGATTTCCATCTAATTCTACACTATCTTTTATGAGTAAGAAGCTGCAACAACATAAGTCACCCAGGGTCAAATAATGAATAACATGCATCATCCTCATTATCATCGACATCGTCATCCTCATCATTGTCATCCTTATAATCGTCATTATCATCATAGACCTCAACATCAATGTCTACCACAACCCTCTCAAATCTAACCCTCAACTCCATTAACCAATAGCCTCTATCCCATCAATTAAGGAACTCATATGTTGAACTAGGCTCAATTCTAGGAGGAAAACTCGGTGCTATTTTGGGAGCAAATTTAGGTGCAATACTAGGATAAAAAACATGGTGTTACTTTGGGAGAAAAACTAGATTCTATACTAGACGTTATTGTAGACGCAAAAATTGGTGCTAAACCTACCGATAATAATTAGGAATCTAAATTAGGTGCCAAACATGGTGCTAATCCTGGCTTAAATCTTGGTGCAACTTAGGGAGCCAAACTAGGCACAATTCTTGATTTAAATACTGGCGCAAAAGGGGAAGCTAAACTTGGCACTAAGCTTGGCACTATGGAGGACGCTATCTCTAGCACTAAAGGAAGCAAAACTAGGCGATATGCCTGGCGTTATTCCTGGATCTAAATTGGACGTTAAAGTGGATGCAAATAATGTCCAATTCAGTTCCTAAATGCCAAGAAAAGCGCCATCTCCTGAAATAGGCGCCATCTCATGAAATAGTGTCAACTTTGCCTAGAAAATGAAGAAAAATACACTAAAAGTGTTAGTGGATGCCAAAAAGGGAACTAAAAGAGACGCTAATAACAGGGTTTTGTTGTAGAGATTATAGTTGAAAATGATTCTTAGAAAAGGCTATTGAATGTATGTAGTAGTGGCTATGAACAAGAAGAATGATTCAATGAATATAATACAACATCCTATCTTGTTATAATTTCCCAATGTATTTTCGAAAGAGTTTCCCAAACTACCACCTAAGAATGAGTTAGATTTTACTATTGAACTTAAACTAGAGATAGGGCCCACCTCCAAGGATCCATACTGTATGAGTATTCCCTAAATATAGGAGTTACACATGCATATTTAGGGGATTCTAGACTTAGGATTGATTCGACCTAGTACATCACCTTGAGAAGCATTGATGAATTTTGTAAGAAAGGAAGATGGATCACATAGGCTTTGTATTGATGATATACAATTAAACAAATACACCATAGAAACCAATACACCTTACCTGAAATTGATGATATCTTTAATCAAATGAAAGGGGCCACAATATTCTTTAAGATTGGTCTACTATAAGATGCATTTTGGACATTATGAATTTATGTTGGTACCCTTTGGGTTGACCATTGCCACAACAATATTTATGATTTTGTTGAATGAATTATTCTAGAAATACCTAGATAAGTTTGTATAAGAGTTCTTAGATGATATATTTATATATTCTCAAACACTAGAGGAGCATAAGGAATATTTAAGGTTAGTTTTGTAGTGCCTTAAAGAACATAAGTTATATGCTAAAATTTATGAGTGTCCATACTTCCAATATGAGATTCATTATTTGGGACATGTTATTTTATGAGAGGGGATTGTTGTGATTCCAACAAATATATAGGTTATTTTGGAGTGGTTGTCACCTACTAATGTGCATGAGGTACATAGTTCTATAGGATTAGTTGGATATTACATTATATTCGTAGAAGGTTTTTAAAAAATAGCTAACCCCATTGCATAATTGAAAAAGTAAAAAAATCAAAAGTTTGTATGGATAAAGGAGTGCAAGAAAGAATTCAACAAGCTTGAGAAACTATTGACATTAAATCCAATTTTAAAGGTATCTAATACAGAACAATATTTTTTAGTATGTACCAATGCTTCTAAACAAGGATTAGGTGTAGTATTGATGCAAGATGGAAAAGTGATTTCCTGAGCTTCTAGGAATTTTTAGACTACATGAGGATAACTATGCATCTCATGATTTAGAACTTGTTGCAATAGTGCATGCATTAAGGCTTTGGAGACATTATTTTGTGGAATGGAAAATTGAACTTAATACTGATCACCATGGCCTTCAATATATTTTCACACAAGATCAATTAAGTGTTAGGAAACGATGATGATCTAAACTTTCATGTGAATAGGATTTTGATATTTTTAATATCAAGGGAACCTTGAAAAATGTGGCTTCTCTAAGTCATAGGATTTGTATATTTTCAATCTTACCTTTGAAGACTAATCTTAACGAATAAATATTAGGTTTACAACACAATAAAAGGTACAAAGACTGCAAGAATGGAATTAGCCGATGATACAATAAAAATCCCTATGTATGAGGGATATACCTAATATGGAGATGGTTTAATTAGATTTCATATAAGTATTTGTGTACAATGCAATCAAGAGGTCCACAATTTAATGTTAAGGGTGTTAAATTTATATGCTGCTATATCTTATATTCCTACTTCATTAGCATTTAACACATTTTAACAATAACAACATAAAGAGGATCTTTGAAAGATACACAATCACAAGGTACACAACAATTTATCTTGGGAAACCCTCAAGGGGAAGAAAATTCAACAAAATATTACTCAATATATATTACCAAAGTACAATTCCCAAAGAACAAGTCTTATAAAGACCAAACCCTAACACAAGAGCCAAGAAAAATCCTCCTCCTCCTTCGCTGGCCTTCCTCTTCCTCTCTTGCTCAAATTCTTGAGTGAGGGAATGATACAAATGAGAGAGTGACGCTCTCTATTTATACTTTAAGTGGGGGTGAGATTTTCCTAATTGGGCCAACATCACTAACTTGACTGGGACGATCTCTCTAGGGAGACTCAAAATAATATTTACATTAAACTCTTTTGGGTACTAATGACCCGACTTACAATGGAGAATTTACCTCATGAATTTTACATGAACAAAGGTAATAATGACATCCCCAAACGAAGGTAAAAACATCTCCGATGGAGGTACAATATAATAATGAAAAGTTCAATGTAGAATATTCTTCGAAGTTACATTATTTCAACACTCCCCTTTAACAAGATGGGTATTCTACTGACAAAAACAATCAACAACAAGTGTGGCTCTACACAACATCATCGGAAGGAGGGAGTATGAGGCATCATCAACAACATCATTTGCGGATGGTACATCTATAAATCATTGGGAGTTTTTTTTCTCAATAACATCAATATCAGCAATTGGAACAACATCATCATCATCTGTAGCACAAAGATGCATCATCGTCATCATCATCTGCAACTCGGAGTTGGAACATCATCATCATCATCTACAGCTCGGAGCTGGAAGATCATCATCATATTCATTATAGGGCTGAAGTATCATCATCATCACATCAGTATAAAAACTGATACATCAACAACAACGACTAAACGATGCTGGCTTATCAGCAGAAAGATGGAATAACATCATCATCGTCAACAACTCAAGGCTAGAGAAACATCATGTATGGAAACAAAATGAGGCAGGTTCATCAACAACCAACATGATCCTTCCTTTTAGAATTACGGGATCGAGTTCAACACGGGTGATCCTTCCTTTCAGAATTACGGGATCATGGACAATCCTTCCTTTCGGAGTTACGGGATTTAGTCCAACACTGGTGATCCTTCCTTTCGGAATTACGGGATTTAGTCCAACAACATCTGTGGTGCTCAGACAATCCTTCCTGTAGGAATTACGGGATCCAGTATTTACGGAGCTACCACTACTGATCACAGCGCACATGTACTCGGATGATCCTTCCTTTCAGAATTACAGGATCATTTTCTAGCAACCACATCTTAGACAATCCTTCCTTTCGTAATTACGGGATCTAGTCTAAGGATCAACATTTAAGACAATCCTTCCTTTAAGAATTACGAGATCTAGTCTAAGGATGATCAATACCAACTGAGCTACCCGCTGTGATCATGATACCATAGTGTCATCAACACTACTCCCCCTTTCGAGGGAAGTCCTTATGGACTACACCAAGATTGTCTCAGAAGTTCTCAAACTTCACATGAGATAGAGGCTTATTCAACACATATTCAATCTGCTCATCTGTGCTCACATATTGGATCTTTATAGCTCCCTTTTGCACCTTCACAAATGTAGAAATACCGGATTTCTATGTTCTTCAACTTATCATGGAACATGGCGTTCTCTGTCATCTTCATGCACCTTTGGTTATCACATAGAATCAATGTGGTATCCAAATCCAGATCGAATAGACCTGATAACAACTTTCGAAGCCATATGGCTTCAAAACTAGCGGAACAAGCTACAATATATTTCGCTCCTGCAGTGCTGAGACCAACACTAGACTGCTTCCTGCTTAGCCATGAGATTATGGATGACCCCATACTGAAACATCCACCTGAAGTGATCTTTCTGTCTGAGACACTTCCTTCCCAATATGAATCTGTATAACCATAACGTCTGAAGTCATGATCTCTAGTATAACTGAGACCATAGTCTACCGTACCTTTTAGGTACCTCATCACATGCTTTGCAAATACCAGGTGAACACATTTGGGCTCAACCAAATACTAACTCAAGGTGTTCACAACAAAGCATATATATGGCCTGTTATTTGTCAGATACATCAATGAACCAATAATATGTCTATATAGTGTCACATCCACTAACTTTGATGAAGCATAAGTCAACAACTTCAAATTTGTATCCATTGGTGTGGCCATGGCTTTACTTTCCAACATATCAAACCTTTTCAATATTTCTACTGCATACTTCCCTTGGCTAAGAAAGGTTCCCTTTTGGGATATGTCATACTTCAAGACCTAGAAAATAATGCATCAAGCCAAGGTCTTCCATTTCAAATTCTGCAACGAGCTTCTTCTTGCACTCTAATATTTTCTTCTCATTACTTGTCAGGAATAAGTCATCCACATATAACAATAATATGACACGTTCACCATCCATAACCTTGAGGTAAATTTTAGGATCAAGCTCGTAAAAAAACTATCGATTCTTCCATACCAAGCTCTTGGAGCTTACTTCAACCCATACAAATCCTTCTTCAATTTGCAAACATGCATCTTTCTATCTTCAAATTCAAATCCTTATGGTTGTTATTCTTCAATGACACCATTTAGGAAATCTATTTTCACATCCATCTGGTGTAACTTCCACTTCATCATGGCCTTCCAGAATCTCGTCATCAGGAGAAGGTGCAACTTCTTTCATTGGTTCTACAACTCTGGGAGCTACAACTTCTTCATGTGGTTCTCTGTAGAGAGTTTTGAATCTTGGAGGTTACTCGACATACACTTCTACTTCGATTACACCATATATCTAGTGTGATATACACCATTGAGGAAGTGTGTCTGACCACTAAAGAAACGTCTCATTATAGTCGACTCCCCCTCGCTTTGTTCATCTGTTGATGCTTGATTTCATAAATATTCTTGAATGTTATAGCTGAACCATTGTTACTTGTTCTTAGGAACAAGTCTCATCATTATTCTATTGTAAGTGATTGTACACGATCTTTCCTACAAGTCAAATTTAGTTGCATGATTAGAAACATTTCATAATTTTCAAAACCAATTCTTATACAAAAGACATAGGTCTCATAGTTATGCAACTATCTTAGCCAATGCTTCAACACAACATTCATTCATATCCCACATTTATATGGTAACTTTCTAGATGCCTTCCATATCTACCGGAATAGCATTAAGAGCATGCACTACTCCCAATATGTCATCAAAGAGGTTTCATTCTAGATAAGTAGCAATGGAATGTTGTACAACACCATAGGCCACTTACCCATTACATGCATATTAGTAGTATACTGTTCATTAATGCAACCTCTCTAACATGCATAATACACTTCCTAAATCTAGGAATATAAATATGTACACAATTGAACAATATCATTTAAACAATTAGATAAAAAATGACAATTCAAATACTTATCTTTGTTTGATTGGTAGGATCTCTCTTGATCCTAGTCTCCTTGCAGGAATTACTGGAGTATTTGGAAGTGAGCTCTACTTCATCATCTAATTATGAGGACATGTGTGATCTACAATGTTGATCAAGTCTTCTACACCATAGATTACATAGAATTGAAGTATCATGAATCAAAACTGCTTCTGAATGACCTTCTAGATTATATAAGCCTCCTTCTTCTGTCCCAATAACAATTGCATCTTCTATAGATTTTCCTCTAGGCCACATAAGAACTTCACCATCTATAAAAGAAACCCTAAACCCTTTCTTATCTAAAGATGATATATAAAGTAGTTTCTTCTTTAGGCCTGGTAAATATAGTACATACTTTATCTTATAAAACATATTCTTCTACTTCTTCCTTTTCTAAATTCTCGAGAGGTTCTTCTTCTTCTTCGGCTAAATTAGCATGATGTCTTTTGTTATTCTTCTTTTCTTACAGGATAATATTTGGCAATGTGTCTCATTTTATCACAATGATAACATTGGTAAGAAGAGAAGTCTTTCTTCTTGTCGTTTCCCTTCTTGTACTTCTGAAACTTCTTAGGAGGATGAAACTCCTTCTGAGTTTCCTTCTTTAAATGATGTTTTTCTTTTCCTCTTTTAGTATGGGCAGCTAGAGCTTGATCATCATCTTTGAGTAGCGCTTCTCGATTTTCCACTCTAGCTTATTCTTGAACACATTATTCCCATACAATTTCAAATTGTAGACTTTCCTTTCTTGCACACATTGTCTGGATAATGTTAGGATATTTAGACACTCAGGAGTTAGTTAAGATCAACTTGTGTAATATATCCGTTAGGGATAGTGTGTTTCTTTAGTATGCATTAGTATGCATTTGTAAATACTTAATCCGACGGTCACGATATGTTTCCAACATAGAGTGATCCGATGGCTCAACTTCTCTTAGATCAAACCTAACCTTGATCCGTGGCTTAACACCCGATTGGTCCATGATCTCTATTTAAAGAGCATGGAGGGTCATTGTTTAGTTGATTGATTATGAGAAGCTCATTTGTAACTTTATTTCTTTGCATAATAAATTGTCCCGTAGAAGCTATTTGGCCGGGGCCGTGGAGTGTTTCCCTCAAGAGGGTTTAAACCACGTCAAAACATCGGTGTGTTGATCTGTGATCTGTTTGTGTGAAGTGGTTGGTCTTGGTGTTCGGTCCTTTGGCAGTACCCTGTGTACCCGAACATGGTATCAGAGCTTTTATGAAGTGCCGCTTCCGGTTATGATCTAGATTTTGAACTGCTGTTGCCGAAACTCGAAAGGGTTTCTAGTTCTGGTATTTCTGTGCATTTCTAGGCTGTGGAAGGTGTCCCATTGCGTCCGGAGCATCGTTTCCATTGGGAAATAGTTTTTGTTTGATCGAAAACGGTTCCCAGTTGCTCCAGAAACGCGTATTTCATCAGATTTGAAGGTATAATGTTACAGTGACGCATTTTTTTATTTCGTTTTTTGAAAAGAAAAAATCTCACATTTCATTTTGTTTTACTGTTAGATTTTTTTTGGTTCGGATTGTTGCTTTCCCGTCTGCATATGCTCTTTGCCATGCACCTTGAGCGATCTTGGCAAATCAGAAACAGAAAGGGAAAAGGGTTTTTTCGGCTGCGTATGCTCTTTGCCGTGCACTTTGCGCGATCTCGGCAAATCAGAAACAGAGAGAAAACGTAACTTTCCGGGCAAGCTAACAAGATCTAACTCCACAAGTGTGGAAAAGTTTTTTTTGTTTCGATTTGTGCTCTGTTTTGCAGGAAAAAGGGCAAGCACGCAAACCGAGCAAAAAGAGTTAAAAAAAAAAGAAAAAAGCCCCCTTCCTCATTCCCATATTTTACATACCTTTTAATCTAGCTCATTTGGTCCAAAGTTGCTTTATTCCTTAATAGGTCTTGAGTTCAAGTCTTAGGAAGTTACTTTTAAAAAGAAAAGTGCATGCAATTTCTATTTTCAAGTTACTTTATTGTAAAAGTGCATCTCACTTAAATAATAAAAAATAATACAAGTGAGTCACTTAAGTTTTTATTTATTGTTGTACTATTTAAAAGTAATATCATTGTAAAAGTGAAATCACTTATTTTACAAAAGTGGTTCACTTAAAGCAACTTTCTTGTAAAGTGATTGTCAAAAGGTTTATCTTGGGAAGAGGGGGGTTCTTTTTTTTGCTGGACATTCTCTAACTGCCACGTCACTATTGGGGACATCTTCAACAATTTTTTTGTTCAAGCATAACTTCATCATACAGAGTCAGTTTTCAGTACCGTTTTTTTTGAAACCGCCTATTTTTTCGAGCTCTTCACATCCAGACTATTGGTTTCTGCTTTTACAGCCATTAATTTACAAATATGGCCGCCCCTTGTGATATTCTACTTAATAGTTCCAACTATTTCTCATGGAAATCTCGTATGGAGGATGTTCTACGAAGTAGGGGACTTTTCATAATTACAACAGGGAAAGAAAAAGAACCCACTGATGATGATAAGAAAATAAAATGGGAAAATAGATGTGATGAAGCTCGTGGATTGATTGGGATGTCAATCTCTACTGATTTGCGTTTCCACATATCTGGAATTGATGAACCTAATGCTGCTTGGGACAAGTTGGAAACTGTGTTTGGTAAACACAATGAAATTCGAGGTCATCAACTCGAAAATGAGTTGATTTATTTAAATCCAAGTGACTTTTTATGCATTCAAGATTATTTATCTAAGTACAAAACTCTTAAACTCTTATGTGTAGAATGTAAGATTGAGAGGGAAGACAAGCAGTGCATTTATCATATTCTTTCCAAACTTGGACCTGCATATTCTGTTTTTGTATCTACATTTTACTCCATGAAAGCATCCTTGAATGCAACTAGCTATCAAGAGCCTAGTCTTGAATCCTTTTGTGATTCCCTTATTAGAGAACAAGATAAACTCATTCATCTTGGAATAATCAACAATGCAGATACATCTGGGAAAGCCTTATTGTCCCAACAGAAAGAAAAGTCCAAGCCTCCCAAGAAACAAAATTTTTGCAATAATAAGTCAAACAAGGGTCCCAAACCCTCTCAGTCAGCTTCTTCTTTAAAAAATGACAAAGGATCCAAGCCAAAAGGAAAGAAGACTGAGCGTCATTGCAACTATTGCGGGAAAGATAATCACGATGAATCTAAGTGTTTCAAGAAGATGGCAGCCTTGGAAGCAGCAATGAAGAAGCACCACATCAGCCTAGATTCGTCTTCAGAATCTACCTCTCATGGACATGCACTTTGTGCTTCTGGTTATTCTTATAATGCATCTTCTTCTTCTACTTCAAATGAATGGCTCATTGATTCTGGAGCATCTTATCATATGGCTAAGGATCAAGCCATCTTTTCTACTATGCATGAATGTAACACCAAACAAATATTTGTTGGTGATGATAGATCTCTAAGTGTTGTAGGAGCTGGAACAGTTCCAGTAGATAATGGTCATTTTAGTGATGTACTATGTGTTCCAAGAATTTTCTGCAATTTGTTATCAGTCTATCAGATCACTCATTCTGGTGAAGGTAAAACTGTGACCTTTACACCTCACCAAGTTGTAATCAAGGATTTTAAAGATCCTCAACAGGTCCTAGCTACCGGAATTGTTGATGATATTACCAGGTTGTACAAGTTTAATAACTTTGGGTCATCACTTTTCCCTTCAGTTTTTGTTGCTCATAGTGATAACTTGAGCAAACTTTGGCATGAGCGATTTGGTCACTTAAATTATCGCTCATTGCAACAACTATGTAAAGAAAATATGGTGACAGGTCTTCCGATGGTATCTTGCAGAGATGGTGTTTGTTCCGGTTGTGTACTTGGAAAACATCATCGGGACAGTTTTGACAAACGTGCCTCTTGGCACGCCTCGGTTCCCTTGGAGCTTGTGCATAGTGACTTGTGTGGTCCTCTTCCATCTGCTTCCTTTTCTGGTTTCAAGTATTTCTTAACTTTCATTGATGATTACACCAGACGTACTTGGGTTTATTTCCTAAAACTTAAGAGTGAAGTATTTAACACGTTCTTGGCCTACAAGGCCCTTGTTGAAAAACAATCTGGTCATCAAATTATTAAGTTAAGATCTGACAATGGAGGAGAATATGTTAACAAATAGTTCACTACTTTCTGCACTGAACAAGGCATCCAACAATAACACACTATTCCATATACACCACAACAAAATGGTGTAGCTGAGTGGAAGAACCGCACTTTAAAAGAAATGGCTAATTGTATGATCCAATCTAAGGGACTAAGTTTTCAATTTTGGGCTGAAGCCATAAATTGTGCAAATTACATAGTTAATCACACCCCCACAAAAGCATTACAAGGTATAACACCGGAAGAAGCATGGAGTAAAATTAAATCCGATGTAAGTCACTTTCGTGTGTTTGGTAGTGAAGCATGGGCTCACATTCCGGATGAAAAACGGAAAGCATTGCAACCTAAAAGTGAAAAGTGCATATTTGTTGGATATTCTGAAGATGTAAAAGGTTATAGACTTCTTCAACCACATTCTCATGCTATAATCATTATAAGAGATGTTAAATTTGATGAAAATATCTTGGCCTGCGAGCCTAACTCGGCGATTGTGCCATCTTTGGCCTGCGAGCCTGATTCGGCGTTTGTGCCTTCTTCTTCTTCTTCCAACTTCCTTGACAGGTTTCCAACTCCAGTTTCTGATGATGACAGTGAGGATGAAAATCCACCTCCGCCTGCTCATGTTCCTCCAGTTGCACCAGCACAAGTGCTTCCTCGATGGGTCCGTTCAACATGTGAAGCAGCTGGTGATCTTGCCGGTGATCCTAGAGATCAACGTCAAACACGTTCTCAGTTTCAGCGAGCCTCTTCTCTTTTGGCTCAAGTTTTCGAGAATCATGATACAGAAACTTTTGCAGAAGCTTCAGGGAATCCATATTGGGATGCAGCCATGGATGAAGAATATCGTTCCTTAATGGCGAACGATACTTGGGATCTTGTACCTCTTCCAAAAGGAAGAAAACTTGTCAGATGTAAATGGGTCTACAGAACTAAGTATGCATCAGATGGAAGTGTTGAAAGACTTAAGGCAAGGTTAGTTGCCAAAGGTTTTTCCCAAGTTGAAGGGATTGACTACAATGAAACCTTTGCTCCCGTCGCAAAAATGAACTCCATCCGCCTTGTTCTTTCCCTTGCAGCCTTACACAACTGGGAAGTCCATCAAATGGATGTCAAGTCTGCCTTCTTACATGGTGATTTACAGGAGGAAATTTACATGGAACAACCTCCTGGCTATGTTCAGAATAACTCTAGCCTTGTCTGTCGCCTTAAGAAATCCTTATATGGCCTTAAACAAGCTCCTAGAGCTTGGTATGCCAAAATGGATAACTTTCTCCTTGACACTGGTTTTTCTAGATGCCATTCTGACCCCAACGTATATACCAAGAAAGTAAGAAACCATCTCATCATACTTGTTCTATATGTTGATGACCTTATTCTTACTGGTAGTGACCCTAAGCTTATAACCCATGTGAAATCCAGTCTTAAACAAAATTTTGAAATGTCAGACTTAGGTCATTTGCATTATTTTCTTGGTCTCCAAGTCCTGCAAACCAAAGAAGGAATCTTTCTTTCTAAGTCTAAGTATGCTTGTGACCTTCTTCGTCGCTTTCACATGGAAGATTGTACACCAGCACCTTCTCCCTTCCAGTCTGGAGTCAAACTTTCTGCCACTTGTACTTCACCTGAAGTCGATGCCACCTTGTATCGTCAGCTTGTTGGTAGTCTTTTATACTTGACTCATTCCCGTCCTGACCTTTCCTTTGCCGTTGGTCGAGTTTCCCGTTATATGCAGACACCTCATGAAAGTCACTGGAAAGCAGCTAAAAGAATACTTCGATATATTCGAGGTATAGTTCAGTTTGGGATTCATTACAGTACAGGGGGAAAACCTTTGTTGGTTGGTTTCACTGATTCAGATTGGGCCGGCGATCCTGATGATCGAAAGTCTACTGCAGGTTATGTTTTCAGTCTGGGATCTGGACCTATTACTTGGGCTTGTAAGAAACAACAAGCTCTTGCTCTTTCTTCAGCAGAGGCAGAATATCGAGCAGCAGTTAATGCCAGTCAGGAAGATTTATGGCTTCGACAGATCCTTTCAGAGTTTGGATTTGAGCAACAACAACCTACTCCACTTTGGTGCGACAATCAAAGTGCCATCAAGCTTGCCAAAGATCCAGTTCTACATCAACGCAGCAAACACATTGAGCTACATATGCACTTCATCAGAAATCTTGTTCATGATCGTGTTCTTGAAGTGATATTTTTCCTTACAGATGATCAAGTTGCAGACATCTTCACCAAGTCTCTTACAGAAGCGAATTTTTCTAAACTTCGATCTATGTTAGGAGTTCAGGAACTTGTCATTAAGGGGGGATAGGCTCTAATGCCTCCTTCCTTCTCCTAATAGTGTCACTTTTGTAAATCCTTCAATCCTATCCCAAGTTGTTCTTAAGGGGGGATGTTAGGATATTTAGACACTTAGGAGTTAGTTAAGATCAACTTGTGTAATATATCCGTTAGGGATAGTGTGTTTCTTTAGTATGCATTAGTATGCATTTGTAAATACTTAATCCGACGGTCACGATATGTTTCCGACATAGAGTGATCCGACGGCTCAACTTCTCTTAGATCAAACCTAATCTTGATCCGTGGCTTAACACCCGATTGGTCCATGATCTCTATTTAAAGAGCATGGAGGATCATTGTTTAGTTGATTGATTATGAGAAGCTCATTTGTAACTTTCTTTCTTTGCATAATAAATTGTCCCGTAGAAGCTATTTGGCCGGGGTCGTGGAGTGTTTCCCTCAAGAGGGTTTAAACCACGTCAAAACATCGGTGTGTTGATCTGTGATCTGTTTGTGTGAAGTGGTTGGTCTTGGTGTTCGGTCCTTTGGTAGTACCATGTGTACCCGAACAGATAAAAGATTCCCATGGTCTAGTAAGACCATTGAGAGTGGTCATCACTAATTCATCTCAATCAATACTGTCTCCAATTGCTTCTAGTTGTTCTTTGAATTGAGAAACCCTTGTGAGATATTCTTGGATAGTTTCACCCTTATTCATCTTTGTATTTTTGAGTTGGTTTCTCAAATTAATCTTCCGATTAATGTTTCTTCCTTCATACATTCTTGATAGGGCATAAAACATCTCCTTATGTGTTTTCTTGGAGGACACTTGAGGAATCAAGTGATCCTTAATGGAATCTACTATGATCCTCTTGGCTCTAATCACGTCCTTCTTGTATTTTTCCTTTGCTTCATCTTCTTTGGGCTCCGACACAACTTCCTTGATAAACGTTACAAGATCATTCTCTTCTAGAATGAGTCCAATTCTGTATTTCCAAGCACGTAAATTTTCTATGCCTTCCAACTTGTCATCAATCTTAGTGCTTGGAGGCATCTTATCCCGGAGAACAAAAAATGTTATTATAATGTGAATGGTTTGAATCAATATTTAAATAATTTTGTTTCGTTTATTTGTTAGTAAGAAATTTTAATTTGCTATAATTAATTTTGCACTATGAAACTATTACTTTTTGAGTCATTGCATTAATTTCACAGATACATCATTTTATTGACTTATTTATTTGTACTACCTTTTTAGTCACTGCATTGATTTCACAGATACATTTTTATTGATTGATTTATTTATATTGCTTCCTTTTTAAGTCACTGCATTGATTTCACAGATACATCGTTCTATTGACTTATTTACATATACATTGTTCTATTGGATTATTTATTTGTACATGGAGATTTCCTATCATAGTATCATTCAAAATTTGCATTATTTAAAATAATTATGTTATATTTAAAATACATGATAGTGAAGTTGGTATCATTCAAAATTTACATACAATAATTAATAATTATGTTGTATTTAAAATTTTATAATATATGATAATTATGTGTGTTTTGAGTTTATTAAAAATTATAAGTTATTTTTTCACAAATACAAAATATGATTAGTTATAAGGATTTGTTCTCTTATAATGAAGTAAAAACCAAGGTTTAATCTCTTCTAAAACAATTGAATTCCAACTAAATTTAGATATAATTTCATATACACGAAATTTGTTTTCCAACTTTAGGCCTTTGACATTATGAGTGATGTGCATGTTAATGTTGTTTGCATCATGAGCATGGCATTTGGAAAGATAAATGCTACTTTTAGGGAATCTCAATATTAGATAGAGGTCATAGTGAATTGAAGATCAAGAAAGAGTTTAATAAGCTCAATGAGGGCATTGAATATTAAGAAAGAGTCTTGTAAGGTCAATGAGGTTTTATCATGGGAAACTCTTTTTCATATAAAAATATATACAATTGCCTCATTCCCATCTTAAATCCATTGATAACTATATGGGGGAGTTAGTGTCATAATCATGAGAATGTTATTTAGAAAGCTAAATGCCACTTTTAGGGAATCTCAATATTATATAGAGGTATGATGGTGAATTGATGATCAAGAAAGAGTCTTATAAGCTCAATGAGGGCATTGAAGATTATGAAAGAGTCTTATAAGCTCAATGGGGTTTTCTCATGGGAAACTCTATTTCATATAAAAATATATGCAATTGCCTCATTCCCATCTTAAAGCCATTGACGGCTATATGGAGGAGTTAGTGTCATAAAAAACATAGATACATTCCAAAACTAGTACTTCCACCGTAGCTTAGGTGTTATTAAATAAGTGCATTATTAAACTTAGATTATATAAAAGGGACAATTACCAAGTTAATAATATTTTCAATAACCAATATAAAGTGTTATTAACTCTATTTGGAGATGATACATGTCTATTGAAATTGGAGCATAAGCACGGGTAATGGTCTTGATTTTTTTTGAACTGTTTTGTTTTATATAAATTTACCATCAATGATATAGTTAAAAAGTGAATTGCATACACAATTACCCCTTTTGGACTTGTTTTTCTTTATTTCTACAGACTCAAATTTAGAACTTGATATTTAAATTTTAACATTTTCTACACTTCCTAAAAACATGCTTTTGGTTGTTGCTTCTCCTAGCTGATAATCTTGAACTTTCAAATCTTACTTTTTTCCCTTGATGTTTTTCCACTCACTTAAGTTGACTGAAGATTATGGATGACTCAATAACATTGATTGTCTAATATCCTTTGATAAAATCGAAGGGATTATTTCCTGTTATGTGTTTAAGTTGTCTAACATGTGCTACCTCTCACCCCCAATTCAGGGTTTCCAACCACAATAATCTACACAAGAGGTTGGCACATTTGATATGGGGAATCCATGCTGATGCCATCTACTAGGTTGGAACCTTTGTCAATGATCTAAGTTCTTAGTGTTTTGCATCTTTTTTTTGAGTTTCCACATAAGGGTTCGTTCGATGGTGATTTTAGTCTCTATTTTCATTGGGTTTTCTCTTTTTCCTCTAAAAGATCTTAGTCTCTTGTAAAAGTATATTTTAGATGGCTCTATAATAATCTCTACCATTCCACTAGTCAATCCAACATATAATTACCTATAACTCTGTAGATCAATTTTCATATGGTTTTTATGCCTTCTATGCAGGCAAGCTAAAAATAACATGTTACAATTAACTTGGAAGATCTTTTTATTTTTGCTTCATCCTCTCTTTGATAGATAGAGAAGGTAATTGGGTTATGATGCAAAAGAGAAATTCCTCCAATCTCTTGGCTAGACTTGGTAAAGTAATGTATAAAAGAGAAATAAAGGTGTCTTGAAAACACAACCCTATCTAATCTCTTAAGCATTATGATGGTGTGTCAAGTTGGGAGAAGCATATTATTTGCCATCTACTTGGGTTATAGAATTTGACATAATTTATAGAAGACATTAGTTTCTTCAACATTTTGCTGAAGTGGGCATTCTCCTTTATCTTATATGATTGCATCATATTAAAGTATGCACATAAACAACACCCTTTTAAAATATAGCCAATTTCAAAAGTAGGACATATCATTGTTGTGTGGAATTTTTGCAAATTGCCTCTCAATGCAAATTCAAAATATCCATCTCAACCTTGAGGTTCCCCATATCTATTTCATATGAAATTTCAGTTTAAGGGATGAATATGAGATATAAATTACAACAATATATATTTTACTTATCTCCAACCAAATACACAAGGCAACTCAAGAAATAAACATAAACAATTATACTTGAAGGGAAATATTTTTCTAGCACTTAGGGCACATATCCTAACATATAGCAGATTTGAAAATTGCTTAAATATAGCATATTTATTACAACCATAAATCTATCCACTTAGTTTCTATATGTTTGTCAAGTCACTTAACATTATCAATGAGTTGTTCACGATAAACCTGCATACCAAACAACCTTAGAAACTATTCATTCACCATGAGAATATAAGATGAAAATCAAATATGAAAGTATATAATGTTTGGAAAACAAAGTACTCATCATATATATAGTAAATGAAGTTATAAGTACATACAATCAACATATAACAAGATGGTACAATAATGTACTTCAAACTTATTACAAGCTAGGACTTTGCACTGCTCTACAAACCCTAGCTAGTGCAACCACAACAAGCTAGCATCACACCAATCGTCAAACCCTAGTCACCAACACCTCCTACCTAGGAAACACTCCCAACCAAAGTCGGTCACTCCTTTAAGAATCCACGACAAGAAAGCACATGCATCAACAAGTCCTCCTTGGCACCTACACTTGCATCCTCTTTGGCACCTACACTTGCATCACACACGCACAAGAGAATAACAAGATAGTCTTCCACTATCTTTTTTGCATCTAGTATTCTAAGTAGTCCTAGGCTATCTAATGCTCCAAACCCTAGTCTTCTCTCACAGGAACTACAAAACCAAGTGATCCATTTGCTTCTATAGAATTTCTCCCAAACCCTAGCTCTCCTTATTTTGTTAGGGCAAACCCTAACTTTAATGCTTTCCTTGCATCAACATAGGAACCCTAGCAAAGTATACAAAAGAGAAAAGTGCATTGAAGAAGAGCTACATATGAAATATACAAGTTTTCTTGATGAATGAAACAAAAAATCTCTCCTCCCTTTATATGGAATATGTGAGTGAGGCCAATAATAAAAAAGTGAACAAGGTCCATAACCATCTCAAACAACCTAGCTAATCACTAGATAGGTCCACATGTGAATCCCTCTAATTCTTAGGTGCAACATGCCAATCTCCAAGGTAAGCACACCCATCAAGAAAGGATCCCAAGGTGAGTGATCCATAATACAAGGTCCAACACTCCTCCTCCAAAGGTCTCCAACACTTCAATGTTACCTCTGAAGCCATGCACTCCTTTAGGTCCACCACACTTCCATGAAACCTCCTCAAATCCAATAATCTTCAAGTCAAGTACAAGCATCCATGTAATCAACTAAGTGATGAAATGCTACTTAGGGCTCAAATTCTTGGTCCTAAATACTCCAAAACTCCTAATTAGGTTCTCCTGCCAAGAAAGCAACCAAGCCCTCAATGTGTGCGTCATGAAGAATGCCACCATGCCACATGGGATTCCGGCCTCCTAAGTAAGAGTGCCACATAAGCATCAAGTGAAGATATAAAAATACATGAGGAAGTTATCTCCAATGTGTATGTCCACTAAGATACAACTAGGGGTAGGCATCACACCATGCACTCCACATCACATGAGGCACCCCAAGCATGGTGTAAACACTTTCTGAGTAAACCCAAAAACCATCATTCTTTATTTATGAGGAATTTTTTTCACCAGCACCAACCTTCTCCCTTAGCATATCAAACTTCCCCTTTTATAGGGGCTTCGTTAGAATGTCACTAACTTGCAACTCTATAGGAATATAATTAAGGGTTAAAGCACAATTATGTGCCTTGTCTCTTAGGAAATGGTAAAGAATGTCAATTTGCTTGGAGCAATCATGGAACACAGGATTATAAAAAAGTTTGATAGAATTCTTATTGTCACAATACACAACTATCGGTTGTAACTCCATATCTCCTAGATTAGCTAATAGTTTGTGAGGTCAAACTACCTTGCATCTCAATGTTCATATAAGCCACCTTTGCTAAACTAAGTGCAATTGCTACCTACTTCCCACTAAACCGGGATATCATACCTAGCCCCAAGATAAACAAAACCTGAAAGTGCTCTCAATTAGAGGAAATTTGAGGTCTAAAATGGGCCTTATAAGAAAACAAGCCAACCATAATTTCTTGATGAGTTGGAATTCAAGAACCAATAGAATTTCAATAAAATGAGTCAACCATAATGGTTGACCTGAGATATCTG
This sequence comes from Larix kaempferi, assembly GCA_027924585.1. Lineage (NCBI taxonomy): Eukaryota > Viridiplantae > Streptophyta > Pinopsida > Pinales > Pinaceae > Larix > Larix kaempferi. Next base: position 8,785,094 of record BSBM01000066.1, on the reverse strand, counting down.
TCATAAAAAAAACTACTTTTTTTGTTCGTATTTTCAACATATCTCCATGTGTTTTTACTCAAATTTCGAGTGGGAGCACTCGTTGGATGCAGAATTCAATTCCGCATCCAACGAGTGCTCCCACTCGAAATTTGAGTAAAATCACATGGAGATATGTTGAAAATGCGAACAAAAAAAGAATTTTTTTTCTTTCTTCCTCCAAAATTAATAAATATTATTTTATTATTTTAATTATTATTTCATTATTTTAACTATTATTTTATTATTTTCCTTAGGAGGCCCATTTTAGCCCTCAAATTTCCTCTAGAGAGTGAGTGTCTCCATCCTAGGATGAATCAGAAAATCCATGGAGTAGTAGTCCATCATCTCCTATATACTTGATGTCATAAAGACTCGTGCCTTCCAAGTACCTAAGCACATACTTTCCAACCACCTAATAAGTCAATTATAGAGCAACGATAAATTGACTTAAGGTATTCACAACATAACAAATATTCGGCCTAGTATTTACATGATACATCAATGATATGATCAACTAGATAGACAAAGTAGGGTCCACAAAATCAACATCATGATCACAAGTGAGCTTCAAATTTGGAACCATGGGTGTTTGAAATCTTGCATCCATAATATTTCCATGTTCTCCAAAGTGTACTTCCCTTCCCAAGGAAGATTTCTCATGACCTTACCAAACCTCAACCCCAGAAAGTAATGCAATAGATCAATATCGTTATATCAAATTCACTTGACAATTTTGCTTGCACCACAAAATGAACTTATAACTAGATTTAGGTACAAATTTTAATATTGTACCAATGTGAGTGTTTTCCATCGTTAGAATTTTGGTGTTGTAGGGACATCATTCAATAATGTTGGTCAATCATTGGGATTTTGACACATTTAAAATGCCACGTGCTAGGTTTTAATAACTTTGGTTACCCTTATGGATGTCGGAATTCCAAAACTTATGAGATGGCTAATCAACATGTAAGGTCACCACGTGGAAACTATTACATGTTCCTCAAATGGAATTGATCATCATGATATCAATGTTATATTATTCATTGAATTGACACCAACATTGTCGCTAGGCAAGTTTTTCAAAAACTCAGAATATTGATAATCGAGCGAAGATAAGAGGACACTATCATTGTCATTTTGGCAAGGAGTTCATATTATTGAACCTCTAATGATGTTGAAACACTAATGAGATAAAAACAAAGAAAATATGTCCTTGTTGTGGTGCCTTCCACGCCTCTAATTGTCTACAACATGCCTTTCAGGATGTACCAGAGGAGGAGGTCTTTTTCTATTGTAAAAGGCCAAGTCTAGGCTTTCTTATGTAAAAGTGTTGGTATTGCAGGGCTCAAGACCCTTGGTTTGGTAATGGAAAGTTCTCTTGGTTCCCATTTCAAGGAGTATTGGCCTTGTGGCTTTGCTGACTACCCCTTAATGGGAAGAAGTACCCCACCATCTTGGGAATTTGTGCCCTGTGTGGGTGCTATGGTGATTCTTGGGATGGCCCCATTAAGACACATGGATTAGGGGATATCCTAGACACACTCGTGTTTATGCTATATAGAAGGTGATTGTGCTTGTAAGGGTTTCCATACCCACTTTAGCACATCTAATCTATGCCAACTTAGACCTCTATTTTGATGTATTTGTTGGGTATGTATTATATTCCTTGCATGCGCGTATGGGGAGGGGTGTGTCTTTGACAATGCACCTAACGATCCCCTCACCTAGTGCTCTACCATATGCACCGGGCGCTCTACAAACCGATGGCTCAGGGTGGGTTATAAGGGGGGGCATGCTGTGAAGTGAGTTCGAAAATTTTTGGGTTCTTTCTAAAAATATGTAATTTAATCCCGATTAAGGGATTAGAGTCTATTTTCTAATTTGGGTTAACGGATTAGGGTTTTGGATGCTATGGAATACCTATATGTGTATTGTGAGTGCTTATAATCAATATGAGAAAATAAGAGGTGGGCTCTAAGTTTAACTGGTTTTCCCGGTTAAGGGTTTGTAGGGTAAATATCTATGTATTATGTGTGAATGTTGTGGTATACTATCTATTTTGCTTAAAAGAATCTATATGGTATGCTTCACTACACATGTTTAAAACTTACATGTGGTATCAGAGCCAGGTTATTGGATTTAGGGGGATGCCTTTGTTGCTGAGGGTTTGACGTGGTTGATAGATTTTGGGTCGATGATGAACCTGGGTTCAGTGGGAGCTCTGCAATGTTGATTTTTACATTGAAAGAGAATGGCGAGCAGTTCAAGAATTGAGATCGAGAAATTTAATGGCCAGAACTTTGAGATATGGAAGCTCAAAATGGAGGATCTTCTCGTAGACCGGGAACAATGGATTGTTGTGGATCTAGGTAAATGACAACCCACTGGGATGTCGAAAGGAGATTGGGAAAAATTGAAAAGAAGGGAAAGGAATACTATCCGATTGTACTCCTTCTAAGGCATGCACACCTCTCTCTTTGGCATAATTTTCTTGTGATGAAAGTTGAATGATGAAATTTCTAGGATTTTGCTATCTCTCAAAGTTGATTTATTGAATGATTGTTATAACTCAAGGCTAATGATTGTTTTGATTTTCTTGTTTGGCATTGTTCTTGTGCATCACAAGCAATCCAAGCTAGGGTTTTGCTTGCATCTTGTCAATATTGTTTAAGTGACTTTCCTCTTGAAGGATCTCTCCATAGTTGGGCTTTGGAATTCATTGTTTTCCCTAATTAGGCTAAGGTTAGTTTGACATATCTAGGGTTACTAGTCTTTGTCATAATGGGTAAATATTGACTAACCAAATTGAGGAGGGACATCAACCTTGATCTTGTATTTCCCTGGGGTTAACGACTGAGGTCTAACCATTCCGTTCAAATTTTTTATCAAATTTTTGGTTGTATATATTACAAAAACACAAAAAATATAATATTTGGAAAAATCCTAAAAATATAGAAATTTCATATCTAAAAAAATATTGTGAATTTTGTAATTGTGCTCCTATGGAAAAGTGCGCCCTAGTAGGTTTCTTGGTGGATCCTCGAAGGCATCCCTTTCACGTGGTTGGATTGAGAATTATACCATGTTTTGTGTTATCTAGGGCATTTTTAAGATCTGGTATAACATGTACAATAGGTACATCAATCAAATCAATAAGCTTTGAGGCCTAAGAAAGCTAGGAGCTCTCCATTGAATTTGGAAAAGGAGATAAATTAGAATCATGGTTTGTGGGATATTTAAAGATTACACAAATATTAGGACTATTTTCCTATCACCTTGCTTTGGAAAAAACCTTACACCACATGGATGATGTTTACGTGTTTTTGTTTTACATCATTACATTTTGGATCTATCTCATTGACTCGATCTGAGTAACCTACATTTCTCATACAAGGGGGCACTAAAGGTTGAACTGGTCAATATTATGGATTGACAAAATCAACAAATTTGATGTCACATGGTGGACAAAGTAAAGGTCCAATGGGGTAGTTATAGTCCTAGTTCTGCCACCTTATAGGATGCAAACTTGATGTATTCTTAATTTCCTTGTCATTTTGAATAATATCGGGACAAATTTTACGACGAAGGGGTGCCTATAATGACCCTCGTTTCCTAGACTTACTCTTATTTGATATTTTTATTATTTGAGGGTATCCCTAATGGTTGGATGACCTAGTTTTTTTTATGGACTCATTTTGACTAGATTTATTTGTAAACCTCTTTTTATTGATGTGATGAATATGTTTGAATCATGAACATGTTGAGATTTACTTGATGATATTAAGAGCATGGACTTGTCATTTCAGTTGATGATGGATATTTATAATTTGTACTATCGAATTGATATATTTTTGTAAAACTATTGATGATTTGTCAAGTGTGAGAGGCAAGACTACATGTACATGACTCCAAGGTTGGTCAATTTATATTGATCCAAGTTGGGATCAAGATATTTATGTCTCAATTTAAACATGATGTTGTAAACATGTTAATATAATTTATATTTATTTTGGACAATGTTATTTGATATGTGTCTCTAGATGTGTTTAGAGATAGGGATGAATATTGCCAATTAATATTACATATGGTTAATATTGCATGAAGGGGGTGTGACATATGTATTAATGGTAGAGGAGTAGCATCACTATTCCTACCTACTAGAAACTCCCTCCATATAATGGAATGGAGAATTCATGTTCTCACCCAAGAGGTTGTGGATTCAAATGCTCATAAGGTATAGCTGAGGGGTGCACAATAAAGACACATAGTCCTTATTCCTTAGTGTCCATTAGTCTCTCACCATCAGTAAACAAGATGGACTTTTTTTTCAATTTTGATACATCAACACCCCCAATGTGAATAAATATGTACTTGAAAATTGGAGTAAACATGACTTCACTCTTAGTACAAGTTGAGGAGGGTGGGAGTGATCATTACCTCACCCTTGATATCGATACTAGTCAATGTTCAATATTATGAGAAATATTATCCTTTACATGCATGGAATTTGAAAATCATACATTTTAATCAATAAAAGTTTAGCCATGAAATTATTATTCATATAGTTAGTTGCAGGCATTTAGCAAGAAGAGATATCTATAGGTAAAATAGATTTGATTTCATTGTGAAAATTTGAAATGGAAACTAAGCACCATAGACTTACATTAGTAAAAAATATTCATCTTTTTAGAGGTTTTATTTAATTTAAAAGTGAATTATCATTTTCACACACCTAAAAGAGTTGGAAAAGATGGCAAGGAACATGAATGAACACAAATAGTCAAAGTAATTAGAATTCGGGTGAATAACATGCATTTAATCTAATTAGAAATTAGGAATTATGCACGGGATAAACATGTGGTTTGGTGAATAATAGGCATATTGGTGAATTAAATGTTAGGTATTTTTCATGGGAAGGAATGTACCATAAGAAGAGAGGGAGGGTGGCCATGAGGGGGATCCTATGTACCCTAATGTTGGATGGTTTCTCTAATGCTCAAAATTTTCATGGTGAATTGGTAGAGAGTTTGGTTGAGAATGTGTTAAATCCCTAATTAGTTTTGATTCCCTTAGGAATGGGGACTCCACATAGATAATTGAAAAGTTTCTCCATCCATCAGTGAGTAGGGTACAAAACATTCACATTTGATATAATCTTCACATTTTCATGCATTCATCACATATTATGTTCACACCTTCATGCATTCATCACATATTGTGTTCACACCTTCATGCATTCATCACAACTCGGGGGTTCAAAGGGAAGAAGAGTACCCTTAGGATATGGTAGGGTGGTTAACCAGTAAGATCTCATTCAATTGGAAAGAAGAAAATCATAGTTGAATTTGGAGGAATACTCTTCGAGAGAGTCACGAGATGAAAATTCAGAAGAAAGTCATCTAAAACCATCTAAGAAAAAGTTATGGTATTTTGGAGATTCAACTAACCTATTATATACTTCTTGTTGTTCAACAAAGTTCCCCTTAGGGTTGGATTCTTAGATTTTATAATAAAAAATATCCTTGTATAGGAAGGCTAAACCTATTTTATAGCCTCTAGTATAGCCTTCTAGTTGTTAAGTTTATACTAATTTGACTAGCAAGATCACTGAAAGAAACACAATCATAAGATAGACAGATATTTTACCCTGGGAAACCCTCATGGGGTAGAAAACCCAGCAAAGCTTTCCTCAATAAGATGATAAACCAAATACAAGATGTAGTCCAAGACTAGAGCTAGTTCTCTACCTCCTATGCAGACCTCTCTCTCACTTGTGCACTAATTTCCGAGTGATGGAAGTGTGAGATAAGTGAGGAACAACCTCCTCTACTTATACTTGTTTTTCGACTGAATTTTTACCCTATGGGGTCGACCTCTCCTAAGAGATTCTAATAACCCCTAATAAATTAACTCAGGGCCGACCCCCACATGGGAGATCTAAAACCCTAGTTACCATAATCCATCGGAGGAATAAACATCTCCGGATACATAATAAAGTCCCATTGGAGGAATGAAACATCTCCGAAATAATACAAATATAATATTCTTAGAAGTTACAATATTTCAACACTCCCCCTTAACGAGAAGGATATTATAAGAACATCTGCATGAGGAAGGAGTCATCGACTACAAGATACATGATACATGATACATCTATAAATCATCGGAAGCTTCCTTTATACATAATCATCAGTAACTCATACAGTTACTGGAACATAATCAATACTGGAACATCAGCATCGTCAATATTGAGTCTTCATCTTCTGCAGCACTCGATCAGCTACATCATCATCATCTGGATCTCTCGATCAAAAACCTCATCGTCTGGATCTACTGATCAATATCATCATCTGGATCCTCACGATCAACAACATCGTCATCACGATCAGCAACATCATCATCTAGAACATCACGACCACAACATCGTCATCTAGATCATCATGATCACAACATCATCACCACATGATTTGCATCATCGTCATCACATGATCTGCATCATCGTCATCAACTAGATCCTCTCGATCAACGACACAATAGAAGCATACCTTGCAACACACATGATCTATTTAAGACACCATATCATGTTTAGGGACGATGCAGTCCACTCATCAACTTAGACAAAGTATAGGGACCACTTCTCGAAGACATATGTCTATGGATCAATTTAGGGACAGAATTCTGGGGATGATACAATCCCCTTACTCTCTGAGACATATGTTTGCGGCTCAATTTAGGACTAAGGTCTAGGGATGATACAATCCCTCACTCTCGGAGACATCTGTCTGTGGCTCAATTTAAGACTAAGGTCTAGGGATGATACAATCCCCTCACTCTCAGAGACATCTATCTGCGGCTCAATTTAGGACTAAGGTCCAATGATGATACAATCCCCTCACTCTCGGAGACATATGTCTACGGCTCAATTTAGGACTAAGGTCCAGGGATGATACAATCCCCTCACTCTCGGAGACATCTGTCTGCGACTCACTTTAGGACTAAAGTCCACGGATGATACAATCCTCTTACTCTCGGAGACATCTGTCTGCGGGTCACTTTAGTACTAAAGTCCACGGATGATACAATCCTCTTACTCTCGGAGACATCTGTCTGCGGGTCACTTTAGGACTAAAGTCCACAGATGATACAATCCTTTTACTCTCGGAGACATCTGTCTGCGGATCACTTTAGGACTAAAGTCCACGGATGATACAATCCTCTTACTATCCACTTAGACAGAGTCTAAGGACCATTTCATCGACCTCATCGTCGAAACAGGCAACCTCATCATCAACCTCATCATTGGAACAGGTAGCCTCAATATCATCAATACAAGTATCCATACCAATACAAGTATCCATATCATCAATATAAGTATCCACACTAATATAAGTATCCATATCATCAATACAAGTATCCATACCAATAAAAGTATCCATATCAAGTACAAGTATCCACACCAATACAAGTATACAAGTATCCACGCCAATACAAGTATACATATCAAATACAAGTATCCACACCAAAACAAGTATACAAGTATCCATGCCAATACAAGTATACATATCAAATACAAGTATCCACACCAATACAAGTATCCACAATATTGACCTTACCATCAATATAGGCAATCTAATCATCGATACAGGTATCCACATCGATACCAGTATCCAAATATTATCATCGACCATATCACTCCCCCTTTTGAGGAGGGTCCTTCTGAACTACACCAAGCTTGTCTAAAAAATACTCAAACTTTACTTGAGACAGAGGTTTGGTCAATACATCGGCAACTTGTTCATCAGTGCCTACATACTCGAGCTTGATAGCTCCTTTCTGCATCATATCCCGTATATAAAAATATTGGATCTCTATGTGCTTTGACTTATCATGGAACATTGGATTCTCTGTCATCTTGATACAACTCTGGTTGTCACATAGAATCACAGTGGGGTCCATCTCTAAGTCAAACAATCCTGATAATAACTTCCGAAGCCATACCGCTTCGCAACTAGTAGAGTAGGCAGCTATATATTCTGCTTCAGCTGTGCTGAGAGCCACACTTGACTGCTTTCTGCTAAACCACGAGATCATGGCAGATCCCAAACAATAACATCCACCCGATGTACTCTTCCTGTCTGATACACTTCCTGCCCAATCAACATCTGTGTAGCCATATAATCTGAAGTCATGATCTCCATGATAATAGAGACCAAAATCTATCGTACCTTTTAGGTACCTCATCACATGTTTTGCAACAATTAGGTCAACTCATCTAGGTTCCACTAGATACTGACTCAAAGTATTCACCGCAAAACATATGTTTGGCCTGGTATTCGTTAGATACATTAATGACCCAATAATCTGTCTGTACAAAGTCACATCCACTAACTCTAAAGACTCATCAACTAATAGCTTTAAGTTGGAATCCATGGGAGTGGCCATGGCTTTGCATTCCAACATATCGAATCTTTTAAAGATTCCCACAACATACTTACCTTGGTTGAGAAAGATTCCATTCGGTCCTTGCCATACTTCTAGACCTAGGAAGTAGTGCATCAATCCGAGATCTTTCATCTCAAACTCTGATGAGAGCTTCTTCTTGCACTCGATAATTTGTTTCTCATTTCCAGTCAGAAATAGATCATCCACATATAGCAACAATATGACAGGTTCATCATTCATAACCTTGAGATAAATATTAGGATTAGCTTTACTTTTGGTAAAGCCCAAGTTTGTCAAGAAACTGTCAATTCTTCCATACCAAGCTCTGGGAGCTTGCTTCAACCCATAGAAGGCCCTCTTCAGTTTGCATACATGGGTTCTTCCATTTTCCACCTCAAATCCTTGTGGTTATTCTATGTACACTTCTTCCTCAATCACGCCATTCAGGAAGGCTGTCTTTACATCCATTTGGTGTAAATCCCATTTCATCATGGATGCAAGTGCCATGATGGTTCTAATGGAAGTGTACCTTGCAACTGGTGCAAATGTTTCTTCATAGTCAATTCCCTCTTTCTGAGAGAATCCTCTGGACACAAATATTGCTTTATATTTTTCAATGCTACCATCCATAGCATGCTTTATTTTGTATATCCATTTGGAGGATACCACACTTTTGTCTTTTGACTTGGGAACTATATCCCAAACATCATTCTTCATTATTGACTGGTATTCCTTTGTCATTGCCTCTACCCATTCTTTCTTATGAACTACCTCTTCATAACTAGTAGGTTCTTGATCTACAAGATCACACATCAAATCCATATAGTTGGAGAATGGATTTGGTTTCTTGCTTACTCTAGTGGAGCCTTCAGGAGCTCCATACTTTTCTGCTCCTAGTATAATATCTCTTTCCCATGCTGGCTTTCTTTTCCTTGAAATGTTTGAAAGGGGGGGTTATTGTAGTTCTATCATATTATGGTATTCAGGTGTTACATATTCAGGGATGGGTACAGCCTCTGTAGTTCTGGGAGGTGCATTTTCTTCATATACTTCTTCATACTGGCACTTCCTAGATCTCTTGAGAGCTGCTTCTTCATCAAATGTCACATCCCTACTTATTTCCATATGATGAAAACCTGGGATGTAAATTCTAAATGCTTTGGATGCTTCACAATATCCAACAAATATTCCCTTCTTCCCAGAAGGATCTAACTTGGTCCTCTTTTCTTTTGGAATGTGAATGTACACTGGACATCCAAATATCTTGAGGTGACTTACCTCAGGCTTCTTTACTGGGAACACTTCTTCTGGAGTCTTGAAATCAAGAGCACTGTGGGATAGTCTATTTTGCACATAGATTGTTGTCCTAGCTGCTTCAGCCCACAAATACATAGGTAGGTCTTGATCATGTATCATTGTCTTCACAGCTTCCATGATGGTTCTATTCTTTCTCTCTGCAACACCATTTTGTTGTGGATTGTAGGGAGTGGTTAGCTCCCTCTTGACTCCAGCTTCTTTACAGAAATATTCAAAATCCTTTGAAGTATATTCTCTGCCATTATCTGTCCTAAGTATTTTGATTTTCTTTTTTGAATGATTCTCTATCAAGGCTTTGAACTCCTTGAACTTTCCAAAGACTTCATTCTTTCCTTTTAGAAAGTATATCCAAGTCTTCCTTGAATAGTCATCAATAAATGTGAGATAGTATTCATATCCACTCAAGGATGTGGAGGGAATTGGTCCAGATACATCAGAATGAATTAACTCCAAGATACTCTTAGTCTTTGTTTCACTCTTTGGAAATGGGTTCTTCATATTCTTCCCTTTTGCACAACCTTTGCATGTGCCATCATGATCAATATTTAAGTCTGGCAGACCTATAACTACCTTGCTTACATGAGGTAGTGCCTTGTAATTAATATGAGCAAGCCTCCTATGCCATAGCTCATTTGGGCTAGTGGCTTCATGTACAAGGGAAGCTTCTGGATGGCCCTTGAGCTTGTATAGACCTCCTTCCTCTTCACCAATGACAATTACATCCTTAATAGATTTACCTTTGGACCACATTAATACTTGTCCATCAATGAATGCAAATCTATAACCTTTCTTATCCAATGTTGAGATGGAAAGCAAGTTCTTCTTCAATCCTGGTACATACAATATTTCCTTCATCCTCATGGGGGTTCCAGAATCAAGCTTGTATTTTGCTTCACCAATTCCCTTGATGGGATATTGATAGTCATCTCCTAATGACACTTTATGTGGGGAGGTCTTCTCTTCCAATTTTGAAAGAGGCTTCTTTTGTCCAGTCATGTGCTTTGAAGCACCACTATCAATAAGCCATGTATCTTCTCCAGGTGTTATAGATCTAGAGAGTGCAGAGAATAGAACATACTCTTCTGCATCTTCTTCTTCATTTCTTCTGGATCTTCTCTTGAAGAAGGGACTTTCTTCCTCTTCTTCTTCTCTTCTAGATCTTTTCTTGTGAGGCGTTTCTTCCTCTTTTTCTTCTTCTTCTTCACCATCATCTTCTGCAAGATGTGCTTTATGTCTTCTATGGTGAAGATCTTTCTTTTTCTTTGAAGGACAATGTCTAGCAATGTGTCCTATTTTGTGGCAATTGAAACATTGGAAAGAGAGTGTTTTCTTCTTCCTTTCTTCTGAAATATTTGTGGAGATTGAGAATCCTTCTGACTGTCCTTCTTGAAGTAGGATTGCTTCCTTCTTCTCTTAGTGTGTGTAGCAAAGGCTTGGTCATCTTCTTTGAGCAGGGCTTCTCTGTTGGTTACCCTAGCTTCTTCTTGGATGCAATCTTCCCATACCACATCAAATTTCATGCTCTCTTTTTTGGCACACATGGTTTGGATAAATGACTCCCATGGTCTAGTGAGACCATTTAGAGAAGTCATGACTAGTTCATCTTCATCAAGGGTATCTCCAATAGCATCTAGTTGTTCCTTGAACTAGGAGATCCTTAAGAAATAGTCTTGAACAGATTCTCCTTTATTCATCTTTGTGCTCTTCAATTGAGCTCTTAGATTCATCTTCCTATTGATGTTCTTTCCCTCATACATTCTGGAAAGGGAATCATACATTTCCTTTGGAGTATTCTTGGATGCCACTTGGGGAATCAAGTGGTCTTTAATAGAATAACAATGATTCTCTTTGCCCTAATCAAATCCTTCCTATACTTCTCTTTGGCTTCATCTTCTCCAGGTTCTGCAATCTCATCCTTGATATACTAGGCAAGATCATTCTCTTCAAGAATGAGGCCAATTCTGTATTTCCATGCCCAAATTTTTTCTATACCCTCTAGCTTGTCTTCAAGCTTAGTGCTTGGAGCTATCTTCTTCAGGGGGTCAAAGAGATTGAATTTTTTCAAGAGATATAATAACACTTACCAAGAGATGTGCTTGATTGAAAGTTCTGGTGTGTTCTGCTTCTGGAAACTTAAACTTTTCACCTTACGGATCTGCAACATAATTTCTAGTTTTCTAGTTTTCCGCACTTTTGGTCAAACTAGGGTTTGACTTTTCCGGAGTTCTACCCAACCAAAAACATCGATCCAGGGCTCAAAAATTTGATTTTGAGGAGGGCTATCCAGCTATGCAATCAAAATAAAAAAAACAACTTTTGCAGAAACCCTAATTTTCATCGGAGGAGAGAGAGAGAGAGAGATTTTCACCTTGTGAAAGATGTCCTATTCAAGCTAGCTCTGATACCATGTTAATTTTATACTAATTTGACTAGCAAGATCACTAAAAGAAACAAAATCATAAGATAGACAGAGATTTTACCCTGGGAAACCCTCATGGGGTAGAAAACCCAGCAAAGCTTTCCTCAATAATATGATCAACCAAATACAAGATGTAGTCCAAGACTAGAGCTCCTTCTCTACCTCCTATCCAGACCTCTCTCTCACTTGTGTGCTACTTTTCGAGTTATGGAAGTGTGAGATAAGTGAGGAACAACCTCCTCTACTTATACTTGTTTCCCGACTGACTTTTTACCCTATGGGGCTGACCTCTCCTAAGAGAGTCTAATAAAGCCTAATAAATTAACTCAGGTCCGACCCCCACATGGGAGATCTAATAACCCTAGTTACCATAATCCATCGGAGGAATAAACATCTCCGGATACATAATAAAGTCCCATCGGAGGAATGAAACATCTCCATAATAATACAAATATAATATTCTTAGAAGTTACAATATTTCAACACTAGTCAACCTAAACCTCCATAGAAAACCTTACAGTGGAGGAATTCACTGCTACAATCATATTTCTCTTCTAAATACCATGCCCATTTCCTATAGAAAATTGTTCCTTTCTATTTTGTCAAAAAATTGGATTTTAAAGGAAACTTGAAGGTGTGTTTCTTGGTTTTCTCTCAATTGTAGGAATGAATATTTATGTACAATTTTTTTGTTATATATAATTATATAAAGTTTCTTTAATACCTATTGGTTGGTTTGTATTCTTTTATTTGAGTGTTGAAGAGTCTCATCTCAACCTAGAGAATATGAGACGACATTTTTTTTATATCTTGTTGCATTTTCTTAGCTCAAGGAATTGTTGGCTTCTATAAGTAGAATAAGTTTTCTTTTGAAGTGAAATCATCCAAGATATGATTCCTATTGTACTGAGAGTATGCTTGCATGATTGTATATGCACGGTAGATAAGTTAGTGGTATTGATATTGTGAACTATTAACTACCAATGAGCTTGTACAACTCAGATAATTAATTAACTAAAGTATAATAAATATTTCTTGTTGATTAGAGGAGACACCATGCACTTTATGATAATCCATTTTATTACATGAATATATAAACAACACAAATACTAAGCATAATATTATTTGTATGAGATTTGTGCATGAAAATGGGATTAGAAAGTAGAGGCTCCATCTGAATGTATATTTGAAGAAGGGGTCCATTTACAATAGTTTATTTAAATCCTACATTTGTATGCCTAATACCTTGATCAAAATTTCAATGTAATATTATTTAGTGACTTGTTTTGATTCTAGGAGAATTAGGAGTCAAATTATTAATACATTCTTTTTGGTATAGATGGTATTTTTAGATTGCAAAATCAAAATACTTTACTATATAGATGATTTGGGACAAAAGAGAGTCTTAGTAGGAATCAAGAGTGTTATGTACCTTAATATAATAATAGGAAATTAAGAGCAAAAAACATATAATATAGCATGATTTTATGAAAAGGATGAAATTACAATAGCAATAGACAACTATAAATAACCAAATACCACAATAGGAATACCTTTAGTCATGGAAGCAATGTTCACTTTGAGGGGGAAACCTCCAAATGAGCAAAGTTCCAATAACAATATATTTCACAAGAAATATTATTACATTGTTTCTACTCCTTTATATATATAGTTTCTAGTGAAGGAACTTTCTAGTAGGAAGAACCTTCTAGTAAACCTTCTAAGTGAATGAACTTTCTAACATGAGGAACCTTCTAGTAAGTCTTCTTACAACTATTTATTTCACACTATATCTATTTCATGGGCATTATTTAAAATATATGGGCCCAACAAATGGAAACCTATCCATCTGTTTAAGGGGGTTAAGGTAGGACCCTAGCATAGACAGTAGTATCTTTAACGTTTTTAGATGATGTCTCATTTGTATTGCCTTTTTGACATTATTGTATATTTCTTTGTAGCTATATTTCTTTGTAAGTATGTCTTGTTTGTGTAGCTAAAGTTGGGAAGGATATGGTTGGGCATATAACTCTTAACATAGCCAGTTGTTCAAAATATCGTCTAGTGTGATTAGGACATGGCAAGATATATAGTGAAATATAAGTTTACAGTGGTTGGATAGAGTATAACTTACATTTATTTTCAATATTTCAGATTCTAGTCTCTTGTGTCAGCATAGTTGTTCCAAACTTCCAACTTCCTTGGATATTTGTCTATTAAAAATGTAGGTTATAATTTTCAATGCTTGTGCATTTTATTTTTATTTCCAAAAAATTGTAGTTCTGGAAGGACATGGATGTGAAGGGTGTCACTTTGTTTCTCTTAATTACTAGATACATGCAGTGTAGGAGGAGATTTTGTAAAGGTGGATTTCCATCTAATTCTACACTATCTTTTATGAGTAAGAAGCTTCAACAACATAAGTCACTCAGGGTCAAATAATGAATAACATGCATCATCCTCATTATCATCGACATTGACATCGTCATCATTGTCGTCCTTATCATCGTCCTTATCATCATAGACATCAACATCAATGTCTAACACAACCCTCTCAAATCTAACCCTCAACTCCAGTAATCAATAACCTCTATCCCATCAATTAAGTAACTCATATGTTGAACTAGGCTCAATTCTAGGAGGAAAACTAGGTGCTATTTTGGGAACAAATTTAGGCACAATACTAGAGCAAAAACATGGTGTTACTTTGGGAGAAAAACTAGATTCTATACTAGACGTTATTGTAGACACAAAAATTGGTGTTAAACCTACCGATAATTAGGAATCTAAATTAGGCGCTAAACATGGTGCTAATCCTGGCTTAAATCTTGGTGCAACTTAGGGAGCCAAACTAGGCACAATTCTTGGTTTAAATACTGGTGAAAAAGAGGAAGCTAAACTTGGCGCTAAGCTTGGCACTATGGAGGACGTTATTTCTAGCACTAAAGGAAGCAAAATTAGGTGCTATTGAGGGCGCTATGCCTGGCGTTATTCCTGGATCTAAATTGGACATTAAAGTGGATGCAATTAGCGTCCAATTCAGTGCTTAATTTCAAAAAAGGATGCAAAAAATGCCAAGAAAAGCGCCATCTCGTGAAATAGTGCCAACTTTGACTAGAAAATGAAGAAAAATACACTAAAAGTGTTAGTGAATGCCAAAAAGGGAGCTAAAAGAGACGCTAATCACAGGGTTTTGTTGTAGTGCTTATAGTTGAAAATTATTCTTAGAAAAGGCTATTGAATGTATGTAGTAGTGGCTATGAACAAGAAGAATGATTCAATGAATATAGTACAACATCCTATGTTGTTATAATTTCCCAATGTATTTTCAAAAGAGTTTCCCAAACTACCACCTAAGCATGAGTTGGATTCTACTATTGAACTTAAACTAGAGATAGAGCCCACCTCCAAGGATCCATACTGTATGAGTATTCCCTAATTATAGGAGTTACACATGCATATTTAGGGGATTCTAGACTTAGGATTGATTCGACCTAGTACATCACCTTGAGCAGCATCGATGATTTTTGTAAGGAACAAAGATGGATCACAGAGGCTTTGTATTGATGATATACAATTAAACAAATACACCATAGAAACCAATACCCCTTACCTCAAATTGACGATATCTTTGATCAAATGAAAGGGGCCACAATATTCTCTAAGATTGGTCTACTATAAGATGCATTTTGGACATTTTTAATTTATGTTGGTACCCTTTGGGTTGACCATTGCCACAACAATATTTATGATTTTGTTGAATGAATTATTCTAGAAATACCTAGATAAGTTTGTATAAGAGTTCTTAGATGATATATTTATATATTCTCAAACACTAGAGGAGCATAAGGAATATTTAATCTTAGTTTTGTAGTGCCTTAAAGAACATAAGTTATATGCTAAAATTTATGAGTGTCCATACTTCCAATATGAGATTCATTATCTGGGACATGTTATTTTACGAGAGGGGATTGTTGTGATTCCAACAAATATATAGGTGATTTTGGAGTGGTTGACACCTACTAATGTGCATGAGGTACATAGTTCTATAGGATTAGTTGGATATTACATTATATTCATAGAAGGTTTTTAAAAAATAGCTAACCCCATTGCATAATTGAAAAAGTAAAAAAATCAAAAGTTTGTATGGATAAAGGAGTGCAAGAAAGAATTCAACAAGCTTGAGAAACTATTGACATCAAATCCAATTTTAAAGGTATCTAATATAGAACAATATTTTTTAGTATGTACCAATGCTTCTAAACAAGGATTAGGTGTAGTATTGATGCAAGATGGAAAAGTGATTTCCTGAGCTTCTAGGAAGTTTTAGACTACATGAGGATAACTATGCATCTCATGATTTACAACTTGTTGCAATAGTGCATGCATTAAGGCTTTGGAGACATTATTTTGTGGAATGGAAAATTGAACTTAATACTAATCACCATGGCCTTTAATATATTTTCACACAAGATCAATTGAGTGTTAGGAAATGATGAGGATATAAACTTTCAGGTGAATATGATTTTGATATTTTTAATATCAAGGGAACCTTGAAAAATGTGGCTTCTCTAAGTCATAGGATTTGTATATTTTCAATCTTACCTTTGAAGACTATTCTTAACGAATAAATATTAGGTTTACATCATAATAAAAGGTACAACGACTGCAAGAATGGAATTAGCCGATGATACAATAAAAATCCCTATGTATGAGGGATATACCTAATATGGAGATGGTTTAATTAGATTTCATATAAGGATTTATGTACAATGAAATCAAGAGGTCCACAATTTAATGTTAAGGGTGTTAAATTTATATGCTACGATATCTTATATTCCTACTTCATTGGCATTTAATACATTTTCAGAATAACAACATAAAGAGGATCTCGGAAAGATACACAATCACAAGGTACACAACAATTTATCTTGGGAAACCCTCAAGGGGAAGAAAATTCAGCAAAAAATTCCTCAATATATATTACCAAAGTACAATTCCCAAAGAACAAGTCTTATAAAGAACAAACCCTAACACAAGAGCCAAGAAAAACCTCCTCCTCCTTCACTGGCCTTCCTCTTCCTCTCTTGCACAAATTCTTGAGTGAGTGAATGATACAAATGAGAGAGTGACACTCTCTATTTATAATTTAAGTGAGGGTGATATTTTTCCTAATGGGGTCAACCACACTAACTTGACTGGGCCGATCTCTCTAGGGAGACTCAAAATAATATTTACATTAAACTCTTTTTGGTACTAATGACCCGACTTACAATGGAGGATTTACCTCATGAATTTTACATGAACAAAGGTAATTATGACATCCCCAAACGAAGGCAAAAACATCTCCGATGGAGGTACAATATAATAATGAAAAGTTCAATGTAGAATATTCTTCGAAGTTACATTATTTCAACACTCCCCTTTAACAAGATGGGTATTCTACTGACAAAAACAATCAACAACAAGTGTGGCTCTACACAACATCATCGAAAGGAGGGAGGGTGAGGCATCATAAAAAACATCATTTGTGCATGGTACATCTATAAATCATTGGGAGTTTTTTTTCTCAATAACATCAATATCAACAACTGGAACAACATCATCATCATCTGTAGCACAGAGATGCAACATCGTCATCATCATCTACAACTCGGATCTGGAACATCATCATCATCATCTACAGTTCGGATCTGGAAGATCATCATCATATTCATTACAGAGCTAAAGTATCATCATCATCACATCAATATAAAAAATGATACATCAACAAAAACGACAACACGATGCTGGCTCATCAGCATAAAGCTGGAATAACATAATCATCGTCAACAGCTCAAGGTTAGAGAAAAATCATTTATGGAAAAAAATGAGGCAGGTGCATCAACAACCAACATCATCCTTCATTTCATAATTACGGGATCGATTTCAACACGGGTGATCCTTCCTTTCAGAATTACGGGATCATGGACAATCCTTCCTTTTGGAATTACGGGATTCAGTCCAACACTGGTGATCCTTACTTTCGAAATTACGTGATTCAGTCCAACAACATCTGTGGTGCTCAGACAATCCTTCTTGTAGGAATTACAGGATCCGGTATTTACGGAGCTACCACTACTGATCACAGTGCACATTTACTCGGATGATCTTTCCTTTCGTAATTACGGGATCATTTCCTAGCAACCACATCTTAGACAATCCTTCCTTTCGTAACTACGGGATCTAGTCTAAGGATCAACATTTAAGACAATCCTTCCTTTAAGAATTATGAGATCTAGTCTAAGGATGATCAATACCAACTGAGCTACCCGCTGTGATCATGATACCATAGTGTCATCACACTACTCCCCCTTTTGAGGGAATTCCTTACGACCTAGACCAAGATTGTCTTAGAAGTGCTCAAACTTCACATGAGATAGAGGCTTATTCAACACATATTCAATCTGCTCATCTGTGCTCACATATTGGAGCTTTATAGCTCCCTTTTGCACCATCACAAATGTAGAAATACCGGATTTCTATGTTCTTCAACTTATCATGGAACACGGGATTCTCGTTCATCTTCATGCACCTTTGGTTATCACATAGAATCACCGTGGTATCCAAATCCAGATCAAATAGAACTAATAACAACTTCCGAAGCTATATGGCTTCAAAACTAGTGGAACAAGCTGCAATATATTCCGCTTTTGCAGTGCTGAGACCAACACTAGACTGCTTCTTGCTTAGCCATGAGATCATGGATGACCCCATACTGAAACATCCATCTGAAGTGCTCTTTCTGTCTGAGACACTTCCTTCCCAATATGAATCTATATAACCATAACGTCTGAAGTCATGATCTCTAGTATAAATGAGACCATAGTCTATCATACCTTTTAGGTACCTCATCACATGCTTTGCAAATACAAGGTGAACACATCTGGGCTCAACCAAATACTAACTCAAGGTGTTCACAACAAAGCATATATATGGCCTGGTATTTGTCAGATACATCAATGAACCAATAATATGTCTATATAGTGTCACATCCACTAACTTTGATGAAGCATTAGTCAACAACTTCAAATTGGTATCCATGGGTGTGGCCATGGATTTACTTTCCAACATATCAAACCTTTTCAATATTTCTATTGCATACTTCCCTTGGTGAAGGAAGATTCCCTTTTGGGATATGTCGTACTTCAAGACCTAGAAAATAATGCATCAAGCCAAGGTCTTCCATTTCAAATTCTGTAGCGAGCTTCTTCTTACACTCTAATATTTTCTTCTCATTACTTGTCAAGAATAAGTCATCCACATATAACAATAATATGACACGTTCATCATCCATAACCTTAAGGTAAAGTTTAGGATCAAGCTCGTCAAAAAAATATCGATTCTTCCATACCAAGCTCTTGGAGCTTGCTTCAACCCATAGAAAGCCTTCTTCAATTTGCAAACATGCGTCTTTCTATCTTTAACTTCAAATCCTTATGGTTGTTATTCTTCAATGACACCATTTAGGAAATATGTTTTCACATCCATCTGGTGTAACTTCCACTTCATCATGGCCTTCCAGAATCTCGTCATCAGGAGAAGGTGCAACTTCTTTCATTGGTTCTACAACTCTGGGAGCTACAACTTCTTCATATTGTTCTCTGTAGAGAGTTTTGAATCTTGGAGGTTACTCGACATACACTTCTACTTCAATTACACCATATATCTTGTGTGATATACACCATTGAGGAAGTGTGTCTGACCACTAAAGAAACGTCTCATCATAGTCGACTCCTCCTCACTTTGTTCATCTATTGATGCTTGATTTCATAAATATTCTTGAATGTTATAGCTGAACCATCATCACTTGTTCTTCGGAACAAGTCTCATCATTATTCTATTGTAGGTGATTGTACACGATCTTTCCTACAATTCAAATTTAGTTGCATGATTAGAAACATTTCATAATTTTCAAAACCAATTCTTATACATAAATACATAGGTCTCATAGTTATGCAACTATCTTAGCCAATGCTTAAACACAACATTCATCCATATCCCTCATTTATACGGTAACTTTCTAGATTCCTTCCATCTCTACTGGAACATCATTAAGAGCATGCACTACTCCCAATATGTCATCAAAGAGGTTTCATTCTAGATAAGTAGCAATGGAATGTTGTACAACACCATAGGCCACTTACCCATTACATGCATATTAGTAGTATATTGTTCATTAATGCAACCTCTCTAACATGCATAATACACTTCCTAAATATAGCAATATAAATATGTACACAACTGAAAAATATCATTTAAACAATTAGATAAAAAAATGACAATTCAAATACTTATCTTTGTTTGATTGGTAGGATCTCTCTTGATCCTAGTCTCCTTGCAGGAATTACTAGAGTATCTGATAGTGATCTCTACTCCATCATCTAATTATGAGGACATGTGTGATCTACAATGTTGATCACATCTTCTACACCATAGATTACATAGAATTGAAGTATCATGAATCAAAACTGCTTCTGAATGACGTTTTAGATTATATAAGCCTCCTTCTATCCCAATAAAAATTGCATCTTCTATAGATTTTCCTCTAGGCCACATAAGAACTTCACCATCTATAAAAGAAACCCTAAACCCTTTCTTGTCTAAAGATGAGATATAAAGTAGGTTCTTCTTTAGGACTGGTAAATATAGTACATACTTTATCTTATAAAACATATTCTTCTACTTCTTCCTTTGCTAAATTATTGAGAGGTTCTTCTTCTTCTTCGGCTAAATTAACATGATGTCTTTTGTTATTCTTCTTATTGTATTCTTCTTTTCTTACAGGATAATATTTGGCAATGTGTCTCATTTTATCACAATGATACCATTGATGAGAAGAGAAGTCTTTCTTCTTGTAGTTTCCCTTCTTGTACTTCTAAAACTTCTTAGGAGGATGAAACTCCTTATGAGTTTCCTTCTTTAAATGGTGTTTTCCTTTTCCTCTTCTAGTATGGGCATCTAGAGCTTGATCATCATCTCTGAGTAGCGCTTCTCGATTTTCCACTCTAGCTTCCTCTTGAACACATTCTTCCCATACAATTCCAAATTGTAGACTTTCCTTTCTTGCATACATTGTCTGGATAAAAGATTCCTGTGGTCTAGTAAGACCATTGAGAGCGGTCATCACTAATTCATCTCCATCAATACTGTCTCCAATTGCTTCTAGTTGTTCTTTGAATTGAGAAACCCTTGTGAAATATTCTTGGATAGTTTCACCCTTATTCATCTTTGTATTTTTTAGTTGGGTTCTCAAATTCATCTTCTGATTAATGTTTCTTCCTTCATACATTCTTGATAGGGCATAAAACATCTCCTTATGTGTTTTCTTGGAGGACACTTGAGGAATCAAGTGATCCTTAATGGAATCTACTATGATCCTCTTGGCTCTAATCACGTCCTTCTTATATTTTTCCTTTGCTTCATCTTCTTTGGGATTCGATACAACTTCCTTGATAAACGTTACAAGATCATTCTCTTATAGAATGAGTCCAATTCTATATTTCCAAGCATGTAAATTTTCTATTCCTTCCAACTTGTCATCAATCTTATTGCTTGGAGGCATCTTATCCCAGAGAACAAAAAATGACCAAAAAATGAACTTTCTCATAAATGAAAACTGAACTTACCAAGAGACGCGCTTGACTGAGGTGAGTATGCTGGTACAGTCAGTTTATGAAGAATAAAAAATTTAGGACCTGAAACTGGACTTGCGAGATTTTGGACTACAGTTTTTGGTTCGGTATTTCTAGTTTTCTGGTTCCAAGTCAAACTAAGGTTTGACTTTCTGGAAGTTTTGTCCACTAAAAAACTTCAATCTAGGTGCCAAAATATGCGCCTAGGAGGGGCACACTTCCCAATGTCACTTGCACTCCAAAATTCCTCTTCAGTAGGGAACCCTAATTTTCTTGTCGGGAGAGAGAGAGAGATTTACCTTAGTGAAAGATGCTCTTTTCAGTCTAGCTCTAATACCATGTTAAATTTATATGTTGTAATATCTTAGATTCCTACTTCATTAGCATTTAATACATTTTCACAATAACAACATAAAGAGGATCTCTCAAAGATACACAATCACAAGGTACACAATAATTTATCTTGGGAAACCGTAAAGGGGAATAAAACCCAACAAAAAATTCCTCAATATAGATTACCAAAGTACAATGCCCAAAGAAAAAGTCTCATAAGAAAGAGAGACCAAACCCTAACACAAGAGCCAAGAAAAATCCTCCTCCTGCTTCGCTAGCCTTCCTCTTCCTCTCTTGTGCAAATGCTTGAGTGAGTGAATGATACAAATGAGAGAGTGACACTCTCTATTTATACTTTAAGTGAGGGTGACCTTTTTCCTAATGGGGTCGACCTCACTAACTTGACTGGGCCGACCTCTCTAGGGAGACTCAAAATAATATTTACATTAAACTATTTCGGGTACTAATGACCTGAATTACAATGGAGGATTTACTTGATGAATTTTACATGACCAAAGGTAATACTGACATCCCCGAACAGTGGTAAAAACATCTCCAACAGATGTACAATATAATAATGAATAGTACAAGTAGAATATTCTTCGAAGTTACATTATTTCAACAAATGGAGGCTCATTGACTTGTATATATAGCTCATCCTGGAGTGAAAAATATGTTACATGCATAATTAAATCCATTATTCTTTGGATAAGATTAAAGGATGATGTAGTAAGTAATGTCCTTCGATGCCTAAAATGTCAGCTAGACTTGAAGGTTCTACATTGGCACCCAACATGGCTATTGCAACTCCATCCAATCCTTGAAACAAAATGGGAAGTAATATCAATGGATTATGATAGTGGAATTGCCAACAACTTCAAGGAGGCATGACTATATTCTGGTAGTTGTGGGTACTTTAACAAAGAATGCATATTTATTGTAGTAAAAAATGATTTACCAAGAACTAGAGGTAATTAAAGTATTTGTAAATGAAATAGTAAGACTACATGGAGTTCCCGAGAATATAATTTATGATCATGGATAATTTTTTATGGTTAGATTTTGGATAGGATTTTAAGAGGCTTTAGGAACTCAACTCAACTTTAGTACAACTTGTGACTTAAGGATGAATGGTCAAAATGAAAAAGTAAATCAAGAGTTAACATATATGCTCTGAATGTACATTTTGGATCAACAAAACTGCTAGGAGTATGTAACTTTAGTAGACTTTTCTCACAACAATAGTTACCACAGTTTAATCAAGATAGAACTCTTTTTGTTTTTGTATGGGAAAACTTGAAAGACTCCTCTCAATTGGGATGGATTAGAAGAGTGATGGTTGGACTATAAATCATTCAATAAATTGAAAAGACATGAAAGTAATCAAAATATATTGAAAGAAGTACAAGATAGATAGAAAAACTATGTAGAGGCACATATAATATATAGAATTTACAAGAAAGGAGAAGGTTTTATTATAGGTAAGAACCTAAAAGCGTTTCGATAAATTTGGAAAAGAAGCTAAATCATCTCCATGGTTTGTGGGACCTTTTAAGATTATGGAGAGATTATGATTATTTGTCTATCACCTTGATTTTCCAAAAATACTACACCTTATGCGTGATATTTTTCACGTTTTTATTTTATGACCTTATTCACCCTAATTCTAGATGGTTGTCTTAATGATGAAAATTTGTGTAGTGAATTGATTAAGACTTTAGTCAAGATTGTGTTAAATTCCTAATCATGTTTTGATTCTTTTGGGGTGAGGACTTTGTGTAGCTTATTGAAGAGTTGTACAATCCATTGGTGAAGTGGGTACATCCCATTCACATTTTCTATCTTGTTCATACATTCATATAGACCATGTAGCTTAGGGGTTCTAGAGGAAGTAGAGTACCCTTAGGATATGCTAGGGTGTTCAACCAATGCGCTCTCATTCAATTGGAAAACACAAAATTATAGTTGAATTTGGAGTAATCCAGGAGCTCAAAATTTAGAAGGAAAGTGACCATAGACATATGAAAGAAAGGTATGGCATTCTAGAAATTTAGTTAAGCTCTTTGAAATGAACAAAGTTCATTTATGTATATATGAAGAAATTTCATTTACTAAAAATCCAATGTAAAAATGACAATAAGTCAAAATCTATAAAGGACAAATAATATATAAATAATTGATAAGATATATGATATGATTACAATGCCAATGTGACCATATACTTATATGAATTGCTTGGTCACAATGAATTATAGGTCATGTCCCTTGGTGGGTTATGTCCCTTGGTTAGGTCATGTCCCTTGGTTAGGATGTGTCACTTCATTTAGTATTATATATATATATATATATATGTTCATTGCATTGTCTATCCCTTTAGAGATGCTTTTCCTCAAAGCATTTTATGGATAAGCTTATGTTGTTGTTATGGATTGTAATTCCTTCTCACAGTTCTTTGTTCCTAAAGTTGCGATGGTTCACAACACGAGACAATATGAGTTATGAAGCATTAAACATAGTTGTCTTGTTGTGTAAGGGTCAAACTACCCTAAATCAATTTTCTACAACACTATGTGGCAACGACTTCTATGATATAGGAAATTATAAGATTTCATAAATGAGCTTCTCTTCAATATAAAAGGGTTTCCAAGAAGTTTATTGATTTTGTCTTTGGTTGATTCGTTGAGGACCTTTATAATTAGGATGACGATAAGGCATCCTCGTGTCTTGTTTTTTGAACCTTCATCTTTTGATATTTTTGGTGATCTATTGGTAGACAAATTTTCAATATATATTTATGAATTTTGATATTAATTGGCTCTGTGTTGGTTCATTTCTCCAAATTTTGGATTTTTATGTCAAATTACTTTCCTAATTGAATTGGATTGGTCATTGTTTCTTTGTCTACAATTTGATCTAACATTTTTTGGTGTTTTTTTTCCATCCTTCAACTTATTAATTTGCACAAGCAAAATTTAATTATGGTTCTTTTTTTTGTAAGTAAGACAAACCTTATATTAGAAATCAAAATAGAAAATTACAGTGAGACTCTGTTATAATAGAGGTATAAAGCACTATTTCCAATCTAATTTTTCAGGCATCCTGACCAGCTACCCTTGCAGGACAAAAACCAGGAATTACACCCCGCCTTCCTTGAGGAGTTACAAAGAGCACAAAATTCTTAACCGTCATACAAGACTACCGAACGAACATGTATCCCTTGCCCCAAAAATACATAACATATTTCCATATTACATATACCCACCACAAATGAATTCCAACAAGTGACATCATAGCCATACAAACCAAGATTTAGCAGGATAGAAAAGCAAAAACTAGCTGGAAGACAAACAAATAATTAATATTCATGACACCCGATGGATGGGCCAAAAGCATTACCGATTGAAAATCCCACTTCATCGCTCCAGTCACGATCCCGAGTGATTCCAGTAGCCACTTCACCCAACCGACTAGCCTCAACATGCTTCCCAAGTTCCGGACCAGCATCGACAACATGTTCAGGACCAGGATGAGGGAGAAGGGATATGCCAAGATGATGAGTGATAACATCAACTTTCTTATGCATCAAATGCGATTCATTCCATTTCTCCTTATAGAAATGGATTGGGATCTCGTCCCCTTGCAAATTCGCATCTCGCTCCGCCAACACATGACCCAACAAGCCCTTGATTACCCAAAACAAAGCGACATACCTATCATATAGTGATAGGTGAGCTCGAGTCGTGCCTGAATCACTAATCCACGAATTCATAGCCTTGAATTCCTCCATAGGCTTCTCCAATTCCAGGTCCACCCAAAGAGTCTTCTCAACGATCTCTATCTCTTCACGAATCACCAACAGAACAAAGGCCTTATACATCCAGGCCATGTGAGAAGCATGAAGCTGCTCACAGTTAGCATGCTTCTTATAAGTGCGTGTCAAAAAAAATTTATTCATGTCTAAGATGAAAGTCCCTAGTGTTTCTATCTAGGGTGAACCTAGAATTATGTCAACATCTTTATCAAACATAGAAGCAATAATGAATTGAGATGTGAAAATATAATCGTTAATCTCAATAATAGATAATTTATTTTATATTGCTTTTCATTCTTGAATATTATTCTTCTCGTCGCACTAAGAGGAGCAAGGTGCTCTACAACCTAGTATGGGGAAGACGTTGTCACGAAAGGTAACATTACGTAATGTTATGTTACATTTCCAAAAATAAAAAGTAATTACAAAAATTCACGTCAACTCATAAAAAAATTATGAAAAGTAATTTAAAAAATCCATGTTGACCTATAAAATAAAAAATTAAAACTTAATTAAGGATCTATCAAGCAAGAGAGGGATCGAATTTCTTGAGTTCTGAGATTAAAAAAAAAATTACACTTCAAGAAATTGGATCCCTTTTGTTGCTTGATAGGTCTAGTTTTAAGATGGATCTATGCAAGGTTATACTCATCTCAAGAATCAATAATTGAATGACCATGTGAACACTGATGTAAATCTCCTTGTTTCTTGGACAAATCACAATGAACAAGTTTTATTAAATAGTTCCTTTAAATTTTAAAATGTCAAAGAAGAGGTAAAAAAAACTTCATAATTAAACTTATATTGAAGTCCAATTTTTAATATTTTATTTTATACTTCTTTGAAAATTAATTACTCTTAGAAACTATTGTGGGAAAAATTGCCACAAGGGTGGACATCTTTCCCACAGGTAAGGGGGAAGTCCCTGAGGTTGCTACAATGACCCATTGTTATTATTGAAACTAAAAGAAATAAACCCTAAATGGTTAGGAAATCTCTTGATTAGTAACCAAAACAAAAGAAAAATAAATACAAAACTGAAATGAAAAGATGGGTGAGATGGGTGAGAGATAGACCAAACAAGCTTAAACAAGAGTATGCCAAACCAAATTTTTATTGCCCAATGGTCCAACCAAATACAAGAGTAACACATAGGAGGTGAAAGCTTCAAGGGAATCCAATAATCTCCCTTAGGGAGGTCCTCGTTTTCCATATAATTGCAAGATAGCTAGGAGAGAACAATGGAGAACATATTGCCTCTTAGGGGAAGAGGTAAAGGGGGCTTTGTGCATGCCAAGATGAGGTGGGGATGAGATTTAAAAGGGATCTCTCAATGTGATTCATGTAGCATAACTTTGCTCTAAATTTATTCCTCTAGAATGCATTCCCATGGCTTCCTTTTATAGGCCAAAGCGTGGCAAAGAAACATCTAGGTCCAAATGTGAACTCCCTCTGTTAGAAAAATAGGATCGCATAGCAATAACAATAAACAAGATGCAAATATAAATCACATAAAACACATTACAAGAGAGAAACCAATATAACGTGGTTCACCCAATATGGGATAGATCCACATAGAAATTGTCAGTCCTTATTATTATACCATCCAACAAATGAAGGGATACAACCCACAGCACATCCGCTGCAACTTCCTCTTCACTTTCTCACAGTCTCTCTCACACAATCATAGAGATATTTACAATGCTACAATACCCAGCCGTATTACAATGCCTTCCTTTTAAATAGAGATTACCATGGGAAAATACTATGGAACACCCAATACCATGTGCCCATAAATCACCCATTATTGACCAAGTCGTGACTATGGAATTACAACATTTTACAAGGCATTTTTTCCAAAATTTTTGCTACGGGGGCTATGCCCCCGAACCCCCACTAGGGGGGGGGATACAAAACTAGTCGCCGCCCCCTCTTGTATCCCCCATGATGACCATTTTGGGGGGGGGAATCCCCCAAACCCCCTTGTCATGGGCTGGGATCCAAACACGGCTGAAACACAACCTCTGAATAAGGAATATCAGGCTCCACAACCAACACCATCCTCCTTTGAACTGGTTTCCAAGTACACAAGAGGGGATATTCAATTACCCCAAGCATGTGAGGAGTCCCAATTCGAATTTCAGAACCAAGAGAGCTATTCTGAGCCTTTAATGCACTACATAAATTTGTGGTCCCACCATTTTATCAATCGCATGGGTATCGAAGGAAAACCTGTGTGGGGTCGCGCATGTGACTATACATATAACTCATGCTACATAGAGTGGGATTCTAGTGCTTGAGGTCAAGCTACTATCCCTTTAGAATGTTTTTGGCATTCTGAGGCTCAGATTGTTTTCAGGATCTGATGAGAATGTCTTCGGTGAGCTACATTTTGTATGTTGCTGAATTTTTTTTGCAAGATTAGCCTAAATGTCACATGCATGCAATATTTAAGCGTTAGCAAATTCCCCCTGATGTATGAGGTTCAGAGGGTATTGTAGGGCTGATAATGCATCATCATTTCTTTTCTCTCCATATTCTCATAAGTTGTCAAGCATTTGTTGGTAAAAGAACTTGCCCATGGGGGGAGGTTGTTGGTGGTGACCATTGAAGCTATAAATAATATTGGTGCTTTATACAAATGAGACATGCATACCTATGCTTGTGAAAACATGTCAAAATAGATTAAAAAGGAGATGAGACCAAGGGGCCAAATCTCAATATTGCTGCAACAAGGATGAAGGTGGCTTCGATCTTTGTATGAGTGAATAGATCCTGGAAGTGCTGCGACTGGTGCCGAAGAAGTGAAATTGTTGATCCCACGGGGGTGGGGGTCCTAAATATTGGTGAACTTGATGGCGAACTTCACTAGACTGGATGTGTTGATACCATAAATCATAAATGTGAACACTGCCACCATCGGAACGTATGACTCCCCTTGATGCGATATATGTGTTGATGTTGAGCATAGGGGAGACTACTAAGTTATATATCACTAATGAGACTCCTTAATCATTTCAATGCAATCCATTATATTGATTGAAAGGGACCCCAAGGTACAACTACACCGTAACTGTAACTCTTAGAATACAATGTGTTGATGTCGATAATAGCTGAAGCATATGATAAAGTAGGGTCCTTATCACAAGAACCAAGATCATTTTGTAACCAAATAGGAGACTAACATACCTAATACAAGACTGAGGCTCATGACTTCCCTTGATTGATGCAAACAAGAGTGAGTAATTGATGACAACTTTCTTCAAATGATGGTGTAGGGTGTGATAGAGGGAAACATACTACAGATGAAGGGCTTTATCGGTGACACAATATTGATGATGTATGGTGGATGAAAAAATGGATAATGATGAGGTAGGTGGAATGCAAATATATTGATCAAGGGCGACCAAAAAATGATCCCAAATTAATAATGTGATGGGGTTCCCATGGTTTATGTTAAGCGGGGAACCATTTGTACCAAAATAATGATGGGGGTGGTTGCCATAGTTTTGGGTGGGTCGGGGAACCAATTTGTATGGGAGAGATTCTCACATTTTTTAGTGGATTAGGGAATCGTTTTGATGTTGAAGTAGTTTTTTCAGATGAGAAGACGAGTGCCACATGAATCAATGCCATGCAGAATGTTCCTACGGGAATAATTGAGTGGGATTGGTTTCTTAAGGGGGTGGGGGCCCCGTTGGTGTATTCTTGAGGGTTGGTGATATGAATATATTTGAAAAAGGCATATTTCTCATGAAGGGGATGATATGTTATCTATGAATCATGATTGCAACATGCGTTGAGGAATCTAAGGTCCATTGGAAGCAGAATGCTAGGTAATGACATGTAGTTTCTTTTTGACCAATTGGGTTGGGTGATTAGATTCTTCAGACTTGTGGTGGGTTCAACATCATGGGTGCCAAAATATGATTAGGGTTTTAATGGAATGCACATCCATGGGGGGACATGCTATTCATGATGTCTACATTGATGGCATGCCAAAATCAAGAAATGGGGACCTATGGTTATCAACAGGTACATTGGATAAATGCAATGTAAGTAGAGGGAAAATGTTTCCTATATGCCATGATGAGATGATATACTTGTGGTAGATGCCCCTACACCATTGTTGGAGGACGACGATACACTTATCCTTACTACTAATTCTGCACACATGGCACACATACCTAGGCATAACATGGAATATGACAAGAGTATTAACAATTCCGAATTTTGACTAAAGAAGAACGCACATGGGGTGTCGATGAGTGTCATGGGAAGAAATTTTTGAGGTAGATCCCATTAAATGGGATGTTGAGTTGGTTTCCCTTAGGATAAGTCAATATGTAGGCCTCTTTGTGCAAGCATTGATTGACGATATACGGTCTATTCCATTTTGAGACAAACTTACTAGGTCTCGGTTTTGTGTCTTTCTTGGAATTAAACATCAGAATAAATCGCCCTCATCAAAGATACGGGGTCAGACATGACGATCATACTATGTATTGGAATGGAGTTTCATGGCCTTGTTTTTTTGCAACGAGTCTTGACATTATTCATCCACGTGTTCGAAGGTGAACAATCATTAATCGAGGTCTATATTATTAGGTAGCATCTCAACGACCGATTGAAGTGTAGGTATTTGACACTCAATGGGTAAAATGGCTTCTACCTCGTGTACAAGGTGAAACGAGGTAAATCCTATGGTGGTTTGACTGATGTGCAGTATGCCCATAGGACTGGAAATAACATATGATGCCAATTGGACTTATTATTGTTAACTGTTCGTTGAAGAATGTGTTTGAGAATCTTATTGACAGCTTCAACTTATCTGTTAGCTTGAGGATAGTAAGATGTAGAGAATTTGTGTTTGAATGATAGTAGGGCAGACAATACTTCGGAGGTCTCATTGTGGACATGTGTTCCGTTATATGAGACAAACTATTTGGGGATGCCAAAATGTGGGATGACGTGGTTAAAGAAGAACAGAGTGGCGGTAGTGTCGGTATAGTCGAATGTGGGCATTGCCTCAATCCATTTGGTAAAGTAATCGACCGCAACAATGATATACTTATGGCCTTGGGATGATGTGGGGCGACACTCCATGTAATCGATCCCCCATTTGCAGAATGGTCCAGTGGTGATAACTGGGTGGAGAGGTGTTGTTGGGGCACATGTTTTGTCGGAAAAGACCTGCGAATTGGTGCAATGTTTGACTGCATATACACAATATTTGAAGAGTGAAGGCCATAAGTACCCAGATCAAAGGATCTTCTGGGAACTTGCTAATCCTTATACGTGGCCTCCATAGGTGCCACTATGGAAATCATTCACAACTTGTTCGACTTCCTCTTGGGACAAATAGCAGCATAAGATGGTATCAATCCCCCTGTGATACAAAAAATATCCTAGGAGGAGGTATCGGGGGGCTTGCTGACGGATGCAGTGCCGATCATCATGGGTTAAATTTGGAGCAAAATTTTGAATGTGCAAATAAGTAAGGATATCACCATACCATGGGTCATCTCTAGCTAGAATGAACATATGCTCGTCTAAGAATTTGTCTTTTACAGGTTGGTCTGTAGAGATGGCTGGGAGATTGATAATAAGCTTGATCAGGGCCAAATATTTTTTTCTTTCTGGGTAACTAATTCAAGATCGAATTCTTGAAGCATGACAATACATGATGCAAACTTGTCATTAATGAGTCCGTCACTAAGTATATACTGCATGGGATTGGATTCGACGATCATCGTGGTTTTGCGTAGCAAGATAAACTAGTGCAACTTTTGTACTAAGAGGACAACTTCCAAGGCTAAATTCGCATCATGGTTGTAGTTGATAGGTGGTCTGACTAACGTTTTGATAATGTAATAAATCACATGCTCAGTGTGTCCTTCACCATTTTGGACTAACAAACTAGCGATGGCGCTAGGTGAGGCATATATGTAAAGGATGAAGTCTTTGTTGAAATTAGGTGGGGAGATTAAGGAGTCGATGCCAATGCTTGCTCGAGGGATCCAAAAGAGGATTGAGCTTGCTTATCTCACTGGAAAGGGATATCCTTTCTGAGGAGATGAAGAAAACTATGCACTTGAGTTGCATAGCCAAGTACGAAGCGTCAAAGGAAATTGGATTTACCTTGAACACTTTGTAATTTCCTTCAGGTTCTTAGAGGGGAGAGTTCCATTATAGATTGGACTTTTAATGGATCAAAATTAATCCCTTGATGAAAAACAATAAACCCTAAGAGACTCCCAACTATAACATAGAAGACACATTTTAGGGGATTTAACTGAATGCTATACTTCCAGCACTGAATAAAAATGGTATGTAGGTCAACGAGATGGTCACTCCTTTTTTTGACTTGGCAGTTAGATTGTCAAGGAAGGATAAAATAATATGGGACAAGTCATTAAAAACATAAGCTATTTCTCGTTGGAATGTGGCCCCGACGTTCTTTAAGCTAAAGGCATCACTGGGTATGCAAATATTCCCCAAGGCATTGTGAAGGATTTTTTATATTGTTCTTCCGGGAGAATGCGTATTTGGTTATATCCTGAAAAACCATCCATAAAGGACAATATTTTGTTC
The DNA here is from genome assembly GCA_027924585.1 of Larix kaempferi. Lineage (NCBI taxonomy): Eukaryota > Viridiplantae > Streptophyta > Pinopsida > Pinales > Pinaceae > Larix > Larix kaempferi. The sequence continues at coordinate 8,752,483 of BSBM01000066.1, read as the reverse complement.
TCAACACATGAATCGGTGATCTAATCAATAAATGATGTGGGAAATTTGTCTTTGGGACAAGTTTGATTAAGATCATGAAAATTAGTGCAAACTCGTATGGTGCCTGGATTTTTGTTTAAAGGGACATGATTTGATACCCATGATGCATAAGCAATAGGGAAGATGAATCCATCTTGGTGGAGTTTTTCGATCTCGTATTTGATGGTCAGGGCTTTAGAAGGGTGGAATGGTCTCTATTTTTTCCACACTAGGGTGGCATCCAGCCATGTATCGATATGATGTTCCACAATAGTGGGATCGAGACCTGGCATTTTAGCATATGACCAGGAAAAAACATCTCGAAATTCTTTAAATAGAGCTATCTAATCAGATATTTCTTGTGGTGAACAAGACGCCCCTATGGAGATGTTATCAACTATTCTTGGTTTAATGGATATATTCACTTGAATGGTAGGCGAAATATTAGCCATGTTTCCTTCTTCAAAAGTGTCAGGAGATGGTACCGATTTTTTGAACCAATTGATATGGTTGAGGGGAATAAAATATTAGGACTCAATCTTGTATTGTTGAGTCACTTTCAAATTGGGGTTTTTCTCGCATGAGGCGAATGATGACCTATTATGGAGGTTATCCCAAGGGATCTCCTGATCATTCAAAGATTCTAATATCTCTTCATCGGTGGATACTATGTATTCCTCTAACATATCTTCATTTGAATAAAATGAATGTTATGACAAGGCGTCGATATTTCCTTGCTCAAAAGTCAGTAAGGGACGATCCAATGGCTAAGGTGGCTCTGTTAGGATGGAGTTTCATGAATCTTGGTCGGGAGAGGATTGACAGGAGTTGAAATTACAAAAATAATATCTATGTAACTAATCATGCTTTGTGGGGAGAATCTCCTCATGGGTCAATAACAAAGGATTATCTTCTTGCTGTACAAGCGCCAATGAATCTTGGTTTTCGTCTAAATACAACAACGAATCATCCTCCCATGGATATTTTGCTGGTGATAGTGACAAACAGGTGTCCTCTTCCTGTATTGGGGGTAATCTTTCCCTGCTTCGAAGGTTTGTTTTCCCCCATGGGGGAAAGGGTTATCAGGAAATCACTTTTGCTCTAAACATACCTCTATTGATACCCATAGAATGGGGCATTGGAACGAGTTGTGAGTCAACAACCCATAAGATATGCACGAACAAATGGTGTATCCATAATTGAGAACATGTGGTAGGATTTGAGTGTGAATGTTGGAAGGTGACTAGGTTGTTATTCCCTCTTGCAGTAATGCCCCCTGTGTTGGTACTGATGTGGTAATGAAATTGATAGAGGTAGATTCGGTAGGTTCTTTTACAACTGTGGAACGTGTAAGGAAAATGGTTGCCAGAGCGTCTTGAAATTGAGGGAGACTGGGATAGTGATGGGTATAATGACCAAAATGAGAACATATTGTGCACGAATGGTTGGTGCACAATGACTTGGTCTATGTCTTAGTATCGGGACCGGATGATGTGGCTAGAATTCCCCCTCCTTAAGTGTTCAAGGAATGGGGTTATGCTTATCGAGATATTGAGAAAATTACTGAGCTTAGGCAAGGTAGGGCACATGTTAGTCACATGCCCTAGTTTCCCACATAGGGTGCATGCTAGAGAAAATATGGGGGTGGGAGTAGTGCTTGGGACTACTGGGGATTTAAAATTGGGTTTTTTTGTGCCCTTATCATTAGGATTATCAACTTCCAGTGGTGGTTGAGTCATAGGTTGTTTTCTTGTAGTGAGAGGTCCTTGTGGTGGTCCTGCGGCTGTTAAGATCCTAATGGACGGCCTTCACTAACATCTCGAGGTTTTGGTGTAATGATTCGTAACATTTGGTATCAGATCCTCCACCCAGGTTCAAGTCACAGAGCGGGTGGCAACGTCGGCATTGCAGTGTTCGCCCGAGGCTCGTACGACGCAAAGGAGACACCACCGTACGAGCGCACATCCAGCCCAGAGTCTGGACTGCAGAGCGTGGTGGGATGTTAAAATCCTAATGGACGGCCTTCACTAACATATCGAGGTTTTGGTGTAACGGTTCGTAACATTTGGTATCAGAGCCTCCACCCAGGTTCAAGTCACAGAGCGGGTGGCAACGTCGGCATTGCAGTGTTCGCCCGAGGCTCGTACAGCGCAAAGGGGACACCACCGTACGGGCGCACATCCATCCCAGAGTCTGGACTGCGGAGCGTGGTGGGATGTTAAGATCCTAATGGACGCCCTTCACTAACATCTCGAGGTTTTGGTGTAACGGTTCGTATCGGCGGCCTAAACAGGTATAAAGTCATAGCGGGATAATGACTTAGAAGCCATAGCTGGATATGGTGGTGTCATATACCACATAGGTATTCCCAAAGTGAGCCCAGGTAGTGTAAGTTGTGCCATTGATAGCGTTCCTTCTACTCATGTGGGGGGATACAAGAAGGGGATATGAAAAATTGGTGGCACTGATGGGTTCAAGGTTTGGTCAATGCCATGGCTAGTGGGAGGTACTGATGTTGAAGTGGAAGTGGCTTGTGAATTGTATTCAGAGGTGAATATAGTACACATGAGACCATATGTGGATACAAGTATCTCAGGTGGAGGACCCAATTATGCCCCAAACAAATCAGAATCTTTATAAATTCCAGGGACAATATCAACATATTGCGGAGGCGTTGCAGATCCTATGGTGGGTAGGACGTTATCTGGATTTGTATTGGTGTGCGGGTCATAGTAGTTCAGATGGTTAAGGGTGACAAATATTCCCATTATGAGGGAACATCATGATGCATAAGACCGAGGAGGTTGGTTCCTTCATGGCATACATATAACTATGTCCTAGGAGGATGTTGTAGTCGAGTTGTGCATCGACTACCTCAATATCTAAAAGTACCATCTTTACCCCTATACCAATGGGGAAATTTTAGTACAAGCCTAAAGGTTTTGATGGCCTCCCATCCTAAGTGCAAAGGGAGATAGATGAGGGGACCACGTCTGGGGATCCCAAACATTTCCAGACATGAGTGGACATCACACAAGTTGATGCTCCTTCATCAACTATGCATCGATGAATGATGATGTTCTTGATTGTGACGAGAATCTGGAAGGCGACTAACGAGGGTAGTCGTAACTTACCTTTGTCAAAATAAAAATTCATGAGACGCGAATCAGAAGGGTTGACGGTGCCTAATGCACATAGTAATGCTTTCTTTTGGGAAGGGGAATACTAGAGAACCTCTAATGTAGACATGGCGGCCAAATATTGAGCCAAGTCATCCACAATACTGTAGTTGTGGATAGATTTCATGTGAGGGTTTTGGGTAGTCCATCTAAGCGGTGCTTTGCGAACTCTTGGGATCTAGTCATTGTTTGGATGGGGTATTTGCAAAGGTCGACTAGAGGTGGTAGGAACATCATCTCCTTGCAGAGATTCAGGCATGCCATACCCTTTAGCATGGGTTTGAAGGTTGTCTTTGGTTGTGCCCTTGTAAATATTCTGAAAGGTGCCATCACCTTCGGGGCATGGATCTGGTTGTTGAGTAAATACCCCTTGATTGGAAAAGGGTTATTGCAACACGACTGTATGGGGTTGTTGTGCGTTTGGTGCTTGAGGAGGCTTGGTTGTGGCCAAGTTCTTTGTTTCAAACATTTGTTTGCACTCAGGGATTAACGATAAATGGTGCATGCAATTCCCATACTCTCCACGCATGAAGCAAGGATAGTTAGTCCTAAGGTTGACATTCTTACCCTACTTGGGGGCGTTGTTTTCCCCTCATTATGGTTTCCCATATTCTGGTTCTGGGGATGGGGATTACCCCCTATGCCTACTACTATTTTTTCCTATTCTTTCCTTTCTTCTTCCCTTGATTCTAAGGATTTGGGGGATTAACCGTGTTCAGCTGCTCAAATATCTAAGTTTGTTGTGCAGAAGAAGTTTTTGCGAGGTTCATCTCCATTTGAGACATGGGGGTAGGACCATAAGGACCAGGAAATGGAAAGTATGGATTGTATCTAGTTGAGGGAATATATGCATTAGGTTCTCCATACAATGTGGAAGTATGAGTCGGGGTTTCCATTTGTTGTGGTGGTACCTAAGGTGCTTGGCTAGCATTCGAGTATGTAAGACTCTATGACCCATAATCTAACTTACCAAATGGAGGGTTTGGTGTGGTGGAAGGAACCACTGATACAGATGGTGCTAGTGGGTATTGTTGTGCCATGTTGAGTGGTACATATGATGATGATTGGGGGGAATATACTTGGTGGTAAATATCCCCAATAATCCCATCAATTGAGTGTGATGTACCCTAGGGGGTTGAGTTCAGAGATTGATGTCGAGGGGCATTTGGAAGAATGGTATAAATGTACCCAGATTGTGCATAGATAAGGTCGAAATGTTGGGCCTTCATGATAGCCTCTTCTTCAGTCTTAGGCAAGGAGGTTTCCACATCTTTTGCAACCATGGGTTGCAATGATTTTATGAACCAATTGTTCGGATATCCACATCATCTATTTCAGGATACATATCTATTTCAGGATCATCTATTTCAGGATACATATCTACTTCAGGATCTTGCATGATCTATTTCAGGATATGCAGCTGCATGCACTTGCATGCATCCCAGTCACCAGTTTGATGCCTCCAGCACCTTATCCACCTTCTTCTAGAACCCGGGAGCCACTTACCATAGAGTTTTAGCCCTCCTAAGCTGAAAGGCGCCCTCTTCTCACCTACTGCCAGAGAAGGGCGCACTTGTTCACCTACCACTGCAGATTCACTCCAGTTACATTCAGTTAGCTCTGATTCTCCCTGATTTGAGGCTATTTTCACTCCTGACTGACTGTTTCACCTCCGATTGACCTCCAGTTCGATTAGGTGACTTGTTCTGACTCCAGTTAGCCTCCCATGCGCCCCCACTGAGCCTCCAGATCCTATATCAGTGCTACACACTTCAGTTACATTTATTACACTCAGTTAGACTCAGTTTGACACCTGGATGACTGGTTGTTGTGATTGATGAGCACCACCGATGATTTATGAGGACTCCTAGACAGAGTCAAGCTACTCCATTCTGTGATTCGAATGACCTCCTTAGGCAATTCGAATTGCTCAGTCATTGTGACAGTTTGTATTGTAATTCATTCACCCTTTCTGGGATAGAGAGCACTGCTGCATGTTTTGCACCATATTTTCTATGTTCATCTGTTGTGATTGATTTACTTGTTCATTAGATCTGCTGTGACTAATTTTACATGGTATCAGAGCCATTGCAGGGACAAGATCTCTTTTCTACAGGTGTTTATACAAGAAGATTTGACTGAATTGCTAAAAATTGCAAAAAGTTTGGCATGAGATATCTCAAGGGCATTCGCTCCTGTGCATGCAAAGCTTGAAAAATATTCCAATACCACTCCAGAAGCTTGAGTTACCACATAATTCCTGGATCTGATACATTGGACCCATTCAACATTGCTTGAAATCCAATCCCAGGTGTGATGCAACTCTCAAAGGGTGGATTGTTCGACCTTATTGTGGTTGTTTTGATGTGATTTGCAGGTTTATTGTCTCCTTCAAGTGCACTCGCTATTTTCTGCATGCAAGGTTTCCTCCTTCAATTGCATTCGCTATAGTCTGCATGCAAGCTTCCTCTTCATCAGTTGACTCAATCCTTGCAATGGAATACTCTTCTTCAAAGCCTATCCTCACCCCATTCAATTATTTTGATTGGAAAGATGATATGGAGATCATATTACGTTCAAAAGGTTACTACCGAGTCACTCTTGGTCTTGAATTGGAGCCAAACAATGTAGCAGAAAGAACCAAACACTACAACAAGCTTGATGAAGCTTACGGTCTTCTTTGTCTCTCCATCTCCAAGGATCTTCACTTCCATCTCAGCGGATTGAAGACTCCAAAATCCATATGGGAGCAACTTGAAACACTATTCGACAAGCAGGATGAGCTTAGGGCTTTTCAATTAGAGAATGAATTGATTGGCCTTAATCCTGAGAATTTCGAGACCATCAATGAATTCTTCACAAAATTCAAGAACTTGAACTTGCAATTGAAGAACAGTGGTGTTATCAAAGAGGATAAACAGTTGATCCTCTCCATTCTAAGCAAGCTTGGGAAAGATTATTCGGTATTTGTCTCCACTTTCAATTCCGGTCGGCTAACTACCCCGAATTGGAAGATGCCTACCTTGAATGCCTTCATTGAGTCCGTTACGAAAGAGCATGACAAGTTGATTCAAATGGGGTCCATAACCTCCAAAGATTCATCCCTATTTGTTCAAGGACCCAAGATCTCGAATGGTAAAGGAAAGCTAAAGAAGGAGAAGCCCAAATTCGAGCCTCACAAGCAAAAAGACAAAGGCAAGCAAACGGATGCACCATCCAGTTCGAAATCCAAGCAAAAGGGCAAAGAAGGTAACCAAAACTCTAAATGTACTTATTGTAACCGTGGCTTTCATCCCGAAAGTTCATGTATGAAGAAGACTATAGATCAAATGGCCCTCCTTTTGGAAAAGAACAACATAACCCTTCCTGACGGTGCAAGGAAGAAGGATCGGAATGACGATCATGAAAGAGGACAAGCACTCATGGCAACGGTTTCGAAGCCCACTCTCTTGATAGATTCGGGTGCATCAAATCATATGGCTGCAAATATTGATTCTTTTTCCTCATTCGATCCAAACAGCTCCATCCCCATCCATTTGGGAGATGACTCAAAAATTTCTTCAAAGGGAAAAGGTACGATTCATGTAGATCATGGATGCTTTCAGAATGTTCTCTATGTGACTTCCTTAGCTTCGAATCTCCTTTCTGTGTATCAAATGACACACACTGGTGATCCAAAGAAAGTCACATTCAGCCCTAATACAGTTGAAATTTCTGATATCAAAAGTGGAAGACTAGTTGCGGTTGGAAAGGCAAACCACACTGCAAAATGTTATGAGTTTTCGCACTTTATTCCGCTTGCAAAGCCCACTGCTCTTCGCACACATGGTAATGAGGTTAGTAGGCTTTGGAATGAAAGATTTGGACATCTAAATTATAAGTATTTGCTTCTGCTATCAAATAAATCCATGGTAGATGGGCTTCCACAACTCCGTTCCTCGAAGGGAATATGCACCGGTTGCATTATTGGGAAGCACCCCGAGCACAGATTCGACCGCGGCAAGGCTAGCAGAGCCTCTACTATTTTGGGATTGATCCATTCTGATATCAGTGGTCCGTTGCCCCATATGTCATTAAATGGTTCAAGGTATGTTTTGACATTTATTGACGATTTTTCCCGCTTTACATGGGTATTCTTTCTCAAAAACAAGTCAGAAGTGCTTGGAAAATTCAAGGATTTTAAGGCTTCTGTTGAGACCACCACTGAGAGCAAGATAAAAGCTCTTAGATCTGATAATGGTGGGGAATATATCAAGTCCGAGTTGCTGCAACTTTGTTCCCAAAGCGGAATCAAGATCCAACATACAGTTCCCTACACACCCCAGCAGAACGGTGTAGCGGAAAGGAAAAACCGGTCACTGAAAGAGATGGCTACATGCATGATTGAATCGAAAGGTTTGGCTGCAAATCTTTGGGCTGAAGCAATCAATGTTGCTGCATATATACAGAACCGTGTTCCACATTCATCCGTGAAAGGTATGACTCCTTTCGAAGCATTCTTTGGTCACAAACCGGATGTGTCAAATTTGAGAGTTTTTGGCTCTACTGCATGGGCTAGAATTCCTTCTGAGAAAAGACGAGCTTTGGATCCACAAAGTATCGAGTGCATATTGATAGGATATGGGGAAGAATCAAAAGCATATAAACTCATGGATATCAGATCTAAAAAGATATTCATAGAGCGCAGTGTGCAGTTTGAAGAACCGCTTCAAGAATTGCAACTAGTTGAGGAGAAAACTGCCGATTCACCGCCTTCACCAGAAGAAGATTCGAGCAGCGATAATGAAGGTATGAGTTCTGATATTTCTGATATTGTAGCAGCATATGATGATCATGACATATCAGGTTCGGAATCCGACCATTCAGATCCCCCTCAGTTACCAAAGTGGGCCCAAAACACTCTACAATCTGCTGGTTCTAGTCTTGGAAATCCTGCTGATCCGAGACGAACAAGAGGAGACTTTCAAAGGGCAGGTATGGCTCTTTCTATTGCTGATCCATTTCTTCCTGAGATTTGTTATTTGATGGCTGGTTCAGATCCCCAATCATACTATTCAGCCCATCGAGATCCGAGATGGAAAAGTGCCATGGATGAAGAGTACAGTTCTCTTCAAAAGAACAATACATGGGAGCTAGTTTCTCTTCCACCTGGAAGAAAATTAGTGAAGTGTAAATGGGTCTACCGTACTAAAGTTGTTGCTGATGGCACTATCAGCAAATATAAAGCAAGGTTGGTGGCAAAAGGTTTTTCCCAAGTCCAAGGAGTGGACTACACAGAGACTTTTGCACCGGTTGCAAAGATGGATTCCATCCGCCTTGTTTTAGCTATTGCCTCATCCAAGCACTGGGAAGTGCACCATATGGATGTGAAGAGTGCATTTTTACATGGAGACCTTGCTGAAGAGGTCTATATGCAGCAGCCAGAGGGTTATACATCAGATCCATCATTGGTTTGTAGATTGAAGAAATATTTGTACGGGTTAAAACAGGCCCCAAGAGCTTGGTACGCAAAGATGGACTCCTTCCTTCTTTCTCAGAATTTCCAAAGATGCAAATCTGATCCGAATGTCTATCTTTAGCGAGTTAAAGGTAATTTGTTGGTTATTGTACTTTATGTTGATGATCTGCTTATTACTGGTAGCACACTTACTTCAATAAACAAGCTAAAATCTGCCTTAAATCTAGCTTTTGACATGAGCGATTTGGGCTTGCTGAGTCACTTTTTGGGCTTGGAGATAGCTCAAAATTTTGATGGGATCACTATATCTCAGCAAAAATATGCTTCCGACCTGTTATTGAAGTTTAATATGGCTGAATGTAAGGCAGCCCCGTTCCCATTCCTCTCAGGAATCAGTCTTGAGGAGGGAGATTCCACACCGCTTGCAGATTGCAGTATGTATCGACAGTTGATTGGTTCACTACTTTATTTGACACATTCACGGCCTGATATCTCATATGCCGTGAGTGCCGTGTCAAGATATATGTAGCAGCCACATGAGCTTCATTGGTGAGCAGCCAAGCGGATCTTGCAGTATGTGCAAGGTACGAGACAGTTTGGCATACATTATGCTGCAGATTCTGAGCTAGATTTCATTGGTTTTACTGATTCAGATTGGGCAGGTGATAGCATTGATCGGAAGTCCACTTCCGGTTATGTTTTCATGATTGGTCATGGTGCTATTTGCTGGTCCAGCAAAAAGCAAGCAGCCATTGCACTTTCTTCAGCAGAGGCAGAGTATCGAGGGGCAGTCAATGCCCGCATTCAGGCAGTTTGGTTGCAGAGTATTCTTTCCGAGTTTGGTTTTGGTGGCACTACTTCGACTGTCCTATTTTGTGACAATCAAAGTGCTATCAAGATCTCCACAGATCCAGTTCAGCGGCAGAGGACCAAACACATTGAGATTCATATGCATTACATTCGACAGTTGGTGCATGACCGCACCATCATTCTGCAATATTGCCCTACTGATGAGCAAATTGCAGACATCTTCACCAAGAGCTTCACTGAGAAGAAGTTCTCTTACCTCCGTTCACTGTTGGGGGTGAGTTCCATCATGGTGGAGACAGATTGATTCATTATTATGCTTTAGCTTGAGGGGGGGCTTTCTTCCCACTGGGTTTTCCCTCTTTCCTCACTTAGTTTATTTTCAGCATTTTTTGGATTATTGTATTGGGGTGACCTTTGGTCTTAGTTACCAGGGCCCCACATTATTTTAGTTGGCACATCATAGTCTAGCTTGAGGGGGGGTGTTCGGATATCCACATCATCTATTTCAGGATACATATCTATTTCAGGATCATCTATTTCAGGATACATATCTACTTCAGGATCTTGCATGATCTATTTCAGGATATGCAGCTGCATGCACTTGCATGCATCCCAGTCACCAGTTTGATGCCTCCAGCACCTTATCCACCTTCTTCTAGCACCCGGGAGCCACTTACCACAGAGTTTTAGCCCTCCTAAGCTGAAAGGGCACCCTCTTCTCACCTACTGCCAGAGAAGGGCGCACTTGTTCACCTACCACTGCAGATTCACTCCAGTTACATTCAGTTAGCTCCGATTCTCCCTGATTTGAGGCTAATTTCACTCCTGACTGACTGTTTCACCTCCGATTGACCTCCAGTTCGATTAGGTGACTTGTTCTGACTCCAGTTAGCCTCCCATGCGCCCCCACTGAGCCTCCAGATCTTATATCAGTGCTACACACTTCAGTTACATTTATTACACTCAGTTAGACTCAGTTTGACACCTGGATGACTGGTTGTTGTGATTGATGAGCACCACCGATGATTTATGAGGACTCCTAGACAGAGTCAAGCTACTCCATTCTGTGATTCGAATGACCTCCTTAGGCAATTCGAATTGCTCAGTCATTGTGACAGTTTGTATTGTAATTCATTCACCCTTTCTGGGATAGAGAGCACTGCTGCATGTTTTGCACAGTTTTGCACCATATTTTCTATGTTCATCTGTTGTGATTGATTTACTTGTTCATTAGATCTGCTGTGACTAATTTTACACCAATACAATAGGAATTAGGGTTGGATATCTATTTTACACAAGGTATGATGACTACACCATTCATGGATGTGATTTGAGATATGGGTGGAAGTTGATTGCTGAAACTCTATGAGGATTTTGAGCCCTAGGTCGTGAGGAATGGGTAACTAAAAATATGCGGGGAAAATAGTGGCGATGGACTCAAATGTGGTGTAAGTCGCAGATGGTAAGTTAACATATTGTTGCAACTGCAACCTGATCCCCAAAATTTTGTAAAATTGTAGGGCCCCTCTTTTGATCTTACTCAGAGTTTGTTTCATCTTACCCTTGACACTTACTTTTTATTGAAAAATAACAAAATAAAAGGCATTTCTGCACTTCTGCATTCCTAAGTTCCGCTTCATTCCTTTTCCACATTTTCGCATTTCCAATATCGGGTTGCAGATTGCGGATTGAATCTCCAATCGTTTGAAACTGTATCCGCAATCCCGCAATTCCGCAAAACCGAATTTCCTCCTTCTCGCGTTTCCAATTGCAGATTGTGGATTACTTTTCTAACTTTCTAAATTTTTTTCCGCAATCCCGCACCTTTGCAATGCCGCAATCCTGCTTTTCCGCAGTTCCAATTGTGGGTCATGGATTGCAGATTGATTTTTCGGTTTGTTGAATGGTCTGCCACATTTCCGCAATCCGCATGCTTGGAATTCCATGTTCCCGCAATCTCGCATCCCTATTTTTCGCATTCCGCATCTCGCACCTCAACGTTCTTGCATTTTCGATTGCAGATTGCGGACTGCATTTCCGACTTGGGAATTGCATTGGGCATTTCCGCATTCCGCATATCTGCATTTCCACGTTCCCACATCTCTCTTTTTCGTGTCCCGTAGTTCCTCTTTTCCGTAGTTCCAATTGTGAACTACGGATTGCGGATTTCATTTTTGAACATTGAAAAATGGCGCCCGTAATTCTGCAATTCTGCACCCCTACAAGTAGGCATTGCGGATTGCGGGAGGATGATTTTTTGGCCATTTTTAAAGCCTTTTCTGACTGCGGAGGGATGATTTTTTGGCCATTTTTAAATCCTTTTCAGACAACGGAAGGATGATTTTTTTTGCCATTTTTTAAGCCCTTTCAGATTGGGGAAGGATGATTTTTTGGCCACTTTTAATCCTTTTTGGACTGTGGCCTCTGCGTTAGTTATCAATTTCAGGACAAAAAAAGATCATGGAAGCTTTAATCTTCTGATTTGCAAACAATATTGACACTCATACCTCTTCAATTTATGTTATGCTCGTTATCATTTTGTTTGGAATTATTATGTGGGAAATGAGTTATTCTTATACATTGATTTTGGTTGTTTTCTCGGGACACGTGGAAGCTGAAAAGCTATGAGCAGAAGAAGCACAGGCACAAAGGACAAACTGGGAAATACAAAAGATGCTGACCACGTCGAAGTGATCAGTCATGATGTGGTGGAATCTGAAAGGATATGCATAGAAGAAACAGTAGACACTAAAGACAAATTTGGAAAGCTAAAGGACACATAGGAACCCAAAATGATGGGTCATTCAAGACAAATTCTCTTGCAATATAAATATGAGGGAATGGTACTAGAGAAAAGGACTTTTGCTAGTGAATTAGAGACTGGATACATTTTTTAAGAGAACTATTTCTCTGCTAATGAGGAAAGACCTGTTCGCTGGGAAAAGCTTGCACTAAGTTTGCGTGGAAAGTTGTGGCTGACAGAGTACAACTATTTCTTCTTTTGTTTATGTTCATGCTGTGAGATATTTCTAATTTTGTTGAACTATTTCAATGATGGTGAACGATTTCTTTATCTATGCAAATGTCTATGTGTCAACAGAGTAATAAATTGTGTTAATTAAAATCAAAGCTATCTTTGGTAATTTTCTGCTGTGAATATGCATACTTGATCTTAGTATCTATCTGTTGGATTTGTATGAGCATTTTCAGATTATTAATCTTATTTAAACTCGCTCCTTGCAAGGATAGGTTAGCTAGTTTAGAATAAGTTAGATGATTGATAAGGTAGAAGCTGTAAGAAGGGAGGTAAGAACCTACGCATCACTTGTGTGGTTTCTGCCTATCAATTATAGGTTAGATGCATTAGTTAGATTAGAATCACTTGCATATTCATACACTTAAACATAAAATATAAACGATGGGTCGGTCCACAACCGGTACATAAATCAAATATACACACCTACGTTAGCCGGACCGTCAACCAGGCGGATTCCCCATACCAAACAGTGAGTGATCTAATTGGGATTATTCATTGGGAAGAATCCCTACCATCGATGCTAAGATTTTATGGGCATCAATAGTTTTGGCACTAGAAGGAGGGCCTCTAGTGCATGGCTGGCAGAGGAAATCCATTTGCAAGAGGAAAATTCTATGGGTCTCCACTGTAAACAAAACAACCAGAAGAATTAATTTCTGAAACTGATCATCAAGAAAAGTTGGATTTTGAAACTGATAATATTGAGCGTTTATATGTTGTTCCTCTTGAGCGTTTATATGTTATTCCTCACACAGAAGTAGATAAATTTAGGAGACATACTAGATCATATGTGAGGAAACTTGGTGGATTATCAGTGGTTCCTTCACTACCTAGAAGGAAAGCTCCTAGAAGACAAGTGATGCAAATTAGGGATTTTGTGCTTGTGGAATCTTTGGAAGAATTAGTTGATTTGTCATTACAAGATATACCAGATCCCATTAATCAATTGAGGCCTAATTCTCCAGAAACAAACACTAGTCCACAGACACAGACTCATACACCACCCCATACACCTCCACATTCTCCTGGGCGTATTGATAACATGGCTCACAATTTCAATCAACCACCTACTTGGAGAGCCAGAGGATCACTCAACCTAGATACTCCTTTACATGATTTACCTAAGCATCCTGAGCGAGTACTACCTAAGTTTGATCTTGGAAAAGGAATCTCTGATGAAGATCACCTTAAGAGATTTTATTTGGCATTAAATCTGTTAAATGTGGAACACGAGGATGTAGTGTGCGGATTTTTTCCTTATACTTTTGAACCTAGAGCATCATCCTGGTATTTCAGCTTGCAGGCTAATTATATAACAGACTGGGAAAATTTTGAAAAGTTCTTTCTGAATAAGTTTGGTAACCCAAAAACTGTGGCTTCACTTATGAAAGAATTGTTGTCTATGAGGATGGAAAAGAAGGAGAAAGTACAATAATTTAGTCAGATATTTACTACAATTTTAAATAGTTTCAGCGCTGCAACTAAACTTGTTGAAGAATCATGGGTAGAATATTATACTACAGCGCTTCTCCCATCCATAGCCATGTTTGTCAAAAGCATTGTTAAAACTACTCTAGCAGAAAATTATGATGAGGAAAAGAAAGTAGAAGCAGACACAGATAGTATCATCAAACATTCTTTGGATTTGGAAGTAAAACCTACAGTAAATAAGAAGCCTTTAATATTGACCAGACCTAAATAAGAATCTGCAAATGAATTAGAAAATGTGGTCAAAATCGTTCAAAAGTTATCCAATAAAATAGTAGATTTGGAAAAGGATAAGGGTGCTAGTTCTTCAGCAAGGAAACCATTTAAACCTTTCTATAAAAAAAGAGAAGAAAACACACAATCACAACCACCATTAAATAATTCTGTTGTTTTTAATTTGAATGAAGTTGGCATGGCCCACTTTTGCACATTTCATCAAGAGCACCATTCTGAAAAAAAAAAATTCCCACAGTGGATTAATTCAATGACTTTGGTAATGAATCAATTATTGGATACACAATTAATAACCATGAAGATTAGGAAGAAGATCAATCTAATGAACCAGAAGATCAAAATGAAGAAACTAACCTAGTATTATGGGATTGGGCACCAACTTTGGGTTTAGATAAAGAAGAAAAGGTGGAAGAAATACAAATATCGTCTTTAAATTATGCTAGCAGAAGTAAGGGACCAATAGAAGAGAAAAGTATGGTACTGCCCAAAATGAAGACAATTAAATAAAGCTTAAAAAAGAATAACAGTACAAATCAGTCACAAGCAAAAGTAAATTCTGGGGATGTAAAGGAAACAAACCCATTAAGAAATAAGCAAATAAATCCTGTAGCCAACAAATCTGACAGTGGTGGAAAGTTTGGAGGAAATCATAATATGGGATATGACATTGTAGAATATGTCAAGAAGAACAAGGCAAATCTATCTTTGTTTGAACTGTTTAACCCGCCACAACAAAGAAAAGAGTTATTAGAAGCATTTGATGTAAAATCAAGCAGTACAATAGACAAACAGTCAGAAAGAGTTGATTCTGATATTGAGATTAACGAAGCAAGTATAGGTGGAAAATCAAGATCTCAAACTCTTCCTTTCCTTTTGACTTTTGAAATCTTCAATTATATTGTGCATAACTGCTTGGTAGACTCTGGGGCTTCATCTAACATTATGCCACTGTCTATTTGCAAAAGGATTAATGGACAAACCATTTCACCCCCTTATCAGATTATTCAACTAGATAGATCTGATGTTAAATTTATTGGGTAAATGAAAAATATATTGATTAGATTGGCTACAGACCCAAGAGTGTGTCAAGTTATTGATATTATGGTAGTAGACATACCAGAATCTTATGGGTTAATACTGAGTAGAGACTGGTCAAATAAATTAAATGGTTATTTTGCAACTGATTGGTCTCACATATGGTTTCCTTATCAGAATAAGCATAATCAAATCAAGGTATTGAGGGAACCTCATATGAAGCATAATGTGACTCAGTTAGAAGGGAAAAATGAGCTAGTGAATTTTTCATCTTCAATTTTGGGAAATTATTTTTTAGAAATTGAGCTAGGGAACTATCAGGCAGAAAATGCTGGCCATGATTCAGACAACCAGTCTGATCTCTTTCAATTTGCATGGGCTGATGATATTGACTGTAACATAGTAGAATTAGTTACTGATTTAGATATTCTAACTAACATAGTTGAGTTAGATGATAAATTTTGGATTTTATACTTTGATGGTTCCAAAAAACAAGAGGGAGCAGAATCTGGTTGTGTTCTTGTTGATTCTCAAGGAAACATACAATTTCTCTCTTGTAGATTAGAATTTGAATGCACAACTAATACTGTTGAATACGAAGATTTAGTGCAATGATTGAAAAAAATCCGTTGATTTGAATGTTAAAAATTTAAAATTTTTTGGTGATTCAGAAATAGTTGTTAGGCAAATAAGAAACACCATTCATTGTGTATCTCCACACTTGAAAGGGTATCAGTATGAAGTATGGAATTTAATATCAAATTTTAATGCTTTTAACATAAATGCCATTCCTAAATTAAAAAAATTTGCTGTTGATTTACTAGCCACTTCCACTTCATGGTTAGTACCAACTAACAACAAATGTTATATTGAATTGCTTTTTAGGCCATATGTACTTGACAAAATTACAAATTTGAGAGTGTTCGATGATGATGAGCCGATTATCATTTTTCTGACAAATGAGGATACTTTCAAAGAATCCATTATTGAAGAAGACGAGCACCAGCCATAATTGTAAAATAAGGATACCAACAAAGCAAATTTTATGCCAAAGGGAGTGCAAACTCTTGAAGGATTATTTGACTTACAACACAAGTTCAAGAAGCCTGCAAATGTCAAGACAAACAACTCTTCGATGCAATATGAGTTGGTGAACTTAGGGACAGAAAAGGAACCTAAATATGTTAATTTGGGAAAATGTTGCTCACCTGGAGAAAGATGCAAATTTATTAAACTATTTCAGTAGTACAAGGAAATTTTTGCATGGACATATGAATATTTGAAGACTTATGATACACACATCATCCAGCATGTGATACCCATCAAACAAGGAGCAAAACCATTTCAGCAGCAACTTCAAAAGATGCATCCTACGCTGGAACCATTAATACAACAAGAATTAAAGAAGCTGTTGGATGCTAAAATTATCTTTAAAGTTCGACACTCTGAATGGGTGGCCAATTTGGTGCCTGTAAGAAAAAAATCAGGAGAAATCAGACTGTGTGTTGATTTTCGAAATTTGAACAGGGCATCGAATAGAGACAACTATTTGGTCCCACCCATGGAACAAATCTTACAAATGGTAGTTGGCTCAGAGATGTTCTCCCTATTGGATGGATTTTTAGGTTACAATCAATTATTAGTGGCCGAGAAGGATCTTCTCAAGACCACCTTTGGCAAAAAATGGAGAACATTCGCTTATAGAAGAATGCCTTTTCGTCTTATGAATGATGGAGCAACATTTATAAGGGACATGGACATCACAGTCCTAGGTTTGGTTGGCCACTCTGTTGTTATTTATTTAGATGATGTGACCATTTTTTCTAAGAAAAGAGAAGATCATGCTTTCCATTTAAAATATATTTTTGAATGTTGTAGGAAGTATGGTATATCTTTGAATCCTAAGAAAATCATTTTTGTTGTTTTCAAAGGAAAAATGTTAGGGCACATCATCTCTAAAAAGGGAATCTCTATAGACCCAAAAAGAATTCAAGTTATAACCCAGATTCCCGTGCCCCATAATAAGAAAACTATGCAATCATTTATGGGCACAATAAACTTTGTGCGAAGGTTTGTACTAGATTTTGCACAGATTATAAAACCTTTGCAACAGATGGTGAAGCAAAGTGTGCAATTCAAATGGGATGATATTGAAAAGAACAAATTTAAGGATATAAAAAATGCCATTTCTCATGAACCTTCATTGAGTATTAAAGATTTTGAAAAATATTTTATTTTATATACATTTGCTTCAGATTACTCTCTTGCAACAGTGCTCACACAAAAAGGAGAGCAAGGAGATGAATTCCCAATATCTTTTATGAGCACTGGGTTACAAGGGGATGAACTGAACTACCAAGTTGTAGACAAACAAGCATATGCATTTTTCAAGGCAGTGAAGCAGTTCAGACCTTACATTCTAAAAAATATAACTAAGGTTATTATACATCACCCAACTGTCATATCTCTATTTATTCAGAAGGAGTCGGCGGAAAGACGAGGAAATTGGGTGACTGCACTACAAGAATATGACCTAGAATTTAAACCAGCTAATATCATCAAAGGTCAAGGGTTATGTAAGTTGATTACTGAAAATCCAATTGATGAAGATCATGGATGGGAAAATGAATCAGAAATGAATCTAATTGAAGACTTATGTTCCACTTTCACCACTCTAGAATCTTGGTATAGAAATTTAATTTATTATATTCAAAATGGATATTTGCCAGAAAATTGGAACTCGAAGCAAATAAGGGCATTTCGATTCAAGTCAACATCATACCAAATAATAAATGGAGTACTATTTAGAAAGAATTATGATGGCATTTTTCTCAGATGTCTTGAAAAGGATGATGCAGAAAAAGTGGTAAAGGAGTTACTTGATGGCCCTGCAGGGGGACATTATCCTAGGGATACTACTGCTCATAAAATATTGAGAGTTGGATATTATTGGCCCACTGTGTTTAAATATTCTCATGCTTATGCAAGGATATGTGATGTATGTCAGATAAGTGCCGACCAACTACCAAAATTAGCAGAACCACTAAAACCAGTTATCATTTCAGAAGCATTTGAGCAATGGGGTTTAGATATCATCGGGGAAATCAATCCCAACTCTTCATTGCAACACCGGTACATTCTCACTACCACTGATTATTTCACGAGGTGGAATGAAGAAACTCCTTTACGCAAAGTAAATGAAGATGCAGTCATCATTTTTTTGCAAGAAAACATCAGAACTAGGTTTGGGGTTCCAATTTCGTTAGTTTTTTATAACGCGTCTTATTTTTCTTCTGCTAATTTAAGTACATTTGCTATGGAAAAAGGAACTAAATTGCATTATTCATCTAACTATTATCCTCAGGGGAATGGGTTGGCATAATCCACCAATAAAAATTTCATACGAATGTTGAAGAAAATAGTTATTGAAAACCAAAGAAATTGGCGTGTAGCCCTTCCCAACGCTTTATGGGAAGACAGGGTCACTCCAAAATACTCTTTAGGGGTTTCTCCTTACACCTTAGTCTATGGGAAAGAGGCTATTCTTCCCCAAAAAATACTACTTCCTTCCCTACAATTAGCTCATGTGTCTCGGGGATCCAATAGAGAAATATTAAAGTCATAGATTAATACTCTGCTGAAACTTGAGGGAGCATGGAAAAAGGCCAAAGATAGGTTCAACTGTCACCAAGACATTGTTAAAAAATGGTTTGATAAACGAAAATCTGGCAAGCAAACTTTTGAGTTAGGAGACCTAGTTCTAAAGTGGGATCATCCTCATGAAGAAAATGGAAAACATACAAAATTTCAACAACTGTGGCTTGGTCCTTATCAGATTGTGGAGAAGCTTGGCCCAACAACTTATAAGCTACAAGATTTGCAAGGGGAGAAAGAAAACCTCCCTGTCAATGACCTAACAATCAAACACTACTTTTCTTAGATTTAGGGAAACCTGTTGTACATAAATAAATTTGTTGATTTTAGCCTTTTGTTTGATTTCATTTGTTTTCATCTTAGGATAGTTAAATTCAACCTTATCTCATGTTGTGTTTATTTTGTTTTATTTGCTTGAATGAAATAAACCTCAACTCAAATTTCGGAGTAGCATAAATTTTCTTTTTCTAAGCTTGCAGAATAAGAATTTTACTCACATAGTTTCTTTGCATAGGCTAGATGCTAGTTATTCGTTAGGTTTTGTTTGATAACTTAGACCCCCCCTCCACTATCATTCTGTCCCTTTGGATATTTTGAAATAAAGATGATACCTTTATTTGATGCATATATTGGACTAAACTAAACATTCATAAGATATACACAAGATATGTCTTCACTGGTTGCATCTAATTGTTTTCATGAGAATGAGTATAAACAAAGATGTGTTTTATGAAGGAGGCCACATTCAAAATCTGTCCAAACTGAAGAAAGTCTAGGTCTACAAAATTATGGAAATACATTCTTTGATTTTGAATGCAAGATAAAAGTTAACAGCATAAATAAAAAAGAAGGAAGATAGTTTTTCATTGACGGAACTGTTAAATTTTCTGAATTTACTTCAATTTGATCTAGGATCTTAATTGAGAGAACAACATGTACAACATATCTACATCATATCAATCATGGAGACAATAATGCAAGCACACAAGAGACACAAAGATTTACTTGGGGAAAACCATAAAGGTGAAAAACCCCAATAACTTCCTCAGAGATAGATAGAGCAATGATACAACCAACCAAGAGAGATAGCCATAACTTAGCAGCAGATCCTCCTCCTCCATAAGTGCGCCACTCCTCCTTGAGTGCATGTGTGAGAAGTGAGTGAGTAAATAGAGTGCCTCCCGCACTCTATTTATACTTGACTTGACTTGCCTTTTTACCTAACTCATGTAGGCTCGAACTTAACCACATAATATAATGTTGACTGGGCCGACCCCCAATAGGGTGGTCTAATAACCCTTTGACCCACATGGCTGACCCCCAATAGGGTGGTCTAATAACCCTTCGACCCACATGACTTATACAGGGCCGACCCCAACAAGGTGGTCTAATAACCCATCAAGTATAAGTTACGACACTTACAATATAAATGACGACACTTCCGTATAGAGGAATAATACCATCTCTATACAATATACATATATGTGAAATACATTCCGAAGTTACATATACATCAACACTCCCTCTTAACTAGGAAGGTATTTCTCAGCACAGTTCTTCTAGCACAAGTCATCTTCTCTGGATCATCGTCACTGGATAATCATCATCGAGTCATCATCATCGTCACTGCTGCTGCTATCTCAATCAATCTCTGAATCTACTCGTCATAGGAAGTTCTACAGATCCAGTCCTTTTTCATACTGGATGTAGGCCCACCACCTGCAGGTCTTCATCATCACTGGCCATACTGTGGAATCCTCAGGACTTATTACGTGCGTCACAAAACCTCGAAAGAGCATCCCAGGATGTTACGGGTACACAACTCCGACCTGTAGGATCTCCCAGGGCGCTATTACATGTGACCCCACCACAAAACCTCGAAAGAGCATCTCAGGATGTTACGGGTACACAACTCCGACCTGAAATCTCCCAGGGCACAAATTACATGTGGTCCACCACAAAACCTAGCAAGAGCATCTCAGGATGTTACGGGTACACAACTCCGACCTGAAATCTCCCAGGGCACAAATTACATGTGGTCATGGCAAAACCTCGAAAGAGCATCTCAGGATGTTACGGGTACACAACTCTGACCTGAAATCTCCCAGGGCCCAAATTACATGCCATAGGACAAAACCTCGCAAGAGCATCTCAGGATGTTACGGGTACACAACTCCGACCTGAAATCTCCCAGGGCACAAATTACATGTCCTCCCAGAGCAATGTCTCGAAAGAGCATCCCAGGCTGTTACGGGTACACAACTCCGACCTATAGGATCTCCCAGACATGCTCATCTGCACAACCTGATCCACGGCCACAGAGTATCAACCTGATACTCACCATACATCATCCTGATGTACTCATGATCGTCCTGATCATCATCACTGCAACGTCCTGCTGCATGTCATCTGGAGCAACATCCTGAAGCTCATCATCCATGATCATCCTAATCATCATCACTGCAACGTCCTGCTGCATGTCATCTGGAGCAACATCCTGAAGCTCATCATCCATGATCATCCTGATCATCACTGCAACATCCTGCTGCATGATCCACCTGATCATCAATGCATCCACCTGATGCATACCAAGTATCTACCTGATACATATCATCATACATGATCCTCCTGATCATCAATGTATCCACCTGATACAAATACATGATACATATCATCATACATGATCCTCCTGATCATCAATGTATCCACCTGATACAAATACATGATACATATCATCATAAATGATCCTCCTGATCATCAATGCATCTACCTGATGCATACCAAGTATCTACCTGATACATATCATCATACATGATCCTCCTGATCATCAATGTATCCACCTGATACAAATACAAATACATGATACATATCACCATACATGATCCACCTGATCATACAATGTATCCACCTGATACATATACAGATACATGGTCCAAGCATCCAACATGATGCATATACAAAATACGTACACATGATCCAACTGATCATATCCAGCATCCAACATGATGCATACATACATAAATGATCCAACTGATCATATCCAGCATCCAACATGATGCGTACATACATACATAAAAATGATCCAACTGATCATATCAAGCAGAAACCAGAATATCATCCTGATGCTCATCATCCAGCGCTTACATCCATAGCCATGTGAAGGATCCTCCTTCCAACATGCTTGGAATGGCTTCAGCAAATGTGTCCATCACTTCTTCCTTGAAGTGTCCTCGATCTGAAGAACGCCAAGCCTCTCTCTGAAATACTCGAACTTCACCCTGGCTAGTGGCTTCGTCAGCACATCTGCAATCTGCTCGTCTGTCGCAACATATAGGAGCTTCACGGCTCCTCTCTGCACCATATCCCTGATATAGTGATATTTGATCTCTATGTGTTTCGACCTGTCATGAAACACTGGATTCTCGGACAGCTTCACACAACTCTGGTTATCACAGAAGATATCAGTAGCTTCCAATGGGAGATCAAATAGCTCAGACAGTAGCTTCCGTAGCCATACTGTCTCACAACTAGCTGAACAGGCTGCAACATGCTCTGCCTCAGCTATACTCAGTGCTACGCAGGACTGCTTCCTGCTAAACCAAGAGATCACACCTGATCCCATACTGAAGCAACACCCAGATGTGCTCTTCCTGTTTGCAGCACTGCCATCCCAATCTGAATCAACATAACCCTGCAGGTTAAACATTTGATTCTCCTCATACCTGAGCCCATAATCCACTGTACCCTTCAGGTACCTCAGAACATGCTTTATAGCAACCAGGTGATCACTCCTCGGATCCGTCAGGAACTGGCTCAATGTGTTCACAGCAAAGCAAATGTCTGGTCTCGTGTTCGTCAGGTACATCAAGGACCCAATCATCTGACGATACAAAGAGACATCAACCGGCTCAGATGAAGCATCATATAGAAGATTCGATACCATAGGTGTGGCCATATCCTTGCAGTCCATCATCCCGAACCTCTTCAGGATCTCTACTACATACTTCCCTTGTCCAAGGAAGATTCCATATGCACTCTGCCACACCTCCATGCCAAAAACAAATAGTGCATCATCCCCAAGTTCTTCATCTCGAACTTGGAAGAAAGCTTTCGCTGCGTGTCGGCAATCAATCTATCTTTACCTGTAACAAACAGGTTATCTGCATATAAAAGTAGTATCACTGGATTTCCTTCTTCAACCTTGTAGAAAAGGTTGGAATCTGCTTTACTCTTGGTAACGCCCAAACTAGATAGAAAGCTGTCTATCCTACCATACCAAGTTCTGCACACATATATGACTACACCATGCTGTCTTGAAATCCATCTGGTGCATCTTCTATTTCATCACTTTTATATTTCTTAATGCTGTCATCTGCAACATGCTTGATCTGATAGTTCCATTTGGAAGTCATAGCAAACTTCCCTTCATGTCTTGGGATTACATCCCAAACATCATTCTTCATGATCGACGGATCAAGGCATTTCATTTCTTCATCCCAGATCCTGGGAACTTCAATATCTTCAATAGATATCTTTGTTGCTGGAACAAAATGTTGTAGTTCTTCTTTTGTAGGAGATGGCATACGATCTTTCCTACACAACAAGTTAAATTGCATGATTAGAAAACATCTCATAGTTTTCAGAACAAATTCTTACACATAAAGAAATATGCCATACAGTCATGCAATTATCTTAGCCAATGCTTCAATACAACATTTATCCATATTCCGTAACTTTCTAGATGCCTTCCAATCTCTACCAGAACATTCTTAAGAGTGTGCACAACTCCCAACATGTCAGCAAAGAGGTTTCATTCTAGATAAGTAGCAATGGAATGTTGTACAGTGCCATAGGCCACTTACCCATGCATATTAGGAGTATACTGTTCATCAATGCAATTATTCTAATATGCATAATACACAACCTAATTCTAGGAACATCAGTATATACATTATTGAACAATTTTATTTAAACAAACAAATATGCAAGAAATGATGATTAAAATACTTATCTTTCTTTGTTCGTTGGGTGGACTCCCTCTGAGTCTTTGCTTCCTTGCAGGAGATGCTGGAGTCCTAATCTGAGGTAGCTTCTTCTACACCTTTCTGTTGTGAAATGTAGAGAGATGATCAACTCCCTCTGAATATCTGCATCCTTGCAGAAACTACTGAAGTGTGCTCCTTTGCTTTCTTCCAGGAACAACTAGAGTGTGCTCCCTCTTGATCTTTGCTTCCTGAATTACCTGTTCTTGAACTCATATTCATCCTTGGTCCCTATGCATGCTTATTAGTATCATGAATGTGTTATCCTTGTGATCTCATATAAAATCATACATTCATTAGTATACTATTAAAACACAATAATCTCAAGCATGTATAGTCATGATCATTTCAAACAGAAATAATAAGCATTAGCATTCAAGGATTCTTATGGTTAGTCAAATCATAAGAAACATAACATTTCTAAACCTGTAATTACTCAAGCCTGAGACTCTTCAGGTTAGTTGAATCATCAATCAAGATAAGAGATATAAAATGCATAAAACCTGTGATTATTCAAACCTATACCATCATGATTCTTCTGGTTAGTCATATCATCAATTATGGTAAGAAACATAATATGCATACAATCATGATTATTCAAACCTATGACTTCATGAATAATCATTATCAACAACGCGATAGTATAAGATCCTAACCCAAGGTAGGAATCTAGCTTGATATAGGAAAAACATACCTGGATTATCATGTTAGCTAGTTATGTCTAACATACCCGTATAATGTCTTTTGGTTCTCTTCAGTGACTTGTGCTAGTAACCTGCATGTCTCATAAGTTAACCAAGTTATACATACCTCGTGAATGGATCTTGTATGAGATCCATGACAATGGATGAATCTTTGTCCTCATGTTATCATGATCATATGTTCTTGGACCAGAACATGATCTATCTTTCTTGGTGTACCTTTCATGTTAGTAGACAACATAAACCTCATACAACACCATAATGCATTAGTACAATCATAAGTGTCAACACCCTAACCAATGAATATCTTCTATCATGCATTCATAATTTTGTTAAGGTGATACAACAAATCTAAAATCAAAATTGTACTAACCGTAATAACATGAAGAAAAACATACCATAAACTTAATCATGGACAAATATCGAAACATACCTCGATGAGTCATACCTGTCGAGATCGCTTGTAATCTTCTTATGTAAGGCCTTATCCTCATCTCCCTCTGAGACAGGAACTTCTTTCACTTATGCAGGTGATCAATCCATCTTCTTCTAGGATTAACCCAATCCACTTGATTTGCAAGAACTGGACCTTGAGCTGGATATGGGTTTGTTAGAGAAACCCCAAAAATTCAAACTTTGAATTTCAACCTTCCGATAGGATAGGAATATGCGCCTTGATGAACTGATCAAACTGGTATATTCAGAATTTGAAAACTGCAAAGTTTCACTCCTCAATTTTGCCTTTGAAACTTCCGGATTCACTGGACGTGACCCTGAACTGGGGTTTGATGAAGCCCACTCTTTTGCCCCATCAAAATGTTTGATCCAAAGCTCTAAGCTTCTATTTTTCTGAGGAGCTTCCAGCCGTGGTCACAGATTTCAAAAATTCCCATTTTTACAGAAGCCCTAATTTTTCACTTTTCTGATCAAAGTCCCGAACTAGGGTCTAATCAAGCCCGGCCTTCTGCCCAACCAAAAATTCTGATCTTGGTCCCTAAATTGCTATTTTGATGAGTAGCATCCAGCCGTGGTCTCCGATTACAAAAATTCCAACTTTCTCCAAAGCCCTAAATTCCGGAAGTCATGAATGAAGGTACCAAAAAATAATTCTGTTTTGACAGAAATATGTACCTGATTGTTTCTGGTGTAACTCCAAAATTTTTGATCCACAGGGTCTGAAAAAGTTTCCTGAGATAGCCTGACCTGTTATCTTTCCATCCTGACAGGTCTGACCTCAATTGGATTCTCTGAGAGAGAGTTATGCCAAATGTCGCAACGTGACCTGTTTTGGGATAAAACAGGAGAGCGAACTTGTACGGTGTGCCACGTGTCACTGTTTTAACTTCGGCCTCTGAAAAAGTTTTATGAGATATCTCGGCCTGTTACCTTTCCATCCTGACAGGTTTGACCTCAATTGGACTCTCTGAGAGAGAGTTATGCCAAATGTCGCAACGTGACCTGTTTATGGGATAATACAGGAGAGCGAACTTGTACGACGTTCCACGTGTCACTGGTTCAACTTCGGCCTCTGAAAAAGTTTTCTGGGATAGTGCAGACTGTGTACTACCTGTCACTTTTTACGAAATTTCATTTGGAGCTTCCTAGCCCAAGATATGACCTTTTTCCCAAGGTCACCTGATTTTGACTCAGATCTGGAAGAGGCAGAAACCCTATATTGTACAGATCATAAATCACAAAGTACAACGAATTAGAGGTTGTCCTTTGGACACAAGATACCTGGAGATCTTAGCTTCGGCCTGTAACAATTTCAGATCCGAAAACTTCGCCAAAACGGATTTATAGCGAAAGTGCTACGATGACTGGTTTTTGCTATATCAAGCCCTAGCATCGTAAGTGCAACAAGTGTCATACATGCCATATCATGCCTTCTTTCAGGCTAGCTCTGATACCATGTTAAATTTTCTGAATTTACTTCAATTTGATCTAGGATCTTAACTGAGAGAACAACATGTACAGCATATCTACATCATATCAATCATGGAGACAATAATGCAAGCACACAAGAGACACAAAGATTTACTTGGGGAAAACCATAAAGGTGAAAAACCCCAATAACTTCCTCAGAGATAGATAGAGCAATGATACAACCAACCAAGAGAGATAGCCATAACTTAGCAGCAGATCCTCCTCCTCCATAAGTGCGCCACTCCTCCTTGAGTGCATGTGTGAGAAGTGAGTGAGTAAATAGAGTGCCTCCCGCACTCTATTTATACTTGACTTGACTTGCCTTTTTACCTAACTCATGTAGGCTCGAACTTAACCACATAATATAATGCTGACTGGGCCGACCCCCAATAGGGTGGTCTAATAACCCTTTGACCCACATGGACGACCCCCAATAGGGTGGTCTAATAACCCTTCGACCCACATGACTTATACAGGGCCGACCCCAACAAGGTGGTCTAATAACCCATCAAGTATAAGTTACGACACTTACAATATAAATGACGACACTTCCGTATAGAGGAATCATACCATCTCTATACAATATACATATATGTGAAATACATTCCGAAGTTACATATACATCAACAGGAACAATAACTCATAAGAAGATATCCAGGATAAAGGAATTTAATATTTTGAAGCCTCAAAGTTACTAATTGGTAAAGGGTACTTGGTTAGAGTTGAAGCATTCCTATGAGTACAATTGGGTAAGATTACATTGGACAGACTCTAGCAAACTTTATCATAATTTAGGTAATTAGGGAGCAGGGTATTCTTTCTATCTGGTTGATATCTCTTACTGCCCCATAAATGTGAATAACACCTAAAGTATTTTACCATTTGAAATGCATTCTGAAGATTGGATTTATGAATATGGTTTGAAATGTTTCATTAACTGACATGGTAATTTTGCAACAGGTTTTGATTATCAGTGCTCACCAGTGAAATATATTTGCTAGAAGAATATGCACCAGCCAACTGAAGACTAAGGAGATGCCTCGCTCAGATTTACAGGGAAGTTTTCGGTCACTTAGCAAACTAATCCCTGATAATTTAATTTCTATTAAATATTTTGAAACTGTATGATTCTTGTTTCTAAAAAATTAATGAATATGATATCATGACGAAACAAACAACAATCAAACTACACCTTAAGCCCCTGATTTTTGTGCACAATCTTAAAAGATGCTCCAAAACCTGAGGTATTGAAATGCCTTCTAACCCCTTGACAACAATTTGGCTCTCCTTGTCATTCTTCCATCTTAGAATATAGTGTAATCTTGACCCCACCAAATGATCTTAGTTTTCTTCCTGTTGAAACAACCCTCATCCTGAAGCTATCAGAATTGATTTGGGAAGTAAGTGATGGCACACTAGGGAGACATGTTGTACTTTTCTTCTTAGGTTAGTTAGTTTCAGCCTTACCTCATTTTGGTTTAATCTTGTTTTGCTTGACTGATTTTTGCTTGATTGAAATAAACCTCAGCTCAACTTTCAGAGTGATATGCAGAATTACAAAAATCTCAACAATCTCATGTGAAACGCTGATAATCGCCAAAAGGATTAGAACTGGCTTCATAATAAAATGAATTTTTTTTGTAAAAAACAACATCATTAGTGGTTTTAATTGTTGCTTTGTTTTAAAAGGGGGAACTTGCTTCATGTTTTATGTTGTGTCAATGTAAACCCTGTGAAATAACCAGGATCTAGGAATTCTAAATTACTGTCTTGGGGATCCACTCACTTAAACATAAATAACCATCTTAGGTAGCCTACTATGATTGACCCATGTAAAGGAAGCAAGTCTTGCAGATGTATGTAAATTAAAATGATCCCATGCTACATAAATTACAACCGAAAGGAATATAATGAAGAGTCAAAATTTCTGAAAAGTTTCATCTCCACCAAAGAAATGGTTTTGAAAATAAGTACATCCAATCAAGAAGATTGCCCAAATGAGAATTCCAAAAGTTTCTTCTCCGTCCGTGAGTATGAAAATAAAAGAAAACTCATCACTCACCATAAAGGACATTATGGATGGAAGAACCCACGTCAAATATTGAAGACTAAAGAAAGCTATTTGTGAAAGAATCAGACGATAAAACTCGTCAAAAGAAAGCATCTAAGAAATGCTGATAGCATAGGAATAAAGAACAAACGAATACATCTGTCTGATTTTGTTACGATCATGTGGTGTCATATTTTGAGGTAATTAAAAGATGGGATTAATAATGAACTCCATATTATGGCCTCAGGAGATTGGTTAGGAAATCTGGTCCAAGTTGCCCTATTTCCAAAAATGAATGACCAATATGATTCAAGAAAGCTCCTCTCCCTGTATAAAACTTTAGCCTTTTAAAATCTTGGTAAAATGATAAGGGAACAATTTTACATTCAGTATTAATAACAGACAAGCAATTTTGATCCTAAAACTGGTTTGTTCAAAGATCTGTGTTCTCTAGGTAGTCTCCAATTATTGCAGCTACAACCCGATCCCCAAAATTTTGTAATATTGTAGGGCCCCTCCTTTGATATTACTTAGAGTTTGTTTCATCTTACCCTTGACACTTAGTTTTCCTTGAAAAATAACAAAAGAAAAGGCATTTCCACACTTCTGCATTCCTAAGTTCTGCATCATGCCTTTTCTACATTTCCACATTTTCAATGTCGGGTTGCGGATTGTAGATTGAATCTCCAACCGTTTGAAACTGTATTCGCAATCCCGCAATTCCACAATCCCGACTTTCTGCCTTCCCGCATTTCCAATTGTGGATTGTATTTTTGACTTTCTAAATTTGTTTCCGCAATCCCACTTTTCCACAGTTCCGATTGTAGAGTGCAGATTGTGGATTGATTCTTCGGTTTGTTGAATGGTATCCCTCATTTCCGCAATCCGCATGCCTGAAATTCTATGTGCCCGCAATCTCGCATCCCGCTTTTCCGCATTCCGTTTCCCCACACCTCAGCGTTCTCGCATTTCCGATTGTGGATTGCAGACTGCATTTCCGAATTTGGAATTGCATTCCGCATATCCTCATTTCCGTGTTCCTGCATCTCGCTTTTCCGCGTCCCTCAATTCCGTTTTTCCGCAGTTCTGATTGCGGACTATAGATTGCGGATTGCATTTTTGAACGTTGGAAAATGGCACCTAGAATTTCGCAATCCTCCACCCTCGCAAGCCCACATTGCGGATTGTAGATTGCGGGAGGATGATTTTTTGGCCATTTTTAAAGCCTTTTCTGACTACGAAAGGATGATTTTTTGGCCATTTTTAAAGCCTTTTATGACTGCAGAAGGATTTTTTTTTTGGCCATTTTTTAAGCCTTTTCAGACTAGGGAAGGATGATTTTTTGGCCATTTTTAAGCCTTTTCAGACTGTGACCTCTGCGTTAGTTATCAATTTCAGAACAAAACAAGATCGTGGAAGCTTTAATCTTCTGATTTGTAAACAATATTGACACTCATACCTCTTCAATTTATGTTATGCTCGTTATCATTTCGTTTGGAATTGTTATGTAGGAAATGACTTATTCTTATACATTGATTTTGGTTGTTTCCTCAGAACGCGTGGAAGCTGAAAAGATGTGAGCAGAAGAAGCGCAGGCACAAAGGACAAACTGGGCAATACAAAAGACGTTGACCATGTCGAAGTGATCAGTCATGATGCGGTGCAATCTGAAAGGATATGCATAGAAGAAACAGTAGACACTAAAGACAAATTTGGAAAGCTAAAGGATGCATAGGAACCCAAAATGATGGGTCATTCAAGACAAATTATCTTGTAATATAAATATGAGGGGATGGTACTAGAGAAAAGGACTTTTGCTAGTGAATTAGAGACTGGATACATTTTGTAAGAGAACTATTTTTCTGCTAACGAGGAAATCCCTATTCGCTGGGAAAAGCTTGCACTAAGTTTGTGTGGAAAGTTGTGGCTGACAGAGTAGAACTATTTCTTCTTTTGTTTATGTTCATGCTGTGAGATATTTCTAATTTTGTTGAACTATTTCAATGTTGGTGAACGATTTCTTTATCTATGCAAATGTCTATGTGTCAACAGAGTAATAAATTGTGTTAATTAAAATCAAAGCTATCTTTGGTAATTTTCTACTGTGAATATGCATACTTGATCTTAGTATCTATCTGTGGGATTTGTATGAGCATTTTCAGATTATTAATCTTATTTAAACTCGCTCCTTGCAAGGCTAGTTTAGTTAGTTTAGAATAAGTTAGCTAATTGATAAGGTAGAAGCTGTAAGAAGGGAGGTAAGAACCTACGCATCACTTGTGTGGTTTCTGCCTATCAATTATAGGTTAGATGCATTAGTTAGATTAGAATCACTTGCATATTCATACACTTAAACATAAAATATAAACGGTGGGCCGGTCCACAACCGGTACATAAATCAAATATACACACCTACGGTAGCTGGACTGTTAACCAGGCGGATTCCCCATACCAAACAGTGAGTGATCTAATTGGGATTATTCATTGGGGAGAATCCTTACTGTCGATGCTAAGATATTTTGGGAATCAACACACACCATTTAGCCATTGTTCATGTAAGGGTTCTTTGAAAGAGATGAAGACAAACAGAGTCTGACACTGCTATTGGAGGAACACCAAAGGTGAAATGACATTATGTGGTTTGTTGGATCTTCTTGTTCATTCCCTTCAAATTGTGGAATATATGAAGGAATCTTAGGGGGTGTATCGATCCAAGTTGGATCATGAAGGATGAGATCATTAATCAATTTATCCAACTCAGGGAGGTTCAAGGTTTCCATAAAAGGAAAATTGGTGTTAGTTGTTAGTGTCGCCATTGTATTATGTATGTTTCTCCTTCTAGGAGGCGAGGGTGGCAATAATGGCGGATTCCTCTCTTATGAAGAGGGACATGTTGTCGGAGTCCTTCCTCCTTCTGGAAGAGATGACGGGGGAGTATTCCTACCAGGGGGTGGTGATGGAATGTTGCCTCTTCTACCTAAGGAAGATTAAGTTTTGGTGGAAAAAGTAAATTGAGTGACCATCTTAGGCATCATATTGTTGGGAATAGTTAAGAAGGTTAGAAAGATGTTCTATCTCTTTCTTATAAATGTCGCAATAAGATAGAAGAGGATAACTGAAAATCAAGTAGAGAGCTTATGAATCTGTAAAGCATGATTGAGAAGTTTCTTTCTGATGTATGAAGTTTTTGTAAAGTTAAATAAACACTGTGAAAATTTTTTCCTTGAAAATATTTCTGAATTACCCTTATAAATTTTTGGGTTTGTAACATTTTACCCACACTGGAACAGCTAAAGGGATATCACATTCACGATCAAAGCACATATTCAAACCATTTAGGTACATACCTCTTGGTCTAATGAAATATGGACCATTTCAGATAATCAGATCCGTATCCTACTTATTTTCCTCCCAAAAAAACGTAATAGCCCTTTCCACAGAAATGGCGTTGCATCATTCTAGTCAAAAGAGCTCTCCAATTTTTATTGAGCCAACTTTCCACAAATCTTGCTGATGGTCAAAGTCCTGTAAATACTCTTACTTAATCGGAGACCCTGACTTCTGGTGCCAAGGTTCTTTTCACATATTGCGTGGTACGTGGCTGAGAAGACTCGACAGAGGGAATAGTTGCAGCAAGACGGCGGAAAGCATCGTCTAAGTTAGATTCTCTTGAATCATGTTCTGGCGGTTCCATTTCCACAGAGAGAACAGCCTGTAGGCAGATGCAGAGCTCAACCTAACTCGATTTAGCTGTAAATAGCAGTTTCCTTGGAGCTCAAAAATTTATCAGTTTCTTGTAGCGCAATTTTTTTTTCAAAACCTAGTTACATTCCTCTGGAGCTGTATCCACGAAGAATATTACAAAGGAACTTCATTAAACATCATTTTGCATAAATATACTTTAACAATTTTTACTAATCCAACCAGCGGTTATTTATTTTGGAGAGTCACGGCTCTTGGTTTGATCGATATGTCATCACGTTCAACTCCTTGCCATGGCAGCCACACTAGCACAAAATTTCACCAAGTCATACGAGTAAGAACCGCCCCTCCCGATCAAACAATATTGATTGTACATTTCTATGTGGGGTCCATGCCAAGTATTTCATGTTTGGTGAACTAGTTTGTTGAGAAACCATCTAATGATTTGGATCTCTTTTCAAGCTTGTTTTTTGATTATTTTTTCTCAAAATTGTGTAGGATTTGTTAGAATCATAGATTTGATGTTGAGATTGCAAAATGTGGGTGGGTGGAATAGAGTTTTTTGAGAGTGTTGAATCCATCTCTACAATAAAAAATGGATTAAGAATAATGAAAAGTTATGATCTAGCCAAAGATTAGATCTACGGATTCCATCAATAATAGTTGGAAAAGTCAAAATTATCTAATCTTTAGACAATTCCATTTGTTAATATTCAACCAACTTTTGTGTACCATCTTCCTACTAATAATGGGTCCTAGTAATGGCTCAAGCCACCTACTTGGACTCACAAATACAATGCAAATCTATGCTATATATATATATATATATATAATTTGTTGTTCAAAAAAATTCCCCTCGAGGTTTGGATTCTTAAAATTTCATAAATTTGTAACTCTTCTTGCATGGGAAGGTTATAACCTCTTTTACAACCTTTAGTATAGCTTTATAGTCAACCTAAACCTCTATAGAATACCCTAAATCTTTTTTAGGCTTACAGATATTTTACAAAAGTTTATAGAAAATTTCAGAGCACTACACACAGATGTTTGCACCCTACAGTGGTGTAATTCATGCATTGTGCTCTGGTTAGCCTACACACATTCCTTGTAGCAAACTATCCCTTTCAAATTTCTGCAAAATTTAGGTTTTAAAAGGGAATTTGAAGGGTTTTTTAAGGTTTTTCTCTTGATTGGAGGAAGGAATAGTTAGGTATGATTTTGTTCTGATATAGCTATAGTGATTTTAAGACTCATCTTAGTTGGGTTGTACTATTTTAGTTGAGTGTTGAAGAGTATAATCTCAATTAAAAGTCGGAGACAATGTTGTCACAACCCCAAAGATTCAGTGCCTAAACTTCGGCGATCATGTGGCACTACCTAATTTTTTTCCTATGGACTTGGTCACTCAAGACTACTCATCGATAGACTACACCTCTTCAATCAAGGCATGCCCATACCTTCTGCCTTGAGCTACTCGTTGCCTAAACCTATTGTGCCCAACAACCTTGCCCTAACCCTTGAACGTTTACTTATCATGTGTGTGTTGTTTACTTAACCAGTTATACTTAGCCAATATACCATAAGCATATACAAAGCAAACCACATAAACACCAAAAGCGTTTGGTGCCCAAAGTAGGCACTGGAAAGCCTTTTATTGTAGTATACAAGATGATACAATGGAGAATTACAAAGGTGTGTTTAACACCTCATTGTTGACATCCTCTTACAACCAACAATTAAACCTAGGAAGACCTGCCCACTTTGTCCTTGGTTGCTGACGCACTATGCTTGTCAACCTTGCATGTTGATGATCTTTCCTACTCTCGACAACTCTTCTTGCTAATGGCCTCACCTCTTGCCAATGGATCTATATCCCATGCCCCCATTGCCGATAGTCCTTGTTGTTCTCTCACAAGGAAACTTCCAACAACCCTTGGGCTTCGATACATCATGTTGCCTCCTATGGCACTCATCCATCGACAAGTTGTTTCCCTTAGCATTTGTCATGGAGAGTCTGCCTTTAGGAAACTCTTCAACCCAAAACTTGCTCCATGTGAGACTTGCTCGCTCTGCCCATTCTCTCTAACATATTTCCTTGGCATGCTACTGCAAGCCTAAGGCCTTTCCCACCTCTGTGCCCTTGGTCTCAAGCTTTCTTTTTCCCTCCCATGCATGATGCTTTTGCCTCATGTGCACCCAAGTATTTATATGAGAGAATTGCATGTTCTCCTCATGAATGGAAAACCAACCTGGCTGACTTCTTTCCAATGACGTTCACATATGCCCAACAATGTACAATCGTTTTAACCCTCTTGGGGTGTCTTACCACCACATCTGGGCAAGTGGACCCGATGGCACTTAAGTCTTCAACTAAACTTCTTGCAATGCGCCCAAGTGTCATCTTACCAATGTTCCCTTGCTCAACACCTAGTGTCAAGGAGTCCTCTTGGTGCCCTATGTAAATATTCTTGGTCATTGTCTGTGTCAATGCTGAAGCCTCTTAATTCCTTGAGCCCCTTCATTGAATCCTTGTTGATTTCCAAAGTCTTCTTTGTCAAAGACTCCTTAGTCAAATCCCTCTGTCGTGCACATGTGCGCAGTCCATCATCTTTTCCCATGGTTTCCATGCATTCGTTCTTGTGAATGCACCCATCTTGTCAATCAATGCCTTAGTCACACATGGGCTTATCATTTTACAATGAACCCGAGCCCTCTGATGGCTGAGTTAGTGTGGGGTGGTCACATGCTTCAATGTAGAGACGTTACAATTCTTTTTGCATCTTGTTACCTTTCCTTGAGGACTATTGACTCCTACGTGTAATATTATTTGTTCATAGTGAAATCATCCAAGATAGGTTTCCTATAGTATTGAGAATATGCTTACATATTTGTATGCAAAAGGTAGATAGTTTAGCGTTATTGATATTGTGGATTATTAACTATAGATGAACTTTCATCTATCAAATAATTGATTAAAAAGGATAATGAAAATGCCTTGTTGATTAGGGGATACATCATGCATTGGATGATAGTGCATTTTATGCATTTGATTAAAAAGGATAATGAAGATGCCTAGTTGATTAGGGGATGCATCATGCATTGGATGATAGTGCATTTTATTCAATGCATAGATACTAACCATAATCTTATTTACATGATATTTGTGCATGAAAAAGAGATCAACAAGTAGAGGCTCTATTTTGAACGTGTGTTTGAAGGGGTCCATTTACAATAGATTAGAACTTGATTGTAATATGATTTAGTGACTTGTTTTGAGTATAGGAGAATTGGGATTCAAACTGTAAATTGTAGCTAGAAGGAAAAATTATTCTACTAGACTAATAAGCTCTTGTAATATCAATTTCAAGACTATTGTGAAAGTTTCATATTTAAATATTAAAATGATGATTTCTTTCATGATGGATTTATGAGAAGATAGGAAGTAGAGTACATTCTACATTGCTTGCATGAAAAGCATTAAATAGCATTACATTTGAGATCATTGTGGACAAGTGATTATATAGCTATGTGGACAAGTGATTATACCTATGTATATATAGTAATTTTTTTTTAAATAACATTGTCTCAATTTATGGTACCAACTTACTCAAATATTATAGTGTCATGAGAGGCACTACAAGAAGTTGAAAACACTCAACAGGAAAAAAAAGGTTGGAAAATGAACCCAGAAAAAGAGAGTGGAGGTAGTGAACAAGGAAAAGAACTTGGACTCTCAATGGACACTGGAAATCACCTTTGTCAAACCTCCAATCAATAAATAATGAAAGTGATTTCCTTGAATCGTAGAGGAATGGGTAGTGATGCAAAACACGAAGCAATTAGAAATCTAATCAAATCTGAGTGCCCAAACATACTCCTCCAGTGAACAAATTAGTAGACAAGCAAATGTTGGATATCACTAGTAAGTTTTGGAAATGCAATATAGGGGTCACAGTAAGTGCAAGAGGTTCCTCTAGTGGTATATGTACGTTATGGGATTGTTTAATTATAAACCCCCTTCAAACTCATGCTCACCCATGCTTGGGTTTTCACACTTTTGTCTTTAAAAACATCTAACAAATATGATATCTTTTTTTAGCATCTGTTTAGTGTAATTTATTAATCTATGACCCAAATAGATTCAAAACTTCAACATCTATACTCAGTTCACTTCCGAGAAAAACAACATTGATGGGCTTCTTTGAGACCCTTCTTCTTTGAGACCCTTTGGAGATTCTTTCCTAGGCTCAAACTGAACTTTACCAGGTGATTTAAACACTCTCTCTGGATGAGATGTGAGGTAGCTCCTTTGTCGGAGGCCCTCTTTGCGAGACTATAGATGAGTTATTGATGGATTAGGATACATTTAATCCTAAGTGGAAAAAAATGAAAATATACTTGGACAAATAGGAGGTTTGGCCCAAGTCATTATGTAGAACGACCGGATCAATTTCTTCTTCAGGTTTCATTCATGTTAGAAAATATTCATATAGTCACTTCCATTCTGCCAAATCACATCTTTGATCATAAACCAATCCTCCTCACTCTCTGTCCAGAGATAAACCAACCCTCCTTACTCTTTGTTCAATGCTCTATGGCTTAATAACCCTCAATCCATGGCAATCAATGAAGAGGCATGGTGTCTCCATATTCAGGGATCCCAATACTTTGTTTGGGAATCAAAAGTTAGAGCCATAAACCAAAAATTAATGCGTGGGATAAACTCTGCTTCTCAAGGATTTCTTGCAACATCAACTAGAATACCTTCAACTAGCAATGGAAGATTGTAATATTACCCCATCCCTCTTGGCCAAAGAGAGAAAGCTTCTGGAAAGTGGGAAGAATCTTGGAGGTTGAAATCGAGATGTTTGTGGTTAAACATAGGTGACAGAGACACAAGTTGTTTTTCACAAGCAATCTTCCACCTACTAAATACCAAACCATGTCCAAGAAATTACTCTCGCATCTTGAGAGAGAATTACCCAATTTGAAGCTCTCTGTCAGGTAGAGCGTGATTATTTCAAACACCTTTATTCGAAGGAAGATATTCCCGAGGATGGATCCATTAAAAAGAGACAAGCAATATGCACCCAACAGCAGACTAATTAAGTCTGTTGCAGGGACTCTAACATTCCCTCAGGTCGTGCGCATCTTCTTACCCGACAGAACTTTCTGGCATACAAATTAAAGCTCTACGTTGTTCGCATGTGCTCACTAATCTACTCCCCCGTCGCTTCTGGATGCGCATGCATGATGCACCCATCCCGTCTTGCCTCTGTAGAATTGATGGATGTTGATTGTCCCATCCAATTTATATGATATGCCCATTGCCAATGGGTGCACAAATACAATGTTCATTAATGTTCTCGAAGTTTAAATTTTCAAATCGGTAAAGGCTAGATTCGAGAGGAATGAGGTGAGATGTTCACAAAACCATGGGCATTGAGCCTATGCACTGCTGCAGTGTGAGCCTCAATAACCCTAACAAATTAATTGGGTTTTGTATTTACTGAGTCTCTTTCGACGGTTTTTAAGGTTTAAAGAGTAGACCTTTATGGGCATAAATATAGAATTCAAAGTTGGCAGACAAGAAGACAAAAAGATACAGAATCAACAGCAAAAGGATAACAATGACAAGGAGGGCATGTTTAGAAGCATAAAAAAGGCAAGAAAAAAACAAAAGATTGCAAGCTCAGAGGCTTACAAAGATCCAGGGACGTCAGAAAAAGATAAAATGCAGCAGGAAAGAACAATTACCATAACAAGAAACAAAGGTAATAATATAAACCTATATATATGATTCAACAGTATGGTTGCCTGTGACATGATATGCATGCTATTTTGAAACAAATAGAAATTAACTACAGCAAAAAATGAAAATAAGGATGGAAGTAAAAATAGATATTAAACGAGCATGGCTGAAAAACCCATGGTCCATTATACATAATTTCATCTTAACTAAATAATAAATATGCCATTAGTGTTGAATAGATTTCAAATCCTGAAGTCTATGAAAAATATCTAAGTGCCTTGCAACCATGCTACGTCAACTTATGTATGGTTTTCATATCAACTGCCTCTGCCAGAGTGCCATTCTCGGCCTTACTCCACCAATCTAACAAGAAATTGTCAACAGCAAGACGGAACCAAGGTGAAAGCTTAATTCCATCTTCACCAGCATCTGCTTTCCTTATGAGCTCCTTCAACTGCTCTTTGGTTACGTACTTGACATCAGCAACTTCTTCTGGATTGGGATGCAACGCAACATCCCGAACAATGAAAACAAGGTAGTCCACTGCAATAAAACACACAGATTATAAAATATGTTTTATTTGACATTTTAAAACTTCTCTGAAACACATACAGTCATGACAAAAACATGCAATATATATAACTGCTGTTTACTCTGAAGAATCCAACACTTGCTCCAAAAACTGGAAATCTGAAATCATCACGTACATTCATGCTCTCCCCACTTGCCATCAGAAGGAGCCTTGTAAAGTATGCGACTAAGTGGTACAAATTGATCAACTGGAACATCTTCTGGAGCAATGCCTAGTTCATCATACAGCTTCCTCTGAGCCGCATTTCTGACCCCTAGACACCAATGATGAATATAAATTACTTCATTTTGGCACTGTAGATAGTAAATACTTGACATTGTCACAAAAATATTGATGCCCGACAACTAGAAATGAAAACAAGGATTAAAAATACCTAAACAGTTCTCCTCAATGAGCTCAGACTCCCTGAAAAGAGGATGACTGCAGCAGGTATTTGTCCATACCAAAGGGAATGTCACCTTTGTTGCAGAACGTTGCTGGAAATAAATAGCCAGTGATCAACCAGTAAGGTGGATGTCTCAAGTAGATAACAAATGAGCTATGCTTGCAGCACTACTTTATTTGCATCAATATGAGATTCAATTTCATTTTTAACGACTAGGAAAATTCTCTGCACAATGTACGGTCATTGGTCAATGCTAGAAAATATGAATGCTTCCTCTCCAACATTCAAGTGTAAAAGCCCTTGCTTCACATTGAAAGGTGAAACTGCATGTTCTCTGTAGGTTCCAATTCACCATAGAATATGGATTACATGTTGTTGCCTTTCCTATTTACTTCATTCCAATTCAGCTTTTTTCAATACTTGAGTGAACTTTTATTTAAACTATCCAAGAGTTTAGACATCTAGATTCTAAACCCGGATCTAAACATTCAAAAGTCTATCCCAAATTTAGTTGAAGAAAGTTCAGTCAAATGATTAGTGGACAGCAAACCAGCAATCGTGATATTTTTCCAGTAACATCAGATGACTTCTAGTACAACATGACACCATAGGTGGATGTCCCAACTTTCAAAGAATTCAGATATAACAAGTACATAAATCCAAAGACAATATCCAGTAAAAATAAGTAGTTGACCCCTCAGAGATGGGAACTAAGGACGATACTTAATTATGCAACAACAATTATCCCTTCTAACTAGACTGTAGAGTTAGCATTGAGAATCATCACAACTGAATGGATCAAACTACATCTGGATCAGGCACTAGCCCCTTCCATGTTATGTGCATTTGTTTGATAAGAACAACATATCGTAAATTCATATTAGCTCTCCAAAACGCCCCTTTTTGAGAACTTACTGGATCTCCTCCCTATTTCTACAAGCTACCTGTGGTAAACCCCTAAGAATTCCTAATATTCCCATTCTGTAGGGCTTAACATTTTGTTGAAGACTGTTTGCTCAAATCATGTCCAACACAAACTGTTCAAGCTATGCATGATTACAATGGAATGTGAGAAGTTCAAAACATAGACACCAAACTTAAAGCAGATATCTAGTCTTGAAGAGAGATCAACAAAATTCAAGATAAAATTAACATGGTGACAATTTGAGTCAATTTTCTTTATATTTGCACACCCATTTGAAACTTTATAAGAGTCCTATTTATTTTTTGCAAATGTCCCAAATAAATCTCTAGTCATAGCGATCAAGTTTCTCATACAGTGGAGAATGAGGATTATAGTCATCCATGGCTAGTTCAAACTTTCGACACTTTCAGACCCGTGGACTGGCTCACTCATTTACTACCATCCCCTAAAACTGTTATGTAGGACATACAAAATTGGTCTGTTCTTTAAGCCATGCATTTAATCATGTCATTATTGGAGTTTAAGGATTTATAATCCTTGGTATTCTTGATCCACCTTAAACATTTATCTTTTGAGGCCTCTATTCTTGCCTATTAATGTTGTTGTTGTAGCTACATGAGTTATCCTCACTAGCTAAGGCCGACCTATAAAAGAAATAAAACAAATTGTTATTTTATTTATTGTAAAAGACAAGTCGGCCCAATGAAATAGACAAGTCGGCCCCAGTGGGAAAAGTCACTTCAAAATCATGTATAAATAGAGGGCCCACCCTCATTTGAATCATCTCAAGCAAGTTCGCTCAATCAAGGATAAGTTCGATTTTTGGTTGTAGAAGACAATTTTCTGGGGCTTCTTATTTGGCATCTCTTCTCTTTGTGATCTTCATTATTCAAGATCACTCTTATCTTTGGTGTACTTGTATTATGTACTGAATCTCTGAGTAAGAAAGGTTTGTTGGGTTTTTTTTCCTGAGTTTGGGTTTTCCCAGGGTAAACTATTGTGTCTATTTTGTTTTTGTGCATAGTTATTCTTTCAGTGATACTATACTTGTTTCTAAGTTGAAAGAGATGAAAAGTATACTGCAATTATTGAAAATTTAAAATGGTATCAGAGCAGTGCTGAAAGAAACTACCGCCGGAAACTAGGGTTTCTTGTTTCCACCTCTTCCATCCACAGATTAAGCTCGCCCTCAGCATTGTTGAGCTCTCCCTAGGAAGGCGCATCTCCTTGTGGAAACAGATCTTCATTATGAGAAGTTTCAATTTTTGACCTAATTACTGTCAGGGTCAAGAATTAGGGTTTGCAATTTTGAATTGTTCTGACCATAGATCCAGAGGAAAAGATGGTTCATTCAACTCGCCTTGGGAGGGTGCATTCATATATAGAAGCAATTTTCTCAAAATCCAAAGTTAATTTTGACCTAGACCCTGCTAGGGTTTCTGAACCAGATTGTAGTCTTCATTCTCAATCAAGCCAACAAGCATCAAGGTTGAAGATAGGTTTGATGGAGCTTCAAACTTTCATTCATGGAAGTCTAGAGTGCTCATTTGCTCAAGAAGAAAATGACCTTCTAAAATTTGTTGTAGGAGTACTAGAACCAAAAGAAGAAGCAGGAAAGGCTCAATGGAAGAAGAGTGATGCCAAGACAAGAAGGATCCTAATAGATTCAGTCAAGGATAATTTGATTCCTCAAATTTCTCAAAAAAAGACAACTAAAGCCATGTTTGATACCTTGAAGAAATTATTTGAGAACACAAATGTCAATAGGGCTCTTGCCTTGAGACAACAACTCTCAAATGTCAAGATGACCAGATTAGATTCTATTGCATCCTATTCAATGAAGATCTCAAAAATCAAGGATCAATTGGGCACCGATGGAGAAATTATTGCAGATAGTGAACTAGTCATGATGACTCTAAATAGCCTCCCTCAATCTTGGGAACCATTTATTCAAAGCATAACTGGAAGATCTAAGCTACCCAATTTTGAACGATTGTGGGAAGATTGTACACAAGAAGAGGCCAGACTTGTGGCTAGAGGCAATGCTCATGCCTCTCATGAAGAAAATCAAGCTCTTACTACACACACCAAGAAAAGAGGAAAGAAGACCTTTGGTAGAAACAACAAATGTGGAAGATCAAGTCCAGTTCTAGAACAAAAGAAGAAGAAGGATCTCTCTCACATAAGATGCTTCA
The DNA here is from genome assembly GCA_027924585.1 of Larix kaempferi. NCBI lineage: Eukaryota > Viridiplantae > Streptophyta > Pinopsida > Pinales > Pinaceae > Larix > Larix kaempferi. The sequence goes on along the minus strand of BSBM01000066.1, from coordinate 8,710,300 downwards.
ATTGCAGAAAGGTTGCCCACTATGAGCGTCAATGTAAATCAAAGAAGAGAAAGAAACATGCCTCTACAATTGATGTTGATGAAGAGATTCCACCAAAGAAATCAAGGAATACAGAAGAATTCTTCTCCATCTCAGCTCTCTCAGGTATTGTTCCTACCAGTAATGATACTTGGTTATTAGATAGTGGTGCCTCTAAACATATGACAAGTTATAAGGAGTTTCTCTCAAATCTAGATGAGAAAGAATCACATCTAAGAGTTGTACTTGGAGACGATGCCAGATATAGAGTGAAAGGAACTGGGGCCACTTCCTTCCAGCTAGATTCTGGTGATTATCTACATTTGGGCGAAGTACTCTATGTACCATGAATGAAAAGAAACCTTGTCTCCATTTCTGCTCTAGAAGACAAGGGTTACAAAGTTGCATTCTCAAATGGAAAGGTTCTTGCATGGCACAAGAACTCAACTATTGATTCAGCTTGTGTTATTGGTGTTCGTGAAGAAAGCTTATACAGATTGAGGATACGTCCAGTACAAGCTCTAGTTAATGACTCTACCAGTTTGAGTGAGCTATGGCATAGAAGACTTGCTCACCTACACTATAGAGCTCTTCCTCCTCTAAGGAAGATGGTTACAGGTCTTTCTGAACTCCAAGTTGAGCATGATGGCATTTGCAGAGGATGTGCACTTGGGAAGAATGCCAAGGGATCTTTCCAAACAGTGATACCAGGTCCAAAGGAATATTAGAGTCGGTACACTCAGATTTATGTGGACCTATGTCAGGTGCTTCCTTGGGAGGATTTTGGTATTATGTGACCTTCATCGATGACTACTCCAGAAAGACATGGATTTACTTCTTAAAGTCCAAGGAATCTGAAGAAGTTCTAAACAAGTTCAAGGAATTCAAGGCACGGGTTGAGAACCTATTCGAGAAAAGGATAAAGGTTCTAAGGTCTGATAATGGAGGAGAGTACACCTCCTTAGAGTTCAGTGATTTCTGTAAGGAAGCAAGAATCAAGAGGGAGTATACTATTCCTTACAACCCTCAATAGAATGCAGTTGCATGAAGGAAGAACAGGTCGATAATTTGGTAGTCAAGGCCATGATTCATGATCAAAACCTACCTATGTTCCTATGGGCAGAAGCCTCAAGTACCGCAGTATACGTCCAAAATAGAGGTCCTCATAAGATATTGAGGAACATGACTCCATAAGAGGCCTTCATAGGTGTGAAGCCGGAAGTTGGTCACTTGCGAATCTTTGGCTGTCCAGTATACATTCATGTACCCAAGGAAAAGAGAACAAATCTAGAACCTTCAGGAAAGAAGGGTACATATGTTGGGTACAATGAATCCTCTAAGGCATACAAAATCTACATCCCAGGTCAAAGATAGATTGAGGTCAGCAAGGATGTCTCCTTTGAAAAGGAGCTTGCCTTCAGAAGGGCTAGAGAATCATCCATGGACAGCAAGGAGCAAGAAGCTCCAAACGAGATGGTGTCATCTCCCCTCCCTCTTCAGCATTTCAAAGGGAACCTGTAGATCCAATCAATCATATAGATTCGATTGATCATGTTGATCCAGTAGAGCCTATTGTCCGCCAAGATGGCATGCGTGTTGTTGAAGCCCAAAATATAACACACCAGCTGGATGACAACTCTCTCAGGAGAGAGGCCAATGTCACCACACTCCTCTCCTCTTCGCTTTAGGTTGGCTCTTCTCCAACTCTAAGGGGGTATCCCTAAGATAGGATCACTAAGGCAAATGCAATGGAGGGCAAGGTGAAATGGAAGAGGCTGCCTTAGAGAAACAGAAGTAACAAAATAATGAGTTTTTAAATGGGTGATGGAAAAGAAGGGAAGATCAATCCTCAGGGAAAGACCAGTGCTAGTACCAAAAGGGGAAATGGAGTCAAAAGAGGACTCATGGAGGCCTTGTGCTTCATAAAAGTGAGACGAATCTAGAGTGCCCAAACAATCAGATCTTAATCAACATTTCGTACAACCGAATACTGATGTCCATCGAAATACTAATTGCTGAACATAATTAACCAACTTAAACCGTAAATGGCTAATCTATTGTGCTTAAAAAAGCCCTCACAAGCTAGATTTATTCTACAATTTGAAATACATCACACAGCCACATGAAAGATGCTCAATCTGTCCACAAACCCAGCTGATATTTTCATTAAAGCTCAAAAGGGAGAGCCCCAAAAATTTTCCATCCTTACAAGTGAAAGAGGCTGGCCTCTTTATAGGCCCAAAAAGTACTCCAAAAATAAAAATAAAGAACAAAAATAATAGAATAATGAAGAAAAAGTGCAGATCCATTTTTTTCTCCCTAAAGTCCAAGTAGTGTAAAGCGAACTCTGCCTTTACTAAAAATGAATACTCCAAAACTGTCAGTAATAAAATTTGACTGCCACTTGTGACACTTAGTCCACTCCAAAGCTTTGGCTGTCAACAGACTGCCACGTAACACTATGAAACCACATGTATCACCATGAGCGTTGCCTCGTGAATTTCTCCAAACCTCACGTTTAAGCCAGTTGGTGATCGGCTCAGCGTGGAAATCAACCCATATTTGGCTGTTGTCATGCCCTCAAGGAAGAAATGGGAAATCGCGTGGTAGGTGGGCATGTAATACACCCAATTCTTACTGAGAGGAACCATTACATGCTGGCCCAATTTTATCAGCTATTAAAAGGAACACACCCCCACCGATGAGTTGATTTACCCACAGACTGTGACTTTGAGGCGCTCGATTGAAGGTGTAACATTCGATAATCAACGAATCTGAAGTTTTAGCTGCCAATCAGCGGATCCTATGGCAAATAATACATCTGGTACTTCAAATTTAGACTCACAGTGCTACAGTTCAAAACTTATCAAAGATGCATCCTTGCTGGCTGCCGAGAATTCAATCTAGGGCATGTTCTATCAGTTGTTCTAGTTACCCGACGTAAATTTCTGTCAAAATGAATTTCAATTTGTCACATGCTTCTCACGCAATCAATGTCTGGGCAATCAATCACTGGCTTCATCTCGACTGCCAACAAAATCGCGAATCAAACATAAGGACAGATGTGCCTCGATTTTCAACATTTCACGCCTTGGTCGAGATGGTAGACAGCTCATAAAATGTGGAAAAAATTTTAAGGATTTAATCATACCCATATTGTAGCATAAAACTTCAACGTTTTACAGCTCGGGTCAGTTTTGCTTGCACTGATTTGACCATGGAAACTCACCCTCGACATCCTGTAGAAAACATTTTCAAAAATGGATGTGCATTTTTCCGAGCGGCTGTCAATGCTAGTCTTGAAACCAGCCACTAATGCATTCTGATTTCTCAGAAAATTCGAGTCAGGGTTGGCTCCCCAAGCCACGACTTTCTTCATGATCCTTCATAAATTTGCGATTTTTCTTGGTCTTCACGCATGGTTCTCTGCAATCAACAACTAAAGATGATCCAAGGCCATCTTTTGCACATTTGTCTTTGCCATACAGTGCTTTTTGTTTTCCGACGACGTTGAGATTCCCCCACTCAGGCGTTTCTGCTGATATCCCTACAAATGTTGATATTTGTGAACATAATAGTAGGTCTTCAAAGCAATGAATGTTTACCTTCATCATTAGAAACATAGAACCCTGAGGTTTAGAGTGACCACAGAGAACATCAAGTTTCTGGGCACGACTATAGTAGATGTCACCTGCATGACAAAGTGTTCGCAATGTCTGTTCATAAAATTCTTGTGTTGTCTTCTTAAGGATATTTGGAAGTGCAGCCTGTGCAATTGTAGCCGGATCAACAACCACATTCAAGCAGGTTCCTCATGCCTTCTATTATCTTTGTTTCTTTGAGAATACCATTAGGATCACAAGTCACAATCCACCCAAGCCTCCAACCTGGAACAAGCCATCTCTTTGATATGCTTCCAAGGGTAACCACAGGAACAACAGTTGCAAACAATCCCATTGGTACAAATTGCCTATGGTCAAACACCATGGGAGCATATACTTCATCGGAAACAATTAACAAGCCTAACATTAATTTAAATCACTTTCCTTTGATTTTTTTTAAACCTATATCTCTGAGCTCGAAGCCTAGGAACTTCATGCTAATCTCTCTTGCTACAGTTTTGGCATTGGTATTTTCTTCAAATCCTGGTTGAACAGCTTTGTTGTCATAGTCTCCACAGTTGTTGATGAACTCGAAAATACAGAGCAAAATGATGGAATAGGGACCTTAATGTCTAGGAAGAAGAAACATTTAGAATCTGAAGGAGGAGGCATAAACTGGAGCTCCTCTCTGAAAATAACTCATGGCCTTCTCAATTGTCTCCGTCTGCAGGCAAAGAAAATCTCTGTAAATGAGAGAGGGAAGCAATTTAGGTTTCTGTAATGTCTAGTTTCAGCATCTGTTCCTGCTTTTCATGCTGCAACTCTTTGCTGTCTAGTAACCTGGGACTGCTTCCAAAACAATCTCTCTTTATGCTTGCTCTGTGGAAGCCCCTGTAACAGTGGGGGGGCAACAGAGCCAACAGACGTTCCTAGAGATATTGTTGTAGGCAGAAAGAGGCATGTTTGGGCTCGTCGGACCCTAGAGGATGTAGAGAAGCATATAGCTCCCCCAAGTACCTTCAGGGAGAGCAAGAGGCCTCAGATATTTTCAAGATATGTAGCATTGATGCCCCACATCATTGATTCTAAGCCTTCCAGCTATGAGGAGGTTCCCATCCAACAAGTATGGAAAGATGCCATGATGGAAGAATATCAATCCATCATGAAGAATGACGTATCGGAATTTGTGCCGAGAACTTAAGGGAAATCAGTGGTGGCTTCCAAGTGGATCTACAAGATTAAGCATGCAGCAGATGGGAGCATTGAGAAGCACAAAGCGAGATTTGTGGCTAGAGGATTCTCTCAGAAAGAGAGAGTTGATTATGTCAAGACGTTTGCTCCAGTTGCATGATACACGACCATCGGATCGATCATAGCTCTGACTTCAGCTATGGAATGGAAGTTACATTAGATGGATGTGAAAACTGCCTTCCTCAATGGTGTAATTGAGGAAGAAGTCTACATTGAGCAGCCAGAGGGTTTTGTAATTCATGGAAAGGAATCCCATGTGTGCAGACTAAAGAAGGCCTTGTATGGACTCAAGCAAGCACCACGTGCATGGTATGCCAGGATTGATAGATAATTGGTGAGCTTGGGATTCACCAAGAGTGAGGCAAATTACAACCTTTACTACAAGGTTGAGGATGGTGGACCATTGATACTAGTACTGTATGTTGATGACTTGTTTCTCACTGGAGATGAGAAACTTATCATGTGGTGCAAGAAGATGCTAGCCTTTGAGTTCGAGATGAAGTACCTTGGTCTGATGCACTACTTCTTTGGTTTAGAGGTGTGGTAGAGACGGGATGAGATCTTCCTGAGTCAAGGGAAGTAAAGTACCTTGGTCTGATGCACTACTTCTTGGGTTTAGAGGTGTGGTAGAGACGGGATGAGATCTTCCTGAGTCAAGGGAAGTATACCATTGATATCTTGAGGAGATTTGGTATGATGGACTACAAGTCCATGACCACACCCATGGAGGAAAACCTGAAGAAGTTGAGTGACTCATCTTTCAAGTTAGCCCTAATAGATCCCACTATGTACAAACAGTTGATCGGTTCATTGATGTATCTAATCAACACTAGACCAGACATTTTTTTTGCAGTGAGTGCTCTTAGTCAGTTTATGTGTGAACTGATACAGGTACATTGGGTTGCTGCGAAGCATGTGTTGAGGTATTTACATGGCACTATGGGATATGGACTTAGATATGCTTCCAGTAGTGATATGAGATTGCATGGATACTCAGATTCTAATTGGACAGGGAGTGTTGTGGATAGGAAGAGCACCTCCGAGTGTTGCTTCAGTTTGGGTTCTGTCGTGATTTCCTGGTGTAGCAGGAAGCAACCCTCAGTAGCACTAAGTACAGCCGAAGCTGAATATATTGCAGTGAGTGTTGCAACTCGGGAAGCAGTATGGCTTCGGAAGCTCTTTGCAGGATTGTCCGATCAGACACTTAAGCCAACCGTGATTCACTAAGATAATCAAAGTTGTGTGTGAAGCTTTCAATGAATCCTGTATCTCATGACAAATCGAAGCATGTGGAGATCAAGTACCACTATATTAGAGACATGGTATAGAGAGGAGCAGTTCAACTCTAGTATATTCCGACTGAAGATCAGGTTGTCGACATTCTCACCAAGCCTCTTTCTAGAGTGGAGTTTGTATACTTCCATGAATGGCTTGGAGTGTTGGAGAATGCTTCCCTTAGTGAGAGGGAGTGTTGATGAGTCCTATATGGATAGACGGTCCTGTGTAGACCGCGATGAGCTTTAGTCTTGTATGGATAGATGGTCCTGTGTAGACCAAGATGAGCTTTAGTCCTGTGTGGACAGACGGTCTTGTGTAGACCGAGATGAGCCTTAGTCCTGTGTGGACAGACGGTCCTGTGTAGACCGAGATGAGCTTTAGTTCTGTATGGACAGATGGTCCTATGTAGACTGACATAAGTTTTAGTCCTCTGTGGACAGACAGTCCTGTGTAGACTGAGATGAGCTTTAGTCTTGTGTGGATGGACGGTCCTGTGTAGACCGAGATGATTTATGTGTGAACTCCTGTTCCTGTATGGAATGTTCTCCCGTGTGGAGAGGACTCTTGTGTAGAGTACGCATGTATTCCTGTGTGGGATGATGTCCTGAATGGATTGTATTGACCTTTCTTATGATGACGAGATGTATGAGACAAGCCGTGATGACCAAATGATGCTCAAATGTGTTCCAGCGTGATGATACCTCCCTAGCTAAGAGGGAGTGTTGTTGTTGTAGCTACGCGAGGTATCCTCACTAGCTAAGGCCGACCTACAAAAGAAATAAAACAAATTGTTATTTTATTTATTATAAAAGACAAGTCAGTCAAGTGAAATAGACAAGTCGGCCCTAGTGGGAAAAGTCACTTCAAAATCATGTATAAATAGAGGGGTCGCCCTCCTCATTTGAATCATCTCAAGCAAGTTCGCTCAAGCAAGGATAAGTTCAATTTTTGGTTGTAGAAGACAATTTTCTGGGGCTTCTTCTTTGGCACCTCTTCTCTTTGTGATCTTCATTATTCAAGATCACTCTTATCTTTGTTGTACTTGTATTATGTTCCGAATCTCTGAGTACAAAAGGTTTGCTGGGTTTTTTTTTCGAGTTTGGGTTTTCCCAAGGTAAACTATTGTGTCTCTATGCATAGTTATTCTTTCAATGATCCTATACTTGTTTCTAAGTTGAAAGTGATGAAAATTATACTGTTATTATTGAAAATTTAACAATTAATAGCATTATCTTAAACAACTTTGATCATATTCTGCAAAGCATCTTCAAAGTTTTGTTTCTATTTCCTTTCTTCATACTTTTCTTCGTTGTTGAGTTCTAAACTATATAATTTACATCAATAAGAAACAATTATAATCCTTTTTTCCTGTACTTTTTTGTCTATTCTTTCTTCACAAGGGATACATTATATCCAAAACCGAGTTATTCATAATATGTGCCTCTTTTAGAGGCAATGCATATTAGTTTGTCAATTTTTTGGGTCTTCTCTACTAGATGGAGATGGTCAAGCGTGTTTTGATTTTTAATTTTTTTCCAATCATCATGTTCTTCCACTACATTATGAATGTTTATGGCACATCCAACATTGATACATTCTCCATATCCTCTCAAAGCTCTAAAATATATTTCTATCATTTTCTGTCTGCGATCCTTTCTTGGGTTTCCAAGGTTTGGTATTTATTTATTTATTCTTATGTTGCTCTCCTCATTGCAAACTAATGAATGAATTGAAATGATCTTCATCTGATTTGTTTTCATGTTAATTCACAAACTCTGGTAGATTTTTGTTGAATCAATTTGAATTAATAGATTTTTGTTTTAACAGAGTATGTTGTCTCGCTGAGACTCGACAACATACCAATACATGAAATTGTTTTTGGGCCTATGACCCAACATTTATAGACTATAATACAATATAAAACACTATCAAAAAATGACAACACCAGGACTTAAATCAGCTTGCCCAGCTGCTATCAAATCCACTGCAAGCACTGTCCTCATCTCCCAGTGTGCTCAAGGATTGTCAGCTCTCCTTGCTGCCACCAAGACCAGCTGCAAAGCTATTGCTTAGGTGCCCCCTATGTACAATACCATGGCCCTTCTGAGCAAGTTGGGAAGTTTGTCTTTTTAAGCATGTCGATGCCTCCACTCGAAACACACATAGAAATCCATTAACTTGTTCTACCAGAAGTTGGGTGAGCAGTTGCATATTGACTACAAAAAATCAATAGTTTCATCTTTGCCCAACCCCAACTCAAACAACACAATGACAAGTACAAGGTTATTGATCTTGATAAGCACAAGGTTACTGATCTTGATAAGGTTAAAAGTTAAAACTCATCAGGATACTTTGCTCACATCTACAACAAGAGATTGATCTTTTGAGGATTAGAAGCAATCAAAGTTTTCTACAACATTACTACTACTCAAATGTGTTAATTTTCCTCTTCTTCTAAATTCCACTATGAACCCAAGCCAAACAAGGACCTTGCAAATATTGAATATAGCTAGTGGTTCTAATCTTTTTGAATCAGTGTTTGAAGTACTATTTGAAGGCAGAGTTATTGATTTTTGTAGCATCGTATAGATATTTCTGCATAGGCCAAGTGTTAGGCATGCACAAGTCGTCCAGAAGACCTCTCTATGAGCTTGCTTGAGAGAGCAAGAGACTTTTGTATCTCTTTCCTAAGTCTAACTTAGGAAAAGCACATTATTAACTTAATGTTGGCTAATAACTAAAAAAATGAACTTAAGATTAAGTCACAACTGTTGATCTTAAGTGAGGCTTGAGATCTAATCTCAACCATCAATCACTTTGGAGATCTAGGGTTAGGGTTTTGGTCATTGAGATAATATAAAAGGAAACCTAAGGAGAGGAGGAGACACACAACAATCACACAGAGTGAGTGGGATCTCATTGAGTGGTTGGAAAAGGACTTTCAACCAAGTGTGCAAGTGCAGGGGCAAGGTCAGAGGAAAGGAGCAAGGGGCAGCCCAGGGTTAGCAACCAGCAAGATCAAAGGGTTGATCTTAAGGTGTGAAGGCTAGCATTCTGTCATTGTATTTTTCCTCAGTGGGCCTGTTGGATTTTGTACAACTTCAGAAGATATTATTCATCATATTTTATTGTACCTTCAATGTACTTGTTTGTACCTCCTAAGGGAGATGAACGTTATGTAATCAACTATGTAAACACATGAAAGAATCAATGTAAGCCTTGGGGTGCAAAAGAAACAAATAGAAATATTAAATTTAAATTATTTATTGCCCCCAAGTGAAGTCGGCCCAGTTAGGAAATTTTCCAGGTTTGCACTTGTATAAATAGGAGGCTAGTGCACCTCATTATCTCATTCACTCACTTAGCAAGTGCGCATCACTTGGAGGAGGCTGATTTCGCATCACTTGAAGGAGGAAGCTTATTTGGGGCATTTACTTGTGAAAGATACTTTCACATTCTTTCTCTTTTCTTATTTGTACTCTGATCTCCGAATTATCATCTCTCTGCGAAGGTTGCTGGGTTTTCTCCCATTTGGGTTTCCCAGGTCAAACTCTGTGTTGTTGTTTTGTGCTTTGTCTTGCTTCTAGTGATCTTGGTAATGCATTTATGTTTTAAGCTATGAATATATGAAATTTAACATGGTAGCAGAGCCATTCTAGGAGAAGCCATTGTCGAAACCCTGTCGGAACTAGGGTTTCATCTTGTGAAGTCTCCAACCATTATTTTGGAGAAAATAAGCTATAGGAATTTCATGAAAACGGAATTCAATTTCGAGAACTTTCAATTTTTGACCTAACTCTATGGCTGCAGCAGAATTAGGGTTTCAGTTTTAACACATCTCTCTCCACAGATTTGGACCAGCCCACCCTCTATTCAACTCTCCTTGGCAAGGCGAATTTATTTGTGGGTTCAGTTTTTCAAATTATTAACTTTCATTTTTTACCTAGCTCCTTCTAGGGTTTCTGAACCAAATCTGCAATCAAGATGATTGGGATGAAGGTTGAAGATCGTTTGGAAGGAGCCTCAAACTTCATCTCCTGGAATTCTAGGGTTCTTCTACTCCTAGAAGAAAATGATCTCTTGCTATATGTAAATGAGAAGGTTCCTGAACCAGAAGCCAAAGAAGATAAATCCCGATGGAGGAAGAATGATGCTAAAGCAAGAAGGATTCTTGTGGATTCAGTGAGAGACCATTTGGTTCCTCAAATCTCAAGAAAGAAGAATGCTAGGAAAATGTTCAAAACCATTATGAAGCTGTTTGAACACACTAGCCTAAATGTATCCATGACTTTGAGAAACCAGCTCTCAAATATGAAGATAGCAAAGTCAGAATCCATTGCCTCATACTTCATGAGGATCACAGAACTTCGAGACAAGCTCAGCACCAGTGGAGATCCTATTAGCGATAAGGAGCTTGTCCTACACACTTTAAATGGTCTTCCACCATCATGGGAGTCCTTTATCCAAAGCAAAAGTGGTAGATCCAAACTACCAAAGTTTGACAAGCTTTGGGCAGATTGCTCTCAGGAGGAGACCAGGATTGCAGCACGTCAAAGACTCCATGGCTCTCAACCTGAAGAGACTCAAGCATTTGTTTACCATGCCAAGAAAGGTAAGGGAAAAGGAAAGAAGTTCCATAAACACTAGCACCAAGAAAGGAGATCAAGTCCCCGCCAAGAACGAAATAAGAAGAAGGATGTATCTCAAGTTCAATGCTATAGGTGCAGAAAGTATGGACATTACGCCAGTAGCTGTCGAAGTCAAATCAAAAGGAAGCATGAAACATCCACTGCTAATGTAGAAGATCATCATCACAAGAAGCAAAAGAATGAAGATCACACAGAATTTCTATTCATATCAGCACTATCAGGTACTATTGCTACCACTAGTGACACTTGGCTCATAGATAGTGGTGCATCTAGACACATGACAGGTTATAGAGAGAATCTTTCAGAATTAATTAAGAAAGATTCACATCTCCGTGTTGTACTTGGATATTATGCAAATTACACTGTGAAGGGGTCTGGAGCCACCACCCTTCAATTGGAATCAAATGATACATTACACCTAAGTGATGTACTTTATGTACCTGGTATGAAAATAAATCTTGGCTCCATCTTAGCATTGGAGGACAAGGGATATAAAGTAGCTTTCTCAGAAGGGAAAGTGTTGGTTGTGGAGCCAGATCTTCTAGTCTCATAGATGATATTGTATCAGCTGTGTTTGTACCCTAGTTCTATATGATATGTAGGTGGACTATACACTCACCCCAGTAGGGGGGTGTGGGGGGGCATTGCCCCCTGGCTGGGGGGTCCGGGGGCCAGCGGTCCCCCAGCGGGGGTTCGGGGGCAGCGCCCCCGAGAAATGGGGGTTCGGGAGCAACGCCCCCGAAGAAAATTTTTGGGGCTGTTTTCGCCAACTATTTTGCGGGCCCATGGTTTTGGGTATCCCGTGGTATTTTCCAATTGTATTTCCGTTATAAAAGAAAGACATTGTAATACGACTAGTGTGGTTGATGTATTAGGTTTTATGCATTGTAAAGATCTTTGAGATCAGGAGAGAGACTGTGAAACAGAGAAGAGGAAGTGCAGCGGTTGTGCTGCAGGTTGTATCCCTTTGACTTGCTGGATGGTAATAATAATAAGGACTGGCAAATTCAGTGTGGACGTAGCCCAAGTTGGGTGAACCACGATATATCTGTGTCTCTCTTGTAATGTGTATGTGTGATTATATTTGCATTTCTGTTTATTGTTATTGCTCTGCGATCCTGTTTTTCTAACAGAAAGTCCTTGCTTGGCACAAGAACTCAAGCATGAGCATAGCCAAAGTTATTGGCATAAGAGAAGAGAGCTTGTATAGACTAAACACTTCTCCAGTCCAAGCCCTAATACATGATGTTGCAAGTATGGGCGAGTTATGGCATAGAAGGTTAGCTCATCTGAACTATCGAGCTCTCCCAGTTCTGAAGAATATTGTGACAAGTTTGCCAGGGCTCTAGGTAGACCATGATGGAACTTGTAGAGGATGTGCACTTGGCAAGAATGCCAAGAAGTCCTTTCCAGACAGCGAGAGTAGATCCAAAGGGATTTTGGATTTAGTACACTCTGACTTGTACGGGCCCATGACAGTTGTGTCATTAAGTAGTTATCATTACTATATCACCTTTATTGATGATTACTCACGGAAGACTTGGATTTACTTTCTCAAGTCAAAAGAATCCGAGGAAGTGCTCAGCAAGTTCAAAGAGTTTAAAGCATAAGTTGAGAATCTGTCAGGAAAGAGGATCAAGATTTTGAGATCCGATAATGATGGAGAATATACCTCTACAGAATTCAATGATTTCTGCAAGGAAGCAGGAATTAAGAGGGAGCTCACAGTTCCCTACAACCCTCAACAAAATGGGGTTGCAGACAGAAAGAATCGTACAATTGTGGATGCAGCCAAAACTATGATACATGACCAGAGTCTTCAAATGTTCTTGTGGGCAGACGCATCCAAAACCGCTGTATATGTACAGAATAGATGTCCACATAAGATATTGAAGAACATGACCCTGAAAGAAGCGTTCACATGTGTGAAAACAGAAGCGTTCACAGGTGTGAAACCAGAAGTGGGCCATCTCCGGATTTTTGGTTGTCCAGTCTACATACATGTGCCAAAAGAGGTTTCAGCGACATTCAAAAGTATCCCTAGAGGTGACAGGCATGTTGTATGTACTAGAGCTCAAGATGAATTTGGCCTCAATATTGACATTGGAGGATAGTGCGTACGGCATCTCTTTCGAGAGTAGATGAGTTCTCATTCGACTGATGGGATCTAGCATGACTCAACATGAGTTCTTGGTGTCAGGGAGGGAAAATTTTACAGGTTACAAGCAAAGCCTATAGTTGGATCCAAGATGATCTTGAATCATGGATCGATGTCAGTGACAGAGGTCAAGGAGCAAAAGACTACAAAGGGTGAGCAGAGTTCACAGACTTCGAATGGGTATTTATGCATATAGGCCAAGTGTCAAGCATGCAAAGGTCGTCCAGAAGACCTCTCTAGGAGCTTGCTTGAGAGAGAAAGAGACTTTTGTATCTCTTTCCTAAGTCTAACTTGGGAAAAGCACATTATTAACTTAATGTTGGCTAATGACTAAAAATGAACTTAAAATTAAGTCATAGTCATTGATCTTAAGTGAGACTTGAGATCTAATCTTAGCCATAGATCACTTTGGAGATCTAGGGTTAGGGTTTTGATTATTAAGATAAAATATAAAATGAAGCTTAAGGAGAGGAGGAGACACACAACAGTCACACAAAGTGAGAGGGATCTCATTGAATGGTTGGAGAAGGACTTTCATCCAAGTGTGTAGGTGCAGGGGCAAGGTCAAAGGAAAGGAGTAAGGGGTAGTTGAGGGTTAGCAACAAGCAAGATCGAAGGACTGAACTTGAGGTGTGAAGGCTAGCATTATGTCATTGTATTTTTCCTTAGTGGGCTATGATCCCAGGACAGAAGCCCAAGATTTGTATAGTTAATAAAAATCATTTGTTTCTAGTTTTTTCCCTAGGGCAGGGTCAGAGGAATGGAGCAAGTGGCAGTTGAGGGTTAGCAACCTGCAAGATCGAAGGACTGATCTTGAGGTGTGAAAGCTAGCATTTTGTCATTGTATTTTTCCTCATTGGGCTATGATCCCAAGACAGAAGCCCAAGATTTGTATAGTTAATAAAAATCATTCGTTGTTGGTTTTTTCCCAGTTGGGGTTTTCCAGGGTGTTACGTGGTACCAGTACCAGCACACCTTTAGACATGCCCCAGGGAGAGGAGCATTTTTTTTTTACTTTGAGGGATGTGTTCCAACCTTTTTCCGGAGTGAGGGTTATGGCCAGACCCTCTAATTCCCCCCTAGGGGTACTATGGCTTAGTGGCATTGCTAACTGCCTCATAGAAGGGCTTGAAGCCCTGAGGTTGGTGTCCGGGGCCCCCAGGGGTGGGTCATTGGGTCACATGACCCCCACCTTACTTTATCACACTGGTGGCGCTTTCTTTCAGCATTGAGGTTCATGCCTCTACTCCAGGCCACCATCCACACCCTCTTGGTCCTCCAACTCAACTGCGCCCTCTCTCCTTGGGCTCCTCTTGATGATGACGTCATCCTCCATGCCAGGCTGCATTGCTTGATTGGGGGGGTCATTGAGGGATTTTCACTACTATTGGGGTTAGATGGGGTATGACGACCCCCCCTCCGCACTCCAGTCGTCAGAAAGGACTGATATGCTTATTTTTAGTTGTTTAGTCATGCATGGGTAAATTCTAGGGAAAATGTCCCAAATTACCCACAGATTTGATTATTTTATATTATTTTTGTTATAATTTTAAGAACTTCAAATTGACATTTTAAAATTTAAAGGCATGTCGGCATGGATGTTTTTGTAATGTGAGTGTGAGAAGGTATAAATAAACTTCTCCTCACTTCATTTGAACATAACAACTTATGGGATAAAACACAATGCTACTTTTTTACCCTTCTTAGGGCTCTTTGAGTGATGCACACCTCTTAAGGATGGATGTACTTTCTAGTTTGGATTCTCTTGACTTTTCATTGTTAAATGTTGAATGTGATGCTTGTATAAGGTTGAATGGTAGCCATTAATGCTGCATTTTGTCTAAGCTAGGTCATTTTCAGCCTTTAGTTACCTTAGCATTGTGAAAGACCTCCTCTAGAAGGAGTCCTTTGAAGCTTGAGCTTTAGGTCTCAAAGTTTTGCCCTAACTAGGCCTCCTTTAACCAACCCGTGTGGTTGTTGGTGAAGGCCCTAGTTAGCCAAACTTTGCAAATACCATCTCAAGAGGAAGGCCATCTTCCTTGATGCCCTAGGGTTAAGGTAAAACCTCTAAAACCCTAGGTTGCTCAATTTCTACCTTCTAAATCCTAATTTGTGAGTTTTGTCAATTTGTACATATTATTTTAACTTAGTTTCTTTTATTTTTGTAATTTGGGTCTTTTTGTTTTACATTTATTCTCATGAAATTGAATTTTAAAACCTAAAAAAGCCCTACTTTATGTACCAAAACCCTAGCTGCAGTCTCCTTTTTGCCCTAGCGGCCTCCTTTCCTCCTCTCTCCTACCTTCGCTCACCTCCCTATCTAGCTCGGCTCCCTTTCCTCTTCTTTTCTAGACCCTCGCTCTTCCTTCCTTCCCATTCGCTCTCCCTTTTCTCAATCCTTCTAACCCTCGCTGCCTCCTCTCCTTTCCCTTGCAGCCCTTCTCCTCCTTCCTCCTTTCTCCTATGCCTTCGCTCCCCTTCTCCTCCTCTTCGCTGGCCTCCCTTTCTTTCCTCTTCTTTCCTCGCAGGCCTCTTCTCCCTCTTCTTCCACCTCTCCCTCTTCCTTCCATCCTCCATCCAGACCTCGGCCTACCCTCTAAAGGCCTCCTCAACCCTCGGTCCATTCGCTATAGGCCCTACCTAGGCCACGGCTTTAATTGGCAACCTGATTTTAGGTCAAACCAGCCCTTCTTCAGACTGTCACCACTGTCGTCCTAGCTCTGCAATAAATTACAGACTTTGACAGTCGTAAAGTTTTCCTCTACCTGCTTATACAAACGAAACTAAAGGGTCAAACATTGATACCTATTTTGGCATTGCATGGTTGTTACATGACGAAGAAACAGTTCTGATATCTCCTACACAGGTCTAAAAAGGGATGAAGTCTATGATCTGAAGTGTCATTTTCTGTGTGACAAAAAGTGGTAATATTGATTGATCATTGCCTACTCATGAAATCCTTTGCTGATGTAAATTAATATATGATTGGAGTGGGTTACTGATACAATAAAATCATCCCTTTTAACTCTTACTGCTGTTCATAACTCTGATATATTGCTATGTTTATGACATACTTTGCCTGCAGATGAATGAAGGTTGACGGATATCCAATTGATGGTGTAAGAGTTAGTTTTGGGCATCTCATATTCTCATCTCATGAACTTGACATCTATTAAGTTGCTGCTAATATACAATGCTGTACATCTCTGTATGTAAATCTGAAAACATATATTTGTGACTCCTTTAAGTGGTATCATTTACACTTAGGTTGGCAATCTTTCTCTCTTTAGGCTTAATGGTGATTGATGATAACACTTTTGCATGTATTTGGTGATACTAAATTTGCATAGTATTAATATATTAGTTGTATGCAAGGTTGATTACTTAAATGCTTGTTTGAGACCACTTTGACTTTCTTAGCAAAACTACACCTAATACTTTCAATTGGCTGTCCTTGAGTAACTATAAATTGATGGTACATTTCTCATACGTAGTGCTATAATTCTGATCTAACTGTGGTCTGTGGTTTTTCAAGTGGAAGTTTGGAGTTGTTTAAAATCCTGATGATATCCTCATTAAACCTTTCATCAAATATATTTTCAAACCAATCTAACACAGGGTGTTACTTCATTGTCATATGAATGCTTTGGTATTGACATACATTTACATAACACATGTTGGAAAGTGATATCTTATATGTCATTAAGTGTTAGTCAAGTGACTTTGAATACTTGGATAGATGTTTTTATACTCTATTGGATGATCAATGGTTATGTTACTAATGAATGATCTTCCTCATATGCTGAAACACACTCAATTCATGTACTTGTATTCGATACACCTTATCTTTGGATCTTCTAGCACCGAAACAAAGTAGTATGTCTTTTCGGTTCGCTTAAATTTATCGTCTAAGGCACTGGTCACTAATATTCTTGTCAAAGAAGACATAGCTATTCTTGTGCTAAGCTATCTTGCAGGCCACATAAGGGCTCTTGCCCTTGGAGGTTCCGACTCTCCAAAGAAGTTAGGGAATTGGCTAAGGTGACAGTGGTCACTTCCCTCATATTGGTCATCGGAGGCTAGCCCTGCTAGTTCAACCGGTAACACAGGGTAAATCTAAGTGCCAAATGAGTGTGATTTCCTTCTTTTTTTCCGCTGCGTAATTTGTTGACATCTCAGTGTGTTTTCAGATAATAATTGCAGTAAATTATTTGAAACGTTAACCAGATCTGAGTTCAGTAAAAATCAACAAGAGTGATAGCTAAGTTCACTTTTCTAAGGGCTGCTAATATATTTCAATCTGAGATAGTTTTATAGTGACCTATTGGCTCTCTTGTCACCATTTTCTTACTGCTGTTGCTATCCCTCATTGAGCAGCCAAACTAGATCGATCTGATTAGTATTTGCTTGATGATTACAAAGGCATCATTTTGAAATTGGTTCTGAGTTTAGTTATTATCTCTATAAAGATCTCACTACTGTTTCGATTCCTTCTAAAGTGTATTGACAAAATTTGATCCAAGCCATCTTAAGGGCATGGTACACACCAAGGAACTTAAGACATTTAAGTATAAATTGGGCATCCTAGCTTACTGTTTGTACAACACTAATAAACAGTCCTCCAGAGTCCATACCTCTGATAAACACAAGTTAAATAACTGATGTACATCTGCCCCCTAAGCTAATTATTTAAGCATTATACATTGACATATTCAAGGGGTATATCTATGTTTACATCTTGAGTATTTATGCTATCTGGATTGCATTTTCCTTCAATAGACTTATATGCATACTCTTAATATCATTGGTTGCTCTATATACTCAGAATACTTTGAATAATGATCTAAAGTTTGTGATGTCGGTTTAACATCAGGAAATTGCATAGTGGTAAAGATATATATATATATATATATATATATTTAAAAGTGGCCTGTGTTGAATAGCCATTTGTAATCATATGGTCTCCTTTTGATGTGTCAACTTCATCCTTGCCCTTTATATATTCATTTGGAAAGTGAAAATCATACTCTAAGCACATAATTATTGATTTGTGAAACCTTGTTTGGGAAATTCTAGTTGGAATCATGAGATCATAAGGATCTAATTTGGGACTAAACAAATATCCCTAATAGAACAAGTGGTGGATTTTCAAAGTTTCTCATCGTTGCTTAATGATACTATTCATGGAGTTGATGATTTAAGTTTTTAACATATTTTCTAGATTGAAGTACAAATAAGGAAACAAATGCTTAATTGGTTTCAATATTTCAAGTGAAAGGTTCTAGACTTGGTGAATGCCTTTAAAATCATCTTGAGTGTTTATGCTATCTGGATTGCCTTTGCCTTTTGATCTGTTGGTTTAGCATCAGGAAATTGCATACTGGTATATATATATATTTGAAAGTGGTCTGTGTTGAATAGCCATTTTTAATCATATGGTCTCATTTTTGTTGAAGAATGTTGAAGATTTTCTGCCTTTAACTGTATGCTGGTTTAGTGCCAAGTTTTGGTGGTTTTCATTCCCAGTCGGTTATGCATAGACTGGGAACTACTTAATGCAAAATTCATTAACAGTAAACACACAATTTAAAAGCAATTTACAGGCTGCAAACTAATCTACCAGCATTCACACATAAATTTGACACTGTAGTTTTTGGCCAAATCGAGCCCTGGAAAAACCCCCACGGGGAAAACCAGTTGAGAGAGAGAGTCAGTTTCTTATTGCTTCATATATCTTCAGTACATAAAATCATGGCAGAAATATTTTACTTATCTCTACAGTGAAATATCACCCAGCAGATTTCTCGAATACTGTGCCAAAATCAGCAGCCCAGCAGTGCTGAAAGTGCCTCGAGAAACATGTAGAAAGTACAGACTCAGAATTGTGTGGAACACATGGAATAAACAGTGCTGAAGCAGTCTCAAAGCTGAGCCCAAAATGTTTCAGACAGGATGCAGCACCACGAGTCTGTGCTCACATTACTCCTCAAATTAATGCTAAAACCCAAGAAGAGTGTGCCCAGATTGTACTCGAACTGTGTGCAGAATGCCAAGAATAATGTGCTCAGATTCTATTGAGAGATGCGCCCAGAATTTATGGAAACTCGTGCCCAGATTATCTGCTAACTCGTGCCCAGTTTATCTGCTAACTCGTGCCCTATTCCTGCTGTACCTTCATCCCTGGTTATGTACTGTAGCCACCTGCAATCTATTCGATGGTGCTGGTAATATATGCCTGAAGCAACCCACGAACTCTGAGCTAATGCTGAAGTCAGAACTTAGAAACCCGTGCCCTGAAACTTGCATTCAATTTTCAGTACCTGCGCCCTAGCTAGCTCGACCTCCTTCAAGCTCTCGACCTCTCTCCTCTCATTCACATCAACATAATGATGAAGGTAATCTGCCTCCCTCCCTTTTTATCCAACCCTAAAGGAAGATTTTAATCCAACGGTGCTCATTCAATTCAATCTGATGGTTGAGATTAGAAGTGAGTAAAAGACTCATTAATTAAATCACTTAACTAATAACTACTCACACACTTTATGACATAGGACAAAAAGTGACTTTAATGTCTCATTAATTAATTAATTAATGTGAGGGTCCCACCACCCCATGCTTAGTGACTTAGGCTAAATCACTAGGGGAACTCGACCAAGGTACAAAACTAACAAATGTAACTTCGGAAGATATTCTTATTGTATTTGTAGTCTTATTGTACTTCCTTCGGGAAATATTCATATTGTAATTGATCATGTAAAACCCTAAAATAAATCAAGTAAAATAGACAAGTCGGCCCCACAGAAGTCAGTGGGTAAACTGCACCAAACAATGGGAAAAACTGCACCAGTCAAGTCGGCCAGTTAGGTAAGTTAGGTCGGCCCAGTTAAGTAAAAAGGCCAGTTTGTGACTAGTATAAATAAGCAACAATGGGCAAAACTGCCCCAGTCAAGTTGGCCCAGTTAGGGAAGTTAAGTCGGCCCAGTTAAGTAAAAAGGCCAGTTTGTGACTAGTATAAATAAGCCTACTTGGCCAACTTAACTGGGCCGACTTAACTTCCCTAACTGGGCCAACTTGACTGGGGCAGTTTTGCCCATTGTTTGGCAGACTGCCCATTGTTTGGGGCAGTTTACCAACTGACTTCTGTGGGGCCGACTTGTCTATTTTACTTTATTTCTTTTAGGGTTTTACATGATCAATTACAATATGAATATTTCCTGAAGGAAGGACAATAAGACTACAAATACAATAAGAATATCTTCCGAAGTTACATTCTTCAACACTCCATCTTAACAAGGAAGGTATTCTTCCAGTACTATCATCATCATCACTATCACTGCTACTGCTACTCTGTACACTGACAATTGATTTGTGACATCTCTCTCAAATCTATACAACACTAAAAGTTCTGTACGAGCAAGTCATTTGGTGGGTCCAGCCTAGGAGCGTACATTATGTTGCACACAGCGACCACCTGCGTTACCTCACTACGTGTCCAGATCATCTCGTGAGTGTAGCCTAGGAGACGCAATATATAACATATAATATATACTTTTCAATTTGTTGAAAAAATGCCCTAATGTACTTGTTTAATATCATTCATTTCCATTTTATGAGGTTTATAGTCTAAATATTAGTTAGAAATTTAGCCCTGCATTCCACAATTGCCCAGTAATCAATAGTACATAATCAATGTTAGTAATATGACAACTATATCTCATTCTAAGATAAACAAGCCCATAAAAAGTAGAAGTTCATGTTTAAATTAAATATAGATCAGAATCTTCTTACTTTTAAGTTTTAACAGCTACATTGTTGACAAGGAACATGTGATGCAATAACCCTTCCTAATTTAACAAGCACAAAAAAATAATACTAAATCATTGTCTCTGAGGATTTTTTATTCACATACCTGAAGAAGCAATTCATATTTTGTATTGAATAAAAACACACTGAAAGCTCTATGCAATAGATTCTCTGACTCTATTTTCTCCATCAAGTGACCTATAGCAATATCAATCCATGAGCCATTACACTTTTTAATTGCACACAGTATCTAATGTATCAAAAATTACAAAGAATAAGCATAAAAAAGAGACAAAAAGTCTGTCCAACATAAATATTCCAAGAATGCAAAAGTTCAATGATTTGTAAAATCTGAAAGAACTGCATTCACATTTAAAAATGACTAAAAAGTAAAAGGTAATTAATGGGATTGCTAAATACTCTATTTATGATACATCAACACAATACACAAGGCAACTTCAAGATGAATTATAAATCAAGAAGACAGCAACAAAATGCAGTACAATTGTGAGGTAGAAGTGTAGTTAATGTAATATGCAATAACTCAACTTGCCTCCTCTATCAATATTAGATCAATGTCCCAAACATAGAGAGATCAATTCTCACCAAGTTAGTGCATGCCCAAAGCCAACCTACTTTTAGGGAACGAGGCAGTGAACATATTTGTTCACTATGCCTGGGGTTGACCATTCGGGGCAATCCTGATTTCCTTGATCGCCCTTCTTGTATACATATGTATTAAATGTACTTGTAGACTTCTTAGAAAGTAGAGAGCAATTCCCATTCTTCATACTTCCATGGGATCTAGCTCCACAGGTGTATCCATACACAACTGGTGCCACAATGTCATTCCACAACAACTCCAATTTCTAATCCAGTTTTGTAATAATTTGTAATGGCGATACACTATATAGTTGAGCAATTACTTGTGTCTCTAATTTTATGTTGTGGTGAATGTTCAATCTCTGGTCTATTATTTGATCTTGCAGTGATTGTTCAATCTCTGGTTTAGTTTTCCTAATCGAATTCACAAGAGACAGATGGTAGAGTTGACCCCTGTCCAAAATCCGTGGTGTTCTGCAGTATGTAATATCATCTATATACTTTCAAATGAGTTATTATTGAAGATTTGCATCATATGAAAATTGTAAACTTTCATTTTAATGAAAAATATCTTTTTCACTGAAATTTAGTTTATTTTGAATATTATTTTAATTTCCCAGTCAACTCGTGAGTTTTTCAAAGTTCAGGTCAACTATAACTCTTCAGCCTATTAGAATTCTACCTGTGTTGCTCATCAGGTATTCTCCACCACGATGCATTTCAGCAGACCCAGAACTGTCCTCGGTTCTGTTCATGGCAGAGATGGCAGTGGGTGATGGCGCAGAAGAAATAATCCTTTTGGAGAGGAGCAGCATCCTTATAGACTGAGATAGGAGTGCATGCATGCACTAACTTAGGAGCAGATTTATCTTTAGCATATTTGCTATATTAGTGTGCTTTCCAAAATTTACAAGTGTGCTTTTGTTAGCTGTAGTTAGTTGCAGTTCTAATATTAGGCTGGGTGCTTTTTGTATGGGGATTATCTATTCGAGGAGGGTGCAGAGTCAAAGGACGACACATGCATGCTTGTGCAGACTTCATCAGTTAGGGTGCACTAATCCTGGCACCTTCATCGATGCTGACCTGGGCACACTTTTCTACACTATAAGGGTTTTCTTTCCCAAATCTGGATGCCCACAGGGATGGGCTATTTTTGTATTTTTCCTAACCAATTCTCTATCTATAAAAGGAAGGCAAGGTAGGGCTATTATTCATTAAGTAACTGAGCCAGTTAGAGGTTTGAGCTATGGCATTGTAATTCTTATTTCTGAATTAATAGAAGCAGATGTGATTGACAGTTCAGATTTGTATTTGCTCTTAGTGTTTTCAGTTAATCCATATATGCAGATCTAGTATTCAAATTCTACTATTTTGTTGGGATTTCAGGCTTTTCAGTTTCCTAGTAGTTAGGGTTTCAGTTTTTAAGTGCAAATCTGTTTACCATGTACTGAAATTTTAACACAACCTTGCCAATCATTCTCCAAGTCAAGTCTGATAACTGTGAGCTTTAGTATAGAATCAAGCCCATGAAGGACGATGTCCCCTGTAATGTGGTCCCTTTCAATGTTTGCGACCTTTTGTTTGATCAAGCTTATGTATATGACAGATATGACATTTACAAATACCAGCTTCAACATTTTATTCTTAAAAATTAACAATGTTGAGAACAGTTTGTCAAATATCCTACCAAAGGCTAGTGTCTCACTTGTGTCTCCACAGTAAAGTTGGAAGTTGATCTCCCATTCACAGAAATTTGTCTCTTGATGATCCTTCCAAAGTCCAAGGAAATGAAGATTACAAGTCCTTAGTCGACACACTTTCACAGGAAAAGTAACTTGGCATACTTTGATATAGCAATTCAACATCTTCTAATAATTGTGAGGACTACCGACTCAATACTCACTCTGACATAGCATCAAATTAAAGGTCTCCTTGTCAAATGCACCTCTCTAATGCCATTCAATGTGGGAGAATGATGAGATCATATAACAGAACAAAATCTGATCAACAAAAATCATATTCAGCCCAGTTCTTCTCCATCTGGCAACCCTATTGTGTCTGCAGCTAACATAAAAACGAACTTAGCAATTATGTATTCACAATTGACAATAGAGGGCTAAACAGGGTTACTGTAAAGAATCACTATCCTCTTTCCAATATCAACAACCTCCTAGATCAACTCATAGAGAAAAGAATACACTGAGATTGACCAGAGAACAGGTTATTATCAAGTACCTATACAGCCCAAAGACATATCAAAGGCATGTTTCATGACTAAAGAAATGCTTTATGAATGGCTTGTTGTGCCTTTCAGCTTAACCAAAGTTCCTTCGACATGCATCTGATGAACAACAATATTTGACCATCCGCAGATAAGTATGCAGTGGATTACTCGAATGACATTCTTGTTTACAATTGGATACGGGAAGAAAATCTTGAGCATATTCAATAACTCTTGCAAACTCTTTGACAACACAAACTCCAAGTCTCCAACTCTTTGACAACACACACACCATCTCCTCCCTGGAAAGTGATCATTTAGTACGAAGCTCTAGCAGCCCTTGGCCCTGGCTAGAGGCAGCATAGCACACTTTGATGATGTGGCATATGGCCATTTGACATTTGTCATGATATTTATGTTGCAGGAAACCCCTGACCCCCTTTTGTTTCAACCAATGTTGCAAATAACAACACTATATCGCAAATATCTTAGGTCGGCAATACTATAGTTGATAAATATTGTGATTTTTTGAGCTATAGAAAGTTCACAATTTTTTCAAAATATCACAATATCCTGGGAAAATATTGTGAATTGATGGAAAATATCACTAGGCCAACAACAGGTTGGCTTTAAAACCTTAATTTTCACCTCTTTCACTCATTTTGAGAAACAAGTGAAGGGGATTGAGAGCAAAGGAGATATCCACCATCTTTCACCGAGTTGAGTGGAAAGAGTTTGTTTTCATTTGCATTAGCAGACTTTTGTGGAGTATGGATTGGTTCTCATCAATCATATCCATTTTACAGGTATGTGTAACAATTTAAGTATGTTTTATTTGCTTTTTGATAATTTTTATAGGATTTGCCACATCCATTAGATTTCCCTCTTCTTGCCGATTTTAATGGGAGATCTACCATTTATTTAGGTCTGATCTTTTATCTGCAGCATTCTCATGTGTTGATTTCCATTTCCTTTTCTGCCCTAGGTTTAATCATTGCCATATGAAAACGTGGAAGGCTTTGGACCCATTATGGGAATATGATGAGCCCATTGAGCCTCATAATAGGCAAAAGTTGGCTTGCAAGTTGTGTGGGAAGGAAATGATGGGGTGAATCAGTCAATTGAAATACCAACATGCAAAAATCATAGGGCATGAAGTAGGAATTTGTGAAAAATCAACCCCGGAAATAATTCATATTGTTAATCAATCACTTATTGAAATGGGTAAAAGGAAAGAAGAGAAGGAAGCTTTGAGACCCAAGCTTTCAATGGGAAGAGTTGCAAGATCTGCGACAGCCACAACCTTTTCAAAGGTGAGGGGAAGTGAGAGCTTCTCCTCGGCCTCACCTTCCTTAATGCCCTCAACAAGCTTAGCTTTCTTTGTTCTAAGAACCACAGCTGGGGCACAACCTTCTACTAGTTCACTGGTTAAAATAAGGGAGAAGCAAAAAGCAAACAATCTTGTGGGTAGATGTTTTCTATGGAATGACATTCCTTTCAGCATTGACAAGAACAACCCATTGTACCAGTTTATGTTTGATATTATTGTTGTTGGCCCGAGGTACAAGGCCCCTACCTACAACGAGTTAGGAGGGCCTACTCTTCAAAATGAAAAGCTTGATTGCACTCACAAATTGGAAGAGCTTAGAGAATCATGTAAAATCACTAGATGCACCTTGTTCTAAAGCGGCTGAACTAATGGGAAGGTAAATACCCTTCTTAATTTCTAGATTAATTGTCCCAGGTGGGCAATGTTATTAAATTTGTCAATGCATCGGCACATGTTAAATATGTGGCATTATTGTGTGAGTTGTTGAATGTGTTCATCCAAGCGATAGGTCCACAAAATGTTGTTCAAGTCATAATGGATAACATTGTTGATTATGTGGTTGTCGATAAGTTGCTTATGTTGAGGTATCCGACATTCTTTTAGACTCTGTGCCACCCATTGCACTAATTTGATTTTAGACGATATGGGAAAAATTTATTATATCAAGGACATCATTGAATCAGTAAGGAGCATCACAAAATTTTGCATATAATCATGCATCTATTCTTAGCTAATGGGCAAATTCACAATTAACATGGAGCTGGTCTGTCATGCAATCACAAGTTTTGCCACTAGCTTCATTTCGCTTCAGACTCCCCTAACTTGTACGTTGGAGGTGAAGAGAATGTTTCTTTCAAATGAGTAGCATGCTTTATCATTTAGCATTAAATGGGAAGAGTAAGCCATAGTCAAGGTAGTGACACAGTAGGAGAGTTTTGGGGGAGGAGTGGGGGAGGTGTTTTCCAATAGAGAACCTTTGGTAAAGGTTCTTCGCTTGGTTCATGGAGATAAGCCCACAAAGGGTTACTTGTATGAGGCCGTGAATATGGCCAAGGAAGCCATGTGTACCTATTATGAACACGGAGGGAATAAGGGATATATGAACCTTTAGCACACTTACAAGAAAAGGACGAAGGTTGTAGAAGGATGGCTTGCAATAGAAAAAATAAGCTACTAGGAGGAGCAACCTAGTTTAGGAGGTGACAAACGACATCTACGCATGACTCAAGGAAGGAATCATGGTAAATATTGAAGAGCACTCCACCAAGAGAAGGCTCATATGAATTTTAAGCTATAGTTTATGACAAATTCTAGATACTTCTAAGAATATTTTAATGGAAGCTTCTAGCGGGTTATTTAAAAATAATTATTAGAAGAAAATATGGAGGAGGAATCTCTTGGAGTTTCTGAATAATATTTTATCGAAAGTTTCTAGAGGAAAACATTCCCCTAAAGTCTTCTAAAGTTTTCCTTATACTATTGAGGCTTCTAGCATTTTTTATTGTAAAATGCTTGAGGTGCTATATAAAAGGAAGAGAGCTCTCATTTGCTAGGCATGGTTGGAGTCGTGGTAGTTCCCCTCCAAACTTAGTTCAAGATCTTTTGTGAGGAAGAAGTTAAGGGGCATTCTAATGTGAGGTTCTTCATCTTTCTTTTCTCTTTCTTGGGTTGATTTGATTGTTGGAAAGTACATGTACAAATATGTTGAAAGAATCTTTGCAAAAGGGTAGTCTTTCCCTAAGCTGTTGGGAGTGGGGAGCGAGAGCGGGGAGCAGGGAGCGGGAGTGGAGCGAAAAGCGAAATTTTCAAAAGCTCCCGTTTCGGGAGCGTTTTAGGAGCGTTTTTTATATAGAATATATTTTAATATATTTTGATGGATTTATATCTCAAAAACATGTAGGATGTTGCATTAGCTATAGAAAACATGGATTAAACCATATAACATCAATCATCTAGTAGTTATATCTTATAGCATTGTCATCAAATGATCAACCATAACAGCTTTTATAGGAGCTTGGCAAAGAAGGGAGGTACCATAACATTGTCATCAAATTATCAACCTAGTATAGCAGCTTTTAGTATAAGAGAGGTAGGGAGTGCCTCGGGAGCATTCTAGGAGCAAGATTCCAAAGGGAGCAAGCTTCGGGAGTGGGAGCAAAGGGGGGGTGGCGCTCCCACGCAACAGAGGTCTTGCCACAAAAGAAAATGTTAGGGTTGAGGTGAGATCCTCCCTTCGTCTTGCTATTATCATTCTATTTATTGAAGGATTTCACTGCTATAATCATTCTATTTATTGAAGGACTTCACTGCTATAATCATTCTATTTATTGAAGGATTTCACTGCTATAATCTCTCAATTAAGGCTGTCCATTCTCTTTTGAGGACTACCCTAGCTAGAGTTTCAAGGTTTAGTGTGGCATGTCTAGGTTTTCTTGATCTTGGGTGAAGTCACAATTGAAGAATGATGTATTATTTGGTTGTTCACTCAATAAAGAGGGCTCTCTACTTATGCTTACATCATTTATGATTTCATACATGGTTGTCCTTTAGTTATCCATGGTTACACATTATTACTTGGTTGGTTTTGTACTTGCTGTGAACAACATTTTCGGAAGAACCCTTCTTTAATTTTCTGCATAATGAAGTAAATCCATGTGGTAAGTTTGAGCATGATTATAACATCCTAACTATGACTTCTTCCACACTATTCAAACCAAGCTTGAAAAAGTCGGACTCGGCAAAAAGTCGGCAAGGGTCCCGAAAACAATTTTTCGGAAAAATCGGCGAAAAAATCGGAAAAAGTCGGAAAAAGTCGGCAAACATTAAAAAATACAAAATACATTCATTTTTTTCAGAATTTTAAACATATAAAGCAACAATAACATCAGATAAACACATTGGAACATAAATATGTAGAAAGCACTGATATATATCATCATCATGTAGTCATGTCAAATATAAAATGATACATCAAAGTCGATACTGAATCCTGAAAGTCTGAAACACCATAGTTGTCCAATCAAGGACTCAAAACTCAAAAGTAGATAACCAATACAAAATGACATCACATATATAAATGTATCTCAGGAAAACTAGTAGCTATCTATCTAATATCAATGCCCTCTTCCCCTTTTACGGGAAAAGGTCATGGGCCGTTTGTCAGGCCTGCCCCTAGCACTAGAAGTAGCAGGCGCAGCAGAAGACCCTGCCCCTGCATCTAACATCGGACGACGAGTGACGGATGGAGGACTAGATGTATCAATCGGTGTAGGCGGTGGTGGCGATGCTAGCACATCACCCTCCGTGGTGGTTCTGACCTCCTCCTCCTCCTCCTCCTCCTCCTCCTCCTCCTCCTCCTCCTCCTCCTGCCCTTCCTCTCCCTCTAGCCATGTAGGTTCCTCCTCCATGATAGGAGTCTCAATCTCCACCCTCCAATCAGACAAAATATCAATATTGTCTAAGACGATGGCATCAGCATTTGGTGTTTTATTTATCTGTGCCATCCATAAGCGGAGATTATAATGGACGTAGACCAAATCATTGAGACGTGTGAACTCCATCCTGTAAGAGGAAAATAATTTTTTTGTATGAGTCTAGAGGTTCAAGTTTAAAAAATTAATGAAACATAATTATAATATGTGAGGATGATAGATTCACAAATTATATTAAATGAAATTGATTTGTTGAAAATTTAAAGTTTAAGACTCTAACCTTCTGCGTCTCTTTGCGTGTACTTTTTCAAACACGCTCCAATTCCGCTCACATCCTGAAGCGGTACATGTTTGGCTAAGAATCTTGATGGCAAATTTCCGTAAATTTGGTGTCCTTACACCATAGGTTCGCCACCAAGTAGCTACAACAAATAAGGAAATAAATAAATCATAATTCAAAATTTCAAATTTCAACTTGCAAATAAAAGTTAAACACTTTAATAACTTACCTGGCATGAAACTGGTCCTGTCACGAATAGCATCAGCAAAGCTAAATACTCCAGCACCATCCTGATACAACTCTAACTCGCGATTGATTGCATTGCGAGTCTCATAATCAGGAACCATCCTCTGAATACAAGTGAAGAGCCCCTCCAACACCTCAGCATCAAAATCAAATTTGCATTTGTAGGAAAATGCAGGGTTGAGGAAGAGTGCTGCTGCATGAATGGGTCTATGAAGCATCCCGGTCCATCGACTATCAATCAACTCCCATAACAACATGTGCCTCTCGTGCCCCGGGGTACCCCTGCCCACATAATAATTCCGGATGGCCTCTTTGGCCCTATCCATGGCCTCATACAAATAGCCCATTGCGGGCTTATCACCATCAACAAGTCTCAAAACCCTTACCAAAGGTTCACTCATCGCGCACACTTCCCCCACTCCTTCCCAGAATGAGTCAGTGTACACCAACTTGGCAATGGTTCTCCCATCCTCTCTCCTGCTGTAAGCACAATCACGCCAATCATCAGAAACAAACATTTGCTTCAACTCAAACTGAAATCGAAGCAAGGACTGAAGAGTAATGAAGATGGTGGCAAAGCGTGTGATTGCGGGACGCTTCAAGTCCCTGTTTTTGGTGTGCCTCCTCATGAGGCTAAGAACAAAAGTATGGTTGTAAATAAACTTGGGGATGCTCTTAGCTTGATCAATCACCACCTTGATAAAGGGAACTTTCCCCATATCCTCCAGCATCAAATCAATACAATGAGCAGCGCATGGAGTCCAAAACAAAGCGGGGTGCCTCTCCATAAGCATCCTGCCAGCAGCCACATAATTAGCTGCATTATCCGTAATAACTTGCACAACATTGTGCACCCCAATGTCCTGTAGGAACCCATCTAACAACTCACATAAGAGCGCTGCATCTTTTACATATGCCGATGCATCGACTGATTTCACAAACAAGGTACCTCTAGGACAATGTACCAAAAAGTTGATAAGGGATCTACCCTTACCATCTGACCAACCATCTGACATGATTGTGCATCCAGTGGTCTCCCATGACTGCTTGAGGTCCTCCAACCTAGCACCGATGTCCTTCTTTTCTGCTTGAAGGATTGGACCCCGCAACTCATCAAAGGTGGCACTTTTATACCCCGAGCCAAATGATGCAATGGCATCACACATCAGCTGCCAAAATGGATTGTTTTTTACGATGCTGAGAGGTATGTGACTCCAGTAAAGACACCTCCCCATCACCCTGTCCACTTCTACCTTGTCATTTTTCTTTATCACTGCCTTGATAGAAGGTTGTGATCCACCTCCTGTTCGTGGAACAAAATGGTGTGAGGCCCCCGCCGTGGCTGTGGAACCCCTCGCACTACCCTCAGTGAAAGTGGTAGATCCTGTTGCCCCCACACTTCTTGCTAGGCCAAAAGCTGCAAGCTCAGCTCTGTTTGCGGCGATCTCATCCTTCTTTTTATTCTTTTCATGGATTGAGTCATGGGCAGATCTCATGATCTCTGGGGTCACTGCAGTACAAACGCCAACATCATGCCCAGGGAGTTTAGCTAGATGGTATTTCAACCTGTTAACCCCTCCTGACATGTGATGCCCACACAATTTGCAACTCAAAGTTTGCCTATTTCCATCATCCTCGGGCTCACCATACTGCCAAAACGGATCCAATGGCTTTGGCATCTTCGAAAATGGAATGGCAGCCTCAAAATGCAAACCTAGGGCACAAAAATACAAAAACAAGAAATTAAACCCCATTTGAAACAATTGCAACAATTTGGCTTAAAAAATCAGACCTCTAAATTTATATTTTTGGCCATGAAAAAATGATAACAAGAAGGTGGCTAAATATCTAAGAAAGAAAACATGCTATTCCATTCTAAGAATCTAAAACCCCCTTGCATTTTGACTCTTTTTTATATTTATAATTTTATGGACATCGAAATCTTTGGAAAAATGGCAAAAAAAAATAAGAGAATAGAGGAAAGAATATAGGCAAGCAAACATGAAAAAAAATCATAAAACAAATATAAGAAAATGAACCACTACATACCTGTGAGACGAATTGGTTGATTGGCAAAGTTTTGACTCTTGAAATTGAATCCCTTCTCCACAAAAATTGACAATGGTGAGCTTGGATGTTGTTTGGAGTCTTGGATGCCTCCAAACTAGTTGATGGTGCCCTCTTGCCCTTCACACTCCTTCTCCAACAGTCAAACAAAACAAATGACAAAAAAAAAATCACTTTTGACCTTTTAATCCGCGGCCGTGACTGCCTGGGCGACTTTTTCCCTCGACTCGCGATTTTTTCCAAAAACTCGGCGATTTTTCGAAAAAGTCGGCACTCGGCGATTTTTTAAAAAATCGCGATTTTTACTCGCCGATTTTTCGGCAAGGGTTTGAACTCGCGATTTTTACGAAAAATCGTGATTTTTCGCCGATTTTTTCAAGCTTGATTCAAACCCTCTTGATTGTTGATCTTCACTCCATCACCAATTTGATAGGCACTGGTCATGGCAATCCACCACCCCATTTATTTCCAAGGTATATCTTACAAAATCTTACTAGAGAATTTCCCCTTGTGCCAAAGGAGAGACAGTGGGCAACCTTCATAATTGGCACTAGGGTTGCACTTGGTTTTGGATCTCTGAATATGTTTGAGTGCATGTCTGGGAGGTAACAAAGAGCATCAAAGTAAGGGTAAATTGTGTCTTCGTGGCTGAAGTATTGATTGAAAAATAACCCACCTCTTTTGTTGAAGAACGTGGTCTTTGTGAATGGGATAATGCAATGAGTGGAGATGAAGTCTCTCACAAAAAATCAGACATGGGGCTTTGTTGAATCACAAAATGGCAAGAAAACTATTGGTTGTAAATGGGTGTGCAAAACAAAGTTCAAGCTAATGGTTCCATTGATAGTGTTATGAATATAAAACATGCAAATACTAATAAATAATAATTAAATTGTTAATTAATAATAAATAAAAATAGTAATAATTATTAAAAGTTGCAACTCTTTACGAAGAGTTACTATGTGCCCTTTAAGCATTATATATGCAGCCTCTCCTATTTGTAATCATATCATATCTCTTATTCATTTTATACATTTTATTATATATTTATTCTTTATGGATTATTAATCATATTTACATTGGAAGTTTCCTTCAGTAACGAACTTTGTTCGTTTCAATGGTATCAGAGCATATTTGTGTATTTATTGAAGAAGTGAGTGGCGAATTATGGATTCCATATATAAGTCTAAATTTTGGACTAAGTGTCCTTATTGCGAGATGGAATTCGATTATGTGACAGTTTTTAAGAATTTCAATCACTCCTGTCCAATATGTGGTAAATATTCTATTATGAAAGAAAATCAAGGTCAATCATAATTGCAATCGCAAATACCGAAATTCGAAGGCGAATTAGGATACTATAAGGAAAGCAATAAAATTTTACAATTTGAAAATGATAAAGAGAAATATTTTAATGGTTTAAAAAAGACAAAAAATTCCAAATTGAAAGATTGTATTCAGGAGTCCACCAAACAAATTAAAGAATTTGAAACCGTGAAAAAACAAATTTGACAAGGACATACAGGAACGAGATGAAGAGATCTCTCGTCTAAGAAATCATAATAAAAAATTGTTGCTTCAAATCAAGAAGACGAAGGATAAAACACAGTGCAATCAAAAGTTAGAAGAGGATATTCAATATCTCCAGCAAAAATTATCAAGAAAAGACGAAGAAAAATCCTCCTTGAAGAAGGTTAATCAAGAATTGCTAGAGCAAATAAGAACGTCAAAAGAAAGAGAGCAAGAGAGTCAAGATGTTCAAAATGAAGTCAAGAAGTCAAATTATAAGGAAGAACTCTTATGCTTAAGAAGACACAATCAAGATTTACTCATACAAATTAGAAAACTAAAGCATGATAATAAATCGTTACAAGAAAAGTTAGATCACAAGGGATCATTAGCTGAAAAGGAAACGATGACTGACCCAATAGACAAGTCATCAAACACTTAAATTCAAACACCAAAATGGGGAACCAATACAGATTCAAATGGCGCTCAAAATCAAAAGAATGTTTATACTGACAAATCACTACAAACATCAAGACAATATGTTTCCCAAGAAAAATTACAAAAGATTAGGATGCCTTATCGTCATCCAAATCATAAAAATCGATATGACCAATGACAAGGTCAAGAGGAGAATAAACAAACGAGTTGTGATTTCAAAATAGAATGGGGATGTTATCACCTATTTTGTACCATAGTTGGATTATCTGAAGAGTCGCCATTTGACAAACATGATGAATGTTTGTACTCCAGTGTATCAAATGATCCAGCATTTGTGACTAGCCAGTTTTGGCTAGCCAATTTTGTTTTGAGTCGACATGACCATGGCCCCATGGGGTTTGTAATAAAGTGTGCTAGTAGGATCTGAGTGTCTCAGTTCCCCATGACTTGATTAAGCAACTAAGGTATTCCAGGGAGTTTTTTCCCTTGTCAATTATACTTTGCTTGTAGCCGAGCTATAATCGATGAGGTTTTCTCCCGCTTCCTCTAAAGCTGGAATGCCCGATTTTGAAAATTTTAGCCATGGGGGGTTATTAGAGTCCAACTGATGTATACAAGCCTACTAGACACTATTAGAATAGGTGTTGGTCATGTCCCAAGTCCCTAGGACCCTTAGAAAAAATTTCGAAAAGATTTTACCAGAGGCGTCGGATTTGGGTTTTTTAATTATTTTAATTTTTAATAAAATTCTCTATAGTTTAAATAGAGAAATTCCAATTTGTAATATGTCAGTCGTCCGGGGTCCAAATTCAGTGATTGATAGCTCGTTTCATAAGCCAAAAATCACACATGACCTATGGACCAACTAAACCCAACTTTTGGATGTCAATTCAGCCTCATAATTAATATTTTCTCTAAAAATCCATTTACAGAGAAATTATTAATTAAAATAATAAAAATGATTATTTTGGAGATAATCCAAATCTCTCCAAAATAATCCAAAAAGATTAAAATAAAAGGCCAATTGACATGGCACTCAGCATTCATGATGATTCCAATCAACTCCAAGAACATTCAGTGAGATATACAGTCAGCACCAGTCATCTACTTCAAGAGAATTCGCCCTCCTTCACTAAAGCTCACGAATTGATGATGTGGAGGATGTTGAGTGGGAGGTTGAGTTGATTGATTGGTATTTATTACAAGGTTGAGCGCCCTCCTAAAGTCATGGCCATTGGCTCTTAATGATGGCGAGTTAGACTCCTACATCAACTCAAACATTACCTCCTTCATCCTCACGTCAATCCTCTTTGGGAGCTCGAATTACCACATGGCATGAGATATATGGTGGGTGATACTCCCAAGATTGGGATGGGGGGCGCCTTGCCTAGGTGGAGGCCACCTCACCATCCACATAAGCTCCAAACTCAAGCTTAATGTTGAGTTAAGACTCCAAGCTCGATTTGGTTGGTGTTGACATGGTTTTGATTGGATTATGATGGAGTTTTTGGCTCTCTTCAAGCCAAATTCGAATTAGGGTTTTAGCTGTTAGTTTTGTTATTTAAGAGAAGCCATTTGGGCTATCTCTGTGTGGATAATTTCTGTAAAGAAGCTCTGCTCATATTTGTAATGCTTTCATGCATATCTTGGAATAAAGAATAAGGCTTTGGAGGCTCATCTTGTCTTGTCTTGTGGATCAATATTGTTGGTGAATGAGGTGATATTCTTCCATAACTTTCATTGATTGCTTAATGGTGGTTTAATATTCATGCTTTAGAGGGCTTTATCAAGCACATAAGATCAATTATTTGTAGTTTCAATTTAATTGATTATTTGTTTGTCTTTAGAGATTCAAGAGTGTAGGAAATCTACTAGTTTGTAATTCATGCCTCTTGATTTCAATTGATGAAAATACATGTCTTAACTCCCTATTTTGTAAGTGTTTGTGTTGTAGATCATCCTCTTCAACCAAGTAGGATTGTGGAGCTAGTTTGCATCCCTTCCTCTTGAAGACCAAGCAGAGGGATCCAACAAGCAACTATCAAGGTGAAATCCAAGCTCTTTCAAAGGTCCAAAAGAGCTAAGTTTGAACTACTTATCCCCCTTTCAAATTTAAAAAACTCAATCATTGGTTACTAGTTAATTGATCTACCCATCTCCAAACAGTGGAAATCCAAAGTTATACTCATCTCCAGGTTTGAGATCGTTGTTTTAGGTCTGCCTTTGTTTGTGGCTTTCTTAAAACTTTTGCTCCTCTCGTTTTTTGTCTCCATCTTCACCATCATTACAGTCCTCTCTTCATCTAGTTCGCTGCCACCTCTCTTCATTCTGTTGTTATCTTATCACTGTCCACTCTTTTTTTTGCAGCCCACTGTCCGCTTCCTACTGCTGCCCACTGTCCATTTTTTGGTGACTGTTCGCTGCCCCATTTCTGTTAGCTCTTTGGCTGCCCTTCCACTCCCCTCATCCACCTTCAACTAGCTCAAAAAACACAAAAAGAAGCTTGTTAAAGTAGGAGTTGGTTAGTTACTTTCTTTTGTTAGTAATTGTTAGTTTAAAAGCGTAAGTGTTTAGTGTTAGAATTGTTTTCAATATCTAGATCTTGCGCTTTGCCATAGTTTGATCTCTTTTCAAAATCTAAATATTGCACTAGTTTATCAAAGTTTCAAGTTTTTAGTCTTAGTTCTCTCATTCACTATCACATGCATTGGGAAAGTTAGTATTAGAGCACTATGAATCTCACTTTTCACACTAGTATAGCTTGCATTATTCAAACTCTTGTTTCCACTCAAAAGATAGAAGTTTTTTTTTTTATAGAAAATATTTCGAAAATTTCATGATTTAGATTTCATTCCTAGTATTTTTAGGCTAAGTTTGTTCGCTGGTCTGTTTTACTATCTTAGGTTTTTCATGTCTTAGATCTCATTTTTTAACCCTAGACTTAGTGATTTTCATTTTTATTTGATTTCTTGCTAATGCTAAGGGGTGCTTGAAGTTGATCTTTGTTGTAGGTGCTTGAAGTTGATTTTTGTGTAGGTTCTTAAAAGAAAAAACCAAGAAGAGGAGAAATAAACCAAAAGGAAGATCTAAGACTAAGAGGAAGACAAAGCTAGGATTGTAAAACCAAGAAGATGTCAACCATGAAGACTTAAAGCTCACTCTCCTTTTTTTGTAAAAAGCTCTTAAGAAGCTTCATATTATTCTTCTAGTTATTCGCTTCAAAGTCCTTCAAGGGTAAATTCCCAAGGCAAGTTGTAACCAAATTAATAAAGTTCAAGTGGAAGAGGCCTCCACTTTTTTGGTTTTCTTTCCCATTTGCGGAAGAGTGTTGTGATTGGTTAGATTAGATCTTTCATTTTCCGCTTTAGAGTAATCAAAATTTTCATTTTCATACTCTCTTCCAAGTTTTGACTTGAGGCAGTATCCTTGGGATTTCATCTCAAGGGCAGGACCACATAACTTTGTGGTTACTCCTCTCTCCCCGTTAGTTACCTTGGTCGAAATCTCAGCTAGCTGGGAAGTTCTCAAGTGCTAGCGGTTCTTAGTGGTCGCCCTTGTTCGGAGGAAGACCCCACCATAGATTAAATTTGTTGGTAGAACACTAAGTCCTTCTTATCTTATTTCATTTCGCAAGTAGCATGCTAGTTGTCTTTTATATCTGTTGAGCTATCATATGGTTTGGTTTTCACAATTGCTTTTACTTGCAATAAAATAAACAAAGCCTCTTGAACTTGACCAAATCCAAGTCAAGAGCACTCTCTGTCG
This sequence comes from Larix kaempferi, assembly GCA_027924585.1. Taxonomy (NCBI): domain Eukaryota; kingdom Viridiplantae; phylum Streptophyta; class Pinopsida; order Pinales; family Pinaceae; genus Larix; species Larix kaempferi. The sequence continues at coordinate 8,673,651 of BSBM01000066.1, read as the reverse complement.
GAGAGCATTATAGACTTGCATTTTCCCCTTGCACTAGGCATTTTAGAATAGAAAAGTCTCTTGAACTTTGGTCTTAAGACTAAGTCAAGAGCGCTCTCTATCGAAGGGTTGAACGGTGCTCTTAACAATAAAAAACATTTCAACTCACATCCCCCTAATTAATTTACTTTTGGTTGATTATCCAACACCCGTTTGCTCTGCCAATCTGCAAAGGTTGGGCTAGTACTCAGAAAGGTGAAGGACTTGCTAAACGTACAAGTGATAACATAATTAAAACTTTACCCAATTCCAAAACCAAGTTAAAATCACTGAGGTTGCTTCCTGAAACAGGTGGTGCCGAGAATCCACTGTCAGACTCGAGAGTGGTCAAGCCATTGTACACTTATTCTCTGCAATCTGGGTGCTCCCGGCCTATCATCTAAGAGGTTGCCAGTATTTGTTCCTGGTTAAGGTTCTACTCTTTTGATATCCTTGGTTTTAGCCTAATAATCAAGACCATTAAAATATTCAATTTACCAAGATAATTTTCAAAACGATCTCACGAACAGCACTTTTCAAGACCCACACATTCAGCATCACAATCTTCACTTTTCTTTGACTCCATAAGGCACTGGTATTTAAAAGTTTATATCTTAATCAGGACCATTTGTCCTTCTGTTATTTTTCATATTGTGAATGCTTCATATGATTGTCAAATCTTGAAAAGTACTGTGATCTTGTTATCTCATTTGGCAATGTGGATTGCGTTATTATCTTGTGTTTCCCATTTATAATTGGTCTCATCATAATAAACTCCTAAACAACACTCATTCGCATCATTTCACCAAAAACACTTAAAAAGCAGAAGAGCCTTAGTGAAACTCTTTGTAGGGACTACCCCCCTTGGCTTCGTTAGGAGTTAGCCTAAACAGAGGAGCTGGAATTCAGGTGACAGTACCTGGCTCATTGCTTGCCCCCAAGGCCACACCTCTCCCCACTTCCAGTGAGGGAGACAGCTTTCGAAAGATTTCTACTGCCGATGTGCAGTTTGGCGGATAACAGGGGACAAAGTCAAGAAACTCAGTGGAAGCAAAAAATGAGAAGTTCTATCCGAACAATTGATCAGCAAGCAGTTCCATTAAAGGTAGATCTCGGATGGACCACTTCACAAATGAGGCAACAATTTCACTCAATGTTTAAAAGAACGTATCGTCTCCTGTTGTCAAGTGTTGCAATTACCAACACAGAGGAACACGAGAAAGCGTCGCGAGCAAGAACAAGGATAAAAGTCTTACATAATCATGCTTTGAGGACAAAGCATCTCTAAGAGGAAGGCAATGTTATGAATATAAAATATGCAAATACTAATAAACAATAATTAAATTGTTAGTTAATAATAAATAAAAATAGTAATAATTATTAAAAGTTGCAACTCTTTACGAAGGGTTACTATGTTCCCTTCAAGCATTATATATGTGGGCTCTCCTATTTGTAATCATATCATATCTCTTATTCATTCTATACATTTTATTATATATTTATCCTTTATGGATTATTTACATATTTACATTGGAAGTTTCCTTGCGTAACGAACTTTGTTCGTTTCAGATAGGCACTCTTTTGTTGAAGCACATGGTCTTCGTGAATGGGATAATGAAATGGTTTCTCTTTAATTATTCATGGTTACACATTATTACTTGGTTGATTTCTTACTTTTTGTGAGGAGCATGTCTTTGGAAGAGCCTTTCTTTAGTTTTTTGCATATTGAAGTAAATCTATGTTGCGGGAAACACCTAGGTAACAAGCATACTAGTCCCAAAAACTTCCCGAAACGCCGAAACCAATACGAAACACCACCGAAATGTCGACGACCGTACCAACAACATTTCGCAATCACAAAACGTCGCACAATACGGTTGTCGGTGTTCTGTCCCGTACAGGTGGCATTTAAACATCAATTCTTCCTTACATGGACCATACAGGCAGCCAAGAGGGCCGCAGGTCCCTCAAATGGGCTCAAAATTTTGTTTTTTTCCATTTTTAAAAAGATACACTGTTGTATATGTAATCGATGATATAGACATGGTTTTCCTTCTAAAATGCCATTTATGTGTCTCCATTTTTGGAGGGTCGCATTTCCTACCGTCCTCGTTTCGGAAACTTCCAAACGTTTCCATGTTTCATGCAACTTAGAAGTAAATCCATGTGGTTAGTTTGAGCAAGTTTATATCAACCTAATTGTGTCTTCTTCCATATTGCTCAAACCCTCTTGATAGTTGATCTTCACTCCATCACCAATTGGATATACACAAGGCACGGCGATCCACCACCCCTTCTTACTAGAGAATCCCCCCTTGTGCTTGAGGATAGTTAGCCTAAAGAGAGAGAAAGAGTTGATGTGGTGACAATGCTCAACCTTCATAAGTGGCTCTAGAGTTGCACTTGGTTTTGGATCTTTGAATATCTTTGAGTGAAAGTCTGGAAGGTAATAGAAAGCATCAAAGTACATGTTAAATTTTGCCTCAATGGGCGATGTATTTTTTGCAAAAGAACCCACCTCTTTTGTTGAAGCACGTGGCCTTTGTGAATGGGATAATGCAATGAGTGAAGAGATGAAGTCTCTTACAAAAAATTAGACATGGGACCTCGTTGAATTACCAACCGTTAAGAAAACTGTTGGTTGTAAATGGGTGTACAAAATGAAGTTCAACATTCATGGTTCCATTAATAGGCACTCTTTTGCTGAAGGACATGGTCTTTGTGAATAGGATAATGCAATGAGTGAAGAGATGAAGTCTCTCACAAAAAATTAGACATGAGATATCGTTGAATTACCAGCTGGAAATAAACCTATTGGTTGTAAATGGGTGTATAAAACAAAGTTCAACACTGATGGTTCCACTGATAGGCACAAAGCTAGACTCGTGGCCAAAGGGTTTGCTCAAAAAGAGGGGATTGATTATGAAGAGACTTTTGCACCTATTGCAAAGAAAATATCAATGTGTTTAGTATTATCATGGGTTGACCAATTTAGTTGGAATATCATATGGATGTGAAGTTTTCCTTCCTCAATGATGACTTGGAAAAGGAATCATATATATGGTTTAGCCCCAAGGATTTGAAAAGCATGGGAAGGGGCACTTAGTTTGAAGAATTGAGAAGGCTCTTTATGGCCTCAAGCAAGCCCCAAGAAACTGGTCCAACAAGATTCATTTATATTTCAAGCAGAATGGATTTAGTTTAAGTCCATCAAAACCAAATTTGTATATGAAAATCAATAATATAGGTGGTAGCACTATAATTATATGTAGATGTGTTAATTTTCCAAGCCATAAGTGATTGCTATCCTTACGTTCCCTACTAAAAAAAAGTGTTATTTAATTGCATAAATAAATTCTTTCACATAGCAGTAATCACACATATGGCTAGAAAGTAAACAATGGAAGCATAACACAATACGTAGATAATTACTTTCAAGTCAGCCTTTCATTAACAATTAAAAGCTTACAAGGAAACATCCGCAAACTATCCTACCAATAGTTGTATGGTACACTCAAACAAAATAGATCTACACATTTACTAAGGAAAAATCCATCTGCCAAAAATTGAGAAAACAACCTGCTATTTGTCTTGTCCATAAGATTGTGCCAATCTGTTCCATGTGAATATATAGAATCCGTACACCTGTATGTAGATGTCTATACAAAATTTGATGTATGAACCCCCCTATTGTTTGACTTTGGCTCCTCGTTGGTGCTCTAACTCTGCTCCACAAATGAATAAAATCACCTCTCGACAATACTTGTCTTTGAGTGAAATGAATGTCTTAACCCTCTATCTTGACTTGCCTTTATACTTCAATTTAAACCCTAATTTATCAAAACCATAATCTCACAAGTGATGTATGGTTGAGATTAGTCTAAATCACTAATGTATAAGTATACACTTTATTAGACTCAACAGATAAATATAAGACTTTCACTTTATTACTAAAGTGAATTACAAAATAGCTTTAACTCGAACTACTTCGGACATGTTCGACACTAAACCTGTGCGGAATTTCCTGTCCAAGCTACAATTTTCAGCACTCTATTTGAGCAAGGAATGAATTATGCAATAATCCAAGTTTGTCTTTGAATGCTTCAAACTTCCCTTTTGCTAAGGGCTTGGTCAGAATATCAACAACCTGTTGATCGATGGGTACATACTAGAGCTTTACTGCTCCCTTATGAATCATGTCTCGAAAGAAGTGATATCTAATATCAATGTACTTGGACTTGTCATGAAACACAGAATTCTCAAAGAGTTTGATACAACTCTGGTTTTCACAGTAAATCACCATGGGATCCAACTCTTGATCAAATAATCTTGCAAGTAATTTGAGAAACTATGCCATTGGGTGCGTTTACATTGTCATTTCTATGCCTCTTGTTTGGGCCATTGGGAAAGGTGCTACTACATCATTGCAGAGAGATGTCTTAAGTTACCCTTCAATTCATCCTTTCTTACATATTTATTTATACAAGATTTATGTGTTGTATCTTTGCCCTAATTTGGCTTGTGCAGCCATAAAATTTTATTTATAAGATGCACCCCATAGAGCTTGAAAATGAGTGGATACTTTATTCAATAGCTTCCCTTGTAAACCCTAGTTCACCTTCAATCCACCAAGTAGGTTGGATTGAGCAGACGCAATTCTCTACTCTTGGTGACCTATTTAGCAAGGCCCTCTTAGTTGGTGATCCTTTGGCTCCACTTTCCCTTGATTGGATTGGCACTAGTCCTTGGAGTGGTCTGTCCATGGTCTCATTGAAAAATATTGTAAACGAGATAGCATTTGTATTTTGTATGTAAAAGGGCTAGCCCAACTATGACATTTATACAAGGCAAGTGACTCATGAGTGTTTTTTTACTGAGATAGGTTTAGATCCTTGTGGTCTAAATTTGTCAAAGTTTTTTTACTCTACAAATCCTCCAAAGCCATGAGCACATTCTAGTACATCTGGCCTAGTATGGTGCTTCTTAAAATTTGGTCTATTGTATTATCATGCATCTCATACTAAGTCGCCATGGTCATTTTTATAGAGTCAATTAGGGTCCCTTGGGGTGATTATCATATTATATTATTGTATAGAATACGTTGACGGGATGTATTTACTATATGGAACCCCCCCTCCTTAAAAAATGGTGGGTGCACTCTATTTAGACACATCAAACCCCTCAATCTATGCTAGGCACACTACCCTAAGAACATAATTTGTGATTTATGGATCATGGAGACAAGATCCCCTAATTTTTGGGATGTTTGTCTGGAATTCCTTGATTTATGGTGGGAGCACCTATTGGAGACATAATCACCTTAATCTAAGAGCCAAAATCCCTGATTTTGGGAACTTTGTTGAGGGATTCCTCAATCTATGGGGGTGCATCCTCTCGAGGACATAATCCCATGATTCAGGGATGAATTGCCCCTACATGTGGCCTATTCTATGCAAGGCACACCTCTAGTTCTCTTGAGTTCTAGCAAGTGGCACTCATGAGCTCACACACTTGTCTATTATCTTGTACATGTGGCACATTGACGCCAAAATTGGCTACGTGCCCCTCTTGCTCCATTGAGGCTATATAAGGAGTATGCCCATCTTCCTTTAGTTGTTAGTTGTTGCTTGGGCTAGGCTATTAGTCTCTTGTAATCATTCTCTTTTGAAAGCTTCATCGGAATATCAATCAAAGGCTTTGGAGGACATATTGGGATCCACTTGTGTATGTGTGGCTTGTCTCTTGCTTCATGCTTCTAAGTTGGAGATAAAATTTAAAATAGCATTGTCATTTCTTTCATTCTTTGCTTAGCCATTGAAAGGATATTACTACACGATTGGAAGAGGAGTATGGTATGTTAGTTGCTGCCATAGTTCTCTTTGTTATTTTACTAGGAAGAAAGTTCTTTTTTTGCATACTTGCCTTCATTTGGATGATACAATACTAATGTCTTCCTTGTAGAATGCACCTCTTTTTAAAAAAAAGGAGAGATCTATTCTCTCCCTTTGTGATCTTGTGTGGGTTCTCTCCAACAATCAAGTAGATCGAGGTTAGCCTAGAGCAATCTTCTTCTCTCGGCAATCTTTCTAAGCAAGGCCCTCTTGGTGAGTCCTTATTGACTCCATAGCCCTATCTGCTTTGACACTAATCTCTCTCTACAACCATCCATCTACAAGAAAACCACTTCTTGCTTTTCTATTCTAAGTGAAATCTACAGTTTTAAAAAGAAAAGCTTAACTAGATTTCATTTCCTAGATCTACTTTATCATTGAATATCCTTTAAGTTTTCTTTCATCGATCACATATTTAGAAATTCAGATTTTTCTTAGCTTCAATACAAATCTGCAGTAGAACTTAGCAAAGAACCATTTGCGTATTGCAGATTTCGCATAACTGACCTAGTGAGTTAGTGATAATTCATTTATGGCTAGTTTAGCATTTCTGTAATTCTGAAATGTAATGTGATTTCTGCTGTTATATACTTGTTAAAATCAGAATTACAGGTCCCCTTATCAGCCTTAAGGCATATCTATTCAGCGGAAACAAATAGTGGTTTTTACCACCAAGCAAAAGTGGTTTTTACCACTCCTTTGAGCAGCTTTACCATCATTTCTCATAGCAGTTTCAAGTTGCATATGTCCTTAAGTAGATTTGGGCATTAGGCCAAGTAGCTTGTTTCATAAAGTTGAATCTTCAAAGCTTGGTTTCATTAAGCTGAGTTATCTTGCTATTAATCTATTTACCTGCTTATTATCTAAATTGATAGCTAGCTTAGATGAACTCCTCTATCTCATTATCTTCACTTGGGACAAGGTCTTGACGTAGTGGTTCTTACCACTACCAAGTGAACTAAGCAGATCTAGGAGGTTCATCTCAATAAATATCTCGGCATTCAACAGTGGTTCTTAACACTAATCAAAATTGGTTTTTACCACTCTTCTTTCAGATAAATCATTTAATCTCAGTTACACATGTCTTTTATTCATATTGTTTTTCACTCTGCAACTAGACCATCGTAGTTGGTGATTTGTTTTGCTGATGCTTCTTTATTTTCTTATAGTATCTCACTGAAGCATTGCCTTGTCATTTAATCCAAGTAGTTTATGCTTAGATGCTATCTTATACCTTGGGTTTATTTAAAGATCAAAGTGCTTAGTTCGTACTTCATATTGCATTGCACTTCAAAGTTCAAACCATAATTAACTCTCATACTTGATTAATTAGTCATTTTCATTTAATTAGGGAAGCCTCCCTTGGCTTTATTTGGGAGTTGGCCTAAACAAAGAGGTTGAGTGTTGAGGTGACAGTGGCACCCCAACTAAACTTGCCCCCAAGGTTGCACTAGCGGGTTGATATTCTTCTCACTTAGGTGCAAATTAGGTGGCAACACTATAAAGAGACTTCGACTCATAAAAAAGCAGCACATATAAGTCCCTCTAAAAAAGCGTGAAGAAAGCCAAGGCATTAAAGACAGGATAGTCTATGAGCTAAAGATCTTTAGTAACCAATTTTCAAACAATTTTGTATTATGAGTATATGTTATTATACATACAAACTGACTGAAAGGTATAATCGTAAATTTTCCTTCTATCATGTGCCTTGTCTCTAGCATGTGTACTCTAATAACTAACAATTTTAGCATTGTGTTTAATGCTAGCCTAGAGATGCATTCTACATTGAGTGATTACAAGTCGTATACTCCTCTAATCAAGCTTGCAAGGAACAATGCCAATAGAGTGGTGGGCATTTATTTCATTTTCTTTTATATTTTCTTTCGAGCATGCTACTTGTAACTATATATGTGATTGGTTGACAATGTCTTTCAACACTATTAAGGTTTACTAGAGTTGAAATCTCTGTTACAAACATCGCTGATATATCGGCAACATCACGATATATCGTGATGCTAACTCACTGACGCTATATCAGCAATAAATCACCCCATATTTTCCCCAATTTTGGGGGGGGTTTTCCCGATTTTATCGTGATTTTTCCCAATTTTTTTGAATAGATCGTGATTTTTTGCATTTCTGTATTTTTTAATATTTTTTGTATTTTTTAAGTTTGCCAATGTTTGCCAACATTTTCGCCGATAAATCCAATAATTTATTTTTGGACCCTCAGCGATATATTCGCCGACACGATATTTGTAACTTTGGTTGAAATACATGCTCTTGTCCATCACTTTTAAATAAATCAATATTACAGTTAAGAGGTTAGTGCAACTATTCTCTCTCTTTTATTTACTAAAGATTAAACTTTTACGCCATTATTATTGACAATGTTGCTAAACTCGTGGTGTTCATTTTTCCTTTATCTAAGCATCAAATTAAATATTATTAAAATAAATAAGCACTAAAATGCAATCACTACTGTTAACATATTTCATTGATCATGTTTTGGTATGAGAAAGAACAATCAAAACCCAAATTGAAAGAATTCCCTAGTTTTCAAGCTTAGAAAGACTTTTGGAACAATGGTGAAGCATGCAGTGAAGATGAATTCAATCCCTTAATGAGCAGGTAAGAGATCCATCCAATGTAACACTTGGACAAGGTAAGGCAGGTATGATCTGCTCAAGGCAGGCCTTTTTCTAGCATTGGTATAGATAAGGCAAGCTAGTATTATAGAGATGAGGAATGAAAAAATGGGCCTAAATCCCTCTCCTGCCTTGATCTACAATTTGTTGTCATATTTTGAAACAGTGACTAGTTAAAGAAGCTGAAGTTCAAAAGGATTTGACTAGAAAGGAATTTTCACACTGCAACCTATGGCTTATGAGCAAATCAGAGAGTTTAAATAAATCAAAGCAGCATCTCAAAGGCTTCACCATTACACAAAAGTGCATGTCAAAGACTTCAAGTCAAAGCAAAGACAACAAGTTTAGGAACTGCACACAGCCTTTCATTTGTCTGCCAAATAAAGACTAATTCTTCCAATAACAAAAACTATCTCAGAGATTAAGAAAGTGAAATGACTCACAATTATATTTTGAGTCATGCCCAATGACATGATCCTCTTCATCCACCAAAATGCACCTGCATAGAATTATATTGTCATCATTCTAGAAACTCGGTATTATGTCAAGTCCCAAAAATATGAATGATAAAACTTCAAACAGTTTTCAAGAACTACTCTCTGCTCAAGACATCAAGACATTCAAAAGTAAGGAAACTATCCCATTTGTTAAAGATGGTGGTACGAATACAAAAAATAAAATCAAAATAAACAAGGTTTAGCCTTACATAAATGACGCATAGGAACTAATGAAGCATGTTGCTGACAAAAACATTCAAAGCTGTGGCATTAAATAATATGCAAGCAACAAGTAACCAAACTTATACCAAGCCAGCAAAATCTCATGAGAAATAAAAAAAATATTGAATTCCAATAAGAGTCCCCCCTAAGAGGGGTTGGGTAGATAGTAGATATGAGTGATAAATTGTAGCTGCTGCACCTAAATTTTCCAGGATTCCTACTTTAAGTGCACCATAACAGTATAAATGAACTTTAACTAGAACCAAAAACACTATCAAATAGTCATTGTCCATAGCCGTTTTCTTATTTATGGTTGTAACCACTGCATCAAAAGTCTCAACAAGAGGGTGGAAATGCATATGACAGAGACTATTGTGACATGAGGAAACAAACACTGCATAAAAAGAGTCTCGATAATAGGATGGATGTGCATGTAACAGAGGAGTAAACCCACTTTGACAAAAAGGCCTTTAAACCTTTGCAGTAGGCAATGGATAGTAAACTATAATGGCAGAGTGTATGCTTCTCTGGTCTTCACAATGCAGAAGTCATGTATCAGATGTTAAAATATATAGGGCTTAACCTCTCTTCAAAACATGTAGAGGCAAACTGGCGAGCTTTTACCATTCACCCCACCCCCTTCCCCTTCCCCTTTTGAGTGGCTTTGTTGGATCCTTTTGGGCAGGGAGGTTTGAAGAGTGCCCGAGCCAGTCACTAGGACCGCTATGAGCCAAATCCTAAATGATCATTAACATAATGATCAAAAAGCCATAAGAAATCAATGAAAACCTCACAAGCCACAGTGAGAACATGTGCACCTATTAAGCATGGTATTATGTTTGAGTGGTGAACATGGAGGATAGTGATCCAAAATGGGTCTGCGACTCTGCATACGTACCATATGAATTTATTGATGCTCTTGATTGGGGAGATTAGAATTTGGGACATCTCAAAGATGCTCTTGATTTTGTCAAATTTTAGGACATCAACTTCTAGCGCATTTTTTAGGCCTTAAACAACCTTTTTGAGCCTTGCCACTGCTAACGGTTGTCGTAGGCTTGCATTAGCAGGCAGAAATTGTTCTTCTCATCGAGATCTTTCCAACAAGCTATTGTGCACCTAAAACCAAGCTCGTATGCAAAAGTTATGTCCCCAAAAAGATAGCCATTGGTATTTCTTTCATATGTACAAGTGGCAACCATCTCAACCCACCATAATTCGAATATGGGGAGTTAGTAACATGGGGAATCCACTAGAGACTTCTAGAACATCATGGATGTTCCAAGAGGGTTTCAAAACCCTAAACCTATCCCTAATTCTAGTTATCCAAAAACCTAGAAAAAGGAGGGAAAAGGATTCACCTTTCGGTTAGCATCCCTTTTTTAGATAGTATGAGCAGGATTGTGGGAGGAGATAGTAACAAAGCACAGAGACATAAGCATATTGAAGAGAATTGTAGAAGACCATAGCGTCTCATAGCTTTGCAAAAATCTTGTCTAGCTTTGTAATCTGTATTGTAATCTCCATCATATAAAAAGAAAAAGAAAAAGAAAAAAACAGAAGGGTATATACAATGATGACCGTAACCTCTCCCTCAGAGCAACAAGAGTTGAATGAAAGTCAGAATACTCAGCTACATCCAAAGAGTGGGCATCTTTTATCAAGACGGTCCCTTTGGCCAAAAGTTGATGGTGTATCTCATCCCACCACATAGAACAAAAGGAAGACAAGGAACTAAACTTGTGCAAAAACAACCTTGCATCTAATTTTCCACAAAATAAATAAAACAGAGAACCTCAGGCAATTCCAAAGCCCTGCCAATGTTGGGCAAACCTGAAAGCAACAATCGCCAAGTAAAGTAGACCACCAGCAAATACTTCCCTGAAGCACTCCTAAGCACTGATCCTAAAGAAACCTCCAATGCTGCTTGACAAACTAAAACTTCCAAAAGATGTGCTTGACTGTTCCAAATGCTGACTGTTACGCCTCAAAGTGCCTAAAGCATTCCCTCCAGATATACTAGAGTGAGGGGTTTCTTTTTCTTTTGTAAAGGCCAAGTTTTTGGGGCTATATTATGTATAGTGTTGATTTTGGGGCTAAACACCCTTGATCGGGTGATGGCAGGTCCTCTTGGTTTTCATTCCAGTAAGTGTTGGCTTAGTGGCATTGTTGACTGCCTCTTGATGGGCGAAAGTCCTCCATTTTGTTGGGCCATTTGGGACCTAGGTTGGTGTCTGGTGCTTCTTGGGATGGGTCCATTAGGACACATGGCCACACTCATATTTTGCTTTGTAAAGATGATTGTGCATGTAAGGGTTGTCATACCCAGATAAGCACGCCTCATTTTTCCCACTTGGACCTATTGTTTTGATAGAAAACCCCTCCTCCTGGTCTCCAAATCTCCACACCCATGACATCATTCCTTAAAGAAGAAGCCTACATTGTTAAAAAAGGAGGGCGTTGAGGGACAAGTCTATTGGGGTTAGTCGGGGCACGACGTCCTCCTTTTGTCTCACCTTGCACTTGGTGGAGCCTAATTGCACATTTTTATTCTTATTTTATGTCATTGTATGGTTTAGTCCCCAAGTTTGTGGGTACAATAACCTAAAATTATATATTTTGTCATTAACTTGTAGGCTCAAATTTGTAAAAGGTTGAGGGTTGTCTCATATAAATAAGACAACCTCACCTCATTTGTAAATCATGGACAAGGGTTCAAACTATGTATTCTTTTATTTTCCTACCGGTTTATTGGAGCACTTGAAGCTATGAGCACCTCTCTCTTAGATGTCTTTTTTGCTTCAAGGATGAATTGATGATGTTCTAGGGTTTGATTTTGCACATGCTAAGTTGATGCTAAACTAGTTGTAATAACTCATGCTCAAGGGTGACCTAAGATGCATCATCTTGCTCATTCTTGGTTAATGTTGGTAATCTCCTAACCCTAGTTTAACGTTGCTCTTGAAGTGCTTTGGACTGAGTTAGGGTTTGTTTACTAGCATTTTATCAACTTGATTGAGGAGACCTTCCTACCAAGGAGCTCTCCATTGTTTTGTTGGGCCTTGGACTTCTCTATTTGCCCTAATTAAGGTTTCGCTACCTAACCCTTGAGGTCACTAGCTTAGCCCTAGTTGGAAGTATTGAATACCATCTCAAGAGGAGGGATGTTAGCCTCGATCTCTCATAGCCCTAGGGTTTGAGACAATAACCTAATACCTATCTATCAATCCTCTTTTTATTAATTTTTACATGTTTTATTTTATGCATAAAAATGTTTTACACTACAAAAAGCCTAAAAATCTAAATAAATTCAAAAATCCAAAAAATAGCAATGATTTGGTATATATGGTCCACCCTAAAATTTTGACCTAGGGTTTTATCCACAAACCCAAGAGGGTGTCCTCTTTTGAGGAAGTGCATTGGGATACATGAAACCCTCGTAATTGATGAATTAGAGGGTGTATCGTAATTATGGCTTGTCCTACAATTTCGCCCTAGTTCAATTGTCCTATTTTCCTTGAGGGCACACTTTTTGGAGTGGTTTCCTTGGGAGACATGAAATTGCCTTAAAAGGCATGATATTATTTGGAATTTGTGATAAAGTGAATAACTCCATTATTGCATGATTATTGTGTCTTGTTTAATATTGTTTGACTCCAATATTAAGGTTTCGTGGAAGGTATTTGTGGTTTGTTGGTGGTTGCAAGTACCTTTCATTGATTAGGGTCCTCCCTTGGGTTTGGAGTTACCAGACGTGTTGAGAGGTTAAACTGTGGTGGCATTGGGTTTAACTCTCTTCTGAGCTTACCGTCAATAGCACTAGGTCTACATAGCCTTGATTTGCAAAGGTGTGCTAGTTTGAGCGGTAACACTGACAAACCAAACAGAGGCCATCTAAAAGTACACCCTTGGATAGCCTGGCCTTACACGAAACTCCCTATTAAATCATCAACCATGCAAAAACTCTCAAGTTATAGGAAAACTAAAATGACCAAACACTATGCAAACAACAAATCCACCTACCCTCTAAATCCATGGATAGCCAGTGAGCATTCGAGAGTAGGAATAATGTATGTCTCTAATGAAGCACGGAATAAAAACGACAGGAGTACAAACTCTAGACCCTCCAAAATGGTCTATGTATCTCAATGTTCATTTTAAATAGCTTAGCTTCAAGGATAAGCCCTCATAACTGTTGATTTTTGTAGCATCGGGCAGGTACTTCTACATAGGCCAAGTGTCAGACATGCAGGAGTCGTCCAGAAGACCACTCTAGGAGCTTGCTTAAGGAGCAAGTGACTTTTGTATCTCTTTCCTAAGTATAACTTGGGAAAAGCACATTAATTAACTTAATGTTGGCTAATGACTAAAAAGTGAACTTAAAATTAAGTCACGCGGGCTCAGATTTGCGGACTGGAAGCAGCAGGAATCTAGCAGACGACTGGAACCGTAAGGGAACAGATCTGAGGCCGTGTAGTGTTGCGAGCAGCGAGACAGAGGCTCGTGGGCTGCAGAACGGAGAAGACTGCAGTGGATCGAATCGTGGGTAGTGAGAGCCAGGCACGAGCTGAGTGTTGGCATCGAAACTGGGAAAATCAGGCCTATCAAGCGTAGATCTACGAGGAAGGGGGCAAGGGGTCACCAAGTCGAGGCCGGGAAGCAAGGATGAGTTGTTGAAGCCATCTACAAGAGCTGGCATGGAGCTAGCCATCAGTGTTGCATGTGTGTGGAGAGCAACCGTGAAGCAAGAGGCTCAGGTTAATCGGGTGGATCGGAAAGGGCACAATGGGAACAGCAAGCAGCAAGCCCGTGTGGTCTCAGGCTAGTGGCAGTGGCAGGTTGACAGAGTGATCACACAGGAGGACTGAACTGTGGCTTCGGTCGGAGTTGAGGGCGCAACAGAGCCGCCAGTGGAAGGTGACGGGAGGTAGCTCGAACAAGAGGCTTGGCAAAAGCTCGGGTGGACTAAAAAAGAGTAGTTGTGTGGATGTTGGGCCGACAGGTGAGGAGACAGGTGCCAAGGACGTGAAGAAGTCGGTAGACAGGCCAGTAGAAAAGCACAGTTGACGGAAACTCATCCAACAAAAAGGACCAGCCATCGACAGTGTGAGATGCTGCGGACTGCAGCAACAAGTTGCTAGGAAAGGCGTTGCCAACACAGTCGTCGATTGGCCAGATCAAACCGACAGGTAGAAAATTCAGCCATTGGGCAGACAAGCAAGCCAAGGCAGACGCAGGGGCAGGAATTTGGGCGACTGCCCAAAAGAGTCTAGTAGCTCCAAAAAGTGTTCAAGCGGCCACTTGGGCAGCCCAGAAAACGTTGTTGGGCAGTTGCAGAATTTGTTGGGAAACGCCCAGGAAAGAGTCTGGGCAGTGTTACCAGCTAAGTTGTACTTAGTTGGATTATCAAGCGAGCGGGCAGAATGGAACATGATACATGTTCATTTTTGGTGATTTGATATCCAGCTGGCCTGTTAAAGGCCCCCGTTTTTGAATTTTTTCCACATGTCCATGGCCCTGCGGGGTTTGTAATAAAAACGTACTAGCATGGGGTTTTGTAAAAGACTTGGTTCCCTAGGACTTTTTGGCTAAGTCAGGTATTCCAAGGAGTTTTTTCACCTATCTATTATGTCTTGCATTAGTGCATAACATAATTAATTGGTTTTTCTCCTGCTCCTCCAAAGCTGGAATGCCTGGGGAGGCTGACGGGCCTTAGGGAATTATTAGAGTCTATGGGT
Source organism: Larix kaempferi (assembly GCA_027924585.1). Classification (NCBI taxonomy): domain Eukaryota; kingdom Viridiplantae; phylum Streptophyta; class Pinopsida; order Pinales; family Pinaceae; genus Larix; species Larix kaempferi. The sequence continues at coordinate 8,658,637 of BSBM01000066.1, read as the reverse complement.
CAATGTATATGAACATGCTAGGCGTTAATTTTGAGTCATATGGACATGTGCTAAGTCCCCCTAGGTTGTTTTTAATTTTCGGCAAAGTTTAATTTTTCCGTAAATTGGGCCATTTTTTAATGGTTCAATTAAAAAAATTGTAATCGGCCTAGAAGTGGCATAGGGAGGTCTTTTTTGCCTTAGGGGTGCTCGTTTTCTAACTCAGAGCACCCCCTTAACCCCTAAACCCACTTTTCCTAATGTTTGGGTGCTTAAATTTTTACCTATGGCCAAAAAAAACCAAAAAAGTCATGAAAAAATAAAAAAAGTGAAAAAAATGACTCATAAAAATAATAAATTTTGGGAGTGATTTATGGACTGATTTTTTCAGCTATGTTTTAGGAGTTGTAAGAGCTGATTTTGGAAAGATTCCGGGCAGCTATATTATTGGGATTACTTCCCCATTTGAGGGGGGCATATTTCCCAAAATTGGGCCCCTTAAATCATGGAATTTGCAGCTATGTTTATGGGCTGTCACATGGCTGATTTTTAGCTGATTTGGGGCTGATTTTGGCAGCCCATTACATGGGAGTGGGCAGCCCCATTTTCTCCACGAGTTATGCCACTCATTCCACCCATTTCTCTCCATCTTTGGCTATTTAAGCATGGCTTCCCACTCCATTTTCTTTAGAGTGAGAATTGGAGCAAGAGACTTATGATTGTAATATTTTTTCTCATTTGAATAAAAGAAGACTTTGGAGGTCAGCTTGTGGTGTTTTGTCATATGTGGATGTAATATCTTGATTTCTTTTCCAAGATGACTTGTGCATAAGTTTCATTCTTCAAGGGTGTGGTGTGCTCATCTATGAGATAAGTTGTTTTCAATTTGTTTATTGTAGCAGCTTAGTGATGTGTGCTTGGTAAGAGATTATTTTTGTGTCTTTCATTTGTTTATGGATATGCAATCATAGTTTCTTGTGAGTATATATCTACACTTGATATTTTTTTGTGAGATCTGTGATGTGCAGGTGTTTCTTGAGTTGGCAAGAAGGAGGATCTTGTTTGTTTCCCCTTTTTACTAATCATTGTTTGCAGATATAGTCCCTTGAAACATCACTAAACCATCTTCAAAGCTTCGATTTTCAACAAGGATTTGTTCCATCTCTCTCTCTCTCATTCAAGAAAAATCAAATTTTATGGTTATCTAGTACTTTCTTTTCAAAAACTAGTTTAAGTTGTCAAATCTTTCAAGTTTTTCTAAAGTAGTATTAGACCTGATTTCAAAGCATTATCTGGCTGCCCTAGAGCTTGAAATTTGCAGCCATTAAAGGCTAGCAAAGATCCCAAGTAGACAAGCCCCATAGCTTGTTTTACTTGGTTATTTTTCGTCATTTTTACTTAGTTTTTAACTCAGAAATTTTTGGGTTTTTTAGGAGGTGTTCCAAAGACACTCTTAAAGTGTTTTTGGGCATCTTATACTAATCATTGCTTGCTGGTTTGCAGCAAAAGACGAACAGGTAGGAGGAAGTGCTGCCGAAATTTCGAGCATCCAGGCGATCCGGAGGACAAATTTCCATATTTTTCAAAACCGGTCATATTTTTCCTATAATTTTGTAAGCCACCAAGTCACATTAAGTAGACTGGGGCACTTCTCTAAATCATTGTAAACATTTTTAAACGAGAGCAAGTGGGCTAGCCAGCGCCCATACCCCATCCCCCCAGGGGTGGCCTGTGTCGTCTCATTTTCATGGCGTGATTTTTAGGGTAGTTTATTTCTTTGTTTTCCGGCATCTAATAAAATCAATTAGGATTAAAATAAACCTTGTTGGTCCGTTCCACTGGCGGGCCACAAGTCCACTCACAACCTAGTTTTTTCACATTTTTTTTACAAACTCATAACGCCCCCCTTGCTTTCCCGAAGTAGGGTCTATGTATGAGGGCTTTCCCGAAATACGTGCCTGAAAAGAGACTCCTGGGGTTTTAACAAAGATAAAATTTGGGTTCATAAAATTTTTTATAAAAATACCAAGGTCTTCTCCCGTATGCTCTGTGACCAACTTGCAGCTCAGTCTGATCCAGTTGGTACACACCAGAAAGGAGGGGATGACTAGTAATAGGATCTAACACCGCCCCAATAAAAAATCCTTTTTGTGAAAATCCGGCACAACACGCATTTTGTTGTCGTGGGCAAATTTTCCAGAAGGCTTGGGATAACACTGGATAGTGACCTCTTGGAAACCGTTAGGCTTGCCCTCGTTGGTATAGCATCTGAACACCTCCTCGAGACTCCGATTCAGCCCAAAGCCTGAGAGGGAAGCCACGCTTCAAAATTCCGGACATGTTCCCCCGTACCTTGCGTATATCGGGAACCCACCTGCCTTAATAAAAAGATCACCACCACATTAATTTTTAAAATAAACCAAGAACACTCGCACAACATTTACCTTTTCTGCTTATGCATTTGTTATTTGACTCCATTATAAGGCACTGGTCTTGTTGCAAATTTTATTTTATATTGTTGACTAATGTGCAGTTAAATGATGGCTATTTTAAAATGGGAGTAAATGATGAATGACTGTTTTATTTGATCAAAGTATATGCTGTTTATTCTTGGTTACCAAAATATTTTCCTAACTCCTAGGTTAGAGGCCTTAGTTTCTTTTTATTTTTTAGGGTCTACCCCCCTTGGCTTCGCTAGGAAAGCCTAGACGGAGGAGTCGAGTCCCAAGTGACAGCACTTGACTCTGACTTGCCCCCAAGGCCACACCAGCAGCTTGAAGACTTCTGCTGCGTTTTCCCTAGGTGTGGAACCAGGCGGCAACAGGCAGCAAAAATAGTTCAGGCAGCAATAGGCTACAGACTCGGGCATCGGGAAGCAGGCAGGATTGGGCAACAAGTCTGAGCAACCATCATAATGATCTCGGATGGTTGAAGGACTTTCATCCAGAAATCAGAGGATGACAGGAAGTTTCGTCTAAAGGAGAAGAGAAGTCAACAAGGTAGCAACGATTAGATTTGAGCAACAGATCTAAGCTGCAGGAGTTGGCAGTATTTCTTTTCTTAGTGGACAGTGGTGCATCTAGCCATATGACATGGACGAGGGATGTGTTTCTTAGTGTTTCAAAGATAGACTCAAACTACCATGTGACTTGTGGGGTCGACACCATACATGCAGTAAAAGGGGTTGGAATAGCATTATTCTAGCTAGAGTTTGGAGGATCTCTGAAGGTGGCAGGACTGATGCATGTTCTAGAGATGAAGATGATTTGCTCTCAGTTTCAACTCTGGAGGACAAGGGGAATGGGGTTGTGTTCCAAGATGGATAGGTACTCATACGTTCAATGAGAGCTACCCAGGATGTCGCAGTGATGCTTGGTGTCAAACAGGGTAAGTTGTACAAGTTGTTGGGTCAGCCTGTATGTGGATCCAAGGGGATCAAGGATCAATGTTAGTGACAGAGGTTAAGGAGTAGAAGACTTTGAGGGGTGATCAGTGTTCACAGACTTTCAGTATGGGGAGTAAATCTTTAAAGGGGAAGAGTGAGTTGGCCCCTTCCAGTTCTTCCAACACTATTACCAGTTAGTATGAGCTGATATTAATGGATGCTCGGGAGCAGGAGGCTCCTAAGAGCACAATTAGGAGGAACAGATCTTCAAAGCAAATTCCAAAGCAAGTGGCAAGGAAGTCTTCCAGTTCGGAGGGAGCAACTACAACAGTGGATGATGTGGTGGGATTGGAGATAGATCCAGGTGGAGGTTCTTCCAAAAGTACCTTCCTCGCTAAGAGGGAGCGTTGATTTTTGTAGCATCGAACAAGTACTTCTGCATAGTTTAGGTGTCAAACATGCAGGAGTCTCTCTAGAAGACCTCTCTAGGAACAAATGACTTTTGTATCTCTTTCCTAAGTCTAACTTAGGAAAAGCATATTAATTAACTTCGCGTTGGCTAATGACTAAAAAGTGAACTTAAGATTAAGTCACAGTCATTGATCTTAAGTGAGGCTCGAGATCTAATCTTAGCCATCGATCACTTTGGAGATCTAGAGTTAGGATTTTGGTCATTGAGATGTTATAAAAAAAGTCTAAGGAGAGGAAAACACGACAGTGACACAGAGTCAGGGGATCTCACTAAGTGGGAGGAGAAGGACTTCCATCCAAGTCTGTGGGTAGGGTTCGAGGAATGGGGGAAAGGGGAAACAAGGAAGATAGCAGCCAACCAGCAAGATTGAAGAGTTGATCTTGAGGTTTGCAGGCTTGGCTATCTGCTTATTTGTATATTCCTCAGTGGGCCATTATATCAGGAAGGGAGACTAGGGTTTTATATTAATAAAATCTATTGTTTGTTGGGTTTTCCAGGGTAAATCCAATGTTGAATGTGTGATTAATTTCCTGTTTATTATTCTGATGTGTACTTGTTTAGATCTAGCATGTTTTCAGTCAATTATCGTTGTCAATGATTTGAGACTATTAATCGGGACTAGATCTGGAAATTCAACAATAACTCCATAATAGAGTGATGATCAGGGGCAAGGAGGCCATACTCCTTAGCAAGAGCCAAGAATAGGCTCATTATGGTTGTTTTAAGTTTAGATTTGTTTTGGTGAGCCAACCATTGGAATATCCATGGCGGTTTATAGATCAGATAACCTCACCCCTGATGTAAGGGCATTATTGAAATTATAATGGCATTGCCATAAAATCATTAAAAGACACAAACACCATAAACATGAGATATGGACCATGGTTTGATGATATAGTAGCGAAATGTACACATGAGCCCTTGCACGGCATAGATATATACCCTCCAAGTTATGGGGAATAAATGACCATAACTAACATTGGATGTTGGCATGGTGAAAAGGAACAAAATGCAGAAATTTTAGGGGCATTTGTCAACCCAACAGTTGCTTCAACTCTAGAATTTAGAAATCAGTTTGGTTACTTGTTTTGAAATTTAGGGTGAATTTAAGAAGAGTTAGGAAGTAGAAAGTTAAAGGAAAATAATAAAATGCAAAAGCAAACAACATTGGTGGGTGGAGAGAGAGAGAGAGGAAAAAACTGTGTCATCTCGTATGACAGAAAGAGCTGGAATTTGTGATGATCTGACAAGAACTGTTGTGGATGGAAAAGAGGAATTAAGTGCCTTTAGTAAAGAGCTGCAAGTCTGGAAACAAGAGTAGGAAAATGACATAACACCCACACAATGGCTGCCTCACAAAAAAACCGAGTCTTATCATATGCAAGCTGAGATGAAAATAACACCAAAATTAAGCATAGAAAAGACAATTTTCACAAAGGAAGAGGTGGAGGATGGGATTCAAAGAATGGCTTCAGGCATGCAAGAGATATTGAATGGTTGCAAGCAAATCATTTGAAATCAGGAAAATATATTCTTGGCCAACACTTGCATCACTCTTTAATCAGATGATAAATGAAAGCTTCCAGATTGCTAGACAACAAGCCTCATTCTGCCCATTTTCAAGGGGGTGAAAGGAACAACCCAGGAAAAGACAAAAACATCATGATTCATCTAGTTTGCTAACCTATTTTGGGACATTGATAGAAAAGAAAATCGGCAAGTGGGATAGAGGAGGGAAATAGAGCTAGAGGTCAAGCAACTTCCAACCAAAACATTCCACTATAGACCAATGCCTCACCTTGAGGCACATGATAAAGAAAACATGGGATAGAAAAGATAAGGAGCTATGTTGTTGCTTCATGGATTTCATGAAAGCGTTAGATATAATGTCAAGAGAAAATTTGTAGGAGAGGCTAGTGGAAATGGGAATCCCAAACGGCTGGAGGTCAATGATCCACAATTTGTATGAACAAGTGAAGGCACAAATCAGAACTAAGGAAGGGTTGTCAAAGTGTTGGAGCATAATCAGTGTTGAATCTAAAGGATCCAGTGGGCATTCTTCCTAGCAAGAATTATTGTAGTAAGAAAATGGCTAGGAGGATTTGAAAAGCATTATGGCATCAAGATTTCCAAAGTTCAACCAAGGCTTGACCCAGGATCCAACTACTCGTCGTATTTGGTTCGGTATTGCGACCGCACATGACTTTGAAAGTCATGATGATATTACCAAAGAATGATTTTATCATAAAGCGATTTACTATACTAGAAGTTGCATGAGTAAAATTTCTTTCATGTTCTAACAAAGAGCATATTACATTAAAATAATCATCTCCTAGAGGAGCATGCATGATGGTATGGACATTTTTGAATGAACTAACTACTCATAAAGTTCCAATACGGGTAGGACTAGCATACATTCAATGGGATAATTTCATAAATCGAACCTTATCTCAAATAACATGAAGAAATGTAACCAATGTTTATTGGAAAAAGTAACCCCATAAATCTGGGACAAGAAACGATATTTTATCACATTCTATTTAGCACTGGTATTTTATCACATTCTATTATTTTTCTCTGTAATGTTGGGGTTAAGCACATTACAAGTGGTATTAGAGCACCTTCTTGGGGTAAGCACACACCCAAATTTTAGAAAAACAAAATTAGGTTAGAGATGTGTTCCAACATCTTTAAATAACACAGAGATCTATCATTCAATGGGTTAAACTATGGTTGGGGAAGAACACACATAGAAAATACAAGTGGAATCCCCTTGTTGGAAACCCTTGTTGGTTGGTACCATTTGAGTAGTAGACGTCAAACAAGCACTTGTATACAAAATTTCACTTTCATGTACCCCTAGGTATATCATAAGTCCCCTAGGATAGCTGAAACAAACTTGAGATCATCTGATTGATCGTCTTACTGCTATAATGGCACCAAGCACAACACTCAAGAAGATTACTATCTAGTACCTGGTTAGTCAAATAGTATGGCTAAGGACATGGTCGAGCCTCCTTAGTTAATGCTTTGAGATATAGGACCAAGTACTACTATTGGACCCCGCTATTATATCAGAGAGCTATAACACTTGACACTCCCTTGTCCTTAAGACCCTACAAATCCTAGCCTCTCCTACATAGGCCCAAAATTCCTACATAATTTGGAATAACAAGAATTTGGAATATTGTCACTAGTATTAATTAGATGGCAGTAATACTCCCACAAGAGAAGCACTCAAAAACGAAAAAAAAGCTTTGTATCCCAACTACACACCTTGCAGGAGAGCTATCTCATAAAACTCCTTGTTATGAGCTAATCACAATCGTAATACCACTCTCTATTAACATTTTTTATGGACCCAACCACACCATTGTGGATGACCTACCTCGTTAGACTCCTAGCAAGACACTGCTCGACATGGTCTCACACCCCGGTAATCTTTTTTGGGGGCACATGCAGCCACCATGACAACTCGCTCTAACACCATGTTTGATAAGAGACTTGACAACCTAGAAGATCAATACTCGATGCTTCAAGAAAAACTCAATGCCACTATTACCTAACAAGATCAAGAGATTGCCACACTCAAGGAAGCAGTCCACACCTTACAAAACACGGTGGCCCCTCTAGGGAGTATGCAAGAACAACTCAATTGGATAGCAACTTACCTTCTCCCAACTACTAACCAATGGAATGAACCATAAATAGAGATACTAGTTAGGAATCTTCAAAGGCAATAGATTTCCATCATAAACAGCCCTTCACTGATAATAACATATGGCATCACTTTCCTAAAGTGGATATGAACAAGTTTGATGGTTCTGAGCCCTCTAGTTGGGTCACCCACATTGTACACTACTTTGTCCTCCATGGCATTACTAATGACATGATGAAACTTAGAGTGGGGGTATTCTACTTGGATCTGAAATGATGGCAATGGTGAGAATGGCATAAAAAATCCTATGGTGGATATATAGCATGAAGTCAATTTGTTAAAGCCATCTATGCTCATTTCGAGCAAAATACTCACTATTTGGGGTGGTGGATCAAGTTTTGCCAAATAGACTCAATAGTAGAATTTATCACAGCCTTTGAGCAATTAGCAATCTGTATAGAGGGCTTCATTGATTCTTTTTATAAAGAATGCTTCATTAGTGGCCTCAAGGAGGATATCAAAGCACAAGTCAAGGTGCAGAAACCCACTACCTAGTTGGAGGCCTCTTAGCAAGCTTGAGAAGCAGGGACAATAATCAATGCACAAGCCAAAAACCCTCTTTCATGCCCTACACTCACCTTCACAGGTCACTCCCCCAAACACCTTGCCTTCTCAACCCGTAAAAGCCCGATCATTGTCTCCAACAAAAATCACAAAGCATCAACAGTGCAGACTCTGCTATAATTGTGATGAGAGTATGTCCTAGGTCATCAATGTAAAGAACAAAAATTATTTAAAATTGATGTCACCTCTCCCACCCAATCAAAAAAAATCACTATGGAAGATACCCCTGAGTTAAAGGTAGCTAACGCCAACCCTAGCATGTAGGTAGACACGGAACCCAAAGTTCATTAGGATGAAAAGCACATTACATTTTATTATAGCTCTACGAGGACAAATTTGTAGTGTTATTAGGAAATACTCCATCATGCTAAAGGAGAGTTGGTCTAAAGCAGTGTTACAAATATCATGTCGGCGAATATATCGCCAAGGGTCCAAAAAGAAAATATCGGATTTATTGGAAAAAATGTCGGCAAACATCGGCAATATATCGGCGAAATTAAAAAATATAAAAATATTAGTTTTTTTACTCAGCTAATATTTCCCGATTTTTGCCGATTTTTGCCAATTTTTCCCGATATTTCCCGATTTTGGCCGATTTTTCCTTGACATAGCGAAAATATCGCGATTTTTTCGCCACAAAAAATCGCCCAAACATCGCAACGATGTTTGCCGAAATTATCGGCTGGCAGCAAACATCGCCGATATTTGTAACAGAGGTCTAAAGTGAGGAGGATGATCATCGAGATGACAAGGAATGATGTCCTCGAGTTGCCATACACTTTGTGCTTGATGTTTGGACTTATCTTTTGAAGTATAGATTTTGGAGGTAGCACGGACAATCTAATAAAATCATATCTATCTATCTATCCCACAAGCCATAACTTGACTCTCCTCTTTCTTTAACAAATCTTTCATCTTCTTCAAACATTCCAGCACGGACCTCATGAAATGAGTGTAAGCTCGAATACCAATATGATGTAGAGCCCCAAAATCTACTCCCAATTACTAAACACAAGTTTTTCCAAAATAATTGAAAGGTCTATGATTAAACCACATAATAGAAAATATAACAAAAAAGATCGGGAAAGAATAAATCGAAATAGTGGATCAAGGAAAAATTCATACAAATTTTCCAAAAAACAATGCTTTCGATTTTAAAGAATGCATCAAACAATATCACAAGACAAATTGAGAATTCAGCCAGAGATTTCTCTCTTTCTCTCTTTTTCTCCAACCACCAGCTCTGTCGATTCTCCCCTTTTTTTCTGATTGGTTTGAATTATCCTAATGCAAAAATATCACCCTTCCCCCATCTCAAAGATTTTAAAAGATGGTAGCTAGCTTACAACATTCACATCAAAGTCATTTGACCAAGGAGCCAAATGTGAGGGATACTATTCCAACAAAGTTATCCAGTGCTTTGTTGAGTTTTATAGCTCGGATGGTCTTCTACATGGGCTTGGTGTCTAAGCATGTAGAAGTGACCAAAAGTGACTTTCGTAGACATTAACATTATTTTTATAAAGTTAAAATGACTTTTGATTTATGAGGAGAGAAAATGAGTCATGACTTAAGTTGTGATAAAGTGCAAAAATATCACAACCGTTGATCTTGAGACCCCAAGATTTAATCTTGGCCATTCATCTTGGAAGAGGAAGAGTTAGAGACATTTTTCATTTATAAAGAGGCAAAAGGAGTTCTAGGAGAGCAAAAGACACATTGAAGAGAGAGTGAAAGAGCTGAAGAGAAGAGGCACGAAGTCCAAGGAAGGAGAGTGGGCACGAATTCCAAGGAGGACAGCTGAAATTAATGCAGGACCATACAGCTGAGATTTTGGGCACAGAAATCAAGGGCCATACAGCTAGAACAGTGGCACAGAAATTGAGGTTTGCACAGCATTAATTCAGTACAGAATTCGAGGTCTGTACAGCATAAATGAATTTCGAGGCAGCTTGCTGGGGCACGAATTTCAAGGCAGTTTGCTGGGACAGTTTTGCTGGTCCATATAGTCCGTACAGTCCATACATCTCTGCTGGGCAGTTTTCTGAGTGTGGCATGATTTTCCAAGTGCATCTATTCCTGTATTAATTGCTGTAAATTTTGCTGAGAATTCTCTGTGGGCTGAAATAAAAATATCTCTCTTGAACTGGTTTTCCCTCCGGAGTTTTTCCAGGGGTAATTTACACAAAAGTCTCTGTGTTAAATTCCATGGTTTGCTGTTGATTAAATCTCATGTGTTTCAGTTTACAAATTTCAGATTAGAAGGCATTTAATTTTCTGTGCAATAATTTGAGGAATGAATTTGTTGGTAACTGAAACCGATGTTGGGATTGAGTAAAACTTTACCTGCTTGCACCAAGACCCAACCACTATTGCAAGTATAGGCACACAACAAGCACAAGCACAACCGTCATTGGAGAACCTTGAACCCTTCTGGGGGAGATAACAAAACCTTGCTTTCACCAACTCGACATGCCACTATTGACATCACTTCCTTTTTTTATTATTTTCCTCCCCTAAAGTCTACTTCCTAACTCTTCTTGAATCCTCCTATAAATTCCCAAGAAGAAAAAGAAAAAAAAATGTATTTTTAATTTTAAAACAAGTAACAAGACTGACTCCTAAAATTATAGCGCTGAAAATTTGTTGGGCTGCCAAATTTTCCAAGATTGCTACTTTAATTGCACCAAAACAATATAAATGAAATTAACCAAAACAAAAATTCTAGAATATAGTCATTATCCATAGTTGTGCATTAATTTGGGGTTGTACTTGTAATCATTGCATCAAAAGTATCAACAATAGGGTGGAAGTTCATGTGACAGAGATTACAACAATCTGAGGAAACAAACACTGCATCAAAAGTATCCAAAAATAAGGTGGATGTGCATGGAAGATAGATTACTACAATTTGAGGAAACAAGAGTAACCCACTTTGACAAAAAGGTCTTTAAACCTTTGTAGTAGGCATTATTAGATAGTAAACTCTAGTGCAAGCAAAGTTACCTGGCTTGAAATCAGAAAAAGTTCAAAGAGGTGGAAGAACCAGGAGTTTGACCTGGATTAGGAAAAAATTAAGAAACAAGTACATGAATATAAAGATATACACATATTTTGACACATGCCCAGCAAAGATTAAAATGAGAGATTCTAACTCGGTCAACCCAAGTTTGACTCATGATTAATCACAAGTTAGAGCTTGACTCATGATTAATCACAAGTTAGAGCTTGATCCATGATTAATTGAGTTTGACTAGAGAAGATCTTGAAGAAAACATTTAGGGTCCAATTCGAGTGAAATTTGGCAAATATAGAGTTTGATAGGCAACCTAGTAACACTGAGTGGAAGAGTGTCTGTTTCTTTGGTTTTCATAATGCATAAATCATGTATCAAATGTTAACAATGAAAAAATAAAGGCTTACCCTCTCTTCAAGCCATGTAGAGGCATACTAGTGGGATTTTCTATTCACACCACCCCTGCCCTTTTGAGTGGCTTTGTTGGATTTGGAGAGGGTGGTTTGGAGAGTTCCCAAGTCAATTGCTTGGACTGCTATGAACAATTATACTATGATGATCAAAAATTCATATGCAGTGAATGGAGAGAAGCCTTCACAAAAATAAAACCGAGAGAGAGAAGAGATGTTGAGGAAAGATGTGAGTTGCAGCAAAGACGAATGAGGTATTCCCAGTTGGTTCCTTCTATGTCATTTAGTCCTAAGTGGCTGTTGTGAGGAATGGGTTTGAGGAGAAGCACCGTTTGCAAGTTTTGAAGAGCATTGGTATGTACAGAGGTGCATTTTAATGTCAATGGGCATCTTATTGGCCTGAGAGAGAAAGATTGTGAATGGACTATTATGTTGAAAGAAAAGCCATAGATAATGGCTGAAAGAGGTATACTATTGAGGAAACGTGCATTGTTGCACATAGCCCGAGTAGTTGTTGAGAGGATTGCATCAGCCAATATGTTCCCATGACTGCAATTGTTGGAAGAGTGAAGGAACCGAAAAAGTATGGGGCTGAAGAAAACAAGAGCAGACACTGGAGCAGTCTGAAAAGTTGAGAGAACACCAAAGAACTTAGGGATGAAGAAAGTAAGAGCTGAGAGAAGCCAGTAGAGAGCATGGTCCAAATGCTTCAACAGATTGTGCAAGCAAAGGAGGAAGATAAAGATGAAGCTGACAGGTTGAGTTCAGTTGTTGATGAAATCACTCCTTTCATGATAGTTGAGGAGATGAAGTTGGGATTGGAAGGAAGAATCACTCCTGTAATGATTGAAAGTAAAGAGTCCGAGAAGGATGTTGGGCATGCAAATAACTGCATGAGTGAAGATGATGAAGTTGAGAATAATCTGCAAGTTGTAACCGAGGTTGAAGAAAAGGGGAGGAATCTTATTATTCCTACAAAAGTACGAGAAGAACAGCCACCTGGAAGTGATGATTCACAGGGTCTATTTTGTACCAGCCATCCAATTGTCAAGAGTGATAGATTGTAGTGTGGCTGCAGCGGACGTAGAAGAAGAATTGGGGAGCAAATTTAATTCCACGGAGATGGCAGCAGGAGTAACACATGTACGTGGCTTTATTCATCAAGATGTACGGGTATCGGTAACTGTAGTAGAAGAGTACACCACATATGACATGGTTGAACTGTGGAAGTTTGCAGCGAAGGATGCAATGAAACCCGAGGAGAGACTTGCCTTGGCATGCTGAATTCTGATTCCTTAGAGACGAATTTAACTGTTGAGATGAAGGGTGTTGAAAGAAATACCGCATTGAAGGTTGAAGCGGCAAGCGTGTTGCTGCCCGTGTCTTACCGGGCAAACTAGCAGGGCTAGTGCTCAGTAAGCAATTATAAGAAATGTGACCCAATGTCACCTCGATCACAATTCCAACTTCTTCCTTCTTCGGAGCGTCGGAACCTCCAAGGGGAAGGACCCTGAGTTATCCTGCAAGACACTAATGCAACAAAAGACTATGTTCTATATGTAGATGTTATTTTTGACCAGTGCCTTATGGAGTCTATGAATGAGATAAAACCATGGAATCGCTTTCAACAAGTAAGTGATATTATTATCCAAGCATACATTCTAGTCTTGGTAATTGCAAAACAGAGACTATTCTAATGCTGTCAATAAATCTAAGAAACATACAGTGAACTAGTATTTTCTGACTATACTACCGGTGGTGTTTATAATTCTGAAGTTGTCCTACTCTTTTGCATGCAGGTGAGTGGATGAACATTGGAAAATAACTGGTGGTTGATGCAAGATTTGGTACTTAGGAAATTCTGAGAGGTTAAACCTTTGAAGCTTGATAAAATTTGGTTGGAAAGTGCTTTGTTTTCAAAAACGCACATTGATCATTGAAAGGGATAGCCCTGCTACTTTATGTTGTACTAAACTTGGGTTAGTATAATTAATTTGGTGCATAAGAGTAGTAGAAGAGTACACCACATATGACATGGTTGAACTGTGGAAGTTTGCAGCGAAGGATGCAATGAAACCCGAGGAGAGAATTGCCTTGGCATGCTGAATTCTGATTCCTTAGAGACGAATTTAACTGTTGAGATGAAGGGTGTTGAAACAAATACCGCATTGAAGGTTGAAGCGGCAAGTGTGTTGCTGCCCGTGCTTGACTGAACATACGATATTGATTGAGGAAGCCAGAGGTTGGTCGAATGGGATGCGCCCGACTGGGAAAAGATGGAAAGATTTGATGTGAAAGTTTGAAGCAGTAAATCAGTGCTTCGATCGATAGAGGAAACGAAAGAAATCAGTTGTTCCTAATGACTCTGAAACAGGAGGTTCAGAATTCTTTTAACAAGAGGAGTATGATGCGTCGTTGAAAGAATCATGACACAGCCAGAAAGCCGTTAGAAAATAGAAATGCCATAAACATGTATATGGTTTGATGAGATGATCTGGAAGTGAAAAGTACACATGGACCCTTGCATAAATGACCACAAATGAGACAGTAAATTGGAGCAATGAATGGGAACAAAGAAGTTTTATGGCCATTAGGCAACCCAAGAACTGTTTCAGCTCTATAATTTAGGATTGAGTTTTGTACTTGTTATTAAATTAGAAATAAGAATTTATTTCAGGGAACTTAGGGCTATTTCAGAAGAGTTAGGAAGTATAAATTTGGAGCAGGAAAATAATAAAAGGGTGGAGAGACAGAGCTGATGGGTGGAGAGAAAGAGAGAGCGAGAGCGAACTCGATGGCTGAACCCTCAGCTTGTCTTTTTGTACTGTTCGAAAAATTCAAAAACAGTGTGCTCAGTAATTCGGAGCAGAGCTTGCGGCTCTGCATCAAGTCCCCTCAAAGCAACCTAATGAAGTGGTAGAAGGAGATTAACAGTCAATCAATTGTGCAATTAACAGGATAGCAGTATAATGGATTAAAGTTTACAGTACTTACTCATCTTCGAACATTAACCGCCTTTGAACAGCATCCATGGTCGTATCCTCCACTGTCGCCCCCATCTTAGCAGCTGATCCAATTAAATTTCTAACAATTGGGTTCCCAGAAAAGCAAATTCTGCTCCCACAGATTGCAGGAGAGGCAGATTTGGGCTTCCAGGGAATAGCAGAGGAGCAGCTCTTATTGAAGGAACGAGAGACAACAGAGGTTGAACAACCCGCAAAGACCGATAAGGTCCTAGAAACTATGGCAGATGATGTCAATGTAGTCGCCAATACAAGACGTGGAGGCATAGCTATCATGATCTTTTATAGATTTCGTCCTCAGAAAAGATCGTGTTAAGCCCTTCCCTGTTCATGTGACCATTATGGGTGATTCTGCTAGAAAAGAAAAATATTTAGGTAGAACGAAATCCCAAAATAAAGACAGGGGAGTGTAAAAGGAATCACCTCGACATTTACAATCCAGTCCTAGTGGGATTCAAATATGGAGGTTTTCCAAAGTCTTGCACGTTCAATAGATTCCCTTCCTTTGGTATTTTTTAAATTTATTTTTGGCTAGCAGAATTCTCTTTCTGCCTACCTTTGGTACTTTTGGTCAAAGTCAAAGTAAATGAGTTACAGTCACTTTCACGTGTTTTTGACATTCAACTTCAAAGGAGGGACCTTTTGCACGAATTTTGCCCGGGGAACAAACAACTTGCACTTAAATATTCTCAAAGGTTAGTTGGGTGATTAATTGGTGTTTATTCTCTTTTTTTTAATTTGAATATAAATTTCATTTAAAATAAAATAAATTTTGTATTATTATTTTAAAGTTTCAATAAAATTATATTTTAAAGTTTTAAGAATTTACTTTTTAATAGTTAAATATGATAGGAAGGAAAATTGATTATTTTAATTTGAAATTTGAGAAGTATCGTTTTAAATAAATGAAATTAATCAAGATATTAAATAATAATGCTGAATATATTTCTTATTAAAATATATTATTATTAGTAAAAATTATATGTTAATGAGGATAAAATTGGAAAGACAATTTTTTTTTCACATGGAAAATAACACTGATTTGTGTTAGCTATTCCACTTGATATGCGTTCGATTGACAAAATTAAAATGACAAGTTTAAATAGTAGTAGTTTAAATATTCTATTTTTTTACTTTTCTTAATATATTTTTTGGTTTAGTTTGTTCAAATTTTTGTTGGAAATTTCAAAAAATCTTAGTCATATGTGAAAATTGCATAATTTAAAAGGAAACCAAGTCTAAGAAATTAAACATTTTTCCTCATAATTATATAAGGATTTACATTTATTATTTGAATTTTTTTTAGGGTTCTAGCCTTGTAACGTAGGTGAAATGTTAGTTGGTTTGTTAGGTTTCAAGTGTTTGCATGAGTGAGGATGAAGAAAAGTTATGGCCTAATTTCATCATTTGATTATTTTTTTTATTCTTTTTCCAAAAATGATTTAACAAATTATGGCATTAGAAAGATTTGCTAAGATACATTTAAAAGTGAAGTATGGATTGTCCAAAGGGGTTAAATCCCCTCCTTAAGGAGTTTTTTATGAGTGGATAGGTAAAGTTTAATTTTTGTGAGAGATTCTCTTAGTCATTTGGTTTCCTTGAGGTAGTGATCCAACATATGATTGCATCCAAACATTAAATGGTTTTGTGACTTGTGAAGATAACCCACTGCATGTCCTTCAACTTTTTGAGCCCAATAAATTAGCTCAATCTGTTGGAACACATTCTTTCAAGGTGGAGTTCGGTGTGAGGTCTATGGAGCTAGCAATTGAATTGCCCTCCATCCATCAAACATTTTACCTATAAAAAATTCAAATTCACAAAAAATTTAATTTTTAATTAAATTAATTAAAAAAAAAATTAATATAAATTTTATTTAATGTTTTCAACTCATAACTTTTCATGTCTTCCATTATGGTTGTTCTCAAATAATATTCAAAAGAAAATTATTATTAAACAATCTTAAATTATTGTTAATGATGATGTCTTCATGTATTGTTTTTGTCTTTTTCTATTATCTTGATGTAAGTATATTTAATTTTTGGAAATGTGTAAAGTGCAACATTAATTTTAGTTTTTTTTATATTTATTTTAATTTCTATTAAAAATCTTTTAAAAGTTGATTAGTGTTACATCATAGAAATAAAGATTAAATAAATTGATAAAAATAAAATTTATGTATAGAAGCTTCCCATAAGTTAAGGAGAGAAATTTTTGTTTTTTGTTTTTTTATAATTTTGTTCCATATTACTATACTACATGGATGGAAAGCTTCCATTTTTCTGCATTATGATTTTGTTCTATATTATTTTATTGCATTTTACATAATTTTGTTCCATACTACTTTATTGTTATTCAATGAATTTTATTTATTATCATTTATTTCTTTTATATTTCACTTTGAAAATTTAGAAGGATTATACAACTTTCTAACATGGTTAATGGATTCTTTGGAAACATCAAAAAAATCCATATATTACTAAAATTGTAAATATATAATTGAAAATTACAAAAACTAAATATTCATTTTCCCTCCATTTAAAACTATATTTTAGTTTTTTAAATTACATTTAATAAATATAATATAAATAAAAAAACTACAAAAATTATAAATATATAATTTTCCCTCCATCTCAGATTACTTTTTGGTTGCATTCCATAAATATAATAAAAATGTAGAAGTTATTTCTTACTGAATGAATGGTGAAACAGAATGGTGGATCAAATTCTATGTTCTAGCTCAAAGAGAATGACGTCAATGGTTGGGTTGAAGCAAGGATTCAGATGGTAGAGGCAGCTCATGATGGGGTCTTTTATGATTTTTCTTGTGGCAATCATTATATGCCTCACCTAATATGCACTTATTATTATACTTATTGTGCTCAATTCTTGTCCATGGGTTTAACATGATTGCAGCTTTTTTTATAGTTCTTGTTATCCATATACTGGTAAAATTCTCTCCGTTGCATTTTTTGTTTTTTTTGTAAATGTTCAAAATTAGGAGAATTTGTGAGTGGTTAGATTTGCTATGGAATGTGGAATGTGTTTTTCTATTACTCTAAGGAAAATTAAATAGATCTAGGTAAACGGAATTTTGCTATTTGGAGCATTAGAGGAAATTTTTTGAATAAATTTACAAATTTATGTTTTATATTGAGTTATATGTCATATTGATTTGTGTAAGAACATTTTTATGTTACAAGTGGTTAATGCGGATTCTCAAGTTAGATGACTATTAGATGCAAGCACCCAATGCCTTTCATGCTCTTGAATATGATGGTAGTTTCCTCGAGCTAAGCACATGCCACTAATCTAAATCCATGAAAACAACATCATATTGAGAAAAAATGTAATCCCAAAAAGGTAGATTGATTTTAACTTTACTTTTAACGCTTGAGAGAAAATGAAGTTTTGACAGTATTAGTTAATAGGTCTCAAATTTATAGATAGTGACATATTTAAAATGTCTAAGCCTGTAGTTAAAGACCGCTATGAAATCCATTAGATTGGTGATCTAGGCATCTGGATGTTCACAACAATTTGATTGGTGTGAAGGATGGTTGATATATCTTTAATTTTGTATTTTAAATTTGATGATAAAAGTTTTGCATTTTAAATTTGATGAGAAAAGTTTTGATAATTATTAATAATAATCTTAATCTTCTTTTAAGAAGAAGTTTAGATGATTTTAGTTTTTTCATAACAATTTAAATCTTCTTTTATAAAAAAATTTGGATAATGGTAAAGCTTTGAAACTAAATTTAGACGATGGAAAAGCTTTGAAACTAAATTTGGATAATGGCAAAGCTTTGAAAATAAAACCCAAGCTAGTGAAAAGATATTCCAATATCCCAAGTCGTATGCCCACATCATGGAGCCAATTTTTGTTGCATTGCAAATGGTCTCGTTTCTATGATATATAAAATCAAAATTAGATTGGTGCTCTTAATTTTCTATGAAAACACTTTAAACAAGTGAAATTAGCAGCAAAGCTGCTTATACCTGCCTCTTAGAATATTTTAATGTAATAGTAGTACATAATTAAAAATTAAAAGTTAAAATAATTATGTAACATTTTAGCAATGTATCACTTGTGGATAGTTTGAAAGCAAAAGAAAAGTGACATGTCTTACTCTATGCTTTTAAAAGTTGAAATATATTTTCAGATATCTAAGTGTTAGCAACTATTGATAAAGTATTGATTATGGCATTATGAAATGTAAGACTAGTAGCTTAAATTTGTTTGTTTGTATAAAAATAAATATGATCTTTTTTAGATTTTTGTTATCTAGTTTAAGAGATTTGAGGTGATATGGCTACTAGATGGAAGTTATCCAATTAGAAAATTGGATCCCTATTCTTTAAGTAAAATTAGTAAGTCTTTTGATTTGTAAAATAATAAATAAATGACATGTGGATAAATTGAAATATTTAATGTGTCGTATATGCAATAGAGAAAGTATTAAATATGTAACAATTAGTTTGGATATCAAATGATTTTAATCCTTACGTGATTAAAATTATGCATGGGTAATGTTTGTGAGGTCCTAGATTGAACTCCGCGCGACTGCATGCGGCTGCCCTAGCTAGCGCCGCCGTCTGGTGCTATCAGGCGCCATGTCTGCGACTGAGGGAGGGCTTCCCCCTCCCACCTCCTCATCTGCCTCCGGCGCCTTCAACCTTCTCCTGCGCTCCTCTGGATCCAAACCCAAAATTCCTGCAGTCCCGAAATTCATCAAGAAGCTCGACTCAATCCCTGAAATCGATCTGCCAGAAGAAATCCCCATCAAAGTTGCCTTGGCTCTCGCTGATAGGGGATTGGTTGGCCAGTTTATGGGGCTTTGGCCTTCAACCAAGACCACTGACGACTGGATCCAAAGGAACTGGAGACCCCAGATTAAGCACAGTGTCACCTGTTACCCCGTTGGCCGAGGATTCTTCATCTTTGAGTTTATAGCTCAAGAAGACAGAGATCTGATATTCAGAAATGGTCCATACTTCATGGGACCTCAAGGACTGTATCTCAACAGATGGACGCCTGACTTCAATGCAGAAACGGATGTGCCTACAGAAGTTCCAGTTTGGGTAAGGCTCCCTAATCTCCCAATCCATTGCTGGAACACTCCTACTCTGGAAAAAATCGGAAACACCTTAGGAAAATACATCGACAAAGCCGATAACAAGGGCCAATATTCATGTGCTAGAATATGTGTCGAGGTCGACCTTGAAGCAGGCCTCCCTGAAGCTGTTAAACTCAAAGTAGGAGACTGGACATACTACCAAAAGCTTGACTACGAACAGATCCCATTCAAATGTCGCCAATGTCATGAACATGGTCACTTCCAAAGAAACTGTCCGAAAAATCAGATCTCAGAAGATGAGGAAGGATGGCAAAAAGTCAAGAAGGGCAAAGCAACTCCAAAGAATCCTGAAAAGATCACAATGGGCACGCAAAATCAACCTTCAAGTTCAAATAAGCCCCTCATCGAAACCTCAAAAGATGATCCAATCATAGTCTCAAGCCCTAAAGATCGGTAGGAGCCCAATCCTTCTACAACTTATGAAGAGCCTCAACCGTCCAAGCAAACTAACAGGGAATATACTGGCAGCCTGAACGCAGATCCTCTTGAACCAGGGGAACTACCCCAACCTCGAACAGAAGATGAGAATCCAGGCTCACCCAAAGAGGGTAATGAAGAACCCCTGTTGCAAGACTCTGATCCTGAAGAAGAAACTGAGGGAGAGACATCCTCAAGCGGACTCTACTCCTGCCCTATCAAAACGCCAAGAGGTAGGAAATCCAAGAAGAAACAAAGAGAAGAAGCTACTTACCTTGAAGTCCTCGAAGGATCTCAAAAAACTCTAAAAGGCATCATGAATACCCGCTCAAAAAAAGGTACATTTCAGGCCTCTAAAGAGGCCAAACCCTTCCCCCATAAACATTAATGAAATACATTTCCTGGAATTGCAGAGGGCTAGGCTCTACCCTGAAGGAAGAAGCAATGAGAGATCTAATCCGAATACATAGGCCTGAGATTTTGCTTCTCCAGGAAACTAAAATGGAGGAGATCAAGGCCCTCCATATCGGAAAAATATTTTGGAAAAACAGCACTGGTATAGGCAACAACTCAAGAGGCGCTTCAGGAGGAATAGTCACCTTCTGGGATCCTCTCCTATATGATATTGAAGCTGAAGAACGCACTGTGCACTGGGTTTTCACAAAACTGAACCACAAGCAATCTGGACACAAGGTAAGTCTCTTTAATCTCTATGTTCCCGTTCTGCATGCGGAAAAAAAGAATGCTGGAACACTCTTGAATCTTTTCTTCAACAACAGAACAGAGATAATATTATAATAGCTGGAGATCTGAATGTAACTCTGGCTGCTAATGAAAAGAAAGGAGGAAACCCGGTTAGAGACCCTTCAAGAGAATGGGTAGAAGATATCATCTCTGGCTGGGATCTGCTCGATATCAAACCCATCATTGGTAAATTTACTTGGACAAACAAAAGAAATGGGCCAGGCCATGTTGCAGCAAGGCTAGACCGCTTCCTTGTCCACTCCTCCTTTCTCGATTTGGGTCTTCTAGCTTCCTCCAAAATCCTCCCTCACTGCACCTCTGACCATAGGTCGATCCTGCTTGAGCTTGCTACCGATCAAAATCTTGGACCTATCCCCTTCCGGTTCAGTCCAATTTGGATTCAACAGGATGGCTTCCTGCAAACTGTTGCTGATTCTTGGAATACCCACCTCTCTGGCTCGCCCTCCTTTATCTGGGAATCCAAACTTAAAAGACTCAAATCTATCCTTAAAACCTGGGCCAAAACTCTTCCCTCTCCTGCTTCCAACAGAGAATCCGCCCAAGCTGAGCTAGAAATGCATCAAGCCTTAGCTGATTCCTCCCCTGCGTCTGATTTGCTCCTCATAAAGGAAGAAACCCTGCAAAAAAAATTCTTCTCTGCCTGTAGGATTGAAGAAGAGTTTCATTGTCAAAAATCCCATAACCTCTGGCTTCTTAGTGGAGACAAAAACACTAAATTCTTTCACAAACAAGCTTAAGCTCGGAAGAACTACAAAGCAGTCTCTGAAATTCGGTTTGAGGGAGAGCTGATCCATGATGCTGAAGGAATCAAAAATGCAGCTGTGGAAACCTTTGTTGATCTCTTCACTACTCCCATTGAAGAGCCTCTCGATGTCACTTCCCATCCCTTTGATCTCATCCCTCAGATCATCAATCTGGAGGATAACAACTTCCTGACTGCGCCTATCACCATGGAAGAAGTTAAAAATGCTCTCTCTGCTATGAAACTGGATAGTGCGTCGGGGCCGGATGGCTTTACAACTAGATTTTTCATCTGTTGTTGGACAATCATCAAGTATGATCTCCTCAAAATGGTCAAGCATTCCCAGAAAACCAGCAAGCTGGGAGGCAGCACTAACTCCTCTTTCCTGGCCCTGATCCCTAAAGAAAAAGGCGCCAATACCTTCAACAGATTCAGGCCCATCTCCCTCTGCAACATGGGCTACAAACTTATTACTAAGATCATTGCCTCCAGACTGAAAAGACTGCTCCCTCGGATCATACCGGAGAACCAAGGAGGCTTCATCAAAGGTAGGAAAATATTGGATAACATCATTCTCGTCCAAGAAGCTATCCACTCTAGCAACCAGCGTAAGGAGAAAGGCATGGTCATCAAACTCGACTTAGCTAACGCCTTTGACCGTGTCAGACATGACTTCCTGTTTGCTGTTATGGATAAATTTGGCTTCTCCACCAATTTCATTAACTGGATCAAAGGTTGTGTGGGGGACCCTTGGATTGCCCCTCTAGTAAATGGAAGACCTACTCGCTTCTTCAAAGCCTCAAGAGGTTTAAGGCAAGGCTGCCCGCTCTCTCCCCTTCTTTATGCGATCCAAGCTTCTATCCTCAGCTATCAACTTAACTTCAGTCAAGACATCCACACGCTTCCTGGGCTCAGAATTGTGAACAATGTCAGGGACATCAACCACGCTCAATTTGCTGATGACACGTTGCTCTTGGGAGGAGCTTCTGTCCACTCTTCGGAGCACTTCAAAAGAGAACTGGAGGTATACAAACAAGTCTCAGGAAGCATAATAAATCTCCACAAAAGCAAGATCTTCAGCTGGAACTGCGCTGCCAGGGAGCTAAGGAACATCAGCAGAACTTTGGAGATGGAAGGTACCAAAGACTGGAACAACTTCATTTATCTCGGAATTCCCATTTGTAAAAACAAACTCACTTCAGCAGACTGGGAGCCTATAGTGGACAAAATCAAACGCAAAATCCAAAAATGGGGGGCCAACTGGCTCAATCTTGCAGGCAAAACTACTCTCATCAAATCCGTCCTCAATAGCATGCCGGTTTACCAATCCTCAATCCTGCTTGCTCCCTGCTCTGTTGTTAACAAGATCGAAGGGCTGCTCAGAAAATTCATTTGGGAAGGAGGTAAAGGGAATGGAAACAAAATTCATCTTGTCAGATGGGATAAGATCAAAAAGCCTCGGAATGAAGGCGGCCTTCAGGTGAGAAGTTTAAAAACCCAAAATCTTGCTTTGGGAGCTAAATTACTATGGCAGATGATCTCAGGGAAAACTAGCTGGAGCAAAGAAGCTCTCCGCAAGAAATATTTCCCTGGGCCGAGGAAGAGATGCCTGGACCAGCACCCTCCTCCTGGTAAGGGCTCTCCAATCTACAATTTATGCATAAAATCTCTGGCCCCGTTCCATAATAAGCTTTACTGGATCCCTGGAAATGGCAGCTCTATCAATGTCTGGGAAGACTCTATTTTGGGAAGCCCCCCCATTGGGTCTAATACCGACATCAGTAACATTCATAACTGGCTTCTTGACAAGGGTTCCACCACACTATGGGACCTCTCCGTCTGGGAGAATGAGAATTGGAAAGGTTGGGATTTAGGTCAATTTCCCCCTGATCTAAACACTGAAGCAGAAGCTCTAATTGTCCTCCTCCAAGGTAAGTCCCCTTCCAAAATGAGCTCTAGAGATAGAAGGGGTTGGGGAAATTCTGGAGTGTACACTACTGCTGAAGGCTACAATGAAATCCAGTCCATCCCCTATGCTGCCCCAAACCCCACTATCTGGAAGTTTATTTGGTCTAAACCTTTCATCCCGAAAATTGATATCTTCTGCTGGTCTTTAGCCCATAAGAGCATCCTCACCGGTGACAACCTCAAGAGAAGAGGAATGGAAGGCCCTTCCCGTTGTCCCCTCTGTAAATGCAATGAAGAAACTATGGATCACATCATGCTGGAGTGTCCCTATGCTACTGAAGTTTAGCTCCACGCTATGAGCCTTAACAATGGCCTTAACCTACCCCAAACTATTCAAAACCTTTTCTCCATTTGGAAATCCCTATCACCCTTCAAGTTGAACAACAAGATCCTGCTTCAAACTGCTTGGGAATGGCTCCCAAAAGCCATATGCTGGAACCTGTGGATTGAGAGAAACAACAGAATTTTCCGCTGTCATGAAGCCCCTCCCTGGAAAACTGCAGTGAAGGCTAGAGCCATTCTTGGAGAAGCCCTGGATTGCAACTCTTTAAATAACTCCGCCCAACTCCAGCAAGAGGAGATCAGTTGGTTAAGTCTGCTAATGACCAAATTTCCACTTCGTGCCACTTGCTATGTTCCTCAGCCTGAGCATTGGGAAATCAGACTTGAGGAAGTAGATTTCAGACGCTGGGAAGTCTCCCTGAATGAGCATTTCCTTTTCTTCGATGGGGCTTCGAAAGGAAACCCAGGCCCTGCCGGTGCCGGAGGAATTATCAGATCAGCCGGTGGGATAACATGCACCAATTATGCCTGGGGTCTTGGAACTGAGTCTAATAACACTCCTGAATTCTGCAGTCTTTGGCAAGGATTAAATATCGCGCGTGATCAAGGAATTAGCAAATTAACAGTCTTTGGAGACTCCAGGATTCTGATCAGAGCCCTCATAACCAAGAAGTCCCCTCCGAATGTCAAACTGAGCCATATATTTCAAAGAATTCTACAGGTTAGCAAACATTTCCAAAAAATCAGATTTTACCATGTGCTGCGTGTGCTGAATAAGCAAGCAGACATGGAAGCAAATAAAGGGGTCGAGCTGGCTCATGGCATATTAAGCATAAATGGCTCGCGTCAACGATGTGACATCCCATAGCTGTAAGGGATACTGTATCTTCTCAAAGCACGTTCTATGGCTTCCCCAAAACACGTTTTTCATGAGAATGCAAAGATTCCCTGCACCACAGCTCAGAGTCAGGTCCTTATGCCCTCGGGAGTCTCCCTGTATGCTCTTAAAGGAGCTCTTCCCCTGTCTCGAACTCATTCCTCTCTGTTATGCGCGAGCTGTTAAAAGGCTTAAGGTATCAAGATTTTCGAGTTCCCTCTGTCAATTCCGAGCTCAGATCGAGGTTCACGTTGTGATCCTGAACCAGATGGCGTCGAACAGCTCTTCAAGCTCCGGATTTACAGCTGAAGAACGGATTGGGGCCCTGGAAGCGGCCTTGGGGCGTCTGAGGGCAAAGCATGACGACCAGAAAGCTAAGTTGGATGCGCTCTCCAAGGCAGGAGAGCAATGCTAGGACCTGCTAAACAAAGAACTCATGCAACTCAGGGCAGACTTCTCTGAACAGATGGAAGACATGAAAGATGAGACGCGAACCGGTTTCAAAGACGCTGCTAATACTCATGGCAACTTTGGGCATAGGATCGCAGCACTTGAAGCTGAAGTTACTGCTCTGAAAGCTAAGCTGGAAAAATGAATACCGCCTCTGCAGCACACTACGCCTCTCTCCACAGTTATAGTTAAATAATCACTGGCATTGGGAGTAGTGGAGCCCTGCCATGTTTTGGGCGAACTCTGTAAGCTCGCTGTAATTCCATGGAGGTGTATTGTATCTAAGAAATCTATGTAATTAGCATTCGGTTGCTCAATACCGGCACTAATACAATCTTCCCCTATGTTATGGTCAAAAAAAAAAAACAATTAGTTTGGATATTTATTTTTCATTTTCATTTTAATAGATTTTTACTAAATAAATAAATTAGCATTATAATTTTGACAATTATAAGTTATTATAATTATAATAATTATAAGTTATTTTATTAATTGTAATGTAAAACAAATAGAGATTCAATGCAATGCAATTTTGGAAGCTTCCCATCTAAAATTTGGCAGCTTTTCATAGGTTTCCTAAATACCAATAACTCAAAGATTAGAGATTCAATGCAATGCAAGTTTAGAATAATATATTTATTATTATTATTATATATAATAATGCTAGGTTTATCATTATCATATATATCTTATTAATGAGTGAATGGTCAAACCATTTTAACTTTATAATGTTAAATTCTTTTGTTTAATTTAAAAATTTTGTTTTAATTTTTGTTTTTATAGATGTGATAAAAAAATTATTTCATACATGTGATTAATTTTTTTTTATTATTATTATTAATAGTAGTCAACCATATATTAGTTCATGGTTAATCATTGATTTTATTTCAATTTATACTGTAATTATTAGAAAGAAGAAAAAAATTATACTAATAAAAAACTATTTATCTAACATTTTATTGGATAATAATTTAAAAATCTTATTTTATTATAATTACATAAGACTCACTGTATACACCAACCATTAATTGGCAGATCCACCATTAATTGACACTCTGTAGTATGTACCATCTCGGTCCCCGCCACTTGCTACATCTGTTTTTTATTCGTATTTACAAAGCTCGTATGTCAATATATCCATATTTCATGGCTCGTGTGGAAACTTTGCCACATATCTTTATTACTTTTAGATTGCCACGTAAAAGGACAGGACCATTTCAGGACTAATGTAATTTTGGATTTTGGATGGGTATAGATCATGACGGTAATTAATTGAAGTTTAAAAAAAATATATTAATAATGTTGAAGTCATAGATTTTGAACAGATTGTGTTTGTTAGCTATCATATTAATAATGTTGCAGTGTAATGATTATTTAAAAGACACTTGGCAATATTAGAGTTGGGTTAATTATTTTTATTTTAAAATTTTTTAATTATATCCTATCAATGATAAATTGATATTAATTTAGAGGACACTTGGCAGAATTGATATTAATTTAGAGGACACTTGGCAGAATGATATATTTTTTTATGATTATTATTTTTAATTGATTTTTTAAATCTGATAATTTTATTGCACACCAGGGCAAATTAGTCAAATCATTAAAATAAACCAATAACAAAACAGAAAAATGTATTTTAAAAAATAAAAAAATATATTTTAAATTTTACAAAAAATAATTTAATGTATGAATTTTACAAAACTTAAGCCAAACTTTAGAAAAAACATATAATCTATTTAAAGTCAAAGCTTTTAGCATACCAAACGATTGCTATATAACCTGCCCGAGGCAGGTATAACCTATCAATGATAAATTGATATTAATTTAGAGGACACTTGGCAAAATTTATATTAATTTAGAGGACACTTGGTAGAATGATATATTTTTTTATGATTATTATTTTTAATTGATTTTTTAAATCTGATAATTTTATTGCACACCAGGGCAAATTAGTCAAATCATTAAAATAAACCAATAACAAAACAGAAAAATGTATTTTAAAAAATAAAAAAATATATTTTAAATTTTACAAAAAATAATTTAATGTATGAATTTTACAAAACTTAAGCCAAACTTTAGAAAAAACATATAATCTATTTAAAGTCAAAGCTTTTAGCATACCAAACGATTGCTATATAACTTGCCCGAGACAGGTATAATAAAATAGAATGTACTCCCATAAAAATTTAATGCTAGTTCTTGAGTTTTCTTGGGTAGAGAAGTGTTGACATGGAGAGGATTCATATTTCAAGTTAATTTCGAATATGCTTTTATATGGAACTTAAACATAAATTTTCAATTTTTTTTATATTTTATTGATTGTATATAATCTCACTTTTTATACAAAATTATATTATATGGTATTATTTATTTATGGGTATGAAGTTTTTTAATTATATTATATGGTATTATTTATTTATGGGTATGAAGTTTTTTTTTATATAAAGATAGCAATAAAAAATTAAATATCATGACGTTAGGTTAGATTTTTATTAATGATATTTTATTATTAAAATTAAAATTTCAAATTATAAAGATTGTAATAAAAAATTAAATGTCATAATGTGAGGTCAGATTTTTACTAATGATATTTTACTATTAAATTAAGATTTTAATTAATAATATTTTATTATTAATTTTTATAGAGACTATTTGTTGGAGCCTAATCTTTAGTATTAGGAAAATCTTATATTATTATATTTCTCTATTCACATTCAAAGAAAATCAAGAGTATAGGTGAATAGTAAAAGTCATTGAGAAGACTATTTGTCTCTCAGGAATCCAAGAGTCACCTTGGAATGTGAAATCAAGGGACATCTCATTTGTATAAACATATGTATTATTAATGAGATTTGTGTGCTTTGACACCTATCCTCTTGTCTTCATGAATTAACTGTTTATTTGCCCATTTAGGCACCTTACAGTGGTATCAAAGCACTTATTATTATGTGGCATGTGCTTAGTCCTGCATTTCTAGTCTCGTTGGAGCCTATTATTAGCATGTGTCTTGTGTTGGTCTATCATGTGCCTTCTCTGCCTACTTTATTCTCTGTCCGAGCTCATACTTATTCCTTTGCACTCATGCTGCCAACATGAACGATCACCTGCAAATATTAAATCTGGATTGTATTATTCCTCTCCAGCTTATCTACCCTCTGCAAGCTCATATGAGTGCTTAGTCGTGATTTTCTCTGCCCTATGAGTTCATATGTAAGATTCTTCTAAATAAACGTTCACCTGTAAAGACTAATTTTGGATTGTATTATTCTTCTCCGATTAAGAGGTTGGTTATCTATACATAACCTTATTATTGTGGCGTTACTTTTCTGTGTGTTGTCCTCCACCAGTTCTGACTGCTCAGAAATTTGTTTCTGGTTGTATGTTACCTCTACGAGTGGACCGTTCCTATCCATCTGGCCTCTAGTAGTTATGCAAGCCACCAAACCTGCAAACCCTATTTTTGATTTAATATCAGACCACCAACTCGATCACAGTGTAGAGTACTATGTGAATACCTTCCAGCCATCGACAGAGTCCTCCTTTGTTTTATTCTCCAACCCATCAAGTGTGAGGTTGTTGCAACTGTTGTATTCTCTCTTAGCGCAAATCCTAATCTCTCAATGTTGCAGCATTGAAGAAAGTGAGAGTTGGAGCTACCTACGCACTCCTCAACGCCATCAGTGGATTGAATTTGGGACGTCTCATTCAACAATTTTATCATATATCTCCAATTAACTGAGAACCAGCCACTCTCTTTCATTAAAGCATACAAAGTATGTTAATGGTGGAGAGTTCATCATGGTGGGAGACAAACCACTGGGAGAGTTGATATCAAAGGACTGAAGCCTACCCATGCATAATGGAGAACTAGATACAATCCAACGGTTCTCTTCCAAGGTCGTGGCTTAAAATTTCGAGGTCTACAGCTCTTTGCTTATTAACTGACAGTGGTGCTCTATTTGCTTGGTGGACGTCTATTATCTCTTTAATATTGAAGCATTTTCTTACTGGTGAAGCGTTTATTGCACAACTTATCATAGCCACTTTGATCCATGAGGCATGTGCTTAGAATCCTATTTTTCCAGCTCCATGGCCTGCTTTCCTTTCTTGCTTGTTTAGAATTGTTTCTGCTGCAAGATTCACCACTTGTGCTACGTTTACACCATAAGTGTCTCTCTGCGTCTACACTATGAAATTATGTGTATTGGCATATCTCCTTTCCTCGATTTGTTGGTGAATAGCTTGCTTCATTACGAAGATTTCGAGGCACTTCGGGAGTTGGATCATTTGGAGAAAGCCCTCTCTTTAGAGCTATGTTAGTGTATGGAGCCGTGTGAAGACTCTGAGATTCGCCTTTACATATGTGATTAAAATATGATGTGGGCCCTCTCAAAACGACGGTGAACACCCCTTTATCAACACGCATTGATGATAAACCAAGAAGCTGGTTGTTGTATACCTATGGTTATTGTTCCCATGTTTATTCTCTTCTAGTGATGGTCTGTGGGGACCTGTATAAAGAAATACGTGAAGGATTTCTTTTTTTTTGGTGTGGTGAGACTCCAACTTTCAAGTCCAGTACATGAGACTCCAGCTTTCAAGTCTAGCGGCTATCTTTCTTGAGCATGGAGTGGTTATGTTTCAAGTCCAGCGGCTCAGTCTTCAACACAGTCCAGGCAATCAACACAATCACATGCATAAGAGAATAAGTTTATTGTTGTTGTTGCATCTTATTTGAAGTATGGTGTATTGTTGCTTGAGCCTGAAGGTTGCATAGGATCCCATCAAAGCATGTAGTGGTTGCTTTTAAGACTGGTGTTGGTATTGTGCATGTGAAGACTCCACTGATGCGAACTTGCAAGGTTAACGTGGCCAGAACCTGGAATCTTGGTTGCAATTTGTTTGCAATCTTCTCCACAGTGATGCAACTACGGAGCTCTCTTCTAAGAGATTTCGTATTGAACGATCATTGGATATCAAGTTGAATGCGTTGAGAACAATGGTATGCATTTGGTGGTATTCTTGATTGGGATGCATTTGGTGCCTGAGATCACTACATTGAAGTTGCATCCAAAAACCCTAGATATTGTGTGTGGGGTTAGAATGAGGACTACAACCTCTATTACTTGTGGTATATTCAACCACAATCTCATTCTGGTGCGAGAATGCGTGTGATTCACTCATTCAAATGCCTCTGAGGATGTTTGACCATCTAGTGCCTCCACCCCATAATGAATGAGATTCTTTGTGCAAGGACATACATCTTGACTAGGCATTGCTTGAGTTTTGAAAGTAGCATACGATGATATCTATTGGAACAATCAAATTGCCAAGGACTTTGCATGTGACTCGGGAAGAAGGCACAAGGCATATTCTTCTCTTTGTTTTGCTAAAGGAGAATAGGAAATCTTTTCTGCACTTTCAACAATGGATTCCAATATCATGCGCGCTTTCTGGTGAGAATTAGACATGCACATTGATTCCTTCTACTCTAAGTTTTTGCATAGTTTTATTGTGAATTCAAACTAGTTTTCCTGAGTTTGGACCAAGTCCAATAGAACACGGAATTCTATTTTCAGAGATTGTATTGCACTCATCGTGAGGAAGCAAATTAATTGTGAGAAGAAATTGGTGGACAATATTGCTGAGCATCATCAAATAGAGCATAGATTTGTGAAGCAGGGAACATTTCTTAGGTAACCAGGAGCATTCATCAGCTGTCAACATGTCAGATGAGGAGCTTGTTGATCCAAAACATGAAATTGAGGAATCTTGAAAGCCAAAGTCTGTGAAGCCACTTCTTCAATATCAGGTTGACAATGTTGATGAACTTTATGTTCTCGACATATGAGAGTTGGTTGTCCATGGTTCTATAATCTTAGCTTCCATAGAAGATCTGGACTGATATTATCTCATTGTTTGTCGCAAATGATTAAATATTGTTGCACCTTGAAAATTTAATTAGGTATTGTTGAAGCCTTTCTTGCAAGAGACAGCCTGGAGATTGCATTGAAAAGGTTTCATTTTATGTTGCAGAATTGAATGTGTATACTATTGCATAATCGATTTGCATGTTGTTGCATAATTTTATAGTAGTGCTGCAGAATGTGTATGCAGACCTGCATAGTGTATATGCCAGATTGACTGCTCTTTCTCTAGCCATAAGCTATTCTACATCTAATTGACAGAAGTGAGCTTCCAGATAAGATTCGAGATCAGTTTGGTGTGCCTGCTTAAAGGATCCAAGCAAGTTTGCAGTTGTTGCTACAGCAGCTCCAAAAGAAGAGAAGTTTTACATCATTCAGGTATAACAGTTTCTCAATTCAACAATCTAAAATGAAACTTGCAGACTTTGTTTTGTTTTTAAGTTCTAGTATTTGTTTTGGTACTTGCATTTGTGTTTTGTGTACAGTACCAAACTCAATTCAAGTTGAACTGTACATTGTATGTTGGTGCATTTTTGGCTGAGACCGACACTCCTTCTCTTTCAAGTTTGAATCTACTGAAACATTGCTTGTAAAGGGAAGATTTGCAAGAAGCCCTCAATCTGATTGAGTCTTTGTACTTGGTCCTACCTGCACAAGGAGGCCTCAAATTGTAGTCACCATGTCTAATACAGAAGAAACATTAGAGTCATTGAATACTCTAGTACATTCAGCTGCAACTGACTCAATCACAATCAAGAAAGACACACTCCATACTTTCATCAATCAATTGCAAAATTTGAAACCATTGAGGAAGATGCACAACACATGAATCAACATTTTGAACTAGTGCTTGTTCAGAATAACCCCTTGTTTGAAGATGATTCCTATCAGCTGCCAGAAAATAGTGAAATCATGTTAGATGTACAACCTATTCAAAGTTCCAGATGCCAACAGTGTGATAGAGTTGGCCATATGAAAGCTCATTTTTTTTATCTTCATCCTTGTAGGCATTGTGGGAAGCGCAACCGTTCTTCAAATCGGTGTGTGAAGCTGAAGAAACCTACAAGAGTGAAACTTGCAGCAGATTATTGTACTACTTCTTACTTTGTACCTGACAGGGGGGAACATGATGTCAGGCTTCAAGTTTCAAAGACTTGTCTCTCTGACAACAAATACTTATAGCCTTCCTCAAGTAAGTCATATCAAGCCATCCCGAGCCACAGTGAGTTTGGAAAGCCACCAAATTCAGAGATGCCTGATTCTGAGATGCATGTATTCTAGAGACAAAAGAGAACCATGACATAGAGTACTCATGTGTTTTGTGTCTAGTTGTGACACCATGAGACTCTCATCTCCTCACATTGTTCCTGACAGGGGGGAAATGAAGACCGTCAATAACAAGCGAGCGAGTACAAGCGAGTGGGAACAAGCGAGCGTGTGAAGAGCTATGTTCAACTGAGCTCCAGAGTGGGAGTTCATCCTAAAACCACCGGTATCGAGAGCACCTTCATTTAGCAGAAGCAAGTGCAAGCTTCTAGCTAACTTGGCAAAAGGTTGTCAAGATGGAAATGCTCAGCAAGTTGCAGCTGCTCACTTCCTATTTTCAGCTCTCCAGTTGTTTTGTGGTCAGCCTAAAGCCACCATTCCATCCATTCCAGACAGAACCTCTGAGACTTCAAGCCAAGTTCCAAAGAACCTCTAAGCAATTGTTGTCGCCAAGTTCCAGAGTTTGTGGTCACCATTAAACCACACACATAGCAGAAGATTTCAGCTTCTACTAGCCCCTTTCGGTTGATGGCCATCCAAAACCATCCCTTCAGATAGCTCTTGTATTTAGCAAAAGCATGTGCAAGCTTCTAGTGAACCTTATTGGTAAAGGATGTTCGAGATGGAAATGTTCAGCAGGTGGTAGCTGTCCACTTCCAGCTATTCAGCTCTCTTCTTTTTCTTGGACTCATATACACCCTTCGGATTAAGGGGGGATTTGTTGGAGCCTGGTCCTTAGTGTTAGGAAAATCTTATATTATTATATTTGCCTATTCACGTTCAAGGAAAATCAAGAGTATAGGTGAATAAAAAAGTCATTAAGAAGACTATTAGTCTCTCAGGAGTCCAAGAGTCACCTTGGAATATGAAACCAAGGGACATCTCATTTGTATAAATATATCTATTATTAATGAGATTTGTGTGCTTTGACGCATATCCTCTTGTCTTCATGAATTAATTGTCTATTTCCCCATTTGGGCACCTTACAGTTTTCGATTTTTTCATTATTTTCATAGAATGACATTTAATATCTGAAAATGTTTAAAGTGCAACTATAGTTTTGTGTTTTTTTGTTTTCTATTTATTTTAATTTCTATATGACTTGACTTTATTTCAAATGAGATTGGTGCCATACCATGAAAATTAAGATTAAGAAAATTTACAATGTTTTTCCAGGCATTAATGGATGGAAACTTTCGTGAATGTAAAGCTTTACTATTTTAATTTTCTAATTTGTCAATAGCAGTTTTCGATTTTAAATATGAAACATCAAATTTGTTTCTTCAAGACTATGTAGAGTTGTTATTTTTTATTTTTAATATATTATTGTTATTTTTAATCTACTCTTAATGTTTTTTATTAAATATTTTTGACATAACATGAATTTTTCCAACTTTCCTACATTTTTATGATTTCATTCATTTTTTATTGAAAATTCATTATTGAAAAATAATCCATGAACTTTTCTTAAATGCATTTTCTCTTCAAATTCATATTTTTAAATGTCGTCAATCTTGAGAATCAATCATAATTTAGATCAAAGATTGTAATAATATTAAAATTAATTATAATTGTGTATAAACTTATATTTTGGGACTGAACATCGAATGCTTGTTTGGATGCTTATATTGGTTTTTTAATTCATGTTATATTAGGCAATGACGAGGCGTAATTTTGCACAAAGTGAGGCGTAATTTTGCACAAAGTCTTGGATGCTCTTTTAGATGTTTTGGACATTATATGTTCTTTAGGTATGTTAAATTGAACATGGTAACCATAGAATACGCAACCAAAATATGTCAAATTGATCATAATTGTAAATGTTAACATGTACGTTACATCGAGTGTCATAAAAGATGTCTTTAATGTCCTCATATATGTATGTTTTAATGTTTAATGGCTTAGATATGTCTTTATGATTTTTGTGTCTACTCTTTATGATTTTTTATAGTAACTTCCTAGAATCTAGCAAAGAAAGATGGACACAATTTCATGAGTTTTGTTGATTTCTTTCCTATTACTAATTCCCTTTAACCTTTGGTTTATTGCTTCAATCTTGAAAATTCACTATTCTCACAGCAGGTTTGGGATGAATCGCTTGATTTGTTTTGAATGCCACAATGGTTCTCATGTGGTTGCCATTTATTCCCATGTATCTTGGATTGGGAGGAATGTACCAACATATGTTGCAGGGGATTAATTTATCTTCTGCAAGTGTAGAAGTTTTGTTAACAACGCTTTGATCTGGTTAACATGATCCTCATTTTCCTAGAAAATTCTTGTTCTTTTATATCTTCTTGTTTGGTCCAGGATTAACCATTAGAGTCCGATAATGGGTTCGTTAATTTACAGAGGCATCATATATCCCTAACGAAACAGATCTGGCAAGCCTCAAATACGTTCCAAACAATGGCCTTATTCCTGGATGAAAAAGTGGCAAAGGACATAATATCAGAGTATCTGATATATGTTTCCATTGGCAGCAACAACTACATTCATTTCTACTTGTGCAATGTGTCTAGAATTCAATCGATTGATTCTCCCTGGAAATTCAACCAACTACTCATCGTAACCATCAGTAACAAATTGTAGGTATATCCACATATATATTTTGAATTTTTTGTAAAAAATATAGAATGTCTCTCCCATTTATGAAAGGCAATTTTAATCAATTTTGTTGAGTACAATTGGATAGGCAATTACGTGTGCTACCTCGTTTTCCTATGGATTCGACCTCTCGACTTGTTCCTAACATTTCATTGTCTTGCATCCACTTTGTTTTAATAATATTGAAAAAAAATTGTCAATGTATCTATTTAATTCCTATCATTTTTTAATTTATTTTTATATTATAAATTCTCTTAATTGATTTTCCTCTATTTTCAAAAAGCCTTACAAAATCAAATTAATTTAAATGCATCATAACGAAATACTTTAGCTTTTATCTTATTCCAGTATTTATTAGTCCATTCTCTTAGGTGCCTTCTCGCAGGTGCGCAAGAACACTGCATAGTGGTTGTTCGTCATGGTCGCCGGTGGTTGCAGCTAATGCTGAACAAGGGAGAAAATCTAAGCTATTCCATCTAGTGAAATAGTGTCACCTACGTTTTTCTTGGCAGTGTCAGAACTAAGGTCATGTTTGGAAGCATTTCTTCTATGAATTATTGGTTGCATATCAGATGCCATTTGGAGTTCAATCCTCCCCCCATCGACAACATGACACTGGTGCATAGTCACTCTGCATATCATGGAAATGATGGGATTGTACTATTAATACTTATTGGTTGTGTAACCGCTTGCTAAATGTTCTTTTTGATGTATTTGGATCGAATCCTTATGCTTTTCCAAACCTGATTTTTTCAAAAACGATTGTATTTGCTACTGAAATTTAGCTATGTTTTCTTCTGAGTCAAGAGTGAAAATTGTGTTCTATTTATTTCATGGGCCTGATTGACATTGTAGTCCGGAGGATATGTATTCCACATACATAATGATCAATTTCAATTTCTTCCAAATGTTCATTTCAATTTTTTTTCAAAGGCGGGGACTTTGCTGCTTGCAGCCCTTGTTGGATTAATTTTGTCTATAAGAATTCATTTGTTGTTTTCATTAGGCGACTCATGTAAGTTAGTTCTTAGTTTGAAATTATTATTTTTTCTTTGAGATTTGCGATTTTTTAACGTAGGAACGAGGATATTTATAATAATGAAAGGTGTTTAAAAAAAACATGTCACACTATATGAGATTTTTTATAAAAATAATAAAGTGTTATATTAACATCCACTTAAACCAATTTGACATGTTGAATATGTGTTAAGTTTCTTTGATGATGAAGACAGACCAACTCTCAAATATTAAACACAAGGGCTCTATGCTTGTCATGGTTTGAACCTTTTTTAGGGGTTCTAACCTTGTAATTTTTTTCAAAAAAAAAAACAAGTAACTTGATATTCAAGGCTGAATCAAAGTTACAAATGTCTTGCAATCTTTCTTCGCCATCAAAAATGGGTATCAAAGCCAGTTCAGAAAATGTTGTAACAACACTTACATAGTGTCTATACAAAATTATCTATGCTAAAATTCAAAACAGAGATTGTTGTAGATCAAAAGAGCAGTACACATACAAAATAGGATCATTATCAAAACTAGCAAAACTTATATGTACTGGAACTGCGTAAGGGACAGTCCTAGTACTCTTCAAAGGTGAGAAGTCCCTCGAGATGCCCCAAAGCCTCCTTTGACAGCTTGTCCACCAAGGAATTCATCTCTCTAAAGATGTGACATATGGTGTAATTGTTGAGTTTATCAAGCAATCCTCTGGTTTTACCACACCAATGCTCCAGAATTGGGACATGTAAAGAGGAAGTACCCTTCGCCCAGTCAACTTCTAACCTTGTAACATAGGTCAAATGTCTAGCCAAAATTGTCAATCTATGTAAACTTAGTTGGTTTACTAGGTTTCAAGTCTTTACATGAGTGACAATGAAGGAAAAATTATGGGTCTACTTTTCATCCTATTTTTTCTATTGTTATTTTAAAAAAGATTTAAAAACTCAAAACAAATATTGACATATATTTCTATGATGAAATTATTTTACTTGAAAAATCATTGAAGATTTGTAAAAAATAGATAGATTCCTTAAAATTTTGAAAGTTTTTACAGAAATATTGCTAAACAATTTTAATTGACATTTAAATCATTAGAAATATTTGCCAAGATACAATTAAAAGTGGAGTATGGATCATTTTCCCAACGGGATTATATCCATTAGTGAGTCCTGAGCAAGGAGTTTTTCACCGGTGGGTAAAGTTCAATTCTTGTGAGAGATTCCCTTAGTGCCATTTGGTCGCCTTGAGGTAGTGGCCGAACATGTGGTTGCATCCAAATATTAAATGGTTTTGTGACTTGTGCAGATATAAGTCAATTAAATCCCACCCCCATGTCCTTCAACTTTTTGAGCACAGTGAAATAACTCAATCAATTAGAACATAATGTTTCAAGGTGGAGTTCATTGTGAGGTCCCTAGTTCTAGTTTGGTTTTGTTCATTACAAGCTAATGTATGGTTGGCAGTTGAGTTGCCCTCCATCCAGATATTTGGAAGAAGAGGGGGGATCCTATAAAAATTAGGAAATTTTAGGAAATTCCTACTAGATTTTGTCGAAAATTGAAAAACCCATCAAGAAAAAATTCAAATAGTCGAACCTTTAGAATATAGGAAATTCAAATTCATAAAATATTAATTTTTTTTAACTATATTAATTAAATTCAATCCGGAGGTGATGGGTGGCATGAGTGACGAGAAACTTGGCCCTCCATCCCCCCACATGCTAAGCCATTAGTGTTAAAATTCATACATTCATAGCATAATAATTCAAATGCATAAACAAGATCACTAGAAGAAAGACAAAACACAAAACAATAACACAAAGTTTATCCTGGGAAACCCAATTGGGAAAAAACCCGACAACCTTGGCATAGAGATGATAATCCAAATATCAGAGTACAAAGATAAAAGAGAAAATGTGAAAATACTTTCCACAAGTAGAAACCCAAAACAGCTTCCTTATCCAACTTGTGTGAACTTCTCTCTCTCCCAAGTGATGCGAAATTGTGAAGAGAGTGAATGAGATAATGAGGTGCACTTTGCCTCTTATTTATACAAGTGCAAATTGACCTTTTACCCTAACTGGGTCGACTTCTCTAGGAGACTGGGCCAACTTCACTTAGGGGGCAAATAAAAATTTATTTTTAATCTTTTACTTTGCTTCTTTTCTCCCCAAGGTTTACATTGATTCTTTCAGGGTTTACATGAATAAATTACATCAAGTTCATCTCCCTTAGGAGGTACAATCAAGTACAATAAAATACCCTCTGAAGTTGCACAAAATCCAACACTCCCTCTCAACGAGGAAGGTATTCTTCGGTCTTCATCTGCATCACGATCATCTAGGTTTCATCTTGTACATCCATGCTATCTCCATCATCTCTATACATATTGAAGGTTGTCCACACAGTCTCAGTGCATCATCTTCACCAATCCTTCAGTGAGTCCAGGAGAATTACTCAATCCTAGATATCTGAGATTATCAGTTGTGCCATCTCTATTATATCATTTGCTACATGTCTGTCTCATCTCCCGATGAGGTCCTCCCATACCTGGCTGAGATCTCAGACGAGCAAATGTGCACGACCATCTACTATCTATTCGTCTCATCTGCCAATCTGGATGAGATCCTGAACGAGTAGAGGCACCAGTGCAGTCCCACAGCCAACTGCTGACTGTCCTACTCATCTGCCAATGGGATTTCTCCCATACTTGGCTGACTAACTAGACTGCAGAGGCACCTCTGTGAACCCGACCAACTGCTGACTTTCCTACTCATCTGCTTATGGGATTTCTCCCATATCTGGCTAAGTAACTGGACTGTAGAAGGTACCTGGGTGAACCCGGCCAACTGCTGACTGTCCGACTCATTTGCCTATGGGATTTCTCCCATATCTGGCTGAGTATTGGACTGCAGAGGCACCTGGGCAAAGCAAGGCAAGCATCTCAATGTCATATTTCGCTCTCAAGGAGGGGCATGTTCTCTTCGACTCCAAGTCTTCCGCAAAAGTATTCGAACTTCACCCTGGGAAGGGCCTTGGTGAGAACATCTGCAGTCTTGTCGTCTGTTGACATGTACTGTAACTCGACCGCACCTTTCTGCACCATATCACGAATGAAGTGATATCGAATCTCGATATGGTTCGACTTGTCGTGAAATACAGGATTCATTGACATTTGCACACAACTCTAGTTATCACAGTGAATCACGGTCGGCTCTGGAATCTGGATGAACAATCTTGCTAGGAGTTTACGAAGCCAAACTGCTTCTCGAGTTGTTGTGCTAGCAGCCATGTACTCGGCCTCTGCAGTATTGAGTGCTACCAAGTTCTGCTTCCTACTGCACCAGGAAATAACTGCAGAACCCAAACTGAAGCAACATCTAGAAGTACTCTTCCGATCTGCAACGCATCCGACCCAATCTAAGTCTATAAACCCCTGCAATCTTAGGTCACAATCTGAGGCATAATTCAATCCATATCCCACAGTGCCACGTAAGTATTTGAACACATGTTTTGCAACAATCCAATGAATCTGCCTCAGTTCACACATGAACTGACTGAGGGCATTCACAGCAAAACATATATCTGGTCTAGTGTTTGTCAGATAAATCCATGATCCAATCAACTGGCGATAAATGGTGGGATCAATCAAATCAGAATTTGAAGTAGAATCTCTCAACTTCTTCCAATTTGCACCCATTGGAGTAGCCATTGACTTGCAGTCCAACATCCCGAATTTCTTCAATATATCAATGGTGTATTTTCCTTGTCCTAGGAAAATCTCTTTCTGCCTCTTCCATACTTCTAATCCCAAGAAGT
This sequence comes from Larix kaempferi, assembly GCA_027924585.1. NCBI lineage: Eukaryota > Viridiplantae > Streptophyta > Pinopsida > Pinales > Pinaceae > Larix > Larix kaempferi. Next base: position 8,618,805 of record BSBM01000066.1, on the reverse strand, counting down.
AGTGTATCAATCCAAGATCTTTCATTTCAAACTCAGAGGCGGAGATTCTTCTTACACCATACAATAAGTTTCTCATTTCCTGTGAGAAACAAGTCATCAACATATAATACCAAAATCAGTGGCTCATCATCTACAACCTTGTAGTAAAGGTTGGGATCTACACCACTCTTGGTAAATCCCAAGCTCACCAGGAATCTGTCTATTCGTCCATACCACGCACGAGGTGCTTGCTTGAGTCCATACAGTGCCTTTTTCAATCTACATACATGAGACTCCTTTCCTTAGACAATAAACCCATCTGGTTGTTCGATGTAAACTTCTTCCTCAATAACACCATTGAGAAAGGTTGTCTTCACATCCATCTGATACAACTTCCATCCCATAGCTGAAGCAATCGCAATAATGGATCTAATGGAAGTATATCGGGCCACAAGAGCAAATGTCTCATCATAATCGACTCCCTCTTTCTGAGAGAATCCTATGGCTACAAATATGGCCTTGTATGTCTCAACACTGCCATTTGCTTCATGCTTGATCTTGTATAGCTATTTAGAAGTCACTATTGACTTCTCCTCAGGTCTCGGCACAACCTCCCACACATCATTCTTCATGATGGATTGATATTCTTCCATCATGGCATCCTTCCAAACTTGATGTTTGGATGCTTCTTCGTAAGTGGTGGGTTCTGAATCAATAATGTTGCTCATCAGTGCCACATAACTAGAGAACCTATGAGGTCTTTTGCTTTCTCTGAAAGCGCCATGTGGAGCTTCATGCCCCTCTGCATCATGTAGTGTCTATTGTGCGCATCTAGGTCTTTTCTGACCTGCAACATCTCTAGGGATATCAACTAGATCTATGGGATCGATAGGTTCATCCTTTTCTGCTAGCTCCCTCTGAACTGGAGGGGGAGATGATCTCATCTCCTTTGGTTCTAGCATTTCTTCATCATCGATCTCCATATTTGATCCTCTGCCTTTCCGGACAGCCATCTCTTCTTCAAAGGTCACATCCCTACTGACTTCAATCTGTCTGGATCCTGGGCTGTAGATTCTATAAGCCTTCGAAGACTCACTGTATCCCACAAAGGTTCCCTTCTTGCCTTAAGGTTCTAGCTTGGATGTTTTCTCATTGGGCACATGTATGTAGACTGGACAGCCAAATATCTGAAGGTGGCCCACTTCTGGTTTTACTTTTGTGAAAGCTTCCTCCGAGGTCATCCTTCTAGGCTGAGAGTCATATTTCAAGAAACTTCTTGCTGAACATCAACAGGATTCATGTGTCCATCAGAACAAGTCTTCTCTTGTAGGCCAAATCACATGGTCTCTTCCCTAAAAGTCAAATTCCAATTGATGATCAATGACATTGCATAATCAAATGCAATGGCAATAGTTTACACAAGCATCTTAGCTAATACTTTAGCACAACAATTATAAACATGTCTTTCAAACACATCTGGGAACTATGTAGATGTCTATTATCTCCACTAGAACATGTCGTCAAGAGTGTGCACTACTCTAAGCATGCAGGAAGGAGATATCATCTAGACTAGCTCCATTATGTGCTAATGAAGTGTTATGTAGCTCATATGCATCATAAATACAACAAGGTAAACTATATCAATTGCTCAATACACTTCCAGATAGATCTGCATATAATGAAGATAGATAAGACAAAACAGATCTATGTAAGCAAGAAAAATGAATACTTATTTCTTATTGTTTTTGTGTGTGGGCTCCCACTGCCTTCTTGTGGGAACCAAAAGAGATCTTTGTTCTTGCAATCTGGAACTTCATATCTCCTAGAAGAAGAACTCTGAACGATCATCATTCCTTGACTTGTTGTGAGAAGTATCTTCTTCAACATCAGCAGTTGAGGCTTCATGCTTCCATTTGTTAGAACTTCGGCACTTATTGGCATAATGACCATATGCCTTGCACTTGTAGCATTGTATCTGAGACAAATCCTTCTTCTCCTTCTTCTGATCTGGAGGAGGACTTGATCTCCTATCTTGGTGCTTGTGTTTATGGAACTTCCTTCCTTTTCCCTTACGTTTCTTGGCATGGTATACAAATGCTTGATTCTCCTCAGGTTGAGTACCATGGAGTCTTTGTCGTGCTGCAATCATGGTCTCCTCTTGAGTGGAATCTACCCATAGCTTATCAACCTTGCGTAGTTTAGATCTACCACTTATGCTTTGGATAAAGGACTCCCAAGATGGTGGAAGACCATTCAGAGTGGTGAGGAGTGGTGAGGACAAGCTCATTATCATTAATAGGATCTCCACTGGTACTGAGGTTGTCCTTGAGTTCTGTGATCCTCATAAAGTATGAGGCAATGGATTCTGACTTGGCTATCTTCATATTTTAGAGTTGGTTTCTCAAAGTCATGGATACATTGAGGCTAATGTGTTCAAACAGCTTCATAATGGTCTTTAACATTTTCCTAGCATTTTTCTTTCCTAAGATTTGTGGAACCAAGTGGTCTCTTACTAAATCCATAAGAATCCTTCTTGCTTTAGCATCATTCTTCCTCCAAAGGGATTTATCTTCTTCGGCTTCTGGTTCAAGAACCTTCTCATTTACATATAGTAAGAGGTCATTTTCTTCCAGGAGTAGAAGAACCCTAGACTTCCAGGAGATAAAATTTGAAGCTCCTTCCAGACGATCTTCAACCTTTATTCCAATCATCTTGCCCGCAGATCTGGTTCAGAAACCCTAGCAGGAGCTAGGTCAAAAATGAAAGTTAATAATTTGAAAAACTGAAACCACAGAAAGATGCGCCTTGCTAAGGCGAGTTGAATTGAGATAGGGCTAATCCAAATCTGTGGAGAGAAGTAGGTTAAAACTGAAACCCTAATTTTGCTGCATCCATAGAGTTAGGTCAAAAATTGAAAATTCTCGGAATTGAATTCCATCTTCACCAAAAGATGTGCCTTGACAAAAACAAAATTCCTAAGGCTCTTTTTCTCCAAAATGAAGGGTGAAGACTTCATAAGATGAAACCCTAGTTCCAGCGGGGTTCCAACAATGTTCCGGCAATGGCCTTTCTAGAACTGCTCTGATACCATGTTAAAATTCATACATTCATAGCATAATAATTCAAATGCATAAACAAGATCACTAGAAGAAAGACAAAGCACAAAACAATAACACAAAGTTTATCCTGGGAAACCCAATTGGGAAAAAACCCAGCAACCTTCGCATAGAGATGATAATCCCGAGATCAGTGTACAAAGATAAAAGATAAAATGTGAAAATGCTTTCCACAAGTAGAAACCCCAAAACAACTTCCTTCTCCAGCTTGTGCGAACTTCTCTCGCTCCCAAGTGATGCGAAATTGTGAAGTGAGTGATAAAGATAATGAGGTGCACTTTACCTCTTATTTATACAAGTGCAAATTGACCTTTTACCCTAACTAGCCGACTTCTCTATGAGACTAGGCCGACTTCACTTGGGAGGAAAATAATAATTTTATTTTTAATCTTTTACTTTGCTTCTTTTCTCCCCAAGGTTTACATTGATTCTTTTAGGGTTTACATGAATAAATTACATCAAGTTCATCTCCCTTAGGAGGTACAATCAAGTACAATAAAATACAATAAATAATATCTTCCGAAGTTGCACAAAATCCAACAATTAGCTTCTCATGTTTGGTCATCATGCGAGGGAATGAATGTAAAAGCTGGAAAATCAATCCTAAAGATGGTTTGGTTTGGCTCATGTTCATGAAGGGCAGTCGTAGTAAGGCAAACCTCGCGGAGCTTCGCTACAATGATTTCAATCCCAAGTGGAGGTATTTGATGTTACTCATGATAGAAGTTGGTTTGGCGGTGACAAAGTGGAGGACGGTGGGGAATGATGCCCAAATCTCCCCTCGCCTGCTCATCATTTTGCAGTGATGCTTATCCTCAGGCCCTGGGCACATCTTAGTTATCCCGAGCATCAAAGTTGGTCTTGTTACTCCTTAACCAGTCTACATTATGTGAGGGTGGTGGAGTTGGTGTACCTTCACTCAGTTGTGCAGTGGGTCTGGGATGGTGGGGGCTTTGTTGAACGCATTACCAGTGTTATGGCTAAATCGTGGTCAAGGAGGGATTTGGGAAGAAGGGTAAGAGGATCCCATATGTCACGCGTGCAACACAAGGTGGCAAAGGTGAAACAAGTCTTCCACCAGGAGGTCTCTGAAGAGACTCAACGTTTCCTTGATTACATGTAGGGTGACATTGAAGCCAGTCAAGAATCTTAGGATGCTCGACAGGAGCAACAAGAGTGGGTGTCTTGGAAGGAGGATGCAGGCTCATCCTGCACTCGAGAAACAAAGGATGCCAAGACCATCTTGTTATATTGGCAAATGAAGACGTTTGTTGGTTGAGCGTTGATGGATTCCCATTGGGGCTGCCCGGAAACTAGCAAGAGAGCTGAGACAATTGTTGAATGGAATTGTGATCAAATTTTAAAAAATCAATGGAAACCTAAATCAGGCCGCCAACACTATCAGGGAGCTTATCTCACAAATCAATGTTCTAGTGCAGTTTACTACAAGGAAAGTCTTCAATCTAAGAGAGTCAGAGCCCTAGGATGAGGTCCTGCAGTCGAAAACTAAGGTGCAAATTGTAACTATATTTGATGATGTCCAAGTTGTCTTGGTCCAAGTTTTGATGTTTTGTTTTCATCTGAAAGTTAGTTGTTTTGTTTGTTCTATTGTTAGTGGTGCTGGTCAGTTTTTGGTGCTGTTAAATAGAGGTCTAAAACTTAACTTGGATGGCCAGCCTAGTTTCCCCTTGGGCAAGTTACCCGAGTGACTCTTGCTCTTCATTTTGAACTACTATTGCATGATTTCTTTTTATGATAATACAATGTGTAAAAACTTAAAATATATATATATATATAATTTTTATTTAAAAATATATATTATTATTTATTTTATTTTTTTAATAAGAAAAGAGCTTTGCTATTAAGCTTTGGAGAGAATGTTGTTACAAAAAGTATATCATCATCGAGATCCTTGCCAGTACGCAAGGAGATAAAAGAAATATACAAATTTTTCCTAAGATATCTAACTAAGACCCAAAATGCTAGAGTTATTAACCCGCATAGGTTGCATATATCTATACTTGACAAAATTTAAAGTAGTACATAAGTACTTAACGTCTGGAGATTCAAACAAACTGAGAGATATTTATGTAGACTTCATCATGGTAAACAAAAAGTGGAGCACAAAAAAACTAGGAACGACTTGCCTATTTATCGTCTGTAGGAGCATCATCCCTAATGATGATAGGAAAGTCTTTGGTATTGCCAGGAACAGGAGCGACGGAATTGGAGACCCCTTCGTCCAGGTGTTTTGCCATAATTCTGATTCTGGTAACCATTAGACGGTTGATCTGCTTATGATCTTTCTCCATAATACAACAATTGCCGACAATTTTGGCTATGTCTTCTCTGTTTTGAAGCATGGTCATCGAAAGTCTGCGCATAATCCAGTTGAGAGTCGTTGAGCGTTCATAATGGTCCGCATGCAGCTTGATATTTCTCGGGTTCTGGATCCAAGACACCAAAGGATTGAAGGGGGTACCCTGATACCAATCCTCAGAGTTTCGGTGTTCGACCTGTTGGTTCTCTGTTTGATGGTCGCATACTTTCCTTTTTCCTTACCGGAGGCTGGCTACTCCATACCTTGGGACAAGATCTGTTGTATAGAGACTGCCTGCTCCACACCTTGAGACAAAGTCCGATGTATGAATTGAATACCAAGACGGCCAACAAGTTTGGTCAAGTTGTCATTAATGATATTTACCTCTTTCTGGAGCCCCTTGAGGATATTCTTTGCCAAAATATGGGGAGAATGCTCCTGGGTGTCTTACATGAGAATTTGCCTGAGAGTAATCTTACTAGTCTGGAGCGCTATAAGGGTGAGGTCGAAAAGAGCAATTCTTCCTCTTGTGGATCCCGGGTCAAGTTCCTAGAAACCTAACTCGTCCAGGGATGGACTTTTGTTGCGAGCACAGTAACCAGTCCAAAGTTCTTCCTCTTTTTGTTCAATTATATTTCTGATGTCCTGAGGGACGACTGAAGAATAGGCTCGTGCAACCTCTGCAGCCTTCAATTGATTTATCGTGATGAAGTAGTTCTTTGGACCTGTTATAAGACCCAGCCTCACCATCTTGAATTCTCCGTAATTGCAACAGATGTTGCGAGGGTAAACACGATCGCAGATGTTGAGAGGGTAAACAAAATAGCCATCCACCCATAATGTAAGGGATATATAGATATCACAACCAGTTTGATTTTCAAGGCAGCCTCCCATTATCGTGCTATGATGGTAAGTCGTCATACCTTTATTCTTTATGATGGCACTGTACATCCTCCCGATCTGGCATCTCCTGCTACATCCAATAACATCAATTCCCATGAACGCATTAAGGAATGTGGTAACCTACATTGATTTCTCTATCAGGTTCTATATGCTCTTCATGGACTTGGGTGGTTAAGTATGGTTGTCTGTATCATTTGACTTTTCTAACGATGTCTGAGATGACATTCTCTGTACCCATGCTTTTATTTGCCTTATGATTTGTGTCGAGTCACGCCAGCTGCAGACTGCTCTAACAGGTGGTGAAAATCATCATGTCCTCCTTAGCTAGGCGATAAAAGGTGATAAAGTGAGGATCCTCCTCGTTTTCGATACCCTTCTCATTAATGATCCTAGCTCTGAGCTGGGTCCCGAGTTTAGCCAGGTGGTCAGCGACCATGTTTGCATCTCGTCTGACGTGGAGAGGGATAGTAGTATCAAAATTACCAACTAGTGTGGCCATGGTTTTGAGGTCATCCTCCAGGCGCTAGCAGTTTCCAAGGTTGTTGATAGTTGAACCATTGATGATTTTTTTCAGAATGTTGACCAGTATCTGCGAGCCCCCTTCCACCATTATCCATTTGAGATTTTGCATTTTGGCAATCTTCAAGCCATGGACAAGAGCAACCAATTTTGTCGTGTTATTGTTGGCGATAGCAGTGTAGCCTGCAAAAATTCTAAGGATGTCTCCTTTGTTATCCCTAAAAAATCCTCCATAGCCATATTGCCTTGGATTGCCCTTGGAGGCTCCATAGAAATTGAGCTTAACAAAATTGCTAATGGGAGGGTGCCAGAGATTAGGGATTTTGATGGCAGGCATGAGAGTGTTGGGGATAGAAGTCTAGTTATGAAGATTGAGCCCCCAAGCATTCATAATTGTGGCTTCATCTCCCTCGGGCTACATATCCGGGTTTGACCACGACTGAATAAGGATGGTTTCAATAATGCTTGTCTGTATTCGGCCCCAAATTTCCTCGGTAGTCATGGATGTTGCTTTGAAGACACGCATGTTCCATTCTTTCCATGTTTCCCACAACAGAAAGGAGGGGAAGAGGTTCCATATTCTCTCTAGCAAGGGGTTGTTGAAATGAAAGAGCTTCCATTTTAGGAGCGAGTTGTTGATATTAGTGCGGTCTCTTTGTGTAGTTCGAAATATGGTTGCACCCCTATCCCACATATCGTTGGTAAAGGAACATGAGTTAAAGAGGTGTTAAATGCTTTCTTCCTCCTATTTACAGAGATGACAGTAGGTGGGGCCAATAAAGCCCTTTTTTACCAAGTCATCTCAGGTTAGGGTTTTCTTTTTAACCATAAGCCATAGAAAAGTAGCTACTTTGGGCCAGAGATTTCCTTTCCAGATAGCTTTCCAGATAGGATCTTCCGGAAGGAGATCATGCTCAGCCTGTATGTGGTAGCCCTCCTTTACAGTAAAGCGACCTTTCGGGGTATGTCCCCATCTAAGTTTTTCATTTTTGTTCTTGATTTTAATTTTTGTGTTGCTTATTTCTTCATATATAATGTTGCCAATGTCATCTTGAGGTTGAATGGACCATTGTTCTGGGAGCTTCCAGGTTCGCCATTCATGGTGGTCCTCTCTGTCTCTCCAGTATCGATAGACTTTGGTTATCCTACATTGTTCCATGGCCTCTTTTAGATAAGGATCTCTTAGAATATTTTGGATTTTGGGAGCTTGTTGCCAAGAGTCCTCCCAGAAGAGAGCACTTTTGCCATTTTTAACTTCCCAAAAACTATGGTTTTGAATCAATTTACAGTTAGTCCGGGCTAACTTCCAAACGATCGATCCGTTCATCTCTTCATGAAAACGAATTAAATCCTGTTGATTCCAATTGGGGATGTATTTGGCTTGCCAGAGAAGTGCCCATGGTTCCTTGTTATGAGTGATCCACTTCCACTAGAGTTTTGATCCCAGCACCTGATTTGATAACTCGGGGTCTCGGAGACCCAGTCCCCCTTTTAGTTTGGGTTAACATGCGTCCTCCCATTTTACAAGAGCCCATTTCTTGTGGTGCTCATTACTTCCCCAAAGAAATTTTCTTTGAAGGTTTCAGATTCTTTTGATTATACTCGTGGGGGCAACCAGGACAGAGAACATATAAAGGGGCATGGCCTTGAGCACAGACTTGACAAGAGTAAGATGATTGGCATGATTTAGGGAGCGGAAGGTCCAACTAGTGAGGCAGTTATTGAGAAGAGTGAGTAGATCTTCCTAGTTAGCTTGATGGAGAGGTTTTTCCATGAGTGGGACACCCAGATATTTGGAGTGGAGATTATGTGTCGATAGACCGAGACATAACGAGATTCTTCTTTGTATAAGACAGTTGGTATTAAAGAAGAAAAGTTGGGATTTATCCAAGCATGCTCCTGAGGCCTTCTCAAAGGATTTTAAAATGGTTTTAAAGCATTTGGCCTCTTCATAGGAGGGGTGGCCCATTAGCAGAGTGTCATTGACAAACTGTTGCTGAGAACAATTCGATGCATCTCTGTGGAGATTGATACCCTTAAGATTTCCTTTCTGGATTTCAGCCTTTATGGCTCTCTGTAGCCCCTCCGTCATTAGGATATAAAGGAAAGGGGAAAGATGATATCCTTGTCCGATACCTCTGGAGGGGTGGAAAGGCTCGGTCGGTGCCCCATTGACCAGGATGGAGAAAAAAGCAAACGATAGAAGAGCGAGGATCCAGTCAATTAAATCCTAACGAAAGCCATTGGCCTACAATACGTTAGAAATATAATTCCACTTAAGCCGATCGAAGGCTTTGGACATATCTAACTTGATTATCATGCCAAATTTTTTGGTGACTTTGAGAGAGTGTATAACTTCATGAGCTAGAATGACAGCATCCAGAATTTGTATGCCTTCAACATAACCAAATTGCTCCGAGCAAGTGAGTAGAGGGAGGACTGGTTTGAGGCGATTGGCAATAAGTTTGGTAATGATTTTGTAGATTACATTGCATAAAGCTATAGGTCTAAATTTGTCAGGAGTAGTAGGATTGATCCCTTTAGGGATGAGAGTGAGAAAGGTGGTGTTAAAAGCAGAGAGGATGCCTTTTGTGCGACGAGAATCTTCCACAATATCCAGGACCTCATCCATTATGATATCCCAACATTCATGGCAAAAATCAGTGGTGAATCCATCTGGTCCAGAGGATTTTCCCCTTTTCATGTTGGATATGGTTGTTTCCACCTCTTGCATGCTTATCTGCCTCATTAGACCCTCATTCTGGTCGTTATTAAGGAGACAGGGGATGTTTTTGGTAATATCTCTAATGGCTTGCCTTCTGTCAATCTGGGGTTCAGGCAGGAGATCTTTGAAGAAGGAGTTGAGTTCCGATGCAATTTCCTCCTGCTCATAAATAGGGCTTCCATTGGTGGCTTTTAGCATAGTAATTTTATTGTGTTGTCGGCGTTGAAGCATAGAGTTATGGAAGAATTTGGTATTTCGTTCGCCCTATTTTAACCAATTTATTCTTGATTTTTGCTTCCATAGAATCTCTTCTTGTTTGAGTCTTTCATTCAGATGGTAGTTAAGGAGAGATTCTTCCTGAGCCTTGGCATCCGAATACTCAGAAAGTATGATATCCTGCTGAAGATGAGACATTTTTTCCTCAATTTTCCACTTTTCTTCAAAAATGTTGCCAAAGGTGGTTTTGTTCTAGTCTTTGATTTTTTGTTTTAGATTTTTAAGTTTCTGTTGGAATTTGTACATGAGGGAGTCATTCTTGATAGAAGCTTCATTCCACTAGCTTCTAATATTATCTTTGAAGTCAGGATTTGTAAGCCGGAATTTCTCAAAGCGGAAAGGCTTGTTGTGATAAGCCCTATATCTTGAACTTTGGAGACAGATAGGCCAGTGGTCTGAGCCATTTGCCGAAAGGATGGTAGCGGTCCAATTGTCGCCTTGAGTATGCAGATCATTAGATAAGAGAAAACGATCTAGTCGTGAGGCAATTTGGCATTGATTGCCTCTTCTATTGTTCCAGGTGTGGATGCCATTAGTTGTTTCCATATCGATCATCCAGGTACTTTCAATAAAGGTGTTAAAGGCTGCACTATCATTATCCAGTTTTCTGACACCTCCTTCCTTTTCCTGAAGATTAATAATCATATTGAAATCTCCTCCCAGGATCCAGTCCTCGTTCTAATGGGAGTCTCAAATCCATTGGAGATGGTTTAGAATTTCAATCTTATGATTCAAGATTTGTGGACCATAGATGTTGGTAATGAGCCCTCGCTTGTTGGTGTCGATGAGGTGATATGAAGCAAATAGGGTTCTGGAGGTAGCTTCAAAATTATTTAAGTAGATGTCATTAGGATTCCACAAGATTGCGAGACCCCCTGATGCTCTCATGGCGTCGACATCCATAAAAGCAGAGATTTTCCAAAAAAATTGAGCTATTTTTTCCATAGTGTGGGTAGAATACTTGGTTTTCTGTATCAGGACTATATTGGGCTTTTCCATTGCAATCTTGTTTTTGAGTAGTCGATGTTTTGAGGAACCATTCAGCCCTCTAATATTCCAAGAGATTATCTTCATTTTCGAGATGAGGCTAGAGCGGAAAAGAACTCTGTTAACTGATTATATTGACCGGAGTCAAGCATCAGATTGCCTAACTCATCCAATCTTTGTCTATTGGTTCTTCGTCCTTTCTTTTGATCCTCTTGATGTTGTCGTTTGAGTTCCTTTTTTCCAATGGTTTTTATTCCGAGAACAGAATCCTTTGATGTTCCTTTAGGATTCTTATTGTGGTATGTTCTAGCTTTGATGACAACTTTTCTAAAGAGCTCAAGTTGAGGTTCCGAGATAAGAGTTTTATGCTTACATGCTTCCTCTATTTTCTTCAAATTCAGACCTTCGAGTTCTGAATCATCCATTTCCTCTTGGAGGTCTTGCATATTTGCATTTGTGTTAAGAGTTCAGTTGTTTCTGTCTGAGCAGGATTGGTGTCCAAGGCAGGGTTTGAAGTAAGCATTTCCTCCGGAGCATTAGCGAGAGTTTCAAACTGATTCCCAGTACTCTTTGCATTATTTGTAGGAGGTGGTGTTAGTCTCTTGTAGCTTCTTCTTTTGTTTGGAACTTTAGTAAAACCCTCTTGATCCTTAATTTTAGAGGAATCTTGTTTCGAAGTTGTTGTATTCAAAGGGCATTCCCTAAATAGATGTATGTGTTCGTGGTATTTCTTGCAACGGAACAGTATGTGTTCATAATCCATGGTTTGAGTCCATTATATGTCTTGATAGTCGAGACAAATTGCCTCCGGGAGAGGTTGAGAGATGTTCATATAAGCACATATTCTGGCAAAAGAAGTATATTTCCCATTTAAGGTGGTTTCAAATATTTTAACAAATCTTCCTAGGGTATTGCTTATACCTTCTAGAGTGGTAAGGTCCCAATATTCCTGCGAGAGAGAGAAGAGACGGATCCAAACTGGAGCTTCTTTGAAATCTTCTTTCTCTGGGCTAAAATTCCTTATAGGGTGTCATATACAGGCCGATTGTGTTAAAGAAGTAGGGTCCACCTTCAAAAGTTGATATATAGTCTTCAGGATGATTGAAGATGACAGTAAAAAACCCTTTGGAGCCAAGCTTGAGATCATAATGGCCCTTAGGGTTCCATTTATGCTTGATCCATCCCATGAGAGCTCATTCAGATGGCCATAGCCCCATAAACTTGCAGATGATTGCGTGATCATGCATAAACTAAATATTTTCAGAGACCTTGGGAGAAGTTATTGCATACCTTCGTATTATGGTTGCTTTTGGGATACACTTGCTTGCTCCTTTTGGGTTTTGGCTTTCATCAGATTCCAGACCTCCTACCGTGCCCAACAATTCTAGCTGATTCTTGCTGTTGGAGACCTTTGGCTCTGCAGAGCCCTTTCCCTTCTTAGCTTCACATGGGGGCGTGGATTGGTCCCCCGAGTTTGGTGTCTTCGCATTAGGTTGAGGAGTTTTCCGCCGCCCTCATGGCGAGGCCATCGAGAGAGGCTCACTCTAGTTCTGTACAACACCTCTGTACTCTTCAAAGGAAGCCTGATCGACCCTGGTGCTCGATATATTTTTAGCGACGCCGATAGTTTATCCTTTCTTAATATATTATTATTTATTACCATTTAATGTTTTAATAAGTTTATTAAAAATGGCTTATAAATTTTATTCTCACGTGTTCTCAACTTGATAGCTTTTTCCTATCTTCTATTAATAATAATATAATATAGGTATCCAAAATCTATATCTTATGGTTGTTTTCAAACAATATTTAAAAGAAAAAATATTATTAAACATTCATATTATTATTATTAGTCATGATGTCGTTTCATGTTCTTTCGATTAATGTTGTCAATAAGAATTCATTTGTTCTTTCATTATGCGACTGATGTAAGTTAGGGCTTAATTCACAAATTATTATTTTTTTATTTTAATTTGTAATCTTTTTTAAGGGTCGGAACGATGATGATGTTTATAATAACAAGATAGGTGATAGGTCATATTAGGTGAGATTTTTTTTTTATAGAATAATAAAGTAATGTTAACTTAAACTAATTTGATATGTTAATGTTAGATATTTGTTAAGTGTTTTTTTTATGGAGGGAAACTAGCTATAAAACACTTTTTTCATAAATGTTAGATATTTGTTAAAGTGTTTTTTTTTAATGACGGAGGGAAACTAGCCATAAAAATTAAACATAAAACACTTTTTTCATAACTTTTTTGGGGTTATGACCTTATAACATACTGTCATGTCCCAAATTTGGCATTGGGTCACAATGGCCTAATCACATTGGCCCTATTCATTAGAGTTTGTCAAATTGATGCTAAAGGTCAAATAATTGCCAAGGAGGAAAATTACTAGTTTCCTAGGTTTGGGGTGGAAGCTTTGGGATTTGGAATAATAGGGATAATAAATGATGTTTGAACATTAGAATGGAATAAATATTTAATAAAGGAGCTAAATAAATATATACAAGTGAAAATCAAAGTGGCATTTCATGATGAAGACACATGGAGTAAGTGGGACCCACATATGGCTAGATTTCCCCACTACATTTGGCATCATTCTCTCACCAATTCGAATTCAAGGTGAATGGTAACATACTTGGGGGAGTCCAAAAGGTATTATTCATTGCATGACTCATCCAAGGTCGAAATATAGAGGAAGAGTAACTCCCATGGAAGAGGAAGAGGCAATTTGGAGCTAGTGAGACACTTGGGTTAGATTCCCTAGCTCTATGACAACAATGATGAAGATGCTATGACACCTATGACACAAATCAGACCTGAAGGCTGACATATGACATATATGACATGTCAGGGCTAAAAATAGACTCCAAGAGGGCGCTCAAGGGTGTTAGGGCAGCTAATATGCTTCCACATGTGATTTGGTGGAAGTGGGAGACTAGGAATTGTTGTACAAGTGGCGTTCTTTGGAATCTCTTCCCAACTTGAGTTGGCATGAGTCCCTTGGAAGGAATTCGACCCATGGAGGACATTAGAAGTTTATAAATGTCAATAACAAAGAATGAAACCAGCTTTTGATCATTTGTAGAATTTGCAATTGCATTTGTGAAGAGGGAGAGCTAGTGGATGACTAGTTTCTTGCCTTAGCCAATTTCGAGGGTGAAAGATTCCCATCCAAGTTGGTAATTGGAAAGGCCATTCAAACCTTTCATTTGAAGCTTTAATGGAGTCTTTATTTGCAGGTGTAAGCTACAGGGCAGCTCATGGTTTCTTCTATTGCAGCTCACTCCTTCAACCATTTCCAGTTTTGATGGCATATTCTTGATCCTTGAGGGAGGGCGTTTTTGGTGAGCTATTGTACTCTTTGGGGAAGCTTTTAATGCCCCATTTCTTTTGTAATATGAATTAAATACTCTGTTCTTCATCTCCAAAAAGTTTCAGGTCGAAATTCCAAGTAGAAATGTATAAATCTCATTTTTAATGGAAGAACAATGCCATTTCCCCACTACCTTGTTGTGAGCCAATGTATTGATGATAATTTCGAATGAATGGATGATTCTCTGATATATTTGTGATCAATATACTGCCATGGATGTCTTCTACAAGTTTCATGTACTGTACTTGAGCATTTGAAGTAATTTTACTCAGTTTAGTTATATTGGGAGGTGAAATAGTGCCATTTCCCCAAGGGTCGAATTGGGGATTTTTGCAGTTGAATGGGAGAGAGTGAGAACAGTTGTAATAATCCATTAATGGTGCATATGAGACTTTAATAACATACTTAACACATTACATACCTCTGTTCATAAATTTGAGTGGGTTTGGAGGCATTTGGGAAGCCATTTTCAGTACTTACCCCAGGGGGATTTGAACCCCAAATTACTAGTAAAATTGCATAATTGGTCCAGAATCTTAAGAGAGTTTGCAGAGGTCTTTTTGTGGCCATATGTCATCCATAAACATCATATTCAAGTTCTAATATCATTCATACACCTTCCTTGAAGATTTGAAGGAATTTGGAGTCAATTTGAGACCTAGAGACCAATACTAGTCAAAGGGAAATCACTAGTAAAGTTACCTACATGGATCAGAATTGAAAGAGGATTTGCAGAAGTATTTCAAAGGTCCAAAGGTATCCCTAAAACACATATTTATGTTCTAATATCATTCATATACCTTCTCAGGAGATTTGGGATCATTTGGGGCAAATTTGGGACCCAGAGATCAAAACTAGTCAAAGGTCAAACTAGGGAAAAAAGTGAAAAATTGCCATTTTAATAAAATTCCTAACAAGGGACATTACAGTGGTATCAGAGCATGGTCCTTGCACCTATGGATTAGGTACATACATTCAAGAATAATTGGCAGCCATGTCTTACTATTATGATGAATCATATAAGTACAATTCTTATGAGGAATATGCAGATGCTTATGAGCAATATGAAGCAGAATGTGAAGGGTATGAGGAAGAGGTGCCATCATGCAACACTTATTACAATTTCAAGAGAAATGGAGATTATTCTTATGACTTTAGATCTGATGAATATGAGTGTGTCACACCAACCAAGGATAATTCTATGAGCGAGTTCCAAAGATGGAGAGAAAAATATAAAACCTTGCCCCAACAATATAAAAAATATCAAGAATATCTTGCTTCGAGCAAAAATACAAAAAATGCCATGTCTTTTGAGTACTATGCTGAACATGTTTTTGAAAATAGGCCCAAAAATGAAGATGTGGAGTTAGTGAAGAAAGGTTTATGCCCTTCTTGTAAAAACCCTTGGAGCGAGTATCATATATGTGTGCATGAAATGATGTCCTCCTTGAGGAGAGCTTTTGAGATTTATTCAAGAAGAGATTCCAAATATACTGATCCTATGGAAGACAAGGGAAAAAATGCATCAGCTTGCTTTAAAGAGCAAAAGGAAGAGACATCACAAGAGAATGAAGAAGATTCTATTGAAAATATGGAAGACCATTTCGAGACACCTTCTAGCTTAGACATGAACCAAAGAGTATCTACTGATGGATGCTTAAACTATGAAGGAGTACCTACTGATGGGTGCTCACACCTCTATGTTGGTGACATAGAGATCACTTTTGAAAGTGTTGCTGCAAGCCCAAGTTCCATTAAGCATGATAATGAAGACCTTGTAGCAGTTGAAGAAGAACCAAGATCAACTTCCCATCACCACTTGAGCTTCATGAAGTTGGTCCAAGCAAAAATGAAGAAGATGAGGAGGTTCATTTGCAAGAGCCTCATTTTCTTGAAGGGACCTTAAAGATGAATGAAAAGAAGATCCAAGAGTCCCTTAGCATTCTCCATGACACTCAAGCATTGGTGTCAAATTCTTGTTGGAGAGCTACTTCATTGGAGGAAACATCCTTCATTGAAGACATGGAGAAGATTCAAAGAGCAATGTGCAACATCAAAGGTAATTTCATGTCTTTGCTTTTTGATAGAAACCATTTATTTGAGCTTAATGAATTGTTACATGATGCATACTTGAAGAATAATGAGGATATTCATAAGCTCACAATTCAAAATGAGCAACTTCTTGAAAAGTTGCAAGATACTTGTTTTTCCTCCTATGTTTCAGATTGTCAAATCGTAGATTATTTGGAGGATTTTCATGACATGGTGGATCATGAGAAATGTGGGAATTTGAATGTGCTTAATGTGTTTGAAGATGAACTTGAAGAGATCCAAACACTTGATGTGGTGGAAGAGGAACTTGAATTGTCTCTTGATGAAGGTTATGCAATTTTTAAAGAAGAGCATGATTCCTCTACATTGGAACCAAACTATGACAAAGAGTTCACACTTTTGAAGGAGCTGCATGATACTATCCATATGGATCCTTCCCATGATGAAAATTCTATACTTTTTGATCATTTGGGTGATTTAGTTCATTCTCCTACATCCTACAATTCCATGTTTTGCAGTATTAGTCTCAATGAAGTATGGGTGAAAGGGTTCTTTTTTATGGTGCCACATGAGGAGTATGGAACTCCTAGATTTACCTTTTATGATGACATGGTTGGAGCACATTCTTCTTCACATTTGAAGCAACATTATTTGTCACTTTATGATGATACAAATCTACATGGATGCACCTATGATATGCATTTGAGTCACTTGAAGACTCATGGTTTTTCTTGCTCAACACTTGATTCATTTGATGTTGGACGAACTTCATCCAACACTTGGGAGAATAGATTTATGATTGGAGAACATTTTTGTTGCAAGACACATACTTTGTTATATCTTTATGACTCTCACATTCAGGGATGTATGGGTGAGACTTCTTTGAGTCATTTGAAGTCTCCTTGTTTTTTCTGCTCACTATTTGGTTCAGATTTTAGTGGAGATTCTTCATTCACTTCTTGGATGAAAGAATACATGGTTGAATATTTTGATGCATATCACATCCTTTTGGAGCAGCATTATAGGACATGGGATCCTCACCTATGTCATTGGAGCAGATTTCATTGGTCACTTGAAACTTGTATGCACTTGGAAAATGGTGGTCTACTTGCTTGGAGGTATAAGCACTTTCATGACTCTTTGATGAAACATATCCTTGATGTACATTTTCATTATGTTGTTATGTACTTTGATGTATATATTTGGTACTCATGATGTTTGGAATGATGCATACAAGAAAATGGGATCCAGGAATCCTTTTAACTAATGGTGTGGGTTGGAGAGCACTCTTAATTATTGGGGTGCAATACAAGCAATGGGACCCTGGAATAATTTTTACCTCATTGGTTTCAAATTTTTTGGGGGGAAACAAGCAGTATGGGATATGGATTTCCCCACGTAATAAAGTGATTTTTATCAGAGTAGTGCAGTAGCAAGCATGGTGGTTCCTCTCTAAAATCTTCATGGAAACTCAAAGACTCAAGGTTGGGCAATTCAATGGCAACTTCAAAGAATTATACAGAAAGCAGGTTCTTCAACACCCATTTTTAAAATTGCTTGAGGACAAGCAATATTGGGAAGGGAGGATTTGTCATGTCCCAAATTTGGCATTGGGTCACAATGGCCTAATCACATTGGCCCTATTCATTAGAGTTTGTCAAATTGATGCTAAAGGTCAAATAATTGCCAAGGAGGAAAATTACTAGTTTCCTAGGTTTGGGGTGGAAGCTTTGGGATTTGGAATAATGGGGATAATAAATGATGTTTGAACATTAGAATGGAATAAATATTTAATAAAGGAGCTAAATAAATATATACAAGTGAAAATCAAAGTGGCATTTCATGATGAAGACACATGGAGTAAGTGGGACCCACATATGGCTAGATTTCCCCACTACATTTGGCATCATTCTCTCACCAATTCGAATTCAAGGTGAATGGTAACATACTTGGGGGAGTCCAAAAGGTATTATTCATTGCATGACTCATCCAAGGTCGAAATATAGAGGAAGAGTAACTCCCATGGAAGAGGAAGAGGCAATTTGGAGCTAGTGAGACACTTGGGCTAGATTCCCTAGCTCTATGACAACAATGATGAAGATGCTATGACACCTATGACACAAATCAGACCTGAAGGCTGACATATGACATATATGACATGTCAGGGCTAAAAATAGACTCCAAGAGGGCGCTCAAGGGTGTTAGGGCAGCTAATATGCTTCCACATGTGATTTGGTGGAAGTGGGAGACTAGGAATTGTTGTACAAGTGGCGTTCTTTGGAATCTCTTCCCAACTTGAGTTGGCATGAGTCCCTTGGAAGGAATTCGACCCATGGAGGACATTAGAAGTTTATAAATGTCAATAACAAGGAATGAAACCAGCTTTTGATCATTTGTGGAATTTGCAATTGCATTTGTGAAGAGGGAGAGCTAGTGGATGACTAGTTTCTTGCCTTAGCCAATTTCGAGGGTGAAAGATTCCCATCCAAGTTGGTAATTGGAAAGGCCATTCAGACCTTTCATTTGGAGCTTTAATGGAGTCTTTATTTGCAGGTGTAAGCTACAGGGCAGCTCATGGTTTCTTCTATTGCAGCTCACTCCTTCAACCATTTCCAGTTTTGATGGCATATTCTTGATCCTTGAGGGAGGGCGTTTTTGGTGAGCTATTGTACTCTTTGGGGAAGCTTTTAATGCCCCATTTCTTTTGTAATATGAATTAAATACTCTGTTCTTCATCTCCAAAAAGTTTCAGGTCGAAATTCCAAGTAGAAATGTATAAATCTCATTTTTAATGGAAGAACAATGCCATTTCCCCACTACCTTGTTGTGAGCCAATGTATTGATGATAATTTCGAATGAATGGATGATTCTCTGATATATTTGTGATCAATATACTGCCATGGATGTCTTCTACAAGTTTCATGTACTGTACTTGAGCATTTGAAGCAATTTTACTCAGTTTAGTTATATTGGGAGGTGAAATAGTGCCATTTCCCCAAGGGTCGAATTGGGGATTTTTGCAGTTGAATGGGAGAGGGTGAGAACAGTTGTAATAATCCATTAATGGTGCATATGAGACTTTAATAACATACTTAACACATTACATACCTCTGTTCATAAATTTGAGTGGGTTTGGAGGCATTTGGGAAGCCATTTTCAGTACTTACCCCAGGGGGATTTGAACCCCAAATTACTAGTAAAATTGCATAATTGGTCCAGAATCTTAAGAGAGTTTGCAGAGGTCTTTTTGTGGCCATATGTCATCCATAAACATCATATTCAAGTTCTAATATCATTCATACACCTTCCTTGAAGATTTGAAGGAATTTGGAGTCAATTTGAGACCTAGAGACCAATACTAGTCAAAGGGAAATCACTAGTAAAGTTACCTACATGGATCAGAATTGAAAGAGGATTTGCAGAAGTATTTCAAAGGTCCAAAGGCATCCCTAAAACACATATTTATGTTCTAATATCATTCATATACCTTCTCAGAAGATTTGGGATCATTTGGGGCAAATTTGGGACCTAGAGATCAAAACTAGTCAAAGGTCAAACTAGGGAAAAAAAGTGAAAAATTGCCATTTTAATAAAATTCCTAACAAGGGACATTACACATACGTCAAATATTTAGCCAAAATTATCAATTTATATAACCTTAGTTGCCTTGCTAGGTTTCAAGTGTTTGCATGCGTGACGATGAAGAAAAAGTTATAGGTCTAATTTCATCATTTGACTAATTTTTTTTTTTTTTCAAAAATGGTTTAACCACTCAAAATAAATATTGACATAAATTTATAGGATGATATTATTTTACTTGAAAATTCATCAAAATTTTGAAAAATTAGATAGATTCTCTAAAATTTTGAAAAAAATTACAAAATATTGTTAAACAATTATAATTGTTATTTTTAATCATTAGAAAGATATATTTAAAAGTGAAGTATTTTGACCAAAGGGGTTAGATCCATCTAATGAGTTATGAGTAAGAAGTTTTTAACCAAGGGGTAAAGTTCAATTCTGTGAGAGATTCTCTTAAAGCCATTGGGTCACCTTGAGGTAGTGGCCAAACATGTGGGTGCATCCAAAGACTAAAGGTTAAAGCCCACTCCCATGTCCTTTAACTTTTTGAGCCCAATGGATTATCTCAATCGATTCGAACACATTATTTCAAGGTGGAGTTCGCTGTGATGTCCCTAGTTCTAGCTTAGCTTTGTTCATTACAAGCTACAAATATGGTTGGCAATTGAGTTTCCCTCCATCCAAATATTTGGAAGAAGAAGGGGATCCTAAAAGAAATTAGGAAATTAAAAAAAAAAAAAAGATAAATATGAATCCTTGATACTTACCTCACGATAACAATCTATTTTTTAATATGAGTTTTGTTTTTAGGCTACATATTCATGATGGACACATCTAAAGAAATTATAAGGACATGAAAATAAGATAATCAATGGATAATATTATAATTATAATATTATTTTTCAATAGTAAATTAGTTCCTTGGTAAGTTTATAGACTACTAAGTCATCTATAAAGGTTGCATTCTCATTATAACCTCTTTTACCTAAATACAATGAGATGAAACCCTTGATCGCAATAGTCATCCCCAAATCATCCACCCCAAGGGATTTTCCATTCTGCATGGAAGTCAAAGCATATAACTTATCTTTCGAAAAATCTTGATCCAACTTGTCTCGGTTACCACTGGATACTTAGGGATTGGGTTGTCGCTTGTCGCCATGTGACACTATTGCTTGCAGAAGTTTTAGAGCAAGCCTAATTTTTGGTAGTGTAATGACCTTCCCTTTGTAGGGAAGCTAACAATTGTGGGTCACATTCCCTAGGCCTCCCATGTTTATTATGTCTCTTGTTGGTTCCCTAGCAAAGCCTGGTTTTGTTAACTCAAGTAGATCTGGAGAATGTACTTGTGGTCCAAGTATGGTGGTGAAGAGGTCTTCCTTTGGTTATTTGGGATGTTTGTACTATGCCCAAGGATGAGGGAGGCCTTGGTCTGATAGATGTTACATCTTGGGGCAAAATTCCGGCAGCCAAATGGGTGGTAAGATGTTTAGAGGGTTCAACACCTTGGTAGGTTTTTTACAGTATCGAGTTATTTCAATGGAACATGTTGTTTCATTAGAACATGTTTCCGGAGTTCAAGGGGCTTTTGGTTTATGTGACATCATATTGTCCCTTGCTCTTTTACAATTCATTAGTCCAATCCTCTTCAAGAATATTTGATTAGCTTGGAAATCTGTGGCAAGGTTGGTCTATTGGCAATGAGAGGGTAGTTGGGTAGGTTGTGTTAGAAAGTGGCAACAAGGAAGGTATTCTATCATTGCATGTGTCCTTGCATGCTAGAAGACATAAAACAAGAAGCCAAATGTATTAATGTCTTTTCCAAAGTTTAGACTTACGAAAAGTGCATTAAGTGATCTAATTATTAATTGACTTAAAGGAGTCACTTTTATAAAGTTCAAGTGAAAATAATTTAAGTGATGGCTAATCTAATCTTGGCCATTGATCTCATCCATTGATCCATTGTGAGAAGTTAGGGTTTTCGCTTGGCCATTGAGTTAAAAGGAAGATTGATTTGGTGGAGAGGACACACATACACACAGAGAGATTTCTTACTCATAGCTTTCAGCCGGAGAGTAAGAAAGACAATTTGTAGGAGAATTTTACAGAGTAAGACAGAGGAACTTCTATCTAGAGGTTGACAAGGCGACTTGGGAAAATCGAAGGAGGCCGTACAGACTTGCAGGGAGGTCGTACAAACATGGAGAGGCTGTATCATGTGACGCAGGAAGTCGGCCATACAACACACGTAGAGGGTCGTACGGGTGACACAGAGGGTCGTACGGAGTTGTCTGTACGCTGACACAGAGCCGTACAGGCTGACGCAGGGCCATACGGATCAGGTCGTACAATGATGCAGGAGGGCCATACATTTTGTGGGGTTTTCTCAATGAGGTTCGGTTGTACGATTTTTCCAGGTTGGGTCAAAATCGATTTTCTAGATTGTATTGTGTTGTATCTTGCTAATAAAATATCTTCTCAGACTGTTGCATCGGTTTTCCCATCTTGGGTTTTTCCGGGGGTTTTCATACCCAAAAATATTGGTGTCTCTATTGATGTGATTGATGTTATATTTCTCTCGGTATTTATTTTCCACTGCATTGTGAAGAAATCCATTTGTGGTTAAAAGTAATATTTGGGGTTTAATAAAAAAAAAACTTGTATACTTTAACTCAAGATTGGGTTTTAAGGAAATTTACATGGTATCAGAGCTCTTCTAAGCATATCTGAGAGAAAGCAACAATTGTTGGATAGATCAGGGGCAAATCTATTCTAGGGTTGACAGGTACACTTCATTATGACCGTACAGTTGAGAGTTGAGGATAGACTCCAGGGGGCTCAGAACATTCCTACTTGGAAAGAGAGGATGACCAGGATCCTAGATGTTAGTGATGCAGAGGAGCACATTGACGACCAGAAGGTTGCTCCCACATATTCGACAGAGTTGGCAAGATGGAAGAAGGTAGATTCTAGAGCTATGTTGATAATCTTGGATGGGGTGAAGGACCACATAGTCCCTCACCTTTCTGGGAAGAAGACCGCATTAGAAATGTGGAAGGCTTTGGAAATCCTTTACTAGAGTAAGAACGAAAACTGGAAGATGGTGCTATAGGAGAGGCTACGTAGTACCAAGATGGCCAAGGGTGAAGGAGTGGTGTCTTATCTCACAAGGCTCACAAATATCAGGGATGAACTTGGAGCAGTGGGCTCTAATACTGAGGATGAGGAGCTAGTTCAGATAGCTCTCAATGGCTTTTCTAAGCCATGGGACGTCTTTGTCAAAGGCGTGGTGGCTAGGGAGAAGCTCCCTGATTGGCAGAGATTATGGGATGATTTTGTGCAGGAAGAGATCCGTATGGGTCAAGGTTCAGGTTCATCTAGTGGTGCCCCACAGATCGTGGATGAAGAGGCTCTAGCCCTAGCAAGCAAAGGCAAGGGTAAGGCAAAGAAGAAGAAGGGTGGTAAGAATAACATTGACATGTCAAAGGTCAAGTGTTTCATCTACCACAAGCATGGACACTTTGCCTCCTAATGCCCATATAGGAAGAAGAAGAACAATACTCAGATGGCAAGTTCGGCAGAGGTGGATGAGTTCAACAAGAGTTTTGCTGAGGACTTTTGTTTGATAGCTTGCATGGCAAGCTCCATCAACAACAACATCTGGTACGTTGACAGTGGTGCATCTTGTCATATGACAGGACATAGATCATTCTTCAAGAGTTTGTAGGAGTGTGGAGTAAATCTCCACATTGATTTGGGAGATGATGCATGGTATTAGGCGCAAGGAGTTGGTACTGTTTCATTTCAGAGGGAGTCTGGAAAGCCCATCAGTTTTGTTGATGTATTATATGTTCCGGGGATGACAAAGAATCTCATATCTGTTTCCACACTGGAGGACAAGGTTTTTCTAGTGACTTTATGGGATAGGAAAGTGTATATCAAGCCCAAGGGGTCAAAAAGAGATTGGATAGGATGATTGGGGTCCGGAGCGGGAAGGTGTACAAACTACACTTTGAGTCTGCAAAGTCTCTAGTGGGTAGCAGCAATAGTGAGAGTGAGTTGTGGCATAGGAGGATGGCACACTTATGTCATGGAGCACTGAGGCATTTGAGACAGACAGTTATTGGAGTTCCTCCCGTACAGGAGGAGAAGCATAACCACTATAAAGGTTGTGCATTGGGGAAGAACATCAGGAGATCTTTCCCACAGAGTGAGCACAAGTCTAAGGGGACCTTGGACTTGGTGCATTCGAATGTTTGCGGACCGATGAGCGTCCATTCTTTCAGTGGTTACAGTTATTGCGTCACATTCATTGGTGACTATTCCAAGAAGACCTGGATCTATTTCCTGAAGGCCAAGTCAGAGGTCTTCGAGCGGTTTCGGGAGTTTAAGACTCTCGTGGAGAACCAGACAGGGAGGGGGATTCAGGTATAGAGGACAGACAACGGGGGTGAGTACACCTCCAAGGAGTTCTTGGAGTTTTTTTCATCAGAGGGGATCAAGAAGGAGCACATCGTTCCTCACACTCCGCAACATAATAGAGTGGAGGAGAGGAAGAACAAGACACTAGTTAGTGCAGCCAAAGCCATGTTATTTGATCAGGGATTGCCACTATTCCTATGGGCCGAGGCATTTCAAACTGCAGTATATGTCCAGAACAGGTGTCCTCACCCAGCTTTGGGGAGGAAGACACCAGAGGAGGTATTCACAAGAACTAGACCAAATGTGAGTCACTTACACATATTTGGGAGTTTTTGCTATTGTCACATTCATGATGACACTAGGAAGAAGTTGGACCCTTCAGGTGAGAAGGGGCGTCTAGTTGATTACAGTGAGACTTCTAAGGCATACATAGTATATATCCCGGCTCGCAAGAGGATCATTGTGAGCAGGGATGTCCAATTTGACGAGGACAGAGCCTTGAGAAGATCTATGGACCTACCAGCATAGGAGCATCCATCACAGGACTCGGGAGTCAAGTTGGAGGAGCCACAGGTACAGGTACAGACACAGGGCACAGGTTCTGGTAGTTAGAGGGAGTCAGGTGGACATGATCTTTCGATCATTGATTTGTAGGATGAGCCGCAACAGGAGGAGAATATCTAGCAACCGCAGCAGGTAGACACTAGGCCACGCCCTAGGTGGTATAGGTATACAGTTTAGGATTCCAGGAAGGTGAGTCTTCCACAGAGCTCCATGAGGCAGAGCAAACCACCAGATAGACTTAGCTATATGGCATTGATGACAAAGTTGATTGACTCTGAGCCTTCCAGTTTCGAGGAGGTTGCACAACATGATGTGTGGCAAGAGGCTATGGTTGAGGAGTATGACTCAATCATGAAGAACCAAGCATGGGAGGTTGTGCCGAGGCCAGAGGGAAAAAGGGTGGTAGGATCCAGGTGGATCTACAAGGTAAAGCATGTAGCAGATGGAAGTGTGGAGAAGTATAAGGCATGCTTCGTGGCAAAGGGGTATTCACAGAAGGAAGGTATTGACTATGAGAAGACCTTCGCCCCTATCGCCATATACTCTTCTATTCAGACTATTCTCTCATTGGAAACAGATATGGGTTGGCGCATTCATCAGATGGACGTGAAGACTGCCTTCCTCAACGGAGTTATAAAGGAAGAGGTATTTATTGAGCATCTAGAGGGGTTCGAGGTGGAGAACAGGGAGTCGCATGTATGCAGGTTGCATAGAGCTCTTTATGGGCTCAAGCAGGCACCTCGGGCATGGTATTCGAGGATTGACAGCTATCTACAGGAGATGGGATTCCAGTGGAGTGAGGCAGACCACAACCTGTACTTATTGTCAGGTGAGGTACCTCTCATACTGATGTTATATGTAGATGATCTCTTTCTTACAGGAGATGAGAGGTTGGTTGGGGACTATAAGTCCAATCTTGCAGTAGAGTGTTAGATGAAAGACCTTGGGTTGATGCATTACTTCCTAGGTCTGGAGGTTTCGCAGAGAGATGGGTGCTTCTTCATTGGTCAGGGGAAGTATGCAGTGGAGATCTTGAGGAGATTCGGGATGGAGGACTGTAGACCTATGTCCACACCTCTAGTTACCAACTGGAGGAAGATTGATGCATCGGGGTCAGAGGAGTTTGATCCTACATTGTATCGTCGGCTTATCGGGTCATTCATGTATTTGGTCAACACACGACCAGACATTAGCTTTGCAGTCAACTCTTTGATTCATTTCATGGTGGACCCTCAGAGAGTACATTGGACAGCTGCAAAGCATATACTTCGCTATATCCTAGGCACAATGGAGTATGGATTGGTTTATGAGCACAGTGGGAGTATACAATTAGCAGGCTTCACAGATGTTGAGTGGGCAGGATGTGTAGAAGACCGAAAGAGCACTTCAGGTTGTTGCTTCAGCATTGGGTCAAGGGTTGTCTCTTGGTTCAGAAAAAGCAAAAGTCAGTTGCATTGAGCTCGACAAAGGCTGAGTACATGGCAGCTAGTATGGTAGCATGTGAGGGGATGTGGCTGAGGAAGTTGCTCTCAGGGTTATTCGAGAGTGAGTTGGAGACTACAGTAGTTCATTGTGACAATTAGAGTGGCATTAACCTTTCTGAGAATCCAGTGTTCCATGACCGGAACAAACACATAGACATCCGGTATCACTTCTTGAGAGATTGTGTTCAGAGAGGGACAATTCAGTTGGAGTACATTTAGACTGATGAGCAATATATTCACCAAGGCACTTTGCAGGCACAAGTTTGTGAAGTTTAGACACAAGTTGGGGTTGCTACTAAATCCCTTCCTCGTTGAGAGGGAATGCTAGAAAGTGGCAATAAAGAAGGTGTTCTATTATTGCATGTGTCCTTGCATGCTAGAAGACATAAAACATGAAGCCAAATGTATTAATGTCTTTTCCAAAGTTTAGACTTAAGAAAAGTGCATTAAGTGATCTAATTATTAATTTACTTAATGGAGTCACGTTTATAAAGTTCAAGTGAAAATAATTTAAGTGATGGCTAATCTAATCTTGGCCATTGATCTCACTGGAGGATCTCATCCATTGATCCATAGTGAGAAGTAGGGTTTTCGCTTGTCCATTGAGTTAAAAGGAAGATTGATTTGGTGGAGAGGACACACATACACACAGAGAGATTTCTTGCTCATAACTTTCAGCCAGAGAGTAAGAAAGACAGTTTGCGGGAGAATTTTACAAAGAGTAAGACAAAGGAACTTCTATCCAGAGGTTAACAGGGCGAATTGGGCAAATCGAAGGAGGTCGTACAGACTTAAAGGGAGGCTGTACAAGCACGCAGAGGCCGTACTGTGTGATGCAGGCAGCCGATCGTACAACACACATAGAGGGCCATACGGGTGACGCAGAGGGTCGTAGGGAGTTGTCTGTACATTGAAGCAGAGCCGTACAGGATGACTCAAGTTCGTACGGATCAGGTCGTACAATGATGCAGAGGGTCAAAATCAATTTTCTGGATTGTATTGTTCTGTATCTTGCTAATAAAATATCTTCTCACTGTTGCACCGGCTTTCCCATCTTGGGTTTTTCCGGGGGTTTTCATACCCAAAAATATTGGTGTCTCTATTGATGTTATATTTCTCTCAGTATTTATTTTCCGTTTCATTGTGAAGAAATCAATTTGTGGTTAAAAGTAATATTTGAGGTTTAATAAAAAATAAAAATAAACTTGCATACTTTAACTCAAGATTGGGTTTTAAGGAAATTTACATGTTGCCAAAGTTCAAGGGGCTTTTGGTTTATGTGACATCATATTGTCCCTTGCTCTTTTACAATTCATTAGTCCAATCCTCTTCAAGAATATTTGATTAGCTTGGAAATTTGTGGCAAGGTTGGTCTATTAGCAATGAGAGGGTGGTTGGGTAGGTTGGGATTTAGCTTGTCAATTGAATTGCAGTTGGTGCATGCAGTGACATGTGTGGAAAAGATATCATGTTTCCAGGTGCGTAGGTTTAGTCATAAAGGCATCTTCTTTTAACACAACATGTGGTATCCTCGTACTCACTCTTAGAAGGAGTTACACCCTTTGGCCCAAGAGTTTGGTCTCCTTGCTTTTGATCACCTTTTGATTATTGAGTTGTATGCCCTCATTCAATAGGTTAAGTTGTTTAAGATAAACATTGGTAGGCCTGGGCCATGCCATTCTAGAGGGATTGTTTTTGGAGCTTTGGTTTCCCATTGCTTCAATATGATTCTCGTCGTCTATATTCAACACTTCATTAAAGGCACCTTCTCTTCTTGGTTCTCAACGTGAGGTGGGCCTCAACTAATCTAGAGGAATGATAGGTTCATCGTCTAAGAGTGGTCTTCCAGATGATCTTTGCCTAGTGTGCCACTAGCCAAAGACCATCTAGCATATCTTCCGAGAGTGTCAATTTGCCAAGCATTGTCAAAGTTTATTCGAGGATCAACATTATGCAATGTTTCAAAGTAGAGTCCATTGGTGTGTTGCTTTGTTTGGGGACAGTTGCTTTCTTGTGCATGACACATTCATTGGATTCTAGCATTATCTATGGATCACAGTGTTTTTTGTGCTTTGGAAGCTTATGTATAAGTTTGTGTTTGATCAAGAGATTATTCTTTGTTTGCATTCAATTCTTTGTAGAAAAATAAGTTTGACCAAATAAGCATTGGTGATCAAAGACTCCAAATCTTTAGATCCTACTGAATATTATGATTTTAGTTATGCTTTAATCAGGTTATAAAATTCATTGTATATATCTCTTCTACATTTCTATTTATAAATATTTGTATATGAATATAAAACATTTAAAAAATAACATATTCCACATTAATTTGATAAAATATATTCTTCTTTATCCTAGAGTTTAGGTTGAAAAATGTTCATGTATGTATTTTTGGAGAATATATACTTCTTAGTACTAGGGCTTATTAAAAAATGGCCATTTATGTATTTTTGAAACCAATATTATTAAAGATTAGGATTAAACACCTGCAAAATTATCTTAAAATATAAAATTATTACACAAGTTCAAAACCAAGCTCCATCAAAAACCAACATGTGGGAACAATGGTTAGCTTGCTTGCAACGATATTTAATCACTAAAAAGAGGCTTCTTTTTAATCAAGTGTCTACAAAAAAAATTGGAGCCAAGTTAAAGGTTTTAAAAAGACTTAACGTTCAACCAAGACAACCCTTGTAAATAACTACACTCTATACCCAATTCTTTTGGGTATAGGCTGAGAAACTAAGAGAATGTGTGAATTATGTTTATTTTGACCACTAAAATATAAAGTATAAGGGATTAATAAATATGATATTATGTTATAACTTAATATAAGTTATAGATTATAGATTAAAACATGTGTTTTCTCTTAAAAGATCCTAAGTTCAAATCTGAATACTAAACTCCAACCCCAATTATATTGTGAAACCTTAAAAGAGATTTTATCCTTGAAAAGGCGAGTGTGTTACTAACTATGCTTGACCGAACATACCATTGATTATGGAAGCCAGAGGTTGGCCAACTGCGATGGGCTCGAATGTGAAAAAATGAAAAGAGTCGATATGAAAGTCTGAAGCAGTAAACCGGTGGTTCTATCGAGGGAGGAAAGGAAAGAAATCAGTTATACCTAATGAAGCTGAACAAGGAGATTCAGAATTCTTGAACAAGGGAAGCATGATGTGTCACTGAAAGAATCGTGACACTGCCAAAAAGCCGTTAGAACACAGAAATGCCATAAACATGGATATGGTTTCATGAGATGCCCCGGAAGTGAAATGTAAGCATGGGCCTTTGCATCGCACAGATCTATAACCTCCGAGCTATTGAGAATAAATGACCACAACTGAGGCAGGAAATTGAAGCAATGGACGGGAACAAAATGCAAAAGTCTCAGGGGCCATTAGGCAACCGAACAGCTCTTTCAGCTTTATAATTTAGGAATCAGTTTTGTTATTTATCTCAGTAGAAAAAAGCATATTATTGATATTCGTATTCGAATCAAACAGTATATGGATATGTAAGTCTAGAGACTCGTCACAGACTCACAAATAACCTTAAGTAGTCCAAAAATAAACATGAATCAAACAGTACATGGATATGTAAGTCTAGAGACTTGTCACAGACTCACAAATAACCTTAAGTAGTCCAAAAATAAACGTTCCAGACAGTCTGCTGTCATCATTTTGGAATTCTTCCCAAAAAAGAACTCCTTCCTCTCCTTCCAAGCTTGTTTTGATAATGCATCAGCCCAACAATTGTTCTGTCTAAAAATATGTTCAAAGGTAATCTTTTTAAACTGTTGAATTTTCAAAATGATTCTGTTGCACCAGTGATTAAGGGAAGTGACCCATAGCTTGTATTCACCAGTCCTAGCCTATTTGATTGTAACCAGTGAATCACCAAAAACTATGAAATCACCAATACCAAAAATATTAATAACTTTCAAAACTATCCATAATGTCAAAAGTTCTGCTTTCATGTTTGTGCCCATAATCAATTTTGTTACTTCTTTTCAAATTAGCAATAAGAATCTATTTTAGAGAACTTAGGGCCAGGGATATTTCCGAAGAGTTAAAAAGTAGAAATTCAGATAAGGAAAATAATAAAATGGTGAAGAGACAGAGCTGGTAGGTGGAGAGAAAGAAAGAGGGAACTCTCTGGCTGAATCCTCAGTTTGACTTCTCTGGCTGACAGCTCTTTCAGCTTTATAATTTAGGAATCAGTTTTGTTACTTGTTCCAAAATTAGCAATAAGAATCTATTTTAGGGAACTTAGGGCCAGGGATATTTCCGAAGAGTTAAAAAGTAGAAATTCAGAGAAGGAAAATAATAAAATGGTGAAGAGACAGAGCTGGTAGGTGGAGAGAAAGAAAGAGAGAACTCTCTGGCTGAATCCTCAGTTTGACTTCTCTGGGTGACAGCTCTTTCAGCTTTATAATTTAGGAATCAGTTTTGTTACTGGTTCTAAAATTAACAATAAGAATCTATTTTAGGGAACTTGGGGGGATTTCAGAAGAGTTAGGAAGTAGAAATTTAGATGAGGAAAATAATAAAATGGTGAAGAGACAGAGCTGGTCGGTGGAAAGAAAGAAAGAAGGAGTTCTCTGGCTGAATCCTCAGTTTGACTTCTTGTACTGTTTGAAAAAAAAACAGTGCTCTCAGAATCGAGAGCAGAACTTTGGGTTTTGCATCAAGTCCCCAAAAGCAACCTAATGGAATTGTAGAAGGAAATTAACAGTCAATCAATTGTGCAATTAACCAGATAGCAGTATAATGGATTAAAGTTTATAGTACTTACTCGTCTTCGAACATGAGCCGCCTTTGAAAAGCATCCATGGTCGTCTCCTGCAATGTCGCCCCCATTTTAGCAGCTGATGCAACCAAATTTCTCACAATAGGATTCCGAGAAAAGCAAAGTCTGCTCCCACTGATTGCAGGAGAAGCAGATTTGAGCTTCCAGGGGATAGCAGAGAAGCAACGCTCTAAATTAGTTGAAGAACCCTCAATTACCGATACCTTCTTAGTCGGAACTACGGCATATAATGCCAATGTACTGGCCAATACAATTGTAGGAGGCATAGCTGTTTGAAGATTTGGGACTCAGACTAGATTAGATTGTGTTAAGCCCTTTCCTTGTTCCGGCCATTGGAAGAGGAACAAATATTGCTGTAGAACGAAATCCGCAGCGGAGAAGGAATCCACTCGACAATTTAAAATCGAATACAGTGCGATTCAAATATAGGGGCTCTCCAGCTACTTGACATCAATGGATTCCGTCCTTTGTCGTTTTTGTTTTGCTACTCGTTTTTTTTGTTGGGCTCACAGTAAAAGGAGTTGAAGTATATGGTGATTATAACGTGTTTTTGACATTTCAAATGCACGAATTTTCCATTTGGAACAAGGCCCTTTTGTATTTGATAATCTCAATAGGTTGGTTGGGTGATGGTTACATTATAATCAATATAATGTGTTTTTTACATTTCACATGCAAAGGAGGGATCCTCTCCAAGATTTTCCACTAGGAGCAGACCACTTTTGTATGTAGATACTCTCATAGGTTGGCTGAGTGATGGTTTTGATTTTTATATTTAAATAATTAATGTTTTACATTTCACATGGAAAAGGAGGATCTTTTCCAAGATTTTCCAACATATCACTCTTGTTGCACCGAGTGAAACGAGGTGCTCTACAGTCAATATGGGGGAGATCCTGTAACGTTTGTCCAGGACGTGTATTTTTGTTTGAATTAAATCCTAGGCTATATAATACATGGACGTGTATTTTCGTTTGAATTAAATCCTAGGCTATATAATACATGGACGTGTATTTTCGTTTGAATTAAATAAAAGTTTGTCTTTATTATTGTCCGCCATTAATTAAAATGTAAAAAAAAGTAAAATAGTGGAAAGTATTTAAAAAAAATCCATGTCGGCTCATAAAATAAAACATTATGAAAAGTTATTAAAAAATAGATGTTTGTTTATAAAATAAAAAATTAAAACTTAAACCCAGATCAATCAAGAGAGATTAAATTTCTTGAGTTTAAATTTA
The DNA here is from genome assembly GCA_027924585.1 of Larix kaempferi. Classification (NCBI taxonomy): domain Eukaryota; kingdom Viridiplantae; phylum Streptophyta; class Pinopsida; order Pinales; family Pinaceae; genus Larix; species Larix kaempferi. The sequence goes on along the minus strand of BSBM01000066.1, from coordinate 8,586,439 downwards.
AAAAAAGAAATACACCTCAAGACATTGGATCTCTCTCGGTGCTTGATAGATAGAGGTTTAAGATGGATCTATGCTAAAATTTAAATACTCTGATAGGTTGGTTGGGTGATGGTAGAGAGTTTTTATTATTGTCAAATGGATGTGTTCTTTTTTTCTTTTTTTTTATAGGCTTTACATAACAAAAAGATCCAAATGAAGGGTAAGTTACACATGCGTAGATGTGGTATAATTTATAGTAGTTCTAGTGTGCAAGTTGTTAGAAATTATAACTTTGGAGGTTCTTCTTTTGTTTTTGTGTTTTATCATGGGGGACATAAGTTGTATTTTTTATAGGCAACTTTATAATGTAAAGTGACTTTATGTTTTAAAAGTGAGATTTAAGTTGTGGGGCTCAAATATTTAATGTGCACTTTATTAATAAAAATGAGTTTATATTGCGCAATTAATGAGAACCCTAAGATCTAATCAATCTCATCCTTTGATTAGATAGTTATGGTAGTTAGGGTTAGGGTTTCAATAAGATAAAGTATAAAAAAATGTTTAGGGAAAAGAGAAATACACCATTCATTCTCATTGTGTAAGATTTGCTTGAGACAGGGGTTTGAGAGAGAGAAACCAGTCAAAATACTTTGCAAACAGGTTGCACGATTAACAAGACAAATATGCAGCATTGTAGCAGTCCGTACAATACAGATTTGAAGGAGAGAATAGTTCATACAAGCTGTTGTTGACACAGATTTAGAGACAGGTTGTACTACATTCTGGGCACTGTTTTCAAGGATAGAAAGACAACATTTAATGTAGAAATTGTACCTATCTGCTGGCACGTGTGAGAAGCGTTTTCAGATTGCCACTTTTGCTTATATAAGTGTAGTGTTTTTCTGTTGTAAGATTGTTTTTGTAAAGTTCATATTTGACTCAGATTGAATAAAAGCGAATCTCTCTCAAGGATTTTCTCAGTGTGGGTTTTTCCTTGGTCATTTGGACCTAAATCTTTGTGTTAATGGTTAATGCTTTGATACCATGAAGAAATTTTATGACAAAATAATTAACTTCCCATGTAAACATTTTGTCAAATATTTAGTACCTCTAAGGTTTTAGACTTATTAACCCTTAAATATTCTGAAATCTAAAACACATGTATGGTCATACCTAGACAGTTTATTGTAGGTCAACCATATATATGACAGGGATGTGGGATACATTCCTTAGTATTTCAAAAATTGATCCTGGTCACTTTGTGAATGGAACTCTTCAGGTGAGGGGAGTTGGTAGTGTCAAATTTCTACTTGATTTTGAGACTCTAGAAATAGAGGGAGTCTTATTTGTTCCAAGGATGAGGGATAATCTCCTCTCAGTCTCAGCCCTGGAGGATGCAGGGAATGTAGTTACTTTTGAGCATGGTTATGTTCACATTCATGCAGTAGATGTAGATCCTATCATAATTGTTCTGATTGGAGAGTGGAGAGGAAGAGTTTACACAGTGCTTGGACCACTTGTGTGGGGAAGGTCTGGGTGGTTAACAGACTCATATGAGGAGCAAGAAGCTCATAGGATTGAAGGTGCATCAGGAAGACAATCCTCAATTCAGCAGAGAGAGTATGGAGCTCTATCTAGTACTGGAAGGAGACTCAGTCAGTACGATGTTGGTGACTCGGTGAGCAGGTACAGGAGACGACAGCAGAGTTTCAGAGTTCAGAGTTTTGAGTGGTCTTCATACACTTATCTCTGGGACAAATTCCAGAGCAGGAGGGAGTTGTAGCAAGGAACAGGGACCCAGGCAAAGGAGATACAAATAGTGTCAAAAGGACCTCCCTCGTTAGGAGGGAGTGTTAGAAATTATAACTCTAGAGGTCCTTCTTGTGTTTTTGTGTTTTATCACGAGGGGACATAAGTTATATTTTTCTTAGGCAACTTTATAATGTAAAGTGACTTTATGTTTTAAAAGTGAGATTTAAGTTGTGGGGCCCAAATATTTAATGTGCACTTTATTAATAAAAGTGAGTTTATATTGTGCAATTAATGAGAACCCTAATATCTAATCAATCTCATCCTTTGATTGGATAGTTATGGTAGTTAGGGTTAGGGTTTCAATAAGATAAAGTATTAAAAATGTTTAGGGAAAAGAGAAAGACAACATTCATTCTCATTTTGTAAGATTCGCTTGAGACAGGGGTTTGAGAGAGAGAACCCAATCAAAATACTTTGCAAACAGGTTGCACGATTCCCAAGACATATCTGCAGTATTGTAGCAGTCCGTACAGTACGTATTTGAAGGAGTGTACAAGATGTTGTTGACACAAATTTTGAGACAGTCTGTTGGCATGTGTGAGAAGGGTTTTCATATTGCCACTTTTGTTGAGACAAGTGTACTGTTTTTATTCTGTAAGATTGTTTTGATAAAGTTCGAATTTGACTCAAATTGAAAAAAAGCTAATCTCTCTTAAGGGTTTTCCTAGTGTGGGTTTTGCCCTAGTCATTTGGACCTAAATATCTATGTTAATGGTTGATGCTCTAAATATTTTTCAGTTGAAGTGTTTAGTAAATTTGTTTTAGCTTTCAGAATCTTTGAGGGTTAATAAGTTTAAAATCTCAGAGGTACTAAATGTTTGACAAAATGTTTACATGAGAAGTTAATTATTTTGTCATAAAATTTCTTCACAATTAAGGTATAACCTTAGTGGTTTATGATGTGTAGGTATGGTATAATCCACAACATAAATGTATATATACTATACCAATCACATTGGAAAAACAAAGCAAATTTTGATCATGTTAGGGTAAAATTGCACGAGCTTTGCAAAATCAAAAGAGATTGCAATGAAAGGTAATCTACAGTAATTTTTGGTGTATGTTTGGATATATTCTACAGTAAATTCATGTGTGCAAGTATGGTATAATTCATGGTATTTCTATCATGCATGTAAGGTATAATGGTAACCTTAGTGGTTTCCAATGTGCAAGTATGGTATAAACCACAACACAAATTTATGTATATTATCCCAATCACAATGGCACCATAACTAACAATTCTTAGAATCCACAGTCTGTTTCTTTAGTGTCTCTTTAAGGTTTCCACAGTTCGTTGATTGAAAGATTTAATGAAGGATTTCTTCTTCACTCGGGTAGGTCTTACATCTCTGCATCCTATCTCTCCAGCTGTAAGATCACTACTTTTTATTTCTTTATTACTTTGACTAATTTTATATAAGGTAAACCTTGCCCTCAATGTCATACCCAAAACACATCTATTGGAAAACTCGGATGTATAGAAAAGAACAATTTTTTTTTTCTTTACCAATTCTAAAGAGAAATAGAATTACTGAACTATCAATTTGTTTAATTCCTCAATTACTTGTCCAAAAATATCTATAGATAGGAGAATATATATTTATTATGACCAAGGCTACCATATGTACATCATTGTTATTACCATTAAAGTCTATACATATATAAGTTAAATTATAAAGAGAATCTTACATCGTATGCATACTTGAGCAGTTTATAACATACATATATATATTTGACAAATATATTTGAAAATATTTGACAAATATATTTGAAAATATTTGACAAATAGTGAAAATTTTAAAGATGATTTAGGGAAAGTGAAAGAAGTTCCCTTTGGAGCATATAGATTATCTGGATGTACTCCGATGTCAACGAATAAATAAGTTTCAATAACAATGACTGCATTGGGTAGTTGGGGATACATTGAAATTAACTCCTAACATTTATGTAATTAGTAAACCTTTATATATTTCATATTGATTAGTTTTATTTGTAGAGAACTCAATTTTAGAACATTTATGCAATTAGTAAACCTTTATACATTGCATATTGATTAGTTTTATTGGTAGAGAACTCAATTCTAGATTAGTAAGGAGTCCTATTGATTAATTGTGTGGCTTATAAATTTCTTAATTATCTATCAAATTTAGACGAAACATATTATTAAAAATATCAATAACCGGGTTTGGTTTTGTATCAGTTTTCTATTGATGTGTTACAAAAAGTTTTTATAACATTTCCATGTGTTACACTTTATGTTGACACTAAGAGGCAATGCTTTGACACTGTAGTTGCTAATTAAAATAAAAATAAAAGTAAATAAGTGTCAAATTTAACTACTAGTTGAACCTAAAAAGAAAAAAAGAAAAAAAGAAAAAATCAAATCACGGTTTCAATATTAGGAACCAACTGTTATTAACCAGATACAACCAAGCGACACATGAACTTATAGTTATTAGCATAAGCCAAATTTGCTAATAGTGATGGATTAAGGGTTCAACGTTTGGTTCTAAACAATAGCCAATAATCATCAAAAATCATGTTAACACAATCAATGAATGCGTAGGAGCATGCCAGCCTAAATTAAATTGTAACAAACATTAAGTGAAGGAAGGAAGTCTAAAGGTTCGACTATTTTCATAGGAAGGTACGTTTTTCTAGGAAACTGACTAAATTGTGTTTTCAAAATCTAAATCAAGTAGTGTTTTAATCAATGTTTTGAAGGTATAAATGCATTAAGTACAGTCGAAAACTGGGTACTTCAAATCTGTAAGTTTGACAACGATTTCGCAAAATTTCTAACTAATTTTCTGAAAATTGTATCGGATAAATCATTTGATTCTGATAAAAATCATCACAGTTTTAGACTCTTGTTTTGTAAGAAGTATAAAAATAACAATTGTTTGCAACTACAGTAAATGTTGAATAATAATCAACCACTTTTCAAAATATCAACAAAGCACGATTGCAATACATCATTTTCAACATGTAAGCTAACAAATACGTAAAAACTCAATTTTCAAGTTTTGAACAATAAACTATAAACTATTATAAACCTAGGAAAAATTGTGGGTTATTTTACTATGTTGAAACTCCGTATTTTCAAAATTATGCGTTATTTTACTATGCTGAAATTCAAATTTTTTCAACTAAACCTCATACTTAATTTTCAAGTTTTGAAAAAAATGTAAATTCTACATAGTTATCTAATTCTAATTATAAATTTTAATGAAAAATGTGTAATATACACAAAACTATAAAGTACTATAAACCTATGTAAAATAAGGTTATTGGTTATTTAAATATTTATAACCAATGACTGATTTTAAAATACTAAATCAAATTTGGAGTATTAATCAATTGTTCAATAGACTTATTGAAAGCTAAATAATCAATTGTTGAAATCAATGGCATAATGGATAAACAACCAGCTGACAGAGGCAGCGGAGTAGTTAGACCTCGCCTCGACAATCTCTAGAAAACACCATTAATACAAACTACAAGGGTAAATTGAAGGTTTCTTAGTATTTGCAAGGTGGTAATGGTATCCTCCCAAATTATAAATAACCTTCAGTTTGAGCACCTATTCTACTTTAGCTTTTTTAAATTTAAGGCCATCACTACATGATGTGATGCACACCTTTCCCTCAACCACAACCAATGTTTAAGGGAGAAGAGTTTTGTTGAGCCTGGAGGGACTGTCAATGATGACCTTCTTGGTCAACATACCCACATATTTGGAGACTAAATATTCCCAATAGGCTCCATGCAAATATGGGCATTTTCTCTAAAGCTTGTAAAGAGACTTCGTAAAATTTCTGTCCAAAATTTCTTAATCCAGACCTTTTAAATATATTCAACTTCATATTACTCTGTTTTGAAGTGCCATTTCTTAACGCTATGAGTTCTTGGGGCTTTACCATTTATTTGGTTCCAAAACAAAAATACAGTATTTAGTCTCAATTAAGCTTCTGGGCGTTAAATCTATTCAACGGGTGACTTCAATATCAGTCTAAGCACAAATATAAACTTCACAAGAATTCAGATCTGTCCTTCCAACTTTAGACGTATGGGTCTAGATAACAAAATCTACGATTTGAATATTTTTTAATGATAGACCTACTAAATGGAAGTTTCTTCTTAAACGGAGGATTTCCACTTGATTTACCTAGGTAAATAATGGATCGTTGATCTTGTAGATTGATCAACGATTTACAAACTGGTGAACGTATTTCAATATGCGCCAAAGATCTCTTGAAGTTGAGACTCCACACTGTCCAGATCTGACTTGCAAAACCTGCAATTTGTATTCAAATGATTTCTATAGACAGAGAGAGTGAATCCACCATCCACGGGAAAATTTTAACTCAACAATTCATTACAGAGAAGAAATTGAGATATAGAGTAGAATGTTGATTCACAAGCACACACATTATTTGTATTTGAATCAACACCAAAGAAGCCAGAAAACTTTGTTCACATACACACATCATACCCTGAATGTCTCAAAATCCTCTTTCGACAACTCTGCACACCAATCCTCACACTCACTCCCACACAGGCTAACCCATTCTTTCATCATAGAATATCAAATATATTCTAGAGATCTCGGATAACTCAAACAACTAAGCCATCCGAGCTATCTCAACAGATCCCCAAATCGGGTATATGTTCCTAAAACTCGGCAACATACTACAATTGTTTTAACAAACTAATCTAGAATATCTCTAAAGATATCATGCTCAAATGTTACAATACAATAAAAATTTGAAAACTACTTCCTTAATAAATGGTATTGACCTCTTGGGTCAATCTCAAAGACCATTTGATGCCCCTGCATCAGTCTAGGAGTTGTGAAGATGGCGGAGGTGGAAGAATACTATTCTCGACCGGGTGGTATGAAACTATGAAATGCCTGAGGATACCAGTGAAAAGATATTGGTGTTACTGCCACTTGAATGCCTTTGCAAATCTTGCAACGTTTGCAAGGAGTGGAACGATCTCTTCACATTGTCTAATTTCATAACTAATAAATGGGTTGAGGCACCTCCAAATAAAAATCCATGGTTGTTTATGTGCAAAGTCAATTCCCAAATGGCGATCGTTCAACGGATTCTTTCGCATATTGTTTCTTGTAAATTGTATTCCTCCTTAAGGGGCTCTCAAGAGATTGTTGTTTGAACTGATGAATAGGTTGGACTTTGAATTGAAACATGAAGTTTTCCACTGGACTGCTTATCATACAATGATTTCCATTAGAAATGACTGTAATACGAGTCGATTTAGTCACCAATTGCTTGTGAATTTCAACCAAAGGCCATTTGTATTTTGGTATGAAATACTATTTTTCTAAAACTTGCCATAATATTATTTCTTCATATACAACATTCACCATAGTTTCAAACATAAAAATTCACATGTTGCCATGCTGACACTAACACGCCTTTTTTTTCATTTGTTCAATAAAACAGTAACGATATTACATTTAAACTTGACATACTAAGCACAAATAAAAAAGCCATTGTATACAAATTTATAAATTTATCATCCGAAGCAAACTCTAACCTCCTAGAACTAGTGGATGATTGATGTTGGCAGCTGCAGCTGCAGTCTAAGTCGGTGGCAATGGTAGCATTTTTGCAGCCTGCAAGTAGGTGGAAATAATAACGTTCTTCTTCTAACTCTGAGTTTGAAGTCCATTATCAATTCTACAGGCAACATACTCACAAGGAGAGGAGGTGGTAGATGGAAATAACAAATTGGAGTTAATGAGCGCAGACAAAACTTAATACTTTTAAGAGTTGTCATCACGACCAACACATAGCATGTAGCTCATAGGTTTGTATGGAAAAGTGAATACTTCTAAGTTTGGTCAACACTGCCCAACATATAGCTTTGTAGGTAATCTGGTTATAGGAAACAAGAACCCAGCATGAGCTTTTACCTTTACCCTCCTAGCGATTAATTCAACAATTGGGAAGATCGAAAAACTTGCAGGATAAAACCTTCACGACGGCACCATCCACGTGGCAGCATTCCATTCGCTCTATGAGTGAGGAATCTAGCCAACGTGGATGGTTATGCTTCTCGTTGGTGAAACGCCTACGACGTTACAAGGTAAGGCATGCAACAGACGGAAGTGTGGAGAAGTATAAGGCACGCTTCGTGGCAAAGGGGTATTCATAGAAGGAAGGTATTGACTCTGTGGAGACCATCGCCCATGTCACTAGATACTCTTCTATTCAGAATATTCTCTCATTGGCAACAGAGATGGGTTGGCACATTCATCAAATGGATGTGAACACTGCCTTCCTCAACATAGTTATAGAGGAAGAGGTATCTATTGAACAACCAAAGAACAGGGAAACGCATGTATGCAGGTTGCAGAGATCTCTTTATGGGCTCAAGCAGGCACCTCAGGCATGGTACTCGAGGATTGACAGTTATCTACGGGAGATGGGATTCCAGCGGAGTGAGGCAGACCGCAACCTGTACTTCTTGTCAAGTGAGGTACCTCTCATACTGGTGTTATATGTAGATGATCTCTTTCTTACAGGAGATGAGAGGCTAATCGAGGACCGTAAGTCCAATCTTGCAGTAGAGTTTGAGATGAAGGACCTTGGGTTGATGCATTACTTCCTAGGTCTGGAGGTTTGGCAGAGAGATGGGTGCTTCTTCATTGGTCATGGGAAGTATGCAGTGGAGATCTTGAGGAGATTCATGATGCAAGATTGTAGACCTATGTCCACGCCTCTAGTTACCAACTGGAGGAAGATTGATGCATCGGGGTCAGAGGAGTTTGATCCTACATTGTATCGCCAGCTTATTGGGTCACTCATGTATCTGGTCAACACACGACCAGACATTAGCTTTGTAGTCAACTCTTTGAGTAAGTTCATGGTGGAACCTTGAAGAGTACATTGGACAACTCTGAAGCATATACTTCGCTATATCAGAGGCACAGTGGAGTATGGATTGGTCTATGAGCGCAGTGGGAGTATATAGTTAGCAAGCTTCACAGATGCTGACTGGGTCGGATGTGTAGAAGACCAGAAGAACACTTCAGGTTGTTGCTTCAGCATTGGGTCAGGGGTTGTCTCTTGGTTCAGCAGGAAACAAAAGTCAATTGCATTGAGCTCAACAGAGGCTGAGTACATGGCAACCAGTATGGTAGCATATGAGGGGATGTGGCTAAGGAAGTTGCTCTCAGGGTTATTCAAGAGTGAGTTGGAGACTACGGTAGTTCATTGTGACAATCAGAGTGGCATTAACCTTTCTGAGAATCCATTATTCCATGACCAGAGCAAACACATAGACATCTGGTATCACTTCCTGAGAGATTGTGTTCAGAGAGGAACCATTCAGTTGGAGTACATTCAGACTAATGAGCAGGTGGCATACATATTCACCAAGGCACTTTGCAGGCACAAGTTTGTGAAGTTCATACACAAGTTGGGGTTGCTATCGAATCCCTTCCTCGTTGAGAGGGAGTGTTAGAAAGTGGCAACAAGGAAGGTCTTCTATCATTGCATGTGTCCTTGCATGCTAGAAGACATAAAACATGAAGCCAAATGTATTAATGTCTTTTCCAAAGTTTAGACTTAGGAAAAGTGCATTAAGTGATCTAATTATTAATTGACTTAATGGAGTCACTTTTATAAAGTTCAAGTGAAAATAATTTAAATGATGGCTAATCCAATCTTGGCCATTGATCTCACTGGAGGATCTCATACATTGATCCATAGTGAGAAGTTAGGGTTTTCGCTTGGCCATTGAGTTAAAAGGAAGATTGATTTGGTGGAGAGGACACACATACACACAGAGATATTTCTTGCTGATAGCTTTCAGCCGGAGAGTAAGAAAGATAGTTTGCAGGAGAATTTTACAAAGAGTAAGACAAAGGAACTTATATCCGGAGGTTGACAAGGCGACTTGGGAAAATCGAAGGAGGTCGTACAAACTTGCAAGGAGGCCATACAAGCACGCAGAGGCCGTACCGTGTGATGCAAGCAGCCGACCATACAACACACAGAGAGGGTTGTACAGGTGACGCAGAGGGTCATACGGAGCTGTCTACATGTTGGCGCAGGGCCGTACGGATCAAGCCGTACAGTGACGCAGAGGGTCGTACAGTGACACAAGAGGGTCGTACGTTTTGTGGGGTTTTCTCAGTGAGGTTCGGTTGTAAGATTTTTCTAGGTTGGGTCAAAATCGATTTTCTGGATTGTATTGTTTTATATCTTGTTAATAAAATATCTACTCAAACTGTTGCACCTGTTTTCCCATCTTGGGTTTTTTCGGGGGTTTCCATACCCAAAAATATTGGTGTCTCTATTGATGTGATTGATGTTATATTTCTCTCAGTATTTATTTTCCGTTGCATTGTGAAGAAATCCATTTGTGGTTAAAAGTAATATTTGGGGTTTAATAAAAAATAAAAATAAACTTGCATACTTTAACTCAAGATTGGGTTTTAAGGAAATTTACATGTTGCCAGAGTTCAAGGGGCTTTTGGTTTATGTGACATCATATTGTCCCTTGCTCTTTTACAATTCATTAGTCCAATCCTCTTCAAGAATATTTGATTAGCTTGGAAATCTGTGGCAAGGTTGGTCTATTAGCAATGGGAGGGTAGTTGGGTAGGTTGAGATTTAGCTTGTCAATTGAATTGCATTTGGTGCATGCAGTGATATGTGTGGCAAATATATCATGTTTCCAAGCGCGTAGGTTTAGTCGTAAAGGCATCTTTTTTTAACACAACATGTGGTATCCTAGTACTCACTCTTGGAAGGAGTTACACCCTTTGGCCCAAGAGTTTGGTCTCCTTGCTTTTGATCACCTTTCGATTATTGAGTTGTATGCCCTCATTCAATAGGTTAAGTTGTTTAAGATAAACATTGGTATGCTTGGGCCATTCTAGAGGGATTGTTTTTGGAGCTTTGGTTGCCCATTGCTTCAGTATGATTCTCGTCGTCTATATTCAACACTTCATTAGAGGCACCTTCTCTCCTTGGTTCTCAATGTGAGGTGGGCCTCAACTAATCTAGAGGAATGATAGGTTCATCATCTAAGAGTGGTCTTTCAGATGATCTTTGCCTAGTGTGCCACTAGCCAAAGGCCATCTAGCATATATTCTGAGAGTGTCAATTTTCCAAGCATTGTCAAAGTTTATTCGAGGATCAACATTATGCAATGTTTCAAAGCAGGGTCCATTGGTGTGTTGCTTTGTTTGGGGATGGTTGCTTTTTGGTGCATGACACGTTCATTGGATTCTAGCATTATCTATGGATCACAGTATTTTTTGTGCTTTGGAAGCTTATGTATAAGTTTGTGTTTGATCGGTGATCAAAGACTCCAAATCTTTGGATCCTACTAAATATTATGATTTTAGTTATGCTTTAATTAGGTTATAAAATTCATTGTATATATATCTTCTACCTTTTTATTTATAAATATTTGTATATGAATATAAAACATTTAAAAAATAACATATTCCACATTAATTTGATAAAATATATTCTTCTTTGTCCTAGAGTTTAGGTTGAAAAATGTTCATATATATATTTTTGGAGAATATATACTTTTTAGTCCTAAAGCTTATAAAAAAATGGCCATTTATGTATTTTTGAAACCAATATTATTAAAGATTAAGATTAAACACCTGCAAAATTATCCTAAAATATAAAATTATTACACAAAACCAACATGTGGGAAATGACTAGCTTACTTGCGACTATATTCAATCACTAAAAAGAGGCTTCTTTTTAATCGAGTGTACCAAAAAAAATTGGAGCCAAGTTAAAGGCTTTAAAAAGACTTAACTTTCAACCAAGACAACCCTTGTAAACAACTACACTCTATACCCAATTCTTTTGGGTATAGGGTGAGAAACTAAGGGGATGTGTGAATTATGTTTATTTTGACCACTAAAATATAAGGTGTAAGCAAGTAATAAATATGATATTATGTTATAATTTTTGGTTGAAATATAAAGGTATATTGTGAATAATAAAATATGGAGAAGGTTTAAATTTGGTTAGGAACATATGTTACCTTTTAAAAAGTTATAGATTAAAATTTGTGTTTTCTCTTAAAAAGATCGTAAGTTTAAATCCCAAATACTAAACTCCAACCCCAGTTATATTGTGAATGTGAAACTTTAAAAAAGATTTTATCCTGGCAAGTGTGTTACTAACTATGCTTGACCGAACATACCATTGATTATGGAAGCCAGAAGTTGGCAGACTGCGATGGGCTCGAATGTGAAAAAATGAAAAGAGTGGATATGAAATTCTGAAGCAGTAAACCGGTGGTTCGATCGAGGGAGGAAAGGAAAGAAATCAGTTATACCTAATGAAGCTGAACAAGGAGATTCAGAATTCTTGAACAAGGGAAGCATGAAGTGTCACTGAAAGAATCGTGACACAGCCAAAAAGCCGTTAGAACAAAGAAATGCCATAAACATGGATATAGTTTCATGAGATGCCCTGGAAGTGAAATGTAAGCATGGGCCTTTGAATCGCACAGATCTATAACCTCGAGTTATTGAGAATAAATAACCACAACTGAGGCAGGAAAGGAAATTGAAGCAATGGACGGGAACAAAATGCAAAAGTCTCAGGGGCCATTAGGCAACAGAACAGCTCTTCCAGCTTTATAATTTAGGAATTAGTTTGGTTACTTTTTTTTTCAGTAGAAAGAAGCATATTATTGATATTCGTATTCGAATCAAACAGTACATGGATATGCAAGTCTAGAGACTTGTCACAAATAACTTTACCCTTAAGTAGTCTAAAAATAAACGTTCCAGATAGTCTGCTGTCATCATTTTGGAATTCTTCCTAAAAAAAAGAACTCCTTCCAAGGCTTCTTTTGATAATGCATTAGCCCAAGAATTGCTCTGTCTAAAAATATGTTTAAAGGTAATCTTGTTAAACGGTTGAATTTCCAATATGATTATGTTGCACCAGTGATTAAGGGAAGTGACCGATAGCTTGTTAGCTTGTATTCACTAGTCCTAGCCCATTTGATTGTAACCAGTGAATCACCAAAAACTATGAGATTACCAATACGAAAAATATTAATAACTTTCAGAACTACCCATAATGCCAAAAATTCTGCTTTCATGTTTGTGCCACATATTCAATTTTGTTACTTGTTCTCAAATTAGCAATAAGAATCTATTTTAGGGAACTTAGGGCCAGGGATATTTCCAAAGAGTTAAAAAGTAGAAATTCAGAGAAGGAAAATAATAAAATGGTGAAGAGACACAGCTGGTAGGTGGAGAGAAAGAAAGAGAGAACTCTCTGGCTGAATCCTCAGTTTGACTTCTCTGGGAGACAGCTCTTTCAGCTTTATAATTTAGGAATCAGTTTTGTTACTTGTTCTAAAATTAACAATAAGAATCTATTTTAGGGAACTTGGGGGGATTTCAGAAGAGTTAGGAAGTAGAAATTTAGATGAGGAAAATAATAAAATGGTGAAGAGACAGAGCTGGTCGGTGGAAAGAAAGAAAGAAGGAATTCTCTGGCTGAATCCTCAGTTTGACTTCTTGTACTGTTTGAAAAAAAAACAGTGCTCTCAGAATTGAGAGCAGAGCCTGGGGTTTTGCATCAAGTCCCCAAAAGCAACCTAATGGAATTGTAGAAGGAAATTAACAGTCAATCAATTGCTCAATTAACCAGATAGCAGTATAATGGATTAAAGTTTATAGTACTTACTCGTCTTCGAACATGAGCCGCCTTTGAAAAGCATCCATGGTCGTCTCCTGCAATGTCGCCCCCATTTTAGCAGCTGATGCAACCAAATTTCTCACAATAGGATTCCGAGAAAAGCAAAGTCTGCTCCCACTGATTGCAGGAGAAGCAGATTTGAGCTTCCAGGGGATAGCAGAGAAGCAACGCTCTAAATTAGTTGAAGAACCCTCAATTACCGATACCTTCTTAGTCGGAACTACGGCATATAATGCCAATGTACTGGCCAATACAATTGTAGGAGGCATAGCTGTTTGAAGATTTGGGACTCAGACTAGATTAGATTGTGTTAAGCCCTTTCCTTGTTCCGGCCATTGGAAGAGGAACAAATATTGCTGTAGAACGAAATCCGCAGCGGAGAAGGAATCCGCTCGACATTTTAAAATCGAATACAGTGCGATTCAAATATAGGGGCTCTCCAGCTACTTGACATCAATGGATTCCGTCCTTTGTCGTTTTTGTTTTGCTACTCGGTTTCTTTTGTTGGCTCACAGTAAAAGTAGTTGAAGTTATGGTGATTATAACGTGTTTTTGACATTTCAAATGCACGAATTTTCCATTTGGAACAAGGCACTTTTGTATTTGATAATCTCATAGGTTGGTTAGGTGATGGTTACATTATAATCAATATAATGTGTTTTTTACATTTCACATGCAAAGGAGGGATCCTCTCCAAGATTTTCAGTAGGAGGAGACCACTTTTGTATTTAGATACTCTCATAGGTTGGCTGAGTGATGGTTTTGATTTTTATATTTCAATAATTAATGTGTGTTTTGCATTTCACGTGGAAAGTAGGATCCTTAGGATCCTTTCCAAGATTTTCCAACATATCACTTTTGTATTTAGATACTCTCATAGGTTGGTTGGGTGATGGTAGAGAGTTTTTTTTTATTGTTGAATGGATGTGATCTTGGTTTTTCTTTGTTTTTAATTCTATAGGCTTTACATAATAAAGAGATCCAAATGAAGGGTAAGTTACACATAGGTAGGTATGGTATAATTTATAATAGTTTTAGTGTGCAAGTTGTTAGAAACTAGCATTTGCCTCTTGAGGGGCAAAAATGAACGCCGGTAGGAAAAGAGGAAAGTTAGAAGGAACAAAAACATAGGCACAAGCAATGAGCACATGTTGACCATAATTTATAATGACCTAAGATGGATGTCGAACTTCGACCAAAAAGCCTTACAATTTGTACATATTGAACTTTGACCAAAAAGCATTTACACTTGTACATGTCGAACTTCGACCAAAAACATATCGACTTGTCTCTCCAAAATATTGACACGTACTTTTACGCGACTTGTTCGACAACTTCGAAGTCCGACTAAAAAAATAATATTTGAATACTTTGTCGACCATGATGACCATTGTAAACAATTTAATACAATTTGAAATCTTCAAAATGGAATCTTTAAAACCAAAGAGAAATAACTCAGGATCTTGCAAATCAAAATACTAACTTATTAATATGTATGAAATATTCCTGGTCACATTCAGTTATATAACGGTACGGTAGGCGCAACCGGCCAACATATCCCGAGTGGTCGACACTGCTTGTCGACTTACATTGCAAATGGTCAGGCGGAGGGCCTAGTCAACAGGTCGACCTAGGCTCCTTGAATATCCCCCCCACCTCAAAATCTTTCTTCGTCCGCAAGAAATGAGGAGATGTGAAATAACTGAACAAAAGATGGATAACTGTGCAAAATTGATAGATGTAGCTGGTATTGTTTATTTATGACTGGAATTGATCGCTGCTTGTTGTTGTTCACAGACCTGAACAATTGCTTCAGCCGAGACAGATAGATGGTGCTGGAAGTCCTCCCAATGGCGCAACGAGTTTTGGATGTCAATGGTAAGTGTTGTCAGCCTTGATAAATAAATTCATTGTTTCCTCTGTTGTCTTGCCCTGCAGATAAATTAAGTCGAGACCAAATAGCTCAATTTTCTTATTGGCAGCCTTAAGCAGGGTTTGGAGATGTGGTTGAAGTTGTCCCACTTTCAAGAGGTTGTTCCAGGCTTGGCTCAACCACTGGTCTTCACTTTTTTCTAATTTCTCCAATTTCCTATTTTCTATCACAATTTGATCTTCAATGGTTTTGTTGATGGTGTCATCAGCTACTCGGCGTTGTTGATGAAGCTTATCAATCAAGTCATGTGTCGTCCGCATTTCTGTGAATACATTGCCATAGTGTTTGTACCAATTGCAGAGAACATCAATGACAGTATCTGCTTGGTCATTATATTGGTTGAGCTGATCATATGCTGAATTAAATGCTTCATATTGTGCCGACATCAGGGATGTTGTTACTGTGGCATGTTCCTGTCGGTCCCTAATGAGTTCCTCGTGCAATGTCGACACGACTATTTGGAATAACTGAAGAGCTTTATCAAGTGTGCTAGTCATGTTTGAGTTGGATGGCAGAGGAACGACTTGTTGCGCTAAGTCCTAACACTTAGCCAAAAATACATTTTGGTCCTCCTATAACCGGTGAATGCGGCCTTCGGCTTCTAGTCGTCGATGTCATTGCTCTCGATTAATTGCATCAGCCAGTAAGTCGAGATCTGATTGTGTTGCTTCTTGTGGCTTGTATGTCGAGATGGCCTGAATTGGTTGAGATGTATAGATAATTGACCAAGCTGAGAGATATGATCCAGATGTTGTTGCTGCTGCTGAAGCTCTCTATCCTGGCGTCGTTTGTCTTTATGTTGCTTTTTCTTGGACTTCCCTTGAGATTTTGGAGGCTCTACTTGTTGTTTTGAGTCTTTGTGTGTCTCGGCTGCTTCGACTGAGTCTTGTGCTTCTACTTGTGCTTCGACAATGTTTTGTTTTGCTTGTATTGAGCTACTTGGTACGGTTGTTGTATTTGTCGGGATTGCTTCTGCGATGACTGCTTGATTGTCTTGTTCTTCTGCTTCGATGGTTTCTTCAGTGATTTGTGCTGCTAGTTCGGCTGCTGCTTCCAAGATTTCTTGAGCTGGTGCTTCTTGTTTTTGAATTACTTCAAATTGAGTAGTGGTTCCATCGGCAGGGGTAGGGAATGACACATTAATAGTTGGTGTGTCTTCGAATCGGGGAGGAGGGATGGAAAGGGAGTTGCCAGACGGTTCCAGACTTACGACAGGAGACAAGACTTATGGTATCAATGGTTCGAATGAATCCAAAAATTCAAGGTCTAGGGGCTGTTTTGGTGGACTGACGACAGGTCGGGGAGGTGAATGGGCTTCCACCAACAGGTTGACTGGAAAAGGGATAAACTATGAAGTTTATTCAGCAAAAATGGGACTGGTGGGGTCCAAATTACAGTGAAGATGAGTATGACACATACCAATTGCTTGTGGTGCTGAAGTGTTCGGAGGGTTCAATAGTTTAGTTGGGTCAACACCAAGAGGGGAAGAATCAGTCGATGGGTTATTGTCGATGAAAACAGGTTTCTTGGTCACTAAATCTCACCAGTCTGGGAACATAGTGGGAAGATTGGTTATGAACTACGTCACATCTTGTTCAGTTTGAAACGTTTGACGAAGAGGGAGAGGAAGGGATTGTACAAGATTTGAAAACTGAGGTAATGCTAAAGGTGCAAGTGGAGTACTTACAGGTGTAGAGAAAATAGTGTCTTCCGTCACAATAGTCGGAGACATTGGGGGTGAACTTACAGTCAAGTCGATAGAATCCTCGACCATAAGATGAATTTTATTTCTAGGTTGTGGTCGGCTACGAGCTTTCTCAGCTTCCAAAAATCTCTTAAACTGCTCGTCGACTGGTACTTTTTTAGCTGCATCCTCGAGTATTTTTGTTGCACTGTCGAACAATTCTATCTGGTATTCCTCAGTCGGCTCCTCTATGATCATTTTTCTTTTGCCCTTCCCATGCAATTGTGCATTTCGTGCTTGTCGAGCTTCTGCTAACTCATCGGCCACCCATTCAATGTTGTCGCTCGTTAAAGCATATTTTGGGTTGTCGGAGTGAGTTTGTTCATCTGAATTTTCAGCTGTATCTGGAGGGTCTTCATGTGGTGTAAGAGTAAGTGCTAGAGGTTGCGACGCGACCGTAGGTTCAGCTTCAACTGCAAAGGTGTTCATATATATGTGTCCTTCATACTCTTCCTCTTTTTTCTGGATATGTTAGAGGTTCAACTGTGGGGACGCTGACCTCTCGTGCCTTAGCAGGAATTGTTAGTTTTGTATTGGATTGCCTGCTAAGCTCATTGAAGAATTCGTTGACTGAAGGGTAAAAGTCGAGAGTTTCTGCGGCGCCAGCTATGCCCTGCAGGTGCCAAACCGATGTGTGATCTAGCTCAAGTTGGATGTGGGCCGATGGAGGCAGACTTCGTCGAACATTCTGAGGTACTCTCCATCTGGGTGCCATCTGGTCGACATAGTTTTTAGGTTTTAAAACCAGAGTTCTAGCCATATTTTCACTATTGTGGGGCCTACCCGACTTCCTCCAAATGTTAAACACCGAAAGTTTTGCATTAACCTGGGTCTTTGCTGAGTAAAGTCTTTACTTCCTGATGGTCTTAGATGTGTCATGGAAATCCAGATAATTAGAGATGGGTACCGAATGGCCGCTCCATCATGTTGACATTTGAAGCATATTGTCCGGATAATGTCGGCTAAGTAGTCCACCCAGTTATATGTTTTTCCACTCACTGCCATGTTCAGTACTGCCTCTAGCATTTCAATTTTTAGATCTGAACCGTGACCTGAAGTTGATGAAGTGGTCAAAATGATTCGGGCAGCTATCTTAAAATTTTCATATTTCATCTGACTTACTACTAACCCTCGATAATTTTTTCCAGACGAGTGCTCTGTAAATTCTTTAATCAACTCTGGCTTATGTCGAACATGTACCTCTTTGCCTTTATTTGAAAACCCTGTAATCTTGTAAATAAGTGCACCATTTATTTCAACCGGGGTATCAAAATAAAATTTCCCATTATGAAATTTGCTAACTATGAATTGAGCAATAATATCATTAAGTCTGCCAAATGATTCAAGCAGAGGTGCTTGCATGTAGTGCAGAACTGTAGCAACCTGCAATTTTTGAGCTTCATCTCTCCAACGACCTTCTGAATCTTTTCCCGAAATTAGAATGTCTTTCCAAGTTCTTCGCCAATGTGACTCTTGTACCTTAGCATTTCGAACCTGCTCCAAGCGGGTTTCCAACGGTGTTTGGGCTTTCTCTAACTCACGGACTTTAGCTACGACTGAACGAGTGGTTGTTTGAACCCTCTTGGGCGCCATGGCTTGTATGCAATTCTCACGATCGTAGAGGTTTTATGGTATTTATGAAGTCTAGTTTTCCAGTTCTTTACAGAAGAGTATCCAGGAATCCTCGAGCTCGGGATTTAAAGAAGACGAGCTTAGCATGTGTGACTGCGAAGTAGATGGCTGTAATAAAGACTAATTTTACGATGGAGTTAATTTTGATTGATAGGGTATACGTGCCTCATCAAGTGCATGTCGGTTCCGCTCATCTACTGGTCGGTCTTGCCGACTACTTTTTTCATTTATGTCGGAAGGTTGTCGCCTCCTATCTTTTGTCTGATCATGTCGGCTATGGGTAAGCTGTCGATTCTGAGGAATACGGTCATCTATTCTTCTTCGGCTTTCTCTATAATCATGGCATCTATCATATCGGCGTACGTGCACTGGTCTTCTTTCTTGCCGATCCTTGCTCTTATCAGCTTTACTCATCCAGTCCTTAGTCATTGTGGATGTGATCTGAATTGTTATTTGTGAAGATGACTTATAATGCTTCGACTAGACCTTTACAAACACACTTGGCCCACAAATATAGAAAAGCATAGTGACACAACCCACATCGACCATATAAATGATATCAAGTGAAATTAGTCATCGACCATAAATTGTCGTCGGCGTCGACCAACTAAAGTTTTGAGTCCGACCATGATACTTATATAAACCAGTAACATATATTAAGACACTTACATCGATTACAAAATGTATATATAAAAAAGTAATTTGTCACCATCCACTTTGTAGACAACTTCAAACTTGATGATCGCAGTATATATGGTGGAAAAAAATAGGGCTCGGCCTCCTATCCCTTTATTTGGCGTAACTGTTCAGTTCGACGGATTAACTGTCAAAGCACCAGTCGATTAAATAGCAAGTGTCGGAATAGCAAGTCGACAAGCAATTTTGATTGTCATTTGGAGTCGGTGGTGTTTAACCAATGGTTCCATTATTCTCCTATGTCGAGTAGCAACCCCGGCTTCAACAGAAGTAAAATGAGGTCGACCAAATGTGTAACTCGTCAGAGGTCGACCAAATTTTAAATCAACCCTATGCGTCGACCATACCAAGGCTTTCAAGATGGGAGTTTCCAAGTCACCACACATCGACCTATTTTGCTCGACACCCATGGACGACCTTCCTTATATTTGGTCGACTACCTGTCGATTGCTTTCAACAAAAAAAATGAGATTCACTGCTCGTCCTGCTCCTAGTTGCTCGATATGTGACTGGGAGCAGGACGAGCTGTGAATATCATTTTTTTTGTTGAAAGCAATTGACAGGTAGTCGACCAAATATAAGGAAGGTTGTCCATGGGTGTCGAGCAAAATAGGTCGACGCATGGCGACTTGGAAACCCCCATCTTGAAAGCCTTGGTATGGTTGACGCATAGGGTTGATTTAAAATTTGGTCGACCTCTAACGAGTTACACATTTGGTCGATCTCCGATGAGTTACACATTTGGTCGACCTCTGATGAGTTACCCATTTGGTCGACCTCCGACGAGTTACACATTTGGTCGACCTCATTTTACTTATGTTGAAGCTAGGGTTGCTACTCAATGTAGGAGAATAATGGAACCATTGGTTAAACACCACTGACGCCAAATGACGATCAAAATTGCTTTTCGACTTGCTATTTAACTGACTGGTGCTTTGACAATTAGTCCGGCGACCTGAACAGTTACGCCAAATAAAAGGATAGGAGACCGAGCCCTATTTTTTTCCACCATATATACTGCGATCATCAAGTTTGAAGTTGTCTACAAAGTGGATGGTGACAAATTACTTTTTTTATATACATTTTGTAATCGATGTAAGTTTCTTAATATATGTTACTGGTTGATATAAGTATCATGGTCGGACTCAAAACTTTAGTTGGTCGACGTCGACGACAATTTATGGTCGATGACTAATTTCACTTGATATCATTTATATGGTCGATCTAGGTTATGTCACTATGCTTTTCTATGTTTGTGTGCCAAGTGTGTTTTTAAAGGTCTAGTCGATGTTGTAATTGGTCGAGTCACTAAAAGTAGTGAATACTAATTTTGGTCAAATAAAAGTTGTGGTCAGGGTTCGACTAGTGAATTTTGGTCGGGGTCCGACCATATATGGTGAGTAAAAGTGGTCATTTTGTTGTAAAAGAAGTCGGGTCTTTAAAATTAGCCGAAGTTGTAAAATTTTATGAAGGGTTGTTCAAAGTCTATTTGAATCATGAATATTCATAAGTTGTAAATCAAGTCAGTGTCTAGCCGAGTTAGTAAGTCGAGTCGAGCTAAGTCGACCATGACCAAGATCATTATAGCAGTCAGTATCGACCACAAGCAACAAACAATTCATAAACTTGCAGGAAGCCTCATGACAGAATCCGTCAACGAATCTATCGACTATTTTGATCAGATTACTTCATCAACCAGAAAATTCCTCGTCGACGATCGCCAGACTATGGAGACATTTTCTGGGCAGATCCTCGACAGTCTTTATGGGCATATGGTGCATATTAGTTAAAGGGACATAACATATTTTTCAAGCCATTTCAACAAATCATTACAGGAAAACTTTTGAACGTAATAAAACTAAAGATTATACAGGCTTCAAAAGGTTCTACGTGTGTCGAGCAAAATATGTCGACGTGTGGCGACTTGGAAACCCCCATCTTGAAAGCCTTGGTATGGTTGACGCATAGGGTTGTTTAAAATTTGGTCGACCTCGGACGACTTACACATTTGGTCGATCTCCGATGAGTTACACATTTGGTTGACATGCCTAAAAAAAAAATGTTTGGTGGTTATGAACTTTATGGTGCCTTTGGTGGAAGAGAAACATACTGTATATTTAATCATTGGAAGAGTGTTTATGGATAATTTGTGCGAAGTTTTTGCAAGAAAGAAATACAGACGCTCTTGAACAATGTTTAAAAAGAAAAGAAGTATCAAGTTGACAAAGCA
This sequence comes from Larix kaempferi, assembly GCA_027924585.1. Classification (NCBI taxonomy): domain Eukaryota; kingdom Viridiplantae; phylum Streptophyta; class Pinopsida; order Pinales; family Pinaceae; genus Larix; species Larix kaempferi. The sequence goes on along the minus strand of BSBM01000066.1, from coordinate 8,564,681 downwards.
ATGTTAATTCTAAGTACAAATTTGAAAGTGGCAAGATAGGGTGACATAAATATGCAATTTAACACAAATTTACAACAAAACAAATTAATATAATATTCAAGACTGCTCATTGTTGGTTACAAGTATCACTTAGGTAGCAGTGTGTATACAAAAATGTGTAGTTTCTAAGTATGAGATAGAAAGTATAGAAAGGCAGAATTGAAAAGTAGTAATTTTGTGGGGAAAGTTTTTTCGAAGGTAGAGTTCAAAGCTTGCGAGCAATTGGACGTTTATTAACCACAATGTGTTCACTTTCACTAAGTGAATCAACAGGTGCCGATGATTGTGAAACCTCCTCTGACATGACCAGAAGCACCTTCAAGCGATATTTTGAATTAAAATTCTCTGTCTTTACTGATAAGGTCATAAGGTACTGTCGAGAATAAACACGTTGAACAATTTCCATTAGAGATGTTGGATCATTTGATAGAAGGCATAAATGTTTTCCAGAGACCCCCAAGAGTTGTTGCGCAGGATCATCAAAAGCTATGATACCGTATAGTTGTCTAGTAGCATCCATCAAGTCAAGTTTGAGTATGTATTGGTAAGCACACTATGTAAACTCCCCATCACATTTGGCACAATGCCAAACATTACCAACTTTGTGGGAAAAAAATTTCATGCATTGTATTCCATCGACAAATAGAGGGAATGTAAGGAAATGAAAGTCATCGATGTTAATAAGGGTGATTGTAGCAATAATTGAATACCAAGTTTCCTTCTCAGAGGGTTGGAGAGATTGTAGCACTGAGATGGAAATGTGTTTGCAGGATCTAGAAGAAGACGAGTTGGATTTTCTACTCAAAGATGGGGAGGCTGAATGAAATCCATTGTCAGCAAACCATGATTGGAGAAGTTGATATTCCTCAATATCTGGGTTTATAAGGAGGTTGGTGTTGGAGATGGTTCCAATGGTTTTTCCATTGAACTCTGTAACACGCCCAGCTTTTATTGTAACGATAGGGGGAGTAGCCAATCCTCGAAGATTTCCAAGTTGGGCACCCTCAATTGTGCAATGCTCCCCCCAAAGTGTTATGTCTATACTATACCCGGACATGTCCCTCAACCCAATTTTTCGGCGAATGGTTTCGGAGCCATCCCTTTTGCGTATAGTTGATGCAGGGGAAACATAAATGACAATTCCAATAAGGTCAACCATGGAATTGAGGGATGTAGTTTTGATGTCATGGATATATGTAAAGTGGAAGCAATGAAAAGGAATTAGTGGGCACTCTTCCAAGCATCGTTGAATTGTTGAGGAGGGGTTAAGGAAAATCTCAAAAGCACTTTTCAAATGGTTGTATGTTGGGTTGACCAGTTTGATTGTGCCATTTGAGACTGTGTAGACTATGCCAACTTGTATTTGGTCATATAATGAGGTAGCTAGTTCATTGAAAGAAGAGATATGAATCTCATCTCTGGTAGCACTAACAAGGTCAAACCCAAAGAGTTGTCCAGGGCCTTTTTGGTTGTTGTAGGCGTTCATACTTGTCTTTGCAGTAACTCGCCCTTGAATGGTCCAAGTTTTGTTGGAAGGGTTGAGCGATGTGAATTGAAGAGTAGGTGCAACAAGGTCTGGGGTTGGATTTTGAGAGCAAGGTATGGCAAGTGAAGGGTTTTGGGGATCAAGGACGTTGTTTTCAGAAATAGATGAACTGCTGTGGGAGGTAAAGCTAGGGGTGAATTTGAATGGGTCTCCAACAATTGTTGTTTCCAATGTGACAATTCGAATGTGCCCAATGCGATAGTTCTGGCAAGAAGAATTAAGGTAAGTAAGTATAAGTAAAACATATGTTACAATTATTGGGAGTGCAAAATAAAATACGTTAAAAATAAGATGCGGAAAGAAAACCATATGTTGCATCGTGTATAGTGTTGCATGTACACTTGATGACTTTGATGATTGAACCTGCTTGGAGTTGGTAGTTTTCCACAACGCTATTGTAGCTAGATGGAAGCAATGTATCGTGCTTATGAATTCCATCAGAGATAGATATTCGGAAGCGGCCAGTTGTTGAGTTAAGAGAGATTACTTGATTGAGAGAAACAACTTGTACAAGTGGGCATAGGTCAACAACACCATGCATCAAAAGTGAAACAACATTTTCAGTCAACAAAGTGTCCATAGCGTGGTAGTGGGAATAGTTGGACTACAAAAGTAAGTTGGAAAAAGGGGCAATATTAATATTAAGTGTAAAGAGAAAAGATGCAGGAGAACGTGCGTATTAGAGTAATAAGCAAACATGTAGAAACAACCTCATATATCCTTTATTTTATTTTGAAATTTATATCATATGCTATTGAAAGAGTTAAGATGTGACAAAAGGTTACACGAGTAGTTGGGACTACAAAAGTAAGCGATAAGGCAGCACAATGCTGGATAAATTTCCTCTCAGAACTGTGAATGATAGAATTGTTGTTGAGAAAATTGTAAGAAAGGTTATTATGAATAAATATTTCAATTTGACACTAATGGTATGAGGAAGAAATACTCCTTCTATTAGACGAAGCTTCTAGGACTTCATAAACAAGATCAATCATGAGTATAAATGTTAAGAAAATCTTTTGATAGGCCAATCTGAATAAATTTAGGTATAGGGATATTGTCAAAATGAGAACATTCATGGTTTATCAAGTCAGGCTTCGCATCTCATAATAGGATGTTCATTTTACATTAGGCTGCTAATCATCTGTCCAAGCCTCAAAATGATGGTTAAAACAACGTGCTACATGACCGAAGGTTGGTTTTGCCACTTAACATAGTGGCAACTCCAATAATTATGAGAACAAGATAGCATTGTTCATATACAAGATGCCTAAATAAAACTTTAATTGCACCTAAAAGAGTTACCAACATCTCTCGCATCTCTCTCACACACTATCGCAGTGCGCAGTGTACTGACAGAAACAGATTCTAGTTTCCAACAAAAAAACACTAAAAAAGGCAGCACATTTGTGGGTAAATTTCCTCTGAGAACCTTGTTTTTAAATATTAAACATGAACATTTAGAAAAATATAGGATTGTTCATATACCATATGCCTAAATTAAAGATTAATTTTTTGGAAGGCCTAACTTTTATAGGAGACAAAAATTGTTGCGGTGCAAATTATCTGCCCAAGTTAGTACGAAAGATATATTGGTAAACACAAGGAAATGAATATATACTAGTCAAGCACCCTTTCATCTGAAACCAGTAAATAAGTCACATACATTATCAAATACTAACGTTAAAGATTGAACATAGAAGTAATACGAGTAAATAAATGAAAATGCACTGATAGAAACAGACTATAGTGTCCAACAAAAACCACCCAAAAAGACAACAGAACCTTGTTTGTAAATATTAAACAGCAACAGGGTAATTATAAAAAGAAATATGAGTTTGGTTTGACAAGAGAACCTTGTTTTTGAATAGAAAACAAGAACCTTTGGATCCTCAAGAGGGTCGTTGCTTCGTAAAAGAGGAACAAATTGATGGTGATTCGAATGCTAAGAAAAAAAATGAGACAATGTCACAATAACAGTAGCAAACAACAAAACAATCACACAGCCTTTACCCATCGAATTTTATAAACGATTAAGAGTAAAGGCAGTGCATTGATGTCTCAACACATTTAACCATTGTTGCATTGAAATCTGTTCTCATATATCTCCACAAGATAGAATGTCCAGGAGGTCCAATCCGTCAAATCCAGATATACGTCGATAGGCAGAAGTTGGTACTACTGAACCAAAGTTCATAACTTCGTGATGGATTAAACCCAAAGAAATGAATGTTCACGTGGGTAACCTTATGGAAGGTTGTTCAATGTCGAATCCGTCATTGAGTGCTCAAGTTTCTAATAAAAAATGTAGATCTCGTAAGCTTTTGCCATGCAAAGCTGCTCCACTTGCTTAGACTGCATCAACCCAAATGCTGGCGAGTTTGGTTGTATTTGTGCATCGAGAGTTATTGGTAGCGACCATTTCAAAGTGGAGGTCATGTCGAACCCAGAACCTGTCAAGGTTGAGTGGTCGAAGTCGAGCCGCGACTGGTCGAAGAGGAACCTGTCGAGTTTGTTGGAATGCCAAAGTTGAATCGATACTTGTTGAAGGTGAACCTGTCGAGTTTGCAAGTTGTCGGAGCTAGAAACAATCAACAATCGAGATAATTGTCCTTACAATTGGCAACTGAGATAGATCTTGTCAAAGATCGAGGGTGGAAAATCCATATCGTAGTGCGCTGATGGGCAGACTGGTGTGTGAAGTTGAAGCCTCTGTTTAGTATAACAGAAGCTTCCAATGTTTCCAATGACCTGTCAGAGCTTCTGTTTAGTATAACTGATCTGGCATGCCGAGAATTTACAGAATCACGTCGTGGTAAGGAAGCATTTTCAGACTATTTGCAGGTAACGTTAGTTCAGGAAATTTATGTTTCAATCCTGACAGGTTTCGATTCGACAAGTTTCAACTCAACCAACCCTGATAGGTTCCGGTTCGACACACATACAACACTTCGACGGATTCGGAAACCTTCAACAGTTTCATGACATCGACCTTCTGCGTCAAATGTTGCTGGGATGTACGAGTTAGAAGAGGTGCGCGACGTCAAGGTGGAAGAGCTACGCAACCTTATACATTCAATTTAGTTTTCACTTTATCTAAACTGCTAAATTTTAAAATGAAGGTATCTTAGTTTGTTGTTTCACAAACTATAAATATAAATTGTATTTACAACCCTTTCATGTGCTAAATATCCATCTCTTCGCTCCAATTAAGCTAAAAAATATTAACACGATCATCACTTATCTGCTGCTCTGAGCGGGTTCAGTTTGCTTGCAATGTCTAATCATCACTGTTGAATCACTCGGCATGATCATGAGGACTGTAAACCTGAAACCAAGACATAAGCATGTACATGTTTGTGCTTCATTTGTCACTTGATTGCTCTTACCCACCAACAAAAAACGACAAAGAATGTTGCCAATTAGTAATATGCAAGAGGATTTAGGAGAGATCACTTTTATTGATGGCATCGTGTATTTCTCAGCAAAGACAACTTTCGATTCATCGACTGCAATTAGGCAGACTCTTTCAAAAAAATACCATGCAAATTAATGAAGTCGAATATTGCACTAATGAGATCTTCTTGCAATTAACGGTTTAATTTAGAATAGATTTCATTAAATCAAGCACGAGATATTAGGCTATGGCAATTGGGAATAACTCAGTCGATATTGAAACTTTATTATAAATCTTCAAATATATATATATATATATAGTGTTTACCTTGTCGGTATTGAAACTTTATTATAAATCTTCAAATATATATATAGTGTTTATAGTTTTTTTTCTTCCGAATAAAAGACATTGTGTATGTCAGCATTTAATGACTTTTCGACCAGAATTATATATCGACCAAACTGACCAAACCTTAAACACCGTCGACCAAAACACAATATCGACCATATTTTATAACGACCATATCTATGATTGTCGACTGTCGGCTATGCCAAAGCAGTCGAAGTCCGACCACTTCCTTAGCAGCTGACCACTTCAGTCGAATTAAATCCGACCAGTCCATTTGACACGTCTCATGGGAGTCACGGCTTCAAAAGATACTCCTGCAAAGTCTGCCAGTATGATACGCTGATGAACTATGACAACCTCGCTGAAACTCATAACCATTGCTACAAGTCCAACCATTTACAGTTTCGACCATTTTTTGTGTCGACCAATTTGGATATCGACCACTTTGACTGTTGTATGACCATCGACCAAAATATAACATCGACTTTATTAGAAACTCACCACATTACAATATCGACCATATTTTTACCACTATTACATGAATTTTTTAATGCAAATTAATGTCAACGGTGCTTTTAGCAGATGAAGGTTACTGGTCAATAAAGGTCAAGGACTGGCTTGGTCGACAAGATAACATGTTGTTTCAAATTAATAATCATTCCTTCAGCCATAATAACCGACATTGCAGCAATGTTCCACTAGTTGATACGATATTGTAATGGATGATCCACTCCTTCTCCAATCGATTCGAATGGCAGACATAGTCTTTTCTTGATATATGCATAGTGGTCGGCATGTGATATTTCGCAACAGCTAGGTTCCCTCTGTCGTTTTGGGTGAGCAAGCAGGGAAATAATAATGAAAAGCAATGAGTTGTCTCTCATGGCTATGCACGTATACACCAACAATATTTACAGAGCAGTCTTACTTCCTCCATATGAGCGTTGCATAATATATACGGTCAGGGTCGGCGTCAACGGAATTATCCTCAGGGATTCAGCGAAGCGAACAAAATCCTTCTGTACACGCTGCAAGTAATTGCTCAGAGGTCTGCATTTAAACTTGTAAGTACAACATCTGAAGTGCAACACCGTATTCCCATCACCATATGCTATAACTGCGGGCTGGGAGCATCCACATGGAAGGATTCCATTCTCTCTATAAGCGAGGAATCTAGCCGACGAGGATGCTTATGCTTCTCACAGTGAAATGCGTATGACGTAATTATAACTTTGGAGGTTCTTCTTGTGTTTTTGTGTTTTTATCATGGGGGATATAAGTTGTATTTTTCCTAGGAAACTTTATAATGTAAAGTGAATTTATGTTTTAAAAGTGAGATTTAAGTTGTGGGGCCCAAATATTTAATGTGCACTTTATTTATAAAACTGATTTTATATTGTGCAATTAATGAGAAAGCTAAGATCTAATCAATCTCATCCTTTGATTAGATAGTTATGGTAGTTAGGGTTAGGGTTTCAATAAGATAAAGTATACAAAAATGTCTAGGGAAAAGAGAAAGACACCATTTATTCTCAATGTGTGAGATTCACTTGAGACGGGGGTTTGAGAGAGAGAAACCAGTCAAAATACTTTGCAAACAAGTTGCATGATTAACAAGACAAATATGCAGCATTGTAGTTGTTCGTACAGTACAGATTTTAAGGAGAGAGTAATCCGTACAAGTTGTTGTTGACACAAATTTTGAGACAGTCTGTACTGCATTCTGGGCAATGTTTTCAAGGATAGAAAGACAACATTTAATGCAAAAACTGTACCTATCTGTCGGCACGTGTGAGAAGGGTTTTCAGATTGCCACTTTTGCTGATATAAGTGTAGTGTTTTTCTGTTGTAAGAGTATTTTTGTAAAGTTCATATTTGACTCAGATTGAATAAAAGCTAATCTCTCTCAAGGTTTTTCTCAGTGTGGGTTTTTCCCTGGTTATTTAGACCTAAATCTTTGTGTTAATGGTTAATGCTCTGATACCATGAAGAAATTTTATGACAAAATAATTAACTTCCCATGTAAACATTTTCTCAAATATTTAGTACCTCTGAGGTTTTACACATATTAACCCTTAAAAATTCTGAAAGCTAAAACACATGTATGATAATACCTAGACAACTGATTGTAGGTCAGCCAGATATATGATAGGGATGTGGGATACATTCCTTAGTATTTCAGAAATTGGTCCTGGTCACTTTGTGAATGGAACTCTTCAGGTGAGGCGAGTCGGTAATGTCAGATTTCTACTTGATTTTGAGACTCTAGAAATAGAGGGAGTCTTATTTGTTCCAAGGATGAGGGATAATATCCTCTCAGTATCATCCCTAGAGGATGTAGTGAATGTGGTTACTTTTGAGCGTGGTTATGTTCACATTCATGCAGTAGATGTAGATCCCATCATAACTGTTTTGATTGGAGAGCGGAGAGGAAGAGTTTACACAGTGCTTGGACAACTTGTGTGGGGAAAATATGGGTGGTTAACAGACTCATATGGGGAGCCGGAAGCTCATAGGATTGAAGGTGCATCAAGAAGACAATCCTCAATTCAGTAGGGAGAGTATGGATCTCTATCTAGTACTGGAAGGAGACTCAGTCAGAATGATGTTGGTGAACAAGTACAGGAGACGAGATCAGAGTCTCAGAGTTCTGAGTGGTCTTCAGACACTTATCTATGGGCCAAATTCCAGAGCAGGAGGGAGTTGTAGCAAGGAATAGGGACCCAGGCGGAGGAGATACAAATAGTGTCTGAAGGACCTCCCTCGTTAGGAGGGAGTGTTAGAAATTATAACTCTAGAGGTCCTTCTTGTGTTTTATCACGAGGGGACATAAGTTATATTTTTCGTAGGAAACTTTATAATGTAAAGTGACTTTATGTTTTAAAAGTGAGATTTAAGTTGTGGGGCCCAAATATTTAATGTGCACTTTATTAATAAAAGTGAGTTTATATTGTGCAATTAATGAGAACCCTAATATCTAATCAATATCATCCTTTGATTAGATAGTTATGGTAGTTAGGGTTAGGGTTTCAATAAGATAAAGTATAAAAAAATGTTTAGGGAAAAGTGAAAGACACCATTCATTCTCATTGTGTGAGATTCGTTTGAGACAAGGGTTTGAGAGAGAGAAACCAGTCAAAATACTTCGCAAATAGGTTGCATGATTCCCAAGACATATCTGCAGTATTGTAGCAGTCCGTACAATATGGATTTGAAGGAGAGAACACTATGTACAAGATGTTGTTGACACAAATTTCGAGACAGTCCGTACTGCATTTTGGGCACTATTTTCAAGGATAGAAAGAAAACATTTAATGTAGAAACTGTACTTATCTGTTGGCACGTCTGAGAAGGGTTTTCATATTGCCACTTTTGTTGAGATAAGTGTAGTGTTTTTCTTCTGTAAGATTGTTTTTGTAAAGTTCAGTTTTGAATCAAATTGAATAAAAGCTAATCTCTCTTAAGGGTTTTCCAAGTGTGGGTTTTGCCCTGGTCATTTGGACCTAAATATCTATGTTAATGGTTGATGCTCTAAATATTTTTTAGTTGAAGTGTTTAGTACATGTGTTTTAGCTTTTCAAATATTTGAGGGTTAATAACTCTAAAACCTTAGAGGTACTAAATGTTTGAAAAAATGTTTACATGAGAAGTTAATTATTTTGTCATAAAATTTCTTCATAGTTAAGGTATAACCTTAGTGGAGAGAAAGGGAGAGAAAGGGAGAGAAACCAGATGTAGCTAAAATGGTCCCGGAATTTTTGAACTAGATATCTAGGTTAGCTTAATTGGTTGCTATAGACTTGAGTGGTGTTGAGAGGAAGATAAAATTATCTAACTAAGATTCCACGTGGTCTCTCTATTGTTGCATTGGGTACTATTGTGAGCTCATGCAACTTGTGGGTTTTGGGAATACAAGTTATACCTCGATAAGTTTAGGTGGAAAACAAGTTGGTCTTTGGAGTTGGCAAGTGGAGTTGTTTAAGAGATAACAAATCAACTGATTTCAGGTATAATTTTCAATTTTATTCAATTTGATGCATTGTGTTATTCATATATTTGAAATCATTTCTAGTCGATCCGAATTTATGTGAGAACGAAATGAAAGAACATATATAAAGCCACATACACAAATATATTGCAAGGAACACAGTGATTGTTGGGTGCGGCCAAAATGCAGTAGTTTTGATGAAATAAGTACAAGTTAGGCGAGGCCTAACATCAACCATTTTTGGGAGAAACAACTCCACCATTCCCAGGAGCAGGGCGTGGAGTGACGCAAAGTCAACAGAAAAGGACATGTTCACTTAGTAAAAGTGAAGTACTAGGGACGGTCAAGGTAGTTGGAGCAGTTATGTATGAAGCGACAGACTGTCAGCTACAGGAGAGGAGAGTAAAGAGGAAGAATGGTGTAAAGGATGCACCATGTCAGCATCAGCATCGCACGGTTAGAACTACGACTGTTAGAAGAAGTGTCAGAGCCAGAGAAGCAGCGCGGAAGGATGGAAGAGCTCTAGCGAAGTAAAGACAAAGCATGGTCAATAGGAGAACTGTGCCATTTTGGGTTTAAGGGTACTATGGGGTTTCGACCCATAGTTATTGTAAAGATGTGACCTTCGAGCACAATCTATAAAAGGGGCAATTTTGTATAAGGAAGGGTTAGATGAGATTTACATTGGATTTTGGTTATATGTTAGATCTATGCTGAGAGAGATCCAAGAGAGAAAGACTCTGCAACTGTGTGCGCAGAGATCTATTGTAGAGAAGAGTTTGCAGTTGAGTGCATAGACTGGAACTATTAACCCCTTCCAAGAAATATAAGAACAGTTCCCATGAATGTAGCTCCCATCTGGGGGGTGAACCACACAAATATCTGTGTTGTGTGATTGGATCTATGAGTTATTTTGTGTTCATGAATGCTTATGCTTTTATATGTATTTTCACGAGTATGTTAATAAGAATAGTGTGCTAAGTGGTGGACACACATGTCTGAATATGCTAAGTGTTAATTAATGTGATAAATGTGTAGTTGCCTAGTTAGCATTAAAAGGAATAACAATGATTCAGTGGAGTTTGTACTGTTGGAACTACGAAGTGCGCAGTCACATATTCGTGTTGTTATAACTGAGGCATATGCAAATTAAGGAGAAATCTACTAGAAGCCAGCTACATATCCATGCATCACCATGATTACAGAAACCTACTTCTGTAATCCCCCATAACTTTGCCTCGGGTGAGACCTCAGCCTGCTCACAGGTTTTTTATGAAAGGGCCGATGAAAAGGAGTTTGTTGGGTGTGTGAGAAACAACTTCGCAGAACACAGGTCAGCCAAAGCAAAGAGAAAGGTTCAACAAATGGTTATGTTTCCGTGCTTGAACTGGTGATGTGCTCTGATAATTGGAACCTTGAGAGAATAGAGATAGAAAACTGGGTGATCTAGACATAAAAGGAGTTTGCGAAGAAGGAGAACAAACAATCGTGTTTGTCTACAGAAGAATGGTTGCAGAAATATCTATTTTTTGACTCGCACATAGTTTTGTTCTCATTTTTCGCTAACGAACTACACGAGTGGATATCAAGAGTCATAGAACGAAAAAATTGTTTCCATGGTGGAGAACCTATAGTTTGGACTCCAGAGTTGATTTAGAGGCTTAAAGAGGTTGATAACCTGATTTCAAGAGTAGTAGAATTTTGGTTGGATAGCATTCTAGAGAGATACGTTACATAATTCGTTGTGGACACTATGAAGTCTTACAACGTAGCAGAAGGATATTTCTTCAAAGGATTTAGAGTTAAGTACCTGAAAAACCTCAGTTTATACATTAAAATGCTACTAGCTGAAAAATGATTCTTAAGAATGCAATCAGATTCCTAGGGTTTGAGTCTGTAATGTTCAGTAACACAAATAGTGACACATACAAAGATATTGGTATTTTAAGAAGTGGAAAAAGATACAAAGTTAACACTAGAAAGAGGTCTTGTGAAGCCGAACCTCGCACATTCCTAGAAGCCAAGTTAGGAAGTGATAGAGACTCACATCAGGTTGAGTCTGAGACTGAAACAAAACCTAGACGCACTGGTTATCAGTCTATTACTCCGCAGAAACCCCTAGTTGAGGGAAAAAATATTACTAGTCCTCAGAACACTAGTAGTAGTAATACTGCCGGAGAAAATACCCAGAATCAATCAAGTAGTGGTATACCTTCAACATTTCAGAACACTACACCTCCTAGAAGAAGAATGGAAGATGACATTAAACTACCTATTTTCAAAGGAACTGGCCTAGAAGACCTAGAACAACACTGGTTTCTCTGTGAAGCCGTATGGAATTTTAAGCAAGTCCAAGATGATGCTATAAAACAAGCTCAACTAGTTACCACATTTAGAGACAGAGCTGTAACATGGTTCATGAAATATTCTGTTGGACAGAACAGATCTCTAGCTGATATCAAAACTGCGCTTATTAGAGAATTCAAGAAACCAAATTCAAAATCTCAGTGCATGACATAATTAAAATAAATCAAATAGAAACCTAATGAGACTGTATGGGAGTTTGATCAAAAGCTCAAAGCATTATTAGATCAAGTTAGCTTTGAGATAACACTGCAAATGCATGAAGAATGGTTCATAGCTATGTCATTTCCCCATATCATATTGACGTTGATGCAACAGAAGATAGCATCGCAAACAAAAGAATTAGAGATTGCGATGAAGCTAGAAGCTTCACCCATAGCAGAAACTAGCACAGGTATGGTACAAATTGTTGATGTATATGTAACTTCGGAATGTATTTCACATATATGTATATTGTATTCCTATAGAGATGGTATTATTCCTCTATAAGGAAGTGTCGTCATTTATATTGTAAGTGTCGTAACTTATACTTGATGGGTTATTAGACCACCTTATTTGGGGTCGGCCCTATATAAGTCATGTGGGTCAAAGGGTTATTAGACCACCCTATTGGGGGTCGGCCATGTGGTTCAAAGGGTTATTAGACCACCCTATTGGGTGTCAGCCCACTCAGCATTATGTTATGTGGTTAAGTTCGAGCCTACATGAGTTAGGTAAAAAGGCAAGTCAAGTCAAGTATAAATAGAGTGCGGGAGGCACTCTATTTGCTCACTCACTTCTAACACATGCACTCAAGGAGGAGTGGCGCACTTATGGAGGAGGAGGATCTGCTACTAGGTTATGGCTATCTCTCTTGGTTGGTTGTATCATTGCTCTATCTATCTCTGAGGAAGTTATTGGGGTTTTTCACCTTTATGGTTTTCCCCAAGTAAATCTTTGTGTCTCTTGTGTGCTTGCATTATTGTCTCCATGATTGATATGCTGTAGATATGCTGTACATGTTGTTCTCTCAGTTAAGATCCTATATCATATTGAAGTAAATTCAAAAAATTTAACATGGTATCAGAGCTAGCCTGAAAGAAGGCATGATATGGCATGTATGACACTTGTTGCACTTACGATGCTAGGGCTTGATATAGCAAAAACCACTCATCGTAGCACTTTCGCTATAAATCCGTTTTGGCGAAGTTTTCGGATCTAAAATTGTTACAGGACGAAGATTAAATCTCCAGGTACCTTGTGTCCAAAGGACAACCTTTAATTCGTTGTACTTTGTGATTTATGATCTATACAATATAGGGTTTCTGCCTCTTCCAGATCTGAGTCAAAATCAGGTGACCTTGGGAAAAAGGTCATATCTTGGGCTAGGAAGCTCCAAATGAAATTTCGTAAAAAGTGACAGGTAGTACACAGTCTGTACTATCTCAGAAAACTTTTTCAGAGGCCGAAGTTGAACCAGTGATACGTGGAACGCCATACAAGTTCGCTCTCCTGTATTATCCCATAAACAGGTCACGTTGCGACAGTTGGCATAACTCTCTCTCAGAGAGTCCAATTGAGGTCAGACCTATCAAGATGGAAAGATAACAGGCTAAGCTATCTCAAGAAACGTTTTCAGAGGCCGAAGTTCAAACAGTGACACGTGGCACGCCGTACAAGTTCGCTCTCCTGAATTATCCCAAAACAGGTCACGTTGTGACATTTGGAATAACTCTCTCTCAGAGAATCCAATTGAGGTCAGACCTGTCAGGATGGAAAGATAACAAGTCAGGATATCTCAAGAAACTTTTTTCAGACCCTGTGGATCAAAAATTTCAGAGTTACACCAGAAACAATCAGGTACATATTTTTGTCAAAACAGAATTATTTTTGAGTACCTTCATTCATGGCTTCCGGAATTTAGGGCTTTGGAGAAAGTTGGAATTTTTGTAATCGGAGACCACGACTGGATGCTACTCATCAAAATATAAATTTAGAGACCAAGATCAGAACTTTTGGTTGGACAGAAGGCTGGGCTTGATTAGACCCTAGTTCGGGACTTTGATCAGAAAAGTGGAAAATTAGGGCTTCTGTAAAAATGAGAATTTTTGAAATCTGTGACCACGGCTGGAAGCTCCTCATAAAAATATAAGCTTAGAGCTTTGGATCAAACATTTTGATTGGGAAGAAGAGCTTAGAGCTTAGAGCTTTAGAGCTTAGTGCTGCAGATAGGAAGAGCACATCTAGGTGTTGCTTCAGTATGGGATCAGGTGTGATCTCTTGGTTTAGCAGGAAGCAGTCCTGCGTAGCACTGAGTACAGCTGAGGCAGAGTATGTTGCAGCCTGCTCAGCTAGTTGTGAGGCAGTATGGCTACGGAAGCTACTGTCTGAGTTATTTGATATCCTATTGGAGGCTACTGGTATCTTCTGTGATAACCAGAGTCGTGTGAAACTGTCCGAGAACCCAGTGTTTCATGACAGGTCGAAACACATAGAGATCAAATATCACTATATCAAGGATATGGTGCAGAGAGGAGCTGTGAATCTTCTGTATGTTGCGACAGACAAGCAGATTGCAGATGTGCTGACGAAGCCACTAGCCAGAGTGAAGTTTGAGTACTTCAGAGAGAGGCTTGGCGCTTTTCAGATCGAGGACACTTCGAGGAAGAAGTGATGGACACATTTGCTGAAGCCATTCCAAGCATGTTGGAAGGAGGATCCTTCACATGGCTGTGGATGTAAGCGCTGGATAATGGGCATCAGGATGATGTTCTGGTTTTTGCTGGATATGATCAGTTGGATCATTTTTATTTATGTATGGATGCATGTTGGATGCTGGATATGATCAGTCGGATCATGTGTATGTATTTTGTATATGCATCATGTTGGATGCTTGGACCATGTATCTGTATATGTATCAGGTGGATACATTGTATGATCAGGTGGATCATGTATGGTGATATGTATCATGTATCAGGTGGATACATTGTATGATCAGGAGGATCATGTATGATGATATGTATCAGGTAGATACTTGGTATGCATCAGGTGGATGCATTGATGATCAGGTGGATCATGCAGCAGGACGTTGCAGTGATGATGATCAGGATGATCATGGATGGTGAGCTTCAGGATGTTGCTCCAGATGACATGCAGCAGGACATTGCAGTGATGATTATTAGGATGATCATGGATGGTGAGCTTCAGGATGTTGCTCCAGATGACATGCAGCAGGACATTGCAGTGATGATGATCAGGACGATCATGAGTACATCAGGATGATGTATGGTGAGTATCAGGTTGATACTCTGTGGCCGTGGATCAGGTTGTGCAGATGAGCATGTCTGGGAGATCCTATAGGTCAGAGTTGTGTACCCGTAACAGCCTGGGATTCTCTTTCGAGACATTGCTCTGGGAGGACATGTAATTTGTGCCCTGGGAGATTTCAGGTCGGAGTTGTGTACCCGTAACATCCTGAGATGCTCTTGCGAGGTTTTGTCCTATGGCATGTAATTTGGGCCCTGGGAGATTTCAGGTCGGAGTTGTGTACCCGTAACATCCTGAGATGCTCTTTCGAGGTTTTGCCATGACCACATGTAATTTGTGCCCTGGGAGATTTCAGGTCGGAGTTGTGTACCCGTAACATCCTGAGATGCTCTTGCTAGGTTTTATGGTGACCACATGTAATTTGTGCCCTGGGAGATCCTTCAGGTTGGAGTTGTGTACCCGTAACATCCTGGGATGCTCTTTCGAGGTTTTGTGGTGGGGTCACATGTAATAGCGCCCTGGGAGATCCTACAGGTCAGAGTTGTGTACCCGTAACATCCTGGGATGCTCTTTCGAGGTTTTGTGACGCACGTAATAAGTCCTGAGGATTCCACAGTATGGCTAGTGATGATGAAGACCTGCAGGTGGTGGGCCTACATCCAGTATGAAAAAGGACTGGCTCTGTAGAACTTCCTATGACGAGTAGATTCAGAGATTGATTGAGATAGCAGCAGCAGTGACGATGATGATGACTCGATGACGATTATCTAGTGACGATGATCCAGAGAAGATGACTTGTGCTAAGAACTGTGCTGAGAAATACCTTGCTAGTTAAGAGGGAGTGTTGATGTATATGTAACTTCGGAATGTATTTCACATATATGTATATTGTATTCCTATAGAGATGGTATTATTCCTCTATAAGGAAGTGTCGTCATTTATATTGTAAGTGTTGTAACTTATACTTGATGGGTTATTAGACCACCTTATTTGGGGTCGGCCCTATATAAGTCTGTTAGGAACCCATGTCTTTACTTTGTTAGTATGTTGTTATTGGACGCATATGCTTTGTAAGTCGTCCCGTAGTATTTGTTGATCAATAGTTGTGTTATTGTTATTGGCGCATATGCTTTGTAAGTCGCCCGTAGTATTGTTAATCCATAGTTTGTAACGGCCCATGGTTTCGACCCCTGTCATTCCATTCTGCATATTTCATCCCTGAGGATCCTATCCTCAATTCCCCTTCCTACAACCCGAAATCTCACATTTGTCTATTTTTAGGGTTTGCCATAACTTCCTCAGATTTCACCCAATCACCTTCAATTTTTACCACAGAGTTCCTTTCTGAATTCTGCTTCTTTGTTCCCCTCTGCCAAATTTTCCCATCCTTTCACCCCGCTTCTGAAATCCTCATTTTTGCTTCCCTGTCTATCCAACAGTGTCCAAAAAACGAGTCAAACCCCAATTACCCTTCTGATTTTTTCCCAAATCCAAATTTTCCTTTACTGAAGTAGTTCCTGTTTTTGTTTTCCTACCCAGTCCAAAAAAAATAAAAAAATAAATCCCTGGTTATGGTTGTCACCCGTGCAGGAGCAAAAACCATGGAGGAAGCCCTTGCAGCCATCCAAGCCAAACTCCAGGATCTTGATGAAAAATTTCTTGGTCTCCATCTTGAACATTCAGCTATGAACAACAAACGGCAGTCCGAGTCTTCAGTAGACAATGGGTTCTCTTCTTCCAGCAATTTCCGTGGTCCGAAGCTTGATTTTCCTCGCTTCAATGGTACCGATCCAACTGGATGGATCTATCGGGCAGAACAGTATTTCAGTCTGCATAATACTTTTGATGTCAACAAAGTTCCGTTGGCATCCTTTCATTTGGAACAGGAAGCTCTTCAATGGTACCATTGGTACATCAAGGCTCATCCAGAGCCCAACTGGCCAGACTTTTGCCAGCTCCTTTTGCAACGATTTGGTCCTAGTGCTTTTGATGACTTCACAGGAGCCCTCACTAAACTTCGCCAAACTGGCACTGTGAGAGAATATCAAACCGAATTTGAGAATCTAGCCAACCACACCGAAGGATTGTCTGATGAATTTTACCGGAGTTGTTTTATCAGTGGTCTAAAGGATGCCATCCGCTCTGAGGTCAAAATGTTCTGTCCCAACACAATGATGGAAGCATTCGGGTTAGCTAAGTTGGCAGAAGACAAGATTGCAGCCCAACAACGCTCCAAGCCCACTTTTGTTCCCTTCCGAAATATGGGTTCTCAGCGACCACCTATACCGCAGGCTCCTCGACCGACTCCTATCAAGCGTTTGTCTGAAACAGAGATGCAAGCACGCAGAGAAAAGGGGCTTTGCTATAATTGTGATGAGAAATTCACTCGGGGACATAGATGTGTTCAGCAAAAGCTCTATCTCCTGGATGTGGAGTCTCCGCCTGCCTCTGAAATGGGTGACGAAGATCCAGAAACACTGGATGCACCGGTCGACATTCAGGAACCGCCTAGTGACCCTCCGTCTCAGGATGACCAGCCAGAGATATCTCTCCATGCTTTAGCGGGAATCACCACCCCCCAAACAATGCGGGTCAGGGGTTACTTCAAGAAGCTTCCTCTTACAATCCTCATTGATTATGGTAGCACACATAATTTCATTGACCCTCGGATCGCCAAACAAGCTGATTGTTTTATCCATCCTTGCTCCAACTTTGAAGTCATGATTGCCAATGGGGGCACCTTACCTTGCAAAGGGAAGTGTCGAAATGTGCGTATCTCTATGGGAGATTATACCTTGCACTCTGACATGTTTGCCTTGCCCTTAGGCGGATGTGATGTGGTTTTGGGCGCTCAATGGCTACGCACACTCGGCCCTATCTTATGGGATTTTGCCGAACTTTGGATGCAGTTTTCCGAGAATGGACACAAACACACATTGACAGGATTACAACCAGGTTCTCTCAACATCATCAGTTCACATCGCATGGAAAAACTCCTCAAGAAGAATTCACATGGTGTCATCGCTCAGATCCATTCCATCCAGATGCAACCAGCAGCAGTCTCCACTACTCCTTTGGATCTACAACAAATTCTGGATCGGTATACAGGTGTCTTTGCTGAACCAGTGGGCTTACCACCTTCCAGGCCAGAAGACCATCGTATTAAGCTCCTTCCTGGAAGCGTTCCTCCCAACATCAGACCCTATCGCTACCCATTTCATCAAAAAATGGAGATTGAAATACTCGTTCGGGACTTATTGAAGCACGGTATTATTCGCCCAAGCACTAGTTCCTTCTCTTCTCCAGTTATTCTTGTTCGCAAAAAAGATGGGTCATGGCGCCTCTGCATTGACTTCCGAGCACTTAATCACCTCACCATCAAGGATAAGTTTCCAATTCCTGTTGTTGATGAGCTTCTTGATGAGCTTCATGGGGCCCGCTTTTTCTCCAAGTTGGATCTTCGTTCTGGATATCATCAAATTCGGGTTCATGAGGATGATATTCCTAAAACAGCTTTCCGCACACATGATGGCCATTATGAGTTTTTGGTCATGCCCTTTGGCCTCACTAATGCCCCTTCCACATTCCAGGCCTTAATGAATAAAATATTTCGACCCCACTTGCGGAAATTCATTCTGGTATTCTTTGATGACATCCTCATCTACAGTAAAACATGGGATGAACATCTCCAGCATCTGGATCTTGTCATGCAACTTTTCTCTGACCATCATCTCCATGCC
Organism: Larix kaempferi; assembly: GCA_027924585.1. Taxonomy (NCBI): domain Eukaryota; kingdom Viridiplantae; phylum Streptophyta; class Pinopsida; order Pinales; family Pinaceae; genus Larix; species Larix kaempferi. Next base: position 8,546,013 of record BSBM01000066.1, on the reverse strand, counting down.
AAGCAGTCTAAATGTGTTTTTGGACAGAAGGAAGTTGAGTATCTCGGGCACATTATCTCAGCACAAGGGGTTCGCGTGGATCCTGCCAAAATCGATGCCATGACCAACTGGCCACATCCTCAGACTCTCAAGAGCCTTCGTGGTTTTTTGGGGTTGACTGGCTACTACCGCAAATTTGTCAAGGATTATGGGAAGATTGCAGCTCCATTAACTGCGCTATTGAAAAAGGATGCTTTTACATGGACACCTGCTGCTCAGTGTGCATTTGACCAACTAAAACAAGCCATGTGTACTACACCTGTGCTAGCGATGCCCGATTTTTCCAAGCCCTTCACTATTGAGAGTGATGCTTGCGGTAATGGACTTGGTGCTGTTCTCCTTCAAGATGAACACCCCATTGCGTTCACCAGCAAAGCCCTTTCAGGTAAGAATTTAGCTGCCTCTACCTATGAAAAGGAAATGATGGCTATTTTGCATGCAGTACAGAAGTGGCGCCCATACCTATTAGGAAATCATTTCTGCATCAAGACTGATCACCAGAGTCTGAAATATTTCTTGGACCAGCGTGTCTCCTCCCCGACACAACAGAAATGGGTTAGCAAACTCATGGGTTATGACTATGAGATCACTTACAAGAAGGGTAAAGATAATATTGTGGCAGATGCTCTTTCTCGCACATTTGAGGCCCAAGGTTCTCTTTCAACTATTTCTATGCCTGTTCCAAATTGGTTGCAATCTGTTCAACAGGGTTATGTCAATGACTCTTCCTTATCGCAAATCATCCAACGCTTGACCAACAATCCTTCTGCTGTACCACATTACTCTTGGGATGGTGCTTCTCTACGATACAAGGGTCGTCTGGTGCTTCCCCAGAGCACAGATCTTCAACAGGCTGTCTTCTATGAACTCCATGCTTCTCCATCGGCAGGACACTCTGGGTTCCTCAAAACATATGAACGAGCACGGCGTAACTTCTTTTGGCAGGGCATGAAAAGGACAATTCAACAGATGGTGGCTGAATGTGATACTTGCCAGCGCAATAAGGGTGAAACAACACTCCTCCCAGGATTGCTTGAACCCTTGCCCATACCTACACGGATTTGGACAGATATTTCTATGGATTTCATTGAAGGGCTCCCTAAATCTGGTGGGAAGACAGTGATTCTCGTTGTGGTTGATCGCCTCTCCAAATATAGTCATTTTTGTGCTCTCAGCCATCCCTATACAGCCTCCTCCGTCGCTCAAATTTTTCTGGACCAGATCTTTCGTCTTCATGGCATCCCTTCTTCCATTGTCTTGGATCGTGATGCAACTTTCACCAGTCATTTTTGGACAGAACTATTTCGCCACACGGGCACCAAACTGCAGATGAGTTCAGGGTATCACCCACAAACAGATGGTCAGACTGAAATTGTCAATAAATGCTTGGAAACTTATCTTCGTTGCTTCACCTCTGAACAACAACATCAGTGGGCAAAGTGGCTCCCTCTCGCTGAATGGTGGTACAATACCTCTTACCACACTGCCTCTAAAATGACCCCATATGAAGCAGTCTATGGTCAGGCACCTCCAGCTCTTCTTCCCTACACCCCCACCAGTTCACCAGTTCAGGAAGTTGACACGGTCCTTCGCAACCGCGATAAGATTCTTCGCATTTTGTGGGACAATCTTCACATGGCAAGAAATCGCATGAAGCAACAAGCTGATCAGCACCGTTCGGAGCACACTTTTCAAGTCGGCGATATGGTTTTTCTTCGTCTCCAGCCGTACAAACAATCCTCCTTGAAACTCAAAGGGCGTCATAAGCTCGCTCCAAAGTTCTATGGGCCATATCGGATTCTTCAGAAGATTGGGTCCGTTACTTATAAATTGGAACTTCCTCCTTCTTCCCGCATTCATCCAGTCTTTCATGTCTCTTGTCTGAAGAAATTTCTTGGCACCAACATCAGCGGACAAACAATTTTACCTGAACTGGATAATGAAGGATCCATCCTTTTGGAGCCAGAGGCCATCCTCAATCAGCGCACGCGTCAGCTTCGCTCTCGCTCTATCACAGAGGTCTTAATTCAGTGGCACGGCATGCAACCAGAGGACGCTACATGGGAACCACTCCTTCAGATTCAACAACAATTTCCACATCTAAAGCTTTGAGGACAAAGCTTTTTTTTAAGGGGGAGGGGATGTTAGGAACCCATGTCTTTACTTTGTTAGTATGTTGTTATTGGACGCATATGCTTTGTAAGTCGTCCCGTAGTATTTGTTGATCAATAGTTGTGTTATTGTTATTGGCGCATATGCTTTGTAAGTCGCCCGTAGTATTGTTAATCCATAGTTTGTAACGGCCCATGGTTTCGACCCATAGTATTGGCGCCTCGAATTAGTATATAAGTGTGTGTTGAGACCTATGAAGGCACCGTGAAGTTATTGTATTGAGCTTGCTCAAAGGAGGTTGCCCCCTCGAAGTGGCCTGTGATCAATACAAAAGTGATTCTGAGTTCTGTCATTTCTGCTATTTCGCGCATTCTTGTTAATTAATTGTTGCAGGTGCCTCAAAAAGTCATGTGGGTCAAAGGGTTATTAGACCACCCTATTGGGGGTCGGCCATGTGGGTCAAAGGGTTATTAGACCACCCTATTGGGGGTCGGCCCACTCAGCATTATGTTATGTGGTTAAGTTCGAGCCTACATGAGTTAGGTAAAAAGGCAAGTCAAGTCAAGTATAAATAGAGTGCGGGAGGCACTCTATTTTCTCACTCACTTCTCACACATGCACTCAAGGAGGAGTGGCGCACTTATGGAGGAGGAGGATCTGCTGCTAGGTTATGGCTATCTCTCTTGGTTGGTTGTATCATTGCTCTATCTATCTCTGAGGAAGTTATTGGGGTTTTTCACCTTTATGGTTTTCCCCAAGTAAATCTTTGTGTCTTTTGTGTGCTTGCATTATTGTCTCCATGATTGATATGCTGTAGATATGCTGTACATGTTGTTCTCTCAGTTAAGATCCTATATCATATTGAAGTAAATTCAGAAAATTTAACACAAATACATACACAGTTAGCAAATTTGACATTACAACTATAAGACATGAAGAAAGGAAAAGAAACCAGAGAAGAGGTTTGGTGTACTAAATGTAAAGGGAAGGACATTCCAAAGAACACTTCCCTATATTCAGAGACTACATTAATAGTGGAGCACCAAACCCATTGAATCAATAGCAAGGACCATGGTGTGAGATTTGCCGATGTAGAGGAAATCGCCCAAAAGACTGTTACCTGCTTCAAAAATATGTGCAGACACCTAAGAATCTGTATTGCACATTCTGTAAGTCAGTTGGACATGACGATACCAACTACAGAGCTTATGATCTCATGATAGAGAGAAAGCACGATGTTTACAGAGTACAAGAAGAAACACCGCATAATATTGAAAATGTGAAGTATGACCAAGGCGCATATAGAGGACGTGGTGGATACAGAGGAAGAGGACGAAACACTGTCCAAGGAAGAGGAAGAGGTCTGATTGTATGCTATAATTGCGCTAAACCGAGACACTTAGCCAGAGACTGTCATAATACTTATACTACTTGTAAGTACTGTAAGTCATTTGACCATGTCCCATTTTGCAAGGAAAAATGCAAGATAGAAGACTAGAAGGACAAAATCAGAACATACAGATGATTGTAGTTGAAAAGAGAAACAAGGATCGAAATATTCATGTTGTGACGCGAAGTGGAGCCATGACAGGGAATTAATAGAGAATTGAAGCCTCGACTTCTGAAGATCACTTAAACATAGCAAAGCCTACTGATGGGCCTTGGATAATAAAAGCAACTGGGAAAATGCCTGTATTTAACCCTGACCAAGAAAAGAATACATTCATGGAAGCTAGGAAAAGATTTCAGGAGGTGGAACCTTCGACTACAATAATCCCATTGCGAAGTGAAATACCACTTGTGATTGATATGCCAACTTCGTATGATGGATTGTGAACTTCACCAGAACAGACTAGTCCTGTTACATAGTTCCTACAGAGCTGTATGAAGCTGCTAAGACATGAAAATTCCTTTGAAGAATTACAGAACCTATTAGGACATTACGAGTAGTGTAATACAATAAATAATGCAGATAACGCAGTTCATCATATCAAAATCCATAGAAGGACCGAAAGAGAAATTAGATTAAGTGTGTAGATTGGAGATTTTGAAATGGACCAGATCATTCTCGAGTTAGGATCAGAAGTGAATGTCTTGACAAAGCAAACATGGGAACAGATGGGAAAGCTAAAGTTACCCTGATCACCTATATAGTCGAGACTAGCAAATCAGTAAATGGTTCTACCCTTTGGGAGATTATCAAATGTCCTTGTTGACATTGATGGAGTGCGAAGTAAAGAAAACTTCGAGGTTATTTAGATCATAGATGATAGAAATCCATATCCTGCATTATTGGGAATAGATTGGGAAATTGATAACCTTGCGATTATCAATTTGAAGAAGAAACATATGATATTTGAAGGACCAGATATCAGGGTCATCGCACCTTTGGACCCTGCACAAGGAACCAGATATGTTGAACTAGTACAAGAAGAATGCAGAACTCAAGATCTTGATAATATCTACAAGATGACAATGAATCAAGCAGATTACATTAACCCTACAAATGATGGAACATTAAGCTGGAGATGTGACAGTTCTTGCATATCAGAATCAGATGCAGGACTGGAGAACTGGCAGAGCAGAATGCATGAAGTATCAGCAAGACGATGTTCGAAAATCACAAAGTCACTAGGTTGGATTGGAACAGAGGTAATTCCAATTCCTACTTATGATGGTTTGGGAAATATACATGCATTTCTTCATGAATATCTAGTATCAGTTCCAGTAGAATATAAGTTATCCGCTCTAGCTATATCATTACACGCTACACCTGCTAGATGGTGGGCTGCGCATAAACAAAACCTGAACGCAGGGGAAGAATGTCATCACATGATGGAAATCATATTTGTAGAACATTATGAGATAGCATAAGCAAAATATAATGGACAGACCGATCCCAAAGATCATATAAAACTTTGCTTGAAGGCTTGGATACACACACCTAAACAAGAATGGGTGCACAAGTTTGTGCGCACATTGGACCAAATACCAAATAATTGGTATACAGAAGCCGAACTTTGCAGAGGCACAATAGATTGGCACATACTGATAAATGAATTTCAATCCACTTTAATTTTTGAGGATGATTTTCTAAGTATTAGTCAGGCTCCACAGGTCATTAAAAAGAAGATATTCAATGATACCCTGCTACCAATATATAAAAAACCAGATTGGGATATACAATTCGAGCATGCTCTTGAATGTTATAAATTCACATTAGATGAAGATGAAGATCCTCACGATGTGCATATTTTCGAGTCAGAAGGAGAAAGCGATGTTGAGGGGACTGATTTAGAAATTCCATAACTGAGTAGTCCTGTGAAGACCAGAAAGATCAACATTGGTACTAAGAATGAACCAAAGTTTTCTTCTATTGGGGATTACTAGGATGAAGAAATAGTAGGACAGATTGCAGACCTACTGTGCGAATATCAAGATTTATTCCCTACAAGGTTTTCCGAGATGAAAGGCATTTTAGGAGACTTGGGAGTTATGAAAATACCTCTCCATCCTCATGTGAAGCCTATTAAGCAAAGGCCTTACAGACTGAATCCCAGATATAAAGAAAGAGTAAAGGAAGAAATTGATAAAATGATTGACGCAGGAATTATTGAACCAGTAGAGGAGTCAGAATGGGTAAGTCCCATGGTTATTCAAGACAAGAAAGTCAAAGGCGAGATCAAAATCTGTGTCGACCTCAGAAAGTTAAATGATGCCTCACTGCATGATCCATTTCCTACTCCATTTACAAATGAAGTGCTAGATAATGTTGGAGAAAATGAAGCATACTCATTCACTGATGGATTTTCTGGATATCATCATATCCGAATTGATACAGAATACAGACACAAGATAATCTTTGCCATAGGATGGGGATCATTTCAGTATACAGTTATGCCCTTTGGTTTGAAAAATGCACCTGCTATTTTTTCAAGAGTTGTTGTTGCTGCATTTAAGGAGTATATTCATAAGTTCTTAGAAGTCTATTTTGATGACTGGACAGTATTTGGTCTACTGAAGAATCATTATGCGAACTTAAGAATGATGTTAGCGAAGTGTGGACAACATCAGATTTCTTTGAATATAAATAAAAGCATCTTTTGTTTTCCTTATGGAATTCTATTGGGACACATTGTATGTAAGCAAGGACTGATGGTTGATCCAACGAAGATCATAGTTATAGTGAACCTACTAGCGCCTAACTCAGTGAAACAACTATGCACTATGTTGGGACACACATGATACTATAGGAAGTTCATCAAAGGATACATGCAGATCATTGTGCCTTTGGAGAAATTATTAAAGAAAGAAGCGAAGTACACTTGGACTGAGGATTATTAAAAAAGATTGGATACATTAAAAGAGAAAATGGTTACAACACCGATTCTAGTCTTTCCTGACTGGAATAAACCATTTCATGTACATGTAGATGCTTCAGCTATATCACTTGGTATTGTCTTTGTTCGGGTACACAGGGTACTACCAAAGGACCGAACACCAAGAGCAACCACTTCACACAAACAGATCACAGATCAACACACCGATGTTTTGACGTGGTTTAAACCTTCTTGAGGGAAACACTCCACGACCCCGGCCAAATAGCTTCTACGGGACAATTTATTATGCAAAGAAAGAAAGTTACAAATGAGCTTCTCATAATCGATCAACTAAACAATGACCCTCCATGCTCTTTAAATACAGATCATGGACCAATCGAGTGTTAAGCCACGGATTAAGGTTAGGTTTGATCTAAGAGAAGTTGAGCCGTTGGATCACTCTATGTCAGGAACATATCGTGACTGTCGGATTAAGTATTTACAAATGCATACTAAAGAAACACACTATCCCTAACGGATATATTACACAAGTTGATCTTAACTAACTCCTAAGTGTCTAAAAATCCTAACATCCCCCCTTAAGAACAACTTGGGATAGGATTGAAGGATTTACAAAAGTGACACTATTAGGAGAAGGAAGGAGGCATTAGAGCCTATCCCCCCTTAATGACAAGTTCCTGAACTCCTAACATATATCAAAGTTTAGAAAATTTCGCTTCTGTAAGAGACTTGGTGAAGATGTCTGCAACTTGATCATCTGTAGGGCAAAAGAGCACTTCAAGAACACGATCATGAACAAGATTTCTGATGAAGTGCATATGTAGCTCAATGTGTTTGCTGCGTTGATGTAGAACTGGATCTTTGGCAAGCTTGATGGCACTTTGATTGTCGCACCAAAGTGGAGTAGGCTGCTGCTGCTCGAATCCAAACTCTGAAAGGATCTGTCGAAGCCATAAAGCTTCCTGACTGGCACTAACTGCTGCTCGATATTCTGCCTCTGCTGAAGAAAGAGAAAGAGCTTGTTGTTTCTTACAAGCCCAAGTAATAGGTCCAGATCCCAGACTGAAAACATAACCTGCAGTAGACTTTCGATCATCAGGATCACCGGCCCAATATGAATCAGTGAAACCAACCAACAAAGGTTCCCCCCCTGTACTGTAATGAATCCCAAACTGAACTGTACCTCGAATATATCGAAGTATTCTTTTAGCTGCTTTCCAGTGACTTTCATGAGGTGTCTGCATATAACGGGCAACACGACCAACGGTAAAGGAAAGGTCAGGACAGGAATGAGTCAAGTATAAGAGACTACCAACAAGCTGACGATACAAGGTGGTATCAGAGCTTTTATGAAGTACCGCTTCTGGTTATGATCTAGATCTTGAACTGCTGTTGTCGAAACTCGAAAGGGTTTCTAGTTCTAGTATTTCTGTGCATTTCTGGGCTGTGGGAGGTGTTCTATTGCGTCTGGAGCATCGTTTCCATTGGGAAATAGTTTTCGTTTGATCGAAAATGGTTCCCAGTTGCTCCAGAAACGCGTATTTCATCAGATCTGAAGGTATAATGTTACAGTGACGCATTTTTTTTTATTTTCTCTTTTTAAAAGGAAAAAATCTCATATTTCATCATTTTTTTACTGTTAGATTTTTTTGGGTTCGGATTGTTGCTTTCCCGTTTGTGTATGCTCTTTGTCGTGCACCTTGAGCGATCTCGGGAAATCAGAAACAGAAAGGGAAAGGGTTTTTCTCGGCTGCGTATGCTCTTTGCCGGGCACCTTGCGCGATCTCGGCAAATTAGAAACAGAGAGAAAACGTAGACTTTCCGGGAAAGCTAATGAGATCTAACTCCACAAGTGTAGAAAAGTTTTCTTGTTTTGATTTGTGGTGTGTTTTGCAGGAAAAAGGGTAAGCACGCAAACCGAGCAAGAAGAGTTAAAAAAAAAAAAAACCCCTTCCTCATTCCTATATTTTACATACCTTTTAATCTAGCTCACTTGGTTCAAAGTTGCTTTATTCCTTAATAGGTCTTGAGTTCAAGTCTTAGGAAGTTACTTTTAAAAGAAAAAGTGCATGCAATTTCTATTTTCAAGTTACTTTATTGTAAAAGTACATCTCACTTAAATAATAAAAAATAAAAATACAAGTGAGTCACTTAAGTTTTTTTATTTGTTGTTGCACTATTTAAAAGTAATATCATTGTAAAAGTGAAATCACTTATTTTATAAAATTGGTTCACTTAAAGCAACTTTCTTGTAAAGTGATTGTCAAAAGGTTCATCTTGGGAAGAGGGGGGTTCTTTTTTTTGCTGGACATTCTCTAGCTGCCACGTCACTATTGGGGACATCTTCAACAGTTTCTTTGTTCAAGCATAACTTCATCATACAGAGTCAGTTTTCAGTGCCGTTTTTTTTTGAAACCGCCTATTTTTTCGAGCTCTTCACATCCAGACTATTGGTTTCTGCCTTTACAGCCATTAATTTACAAATATGGCCGCCCCTTGTGATATTCTACTTAACAGTTCCAACTATTTCTCATGGAAATCTCATATGGAGGATGTTCTACGAAGTAGGGGACTTTTCAGAATTACCTCAGGGAAAGAAAAAGAACCCACTGATGATGATAAAAAAATAAAATGGAAAAATAGATGTGATGAACCTCGTGGATTGATTGGGATGTCAATCTCTACTTATTTGTGATTCCACATATCTGGAATTGATGAACCTAATGCTGCTTGGTACAAGTTGGAATCTGTGTTTGGTAAACACAATGAAATTCAAGGTCACCAACTCGAAAATGAGTTGATTTCTTTAAATACAAGTGACTTTTCATGCATTCAAGATTATTTATCTAAGTACAAAACTCTTAAACTCTTATGTGCAGAATGTAAGATTGAGAGGGAAGACAAACAATGCATTTATCATATTCTTTCCAAACTTGGACCTGCATATTCTGTTTTTGTATCTACATTTTACTCCATGAAAGCATCCTTGAATGCAGCTAGCTATCAAGAGGCTAGTCTTGAATCCTTTTGTGATTCCTTGATTAGAGAACAAGATAAACTCATTCATCTTGGAATAATCAACAATGCAGATACATCTGGGAAAGCCTTATTGTCCCAACATAAAGAAAAGTCCAAGCCTCCCAAGAAACAAAATTTTTGCAATAATAAGTCAAACAAGGGTCACAAACCCTCTCAGTCAGCTCCTTCTTTAAAAAATGACAAAGGATCCAAGCCAAAAGGCAAGAAGACTAAGCGTCATTGCAACTATTGCGGGAAAGATAATCATGATGAATCTAGTGTTTCAAGAAGATGGCAGCCTTGGAAGCAGCAATGAAGAAGCACCACATCAGCCTAGATTCGCCTTCAGAATATGCCTCTCATGGACATGCACTTTGTGCTTCTGGTTATTCTTATAATGCATCTTCTTCTTCTACTTCAAATGAATGGCTCATTGATTCTGGAGCATCTTATCATATGGCTAAGTTCGGGTACACAGGGTACTACCAAAGGACCGAACACCAAGAGTAACCACTTCACACAAACAGATCACAGATCAACACACCGATATTTTGACGTGGTTTAAACCCTCTTGAGGGAAACACTCCACGGCCCCGGCCAAATAGCTTCTACGGTACAATTTATTATGCAAAGAAAGAAAGTTACAAATGAGCTTCTCATAATCGATCAACTAAACAATGACCCTCCATGCTCTTTAAATAGAGATCATGGACCAATCGGGTGTTAAGCCACAGATCAAGGTTAGGTTTGATCTAAGAGAAGTTGAGCCGTTGGATCACTCTATGTCGAGAACATATCGTGACCGTTGGATTAAGTATTTACAAATGCATACTAAAGAAACACACTATCCCTAACGGTTATATTACACAAGTTGATCTTAACTAACTCCTAAGTGTCTAAATATCCTAACAGTCTTAGCTCAACCAGGTGAGGCAGGCATCGATCACCCCATCACATTCTCAAGCAAAAATCTATCTTCAGCAGAAAAGAACTATACCACGACAGAAAGGGAAGGCTTAGCGATGGTATACGCATTGCGGAAGTTTAGACACTATATGCTAGGTTCACATTTCTAAATGTTTACTGACCACTCAACTTTGAAATACTTGATCAATAAACCAATGTTAGGGGTGTTAGAAAAACAAGATCGCAAAGAAATAACAATAAACAGAAATGCAAATATAATCACACACACATTACAAGAGAGACACAGATATATCGTGGTTCACCCCAACTTGGGCTACGTCGACAATGAATTTTCCAGTCCTTATTATTATTACTGTCCAGCAAGGTGAAGGGATACAACCTGCAACACAACCGCTGCACTTCCTCTTCACTATCTCACAATCTCTCTCCTGATATTAGATATCTTTACAATGCATACAACTTAATACATCAACCCTAGCCATATTACAATGTCTTTCTTTTATAGGGAAAATACAATGGAAAAAATACCACGGGATACCCAAAACCATGGGCCCGTAAAACAGCTGGCGAAAACAACCCCAAAATTTTTTCTCGGGGGCGTTGCCCATGAACCCCTAAAAATGCAGAATGGGTGTACAGTCCTCCGGGGTGCACAGCTAAGACAATATCATCTATGAGACAAGAAGATCTGGCTCCACAACCAACAAGGGGGAAGAATATGTAAATGGATCTTACTCTTTCAGAAGTATGATTTTGAAATAATTGTCAAGCCAGGAAGATGGAATTCAGGACCTGACCATCTCTCTAGAATTGAGTCAGGTAAGGAACCTAGTAATCTAGAGGATAGTCTACCAGATGCGCAATTGTTTGATATTCACATAGCCAGGAAGATGGAATTCAGGACCTGACCATCTCTCTAGAATTGAGTCAGGTAAGGAACCTAGTAATCTAGAGGATAGTCTACCATATGCGCAATTGTTTGATATTCACATAGCAGATGACTACTACAAGGACATTGTAGAATTCTTGACTATAGGTCTAACACCTAAAGATTTTACTACGCAATAGAAGAAATAATTAGTGGTAAAAGAAATTGATTTTACTCTTGTTTCAGGACAATTATACAAGATAGGACTAGATGAAGTTTTGCGAAGATGTGTATTGGAACATGAAAAACCCACGATACTTGTTGAAGCACACTCAGGAGTATCGGGAGGACACTACATAGGAAGGGCTACTGCGCATAAAATTTTAAGATCAGGACTATGGTGCCCTACAATACACAAGGATTCAAAAGAACATTGTCAAAGTTGCGATGTATGCCAAAGAACAGGAAAGCCATATCATAGAGATGAAATGTCATTGATGCCACAACTTAACTTGTAAGCATTCGATAAGTGGGCTATTGACTTTGTGGGACCTATTAACCCACCAGGGAAGCGAACTGGTTCGAGATATATAATCATAGCTACAGATTATCTAACTAGATGGGAAGAGGCAAAATCAGTGAAGGACTGTAGCGCAGTCACTGCCGCGTAGTTCATTTTTGAGAATATTTTGACAAGATTTGGATGTCCAAAGATTCTAAGGAGCGATCAGGGAACTCATTTCCTAAACATGACTATTGAATCCCTAATCAAAGAATTTAAGCTCTACCATCAGAAGATCACACCATATCATCCACAAGCTAATGGCACTGTAGATGTTTTTAACAAAGTATTGGAAAATGTGCTGACCAAGGTATGCAATACAAGTTTTTAACAAAGTACTAGAAAATGCAGAAGAACTTGCTTGGCTGGATTCCAGATTGCAAGTTTGTGGATCATGACTTGTTGTAGCACGACAAATACCCTCAATTTCATTCCGATCAGTACATGTGCCGAAGGTATAACGAAGCAATGAAGCAATCCACGCTTCATGCACAAGACTGGCTTACGCTGCTAGTGCCATTCGGATTGCTAAACATTCTACACATCCCACATTTTGATCAAAGTCCTGAGCTCACTGCGGTTGTGTGCACCCTACTCTCCTGCACGCATAAGGAATACTTGTGGCTAGACTGCAATATTGACATAAATATTGATCCAATATATCGGATCACGCATCTAAGTAAGCAAGGTGTTGATCCCACGACGGAGTTCATAGGAAAAAACAAAGATAAGGAGCTTGCAAAAAGTATGAAGGAAGAATTTGGTTTGCTCAAAGGAATCCGTGGGTATATCACAGCTGGAATCCAAGATAAATCTACGTGCTTTTCAATCTAGTTGCTCGCAAGGAAAGTTTTAAGAAAATGCAGACCGACCGAGGTGTCGGCCATTGCAGTTTCTTTAGCTGCGAAGGCTAAGGATGAAATTTCCTATAACTGGGAAAGTTATTTGCTAAATGAGTTCTTGGACGATATCCGTTAAACTCAAGAGAGTGGAAATCACTTCCACTATAGCTGGTTGATGGTGCTGATAACATTTGTAGGATGGAAAGATCCTTTGTACCAACAAAATGTACCGGTCATCATAGGAGATTTAATAGGAACTGGGTTTGCAAACATGTGGGAAAACACAAGGACAGAGAGACAGCGGGTTAATAATGAATGATTGTTTACATACTACTAGCAGTTATGCGTAGTGATTAAGAACACTCCGCGTATTACCAAGGAGGTAACAACTGCATACATCCACAAGATGACATTCAGAGCCGGTCTCCATTCCATCTTTCTTCAACCAAGAGGACAAGTAGGGAGACCTGAATGGTTTGAAGGTTTCTACTAGTTGGATGCATAGAAAATTGAGCTGATTATGGAAGACTGGCCGAAAGAATGAAAGGTTTATGCGCTATAAGTGCTCATCACCATATGGATGAAAGCGAAGCTGGAAATGCGCAGAACCAAGACAAAGAAACGACAAGTGCGCAAGCCAAAGATCCAGACCTAGAATAAATTTAGCAAGACATTGCTGAAGGATTAATAGGAGAAAAATGAAAATATCCCGACACCGCCGTGTCAGAGAAAGGGCAAAAGAAGAAGCAGAAGGAAATTAGAACCCCGCTCGATATGCAGTTACATGCCGACGATTATGAATGCATCGCAACAAGAGTTAGTGAGAACCTGGAAGAGACGCTCTCCCTGAAGAGAAACAAAAGCGAAGAATTCCAAGAGATCCCAAAAGAAAACCTCGCAGAAATCAAAAGCATGGTAGTAAGGATGGAACAAGTTCAACAGGACTTGATAAGGGAATCAAACTCTGAAGGTAAATCAGGTGATTCAAGCCAGCAGAAGAGAAGAGCACCTCCCTTGAAAATGAACCCCCGTTTAGTCTGAATGGAACCCATTAATATCATATTCCCGAACAACGAACTTGCTAAAGATGTGAAGTAGCTCGCGCATGTAGATATTAATGTTGGGATGTTACCCCTCGAAAAATTACATAATTTGCATCTACAGGTTGTGCAAGAAATATGGGATAGAGACATTGTTTCTTATAACCAACATCTGCAGCTGGAGGAAAGCTATAAGGAATTGAAGGATGAATCTGCGCAGACAACTAAAGAGCTCGTTGGTGTTCAAGATAAGCAGCAGAAGGTAAAAGAAACAGTTTCAACAGTCTGTGCGAAGATACCTGAATGTGAAGAAGAGTCAGAAGTAGAAGCAACCATACTTAATATTGGTGCCGTTGTGGACAATCTTAAGGCAGAAATGATGGACATGGAGAGCGCCTACAAAGAAAATATTGCTAACTTAGAATCTCAGCAACAACCTGGCACTCCGTAGGACATGAAAAAAGCAAGAAAGGAAGAGTTGAAGGCGTCAACTGAAAACATCTCCACGAAAGTGACGAGATGTCAAGACCTAGTTGAAGAAATCACCAAAGTATGGTCCACGCTGCAGGAAGACCTGTTGGCCAGATTTTAATGTTGATATAAAGAGGTGCCGACAGAATCGTTTAATTGTTGATATAAAGAGTCCATCTTTCATTAATATCGTGATAACATTTGTCAAATCAATGGAAGATATATTTCGATAAAATAGATCCTTTTATTGAGTCTTATTTACAACAAGAAAACCAAAATAAGAAAGACAAATGCTAGAGTGTGCAATTTATGGTGATAATTACAACATGAGTGAGTTATGTTCATAAAGTTCTTTATGTGAAAAGAGATTAAAAATTATGAACACTTTCTTTATAATTTTCCCTTTTCAAATCTTCTTGCTTCAAATGATCATATGTAAGAATTTTTGTCATTAAGTCTTAATGGAAAATAAGACTATAAATGATATGACTAATCATATAAAAGAATAAGAAAGATAATAAAACAATTGAAAAAAGGAGTAAAGTCATGTGTACTTCCCCAAACAATAGTTTGTCCTTTTGTCTTCATCCCAAAATTGACATATCGCTTATTAACTACACAATATTGAAAAGAAAGCAACCTACTTGTACCAAATGAACTAATTAAGTTAAATCTAAAATTACCTATAAAACTAAATCTATACATATGTACAATGAAATCAAATATACAACACAATCTAGTAAAATGAAATATCCAGTGGAATCATTGAAGAATTTGTAATCTTGCAAAAATGACAAGATTTCAAATTAGCAACTAGAAATGATATGTCAATAAGAGAAAACTAAAAAGAAAACTAAAAAGAAACCTATCATCCTTACCATTTGAAATTCTATTTACATGTAATGATAAGACAAATTTACCAACTTCAGAAATTCTTTTAAGTAAGAATCTTCAAGCCATTCCACAATCCTGTCATGGAAATTATAATGCAAAATATGGCCTAACAACATGAAATCCATATGTGGCAAATATAACTTAGGAGAATGAACTAGAAAAATCAAATTACTAGCACTAGTCACACTAACAACTGGAAGAACTGGTTTCAAATACAGAGTAGGATCATGAAATGATGTAATAGGTGAATAATTCGATAGTGGCCTAATATCAAAAGAAGTAATCTCGTTAAAAGGGTCAACAGTTAAAGGTGAATCAATTGAAAAAGATGCAAGTATTTGGTGATCACAAGTTATAGGAAATTCTTCGACAAAGATTGTATTATCACAAATACAATTAGATCCCTCATATAAGTGATTCTTATGAGAACAAACATTTTTAGTTTCAACAAAAATCAGTGTGTTGATATCATAAAAAATTGGTTGACTATAACTATCTTGCGACGAACCCTCTTTCTCTTCAAAAGATTGTATCGGATGACGATCTAATAATGAAATATGTCCTAATCCCTCAACTTCATGCTTAACAAGTGAATCATCAATGTTAGATATTTTATAAAAATGTGATTTTGAAGGCATATAGTTAGGTAAATTGGATGGAATCTTATGCATATAAAAATCAGAAAATAAATCAGGATAAATAGAAAAGTAAGAATTAGAAGTGAGGAAATTAAAAGAGTCTCTCAACTTAGAAAGATCATTAATATTTAAATTTCCAAAAGATTTATCTTTTATTACCTGATCATTTTCAATACAATTTGGTGACGTTTTGAGATCAAGATCAATTGACAATCCTTCATGTAAATCAAAACTTTTATTAACATTCTCTTGAAAAAAATCA